>CM050207.1:7542500-7634737 GCA_027475355.1 Coilia nasus
CCTCTGTTATCTAAACGACGTGTGATTACAGTGTCTGAGCTGTTTATAACATACCTCTGTGTATCGGGACTTACGTCACCCTTTTTTGCCTCTCCTTTTATTTCCTCTAACTGCCTTCTACAAACTCACTCTCTCTCTCTCTCTTTCTCTCTCTCTCTCCCTCTCTCTCTCTCCCTCTCCCTCTCTCTCTCTCTACTTCATTCCCTCTAACTGTCACACCTTCCGCAAACTCTCTCTCTCTCTCTCTCTTTCCCTCTTTCTCTCCTTTCTCACACGCTTTCAGACATAATAAGTGACTCACCACAAATGTGTGTTGCCTAATGTTCTGTTCTTCATGGCTGGCTGGTTGGCTGGCAGCTATTGTCGTGACGCCCACTGTGGGAGAGCAGCATCTCATTAAGTACCCCCCCCCGATCTACTCTTGCACCCTCCACCCACTACACCACCACCCACTACACCACCACCCACTACACCACCACCCACTACGCCCCCACCCTACTGCTTAATGTAAACCCCCCACTACACCACCACCCACTACACCACCACCCACTACGCCCCCACCCTACTGCTTAATGTAAACCCCCCACTACACCACCACCCACTACGCCCCCACACTACTGCTTAATGTAAACCCCCCACTACACCACCACCCTACTGCTTAATGTAAACCCCCCACTACACCACCACCCACTACACCACCACCCACTACGCCCCCACCCTACTGCTTAATGTAAACCCCCCACTACACCACCACCCTACTGTTTAATGTAACCCCCACTACGCCCCCACCCACTACGCCCCCACCCTACTGCTTAATGTTAACCCCCCACTACACCACCACCCACTACACCACCACCCACTACGCCCCCACCCTACTGCTTAATGTAAACCCCCCACTACAACACCACCCTACTGTTTAATGTAACCCCCACTACGCCCCCACCCACTACGCCCCCACCCTACTGCTTAATGTTAACCCCCCACTACAACACCACCCTACTGCTTAATGTAACCCCCCCACTACACCACCACCCACTACGCCCCCCACCCTACTGTTCAATGTAAATCCCCACTACGCCCCCACCCTACTGTTTAATGTAAACTCCCCACTACACCACCACCCTACTGTTCAATGTAAACCCCCACTAGAGTCTACACTGTGCTGACAGCATACTGAAGTGTCAAACCCCTCTCATCACCGACCAGCACCTTTATTTAGGGCTGTGAGCCACATCACTGCTGCTTTCTCCTCACCCTCACACTCTTTAGACACTGACAGGTTCAAAGACCTGCAGCCCAAAGACAGATCATCATAGTCACCTACAGTGCATATCAACACATCTATATATGCCCGCCCATCTAGATTCACCTACTTATCTAACCCCCTTCTCCACCCCACACACCCACTCACACACACACACACACACACACACACACACACACACACACACACACACACACAAGCCTTTGTTAGCCTTTAACCCCCGCTCTTTACCCTTTCCCAAACAGCTGAAAAGACCCGGAAGCCAGGTGCTGCTCTTTATGTCCATGTCATCATGTTTTCTTCCTTACTCTCCCTTTCTTTGGTTTTCTTCTCTCTCTCTCTCTCTCTCTCTCTCTCTCTCTCTCTCTCTCTCTCTCTCTCTCTCTCTATCTATCTATCTATCTATCTATCTATCTATCTATTTATCTATCTCCAGCTGATAGTTGCCTGGCTGATAGTTACTAAATACGTTTGAAATTTATAATCTGGTGAGGAAAAGATTGTTGTAATTTGTTGACATATTTTCTGTGAGCCTAGCGTGCATGCAAATCAACAATGTGGCTTATTTGAATATGCAGTGGTGTTTTGTGTGCCTGTGGAAACAAGTTTACAGTAACATTAAATTTACAGACACACAGACACAGTCATAGACAGACATCCCCCCCCCCCCCCACACCCACACACACCCACACACCCCGTCAAGCTCCTCCCAGCCTTGCACACCTTGCCTATGCTGACAGCTATCCCCCGGGGGTGCGTTTTTGACGTCGGAAAAGAGCAGAGGGTCACGCTGTCGAATGTGACAACATGCCGCGGACATAAGTCCATCATAGGCTAGCTGTGAGCCAGACATAAAACAATTGCCAGCACATTTCTAAAATTCGAAACTAAGTAAGTGGTAGTTGCGGGTAGAAGAGACGCAAGGAATTTTTCGTCGTCTCACGAGACAAGGTTGCTTTGGTAAGGGGTTGGGGATCTCCAGTAACGCGGCAAATGGTTATAGTTTCGTGAAGTTACTTTACTGTGGACAGACTACCTGTAAAATAGGAATTAATCGACGTTGTCGGGACTATTGAAGAAAAGGTTCAAGGTAAGGCTATAATCTAAGAAAAAATTTCTCTCTTAACGATAAGAACACTTGCTTCACCCTGTCGTATCCTACAATAAACGAAATTTGCGATGATTAAAGATATCTTGTATTTAGTTTGTGCCAGAACCTGAAAATTACTTAATGTTTATGATAAAACTTAACACCATCGTCCAGCGATACGCGCAGGAGGAACAGGTGTAGTTTCGTGGTTCAGCTCACAAGCATTTGAAACAACTTTAGACATCGATGCACCTTAATTGTCGAATAATTAATGGTAATGGTAAAGGCTTAAAAGAGGTCTGATTTAGGATAAATATTGTAGATTCTCGGCATTGGATTTTGTTTTTACTTCTAAGTCGAGTGGTGCGCTCAAACGCATTGCTCAAAACTGGAGTTATAGACAGCCTGTAACCGTAACAGTTACCGTAATGCATTGTGTTAGGCAGGGAGGTTATATCATTTGCCCGTCATAATTTGAACATCCAGGCTATATGAATGAACGAGCATAGTGCCTATAGTTGACACCCTTTGTAAATCCGACCTAAGCTTAACTGAACGCTATTACTTTGGTTTTTCTGCCAGTCAAACAAAATGTGCACCCTCTCCTTTGTGCTGATCTTGTTATCCATGCAGTGAATAGAGCCCCCTAAGACTGGCTTGAACCCAGCAACCTTCAGTGGGGCATTTTAAGGGAATGGAATGTGGCTTTCTTTGTGTTTTCTGGTGTGTGTGTGTGTGTGTGTGTGTGTGTGTGTGCGCGTGCGTGTGTGTGTGTGTTTGTGAAAATCTCCAAAAGGAAATTGGAGCTCAGGTGGGGTGTTTCTTTGCACGCATTTTCTCTGCGGCTATGAATAAATGGACATCAATACTTTTCCACCACATGCAATATTTGCCAGTCAAAGGGCAGGCAATTTGACTGTGACTGCTCTTGTTTTTCTCATTTTTATGATCCTTGTGCTCAAACATGAGGACTTTATGGAGCTGAGTCGTAAGCAACTGGACTTCTTTTTGAAGCTTGAAAACGTTTCACCTTTCATTCAAAAGGACTCTTCAGTTCAAAAGAACACTTACAACTTAGCTTATTTGACTACCATGACCTGCATGCATGAGAATCTACACAGACATGAGGACTTTACTACTTCTGCTAGCAAAAAATTGAGATTTTAAACAGTACAGCCCTATTTACCTGAGAAGCATTTATACTCCACACCTCCTACAAGTTGGTCAAATGTCTTGGACCTGTGATCTAAAGCCAATCCTTACCTTGAGTAATCATTAACAGCTATCTTAAATAAGGATGTTGGGACAAATTTTTACCTCGCCTGTGGTCTCAAATGCATGTCTGACAGTTTATTTTGTCTGACTGTTAGTTTTGGTTTTCCTGTTTTAGCCTTGTTGATGTTACAGCAGTCTTACAGCTTCTGCCCCCAAACAAGTCACCACATTGTGGCTTTAACCCTGCAAAATACACACACATTGCTATTATTTTACTGTATCAGGAAATGTAGTGTTGAGTCTGCTGGGAGTTATCTTGTCCGAATGGCTTAGAGCCTTCTGCGGGAGTTAGGCCACTGAATCACAGAAGCAGGTCAGGGCAGTCACAATAGACCGCCTCTGTCTGAAAGGGGATTTGCATTTTTCACTACATGCTACATGCCTCTCTTTACAAAGTGAAAGGCACACCAGTCAAAGTCCTCTCCCCCTGTTCGTGAGGCACATATGTTATGTCTTTTGTCTGACAATACGGCTTTTCGCATTGCAGATATAGAGGCACATTAAAAAACAAAGCAACTCACGCTTTCATCTTAAGATCATAGAGTCAAATGAGTTAAGAAGTGTGTGACACCAGGGCTTAGAGAGGTTAGCGTTCAAGAAAAAGGTAAGAAATCTATAGACAGTTGCCATCAATGGTAAAAGCTTTTTAGAGAGCAGTTTTAACAGTAAAGGTCTCGGATCATGGCTTTGTGATGCAACATTTTAAAGATTTGCTTGCTTGATTGCATTAGGGATGGGTTTGATGTGAGTGCATAATATTTGGTGAGATGGTTAGTCAGTTCTGCCTGGATAATTCCTTACATTTTTCAATAGTTGGTTCTGTTTTGTTTTTTTCATTATTTAATCTGGAAAGAGTTGAACTTGATGCCGCCATGTTAACCAGCAGTAGGCCTAGTAAATAAGTGAATTAGAGTTACGCTTCATTTTGAAAAATGAATAACATCACCATTGGCTAATAACAGTTGAGGTTCTGTAGATTACACTTTAACTCAGCTTCTCTGTCTCACCATCTGTCAGTTGCCTCCTCACCTCAGCCCAAACTGCCAGAGCGTCTGATCTTATCTTCATGTGAGTATGCGGTGCAGAGGTTCTGTCAAAGCAACATGCATTGTGGCAGGACTGACATCAGCACTGGAGCACGAAGGTCAACAAGCTTATGTATTTGTAACAATGTAGTTAGAGAAGTCCACAGCTCACCCCATGGGTTTGGAGTCCCTCGTTCACTGTGCACAGATCTAATGTTGGCACACAGACACAGACACACACACACACACACACACACACACACACACACACACACACACACACACACACACACAATCTGAGAACCTCGGCCACCTCCCACAGTTTGAGAAGTGAAAAGGGACATTCTTTCCGTGAGCCGCCCGAACAATAAAAGGCAGAGAGGGAAGCTGTGGTGGTGGGTGATGGGTGGGGTGGGGTGGCGAGTGGTGGAGGGGAGGCTGTAAGAGTTCAGCCCTTCTCCGACAGGACTGAACGCCCTCTTTGTGCGCTTGTGTACTGTCTGCGCGCAGCCGGCATGTGTGTGTGTGCCCTGGCCTGACACAACAACGTCTACAAGTCTGGAAAAAGACCTGAAGGACGAGCCTTGTGCAGTGGGCGCTTCCTGTCGATAGCTGCCGCAGCTGCATCTGCTCTCCACACACAAGCATGTTATTCAGGATCATCATGTAGGACCACTGCGAGGGCACTGCCCCAATGCTGGCAAGTCTGAGGCTGCCTTTACAGTCACACTCACACATCAGGGCTGCTGAGGGTTTTTCTGCACGGTCTGAATCCCATTCCTCAAAATACCTCAACCTCAGTCTTAGTCAGGGATATTGTTTTGGGATATTAGTCTGGTGTTGTGCAGCATACATGGTGACTCACAGTCATTGGAAGCTCATAGGGGGTGGTGGGAACCAGCTACCAAAGCTTTGGCTTGTAGCAACATGCAGGAGTGGAGCACTACCTTTCATTGCATTACCCCTAAGGAACAAACAGAGAGAGAGAGAGGGAGAGAGAGAGAGAGAGAGAGAGACGGAGTGATAGGGAGACAGAATGGGAGAAATTATGCATCCGTTCTTTTCTGGTGACGGTACACTATGTCTCCCGTTAAATATCATATTAGCTGTGAATGAAATCTGTAGCCTGTGCATAAAAACACTGTGGAGTATGGGGTTGAAGCCAGAGAGGAAGGCCAGTGGTACATTGCTCGGCACAAAGTCCTATCTAGAGAAGGAAACATGTTCCAGGTTCCAATTATAGCTCCGGTCAACAGCCTGAGGAACAGAACAAGAAGGAGAGAGGAAAATGAGTTCAATACAGCCCACAAGATAGAGCGGAAAGCAGCATAATGCAAACTGTAGTGTTTTCAGTTAGGGAAATTACGGACATTTCAAAATGCTCACGAATGTAGTAAGTTGGTTGCTGATGTAGGGCATGTTTTGAAATGCCGCTATCCGCAACCCCAGTCTAATTTAAACTCACATTACTCATCTATCCTTGGCTGTCTTTGGACCTCAGCCCTTGGCGCAGTGCACGGAGCTATCAGCAACTAAAAAGAAGCTAATACACAGTCAGACACAAAACGAGAGTGAGGGTGGGGGGGGGGGCTTCCACCCCTATGTTTGGGAGAAGTGTAGACATTAAAACCCGATTTGCAGCGCGTAGAGTCAGATTTATAGTCAGATTTTGGTGGGATACCTGTATGACGTTTGCATTGCGAATGTAGGCCAAGTTCATTTAAGTTTCGGTTAGGGGAGAGGTTTAGAGAAGGTTCTCCACAGGTTACTTCAGTGAATGGTTTCTTGGTTTGTGTGTACGTGTGTGTACGTGTGTGTACGTGTGTGTACGTGTGTGTACGTGTGTGTACGTGTGTGTGTGGAGTAAAGGGGCGGTGTTAATGGTGTGATGACTTACCACAATGTCTATCATTCTGCCTAAGGTTCTTGCGATTTGCAGAGCATGCACTGAGTACTCTTCAGCAGTTATGTACACAAAATGAAGAAACCTTAACATGCTGTTTAGTGCCTGCTATGTAACTTCTCCCGAAGTAAAAAAAAAATAGGAGCTCTGTCAGTTCTTATTTTATGGACTATATGTATGAATGAATGGAATTTACCTGTAAGGCAGATAATTAGTCCTACATATAGACCACACATTCCACAATAATTTGTTTTATGATTAACTTTTTTACAGCTATGAGAGCATGGCTGACATGGGCCTTACATCACCCATTATTCTAGTCTAGAGTGACGTGTGATGTTGGTCAGACTGTTAGTAGAGAATGGCTGTTCTTGCGGATAAGGCTTTATGATAACATGCACAATGTATTTTTAGGGGTCTATGAGTGTGTTCTCAATGATAAAATGTCTTGCTATAGATAAATGTGTTTTTGAAGGGGGTGGGGGGTGGGGGGGTAGTTTTGAGGCCAACCAAATGTAGGAAATGTGCATTTCTGTTTGTGTGTAAGAGAAAAGAGTGAGCTTTCGTAATGATAAAGGATCTCCTGTTTTGGTTTGGGAGTGTTTCTTCTTAAAATGGAAATTATTCCACTTCAGAGTTTGACATTGAACATTTGGATTTATCTGTTCTAACACACTGCTTTCCTTTACCCTTTTGTTGTGTAGAGTTGAAAGAGAGGCTCTGACGGTGTGGTCCAGGAAGATGGCGTGGGTCCAAGAGGCAAGAGGAATTCTGGGATTTTTTTGTCTCGTTCTCCTAATGGGGCAAAGTAAGCTCTGTTGTGTATATTCTCAGGAAAAGACAAAGAAAGGCATTGGAGTAGCCTACTCACTGTATTTTTTATAAAAGTCAGTTACATTCAATCTTGATGACCCTTAAAATTTTTAAATATTTAAATACACTTACACTTATGTCACAAACTAATGACGACAGTACAGGTTGACTGTGATGTCAGTGACATTGTCATGACTAAACACAACGCCTAAACCATTCGCATCATGTGTTGCTGTTCGCACAGGTGAAGGTGAGAACGACCAGGACTTCAAGATGTGTGGAACATGGCGTCATGGCGGAAGCACCAGGTGGCTCGTGTCTAACCTGGCTCAGGGCTGTGGGGACCTCAACATCAGCGCCAACGACAGCACTCTCTCCATCATAGGCACCATCATGGGCACAAACCGTGAGTCTGCGAAGCCCATCCAGCTGCCCGACACTTTGGGCAGTGACAGCCTCTTCTGTGTGTACTGGGAGCCTCTGGTGGACCGGCTACAGGTGGAGGTGGATGGGCAGAACCACACCGTGCTCAAGGCGGCTGGATTGCAGGAGAGATGCTGCACAGATATCTCTCAGGGGCCTAATCGGAGTGTGACTCACATGTACGGCATCATAAACGGCAGTGTACGAACGGACGTAATCAGCACTGAGACCAGAGGGTCATATAGCTTCTTTGGAGGCGAGATTAATTGCAGTAAGTACCTCACCAAGTTCCCTGACATAGACTAATACATAGACATAGACTGACATAGACTGCACTCTTGTCGGATTTTGCTTTTTTCTTAAGGTGTTATTCATTGTCATTGTTCCTATCTGTCTGCAGAAAAGGAGTTTTGTGAAAAGGCCACTGAAGAAACCAGTAAAGTGAACATGTAAGTTACTTTTTAACATTTGTTTGTATTGAATATGAATATATATATACCACTGCACAAAGAGCTACCCAATGTAAATATATCAAGTTACAGCTACATAAAGAAAATTATAATGCAAGAGGAACTGAAGACTGTATAGGAAGCATTGCTGCAGAACATCATTCAACAGCTTCAGTAGGGCAAAAAGTCTGATTTTCAGAGGATAGCTTTACCAGAGACAGGGCCTAGTCTTTCTGCTGTTAGCATTAAATACATATAAAATCAAATAAAATCACATTTAAAAATAGAATATGTGACATGCTTTAGTCAGTTGTAGATGGAGGACCACCATTCTGGAGAAAAACAATAGGTGCATGCATTTAAACACAAGAGTTTCAAAGGAATTCATTTTTGACATTGTTATTGTCCTCATAAAAAGTCGCCGACTGTGTGAGTAGCGGAATAGCGCTGTGAAGTTAGCAGCAAGTGAGACTCTGAGGTTTTGCCACAAACAGGAAACTGTGCAGCGAGCCGAGCAAAGCGATCGTCAAACAATTAAAGAAAAATCAGCTAGTATGTAACGTAAAGGTGATCTTGTGCCAGCTAGTATGTAAAATAAAGGTGATTTTGTGCCAGCTTGAAATTTTGCTTCATAAGGCCAGAGGCCATTTTTTTCTCCAGAATACCACTCAGACTTTGCTCAGACCCCACTGGCTTTGTCAGTATGTGATCATTATGTATTGATGATGTACCCACTGGCCTATCTTCGTACACCTATTGTGAGGGTGAGGCAGTGTGTGAAAACCAGAGCTGTGAGGTGGGGCTCATTTCGGGCTATTTGAGGAACCATAAATAAATGCTGCGCTTCACACATCTTGCTTAAACTCCAGAACTGACTCAGCTGCTGATTACAAAGGGTCACAGGGGCCGGGCTGCTTCTGTGTAGTGCAAAGCAATAACTTTCTGTGTGTGTGTGTGTGTGTGTGTGTGTGTGTGTGTTTGTGTGTTTGTGTGTGTGGGTGTGTGCATGTGGGTGTGTGCGTATGGGTCGGTGTGGTTTGTGTTTGTAGGATTGAGGAAGCAATGATGAGATCCGATATTCGGGGCTCGGTAAACTCAGCATGTTTCCAGGGTGCAGTTCTCGAGATGGACGACAGTTTTGAAGGACATGATGTAGCACTCTCTGTAAGTCTGGATGCACTTGCATGCGTACAAGTTCACACCTACATGCACACAGATGCAAGCCTGCCTGTCAGTACTGCTTGCCGCACATTAAATGTACGCTGATATGAGTGTGCCTCAGAGCTGATATCAGTAACCGTCCTTTCAATATATCGCTAATAACCCCCACTGTAGATGGGATTGTCCTAATTATCGATTTGCGTAGGATGTAATGTGATAAAGGCGGGTCGCTCTTTTTGTATTAGGTCTGTCCCATACATTATTCTGAAGTTTTCAACACACAGATGTGCAGGTTTTTAATTCATACCACAGCTGGTGAAAACATTAATTCTCACTCTCTCTTTCTCTCTCTCTTTCTCTCTCTCTGTCTCTCTCTCTCTGTCTTTTTCCCTCTCTCTTCCTCTCTCTCTCTATGTGCACGCACGCACGCATGTATGTGTGTGTGTGTTTGTGTGTGTTCATGTTGCAGACATCTAGATCAGCGCCACTGCCGTCACTGCACCTACCTGCCTGCCTAAAACCTGTTGGAAGGAAAGCCAAAGTTGTGTGCACCTACTTCAGAAACAACACCATATTTAATGTGAGCGATTCCTCAGAGACATACACAGGCAAAACCGCTTGCACGCACACACACACACACACACACACACACACACACAAATGCTGATGTTTACCACAACCTACGATTGTGTGTTTATGCCTTTTGTTTTTGCCTCTCTTAACAGAAAGGTACCTGGAGGAATCAGACACAAAATCGGGCCCAAAACAACTTCCGGATCCTGGAGGATGTGGTGGGGATCACAGTGGAAAACGAGATCATTCGGGACCTCCCTGAGCCCATTAAAATAAGCTTCCGGCACCCTGCTTTACCAGTAAGTATTCGCCGAGCGAGCGTGTCTGCGCGACCAGAGTAAGCGCTACTCTCACTGCACAGGTGCCACTTCCTCAGATGCATAAGGCCCTTACCAGATGACAGACTATTTCAACACTTCTAGGGGGTGCTGAATGCGGCACTAGCGGTAATCAAGACATGCCAGAAGTCATGAAAGGCTGTTTCATGCTCAGACACCCTAAAGCCCACAAATATGTTGATGCACTGAGGTCAAGACTTTCAACAAATGATTTCTCGTTCACAGCGTGTACACATAGTTATTTATAAATAAATGTTCAAGCTGTTTTCATTTGTAATACATTGACTTAATGTAAAATAATGACCTTTAGAGCTATACAGAAACACAAGAATGTTTCTCAATATTGTTCTGTGTTCTACATCTTATGTTAGGATTCATATTATATTGCTTTGTTATTTTCAGACTTTAGTTCAGGGTACATGGCCTTGTTCGAAAGAGTTCAATCAAAGCATGCACATCCTAAATGAACACTGTGAGCAGGACCAAAAGGCAGTCAAAATAAGTAGGAAAGAAAAAGTCCGCTCAACCAGATTATGCAGACGTCTGAGGAAGGGTGAGGAAGCCCGAAACGTCGCAGTATTTACCAAAATAAACTTGGGAGAATAATCTGGTTGAGCATACTTTTTCTTTTCTACTACATGACCTTGTTAACAGTTTAGTTGAGTATTTTTTTAAATGTGATTCATTGTACGTGGCCATGCATGTGTGGCTATACTGTTAGCATTTGTCAGAACTAATTTTCAGACATTTGATAGTGTATGAGTCATGTCCATGTCATGCCCTAAGGTACTACATGTGGTTGCAAAAGAAACACCAAGCACCCTGACTGCTGCATAGTGATATACTGCTCTTTGGGTCGTATCTCAAAATGATCTTAAAAGCCTTTTTTGCCTTCAGAAAAATCACTCCAGAACATGTGTTTCCTGGGATACAAGAAAAGGTATGTGAATATACCACGGCACACCACACCATACCATACGGTACCGTACCATACCACAACACAACACAACACAACACAACACAACACAACACAACACAACACAACACAACACAACACAACACAACACAACACAACACAACACAACACAACACAACACAACACAACACAACATAAAGGTGCAATTCTCATATTCTGTGTGCAGACAGTGTGATGAGTTGCCTCATCCTGTGTTTTCATATTGAATATATATAAGTCTATTGGCTATTGTGAACACCCATCATTAAGATATTTTTATTGTCAGTCCACTTTGTACATGTAAAGATGTAGGATACTAAGTGCATTGTACTCAACTCCTGCAGAACCTAATGAAGTCACCTGGCAAAGTGAAGGCTGCAAAACTGTGCTGACCCATGAAGACATGACCGAATGCCTCTGCAACCACCTCACCTACTTCTCCATTCTAGTTGTGAGTTTTTCAATCACCTCTTTACGTTATATTAATACTAAAAAGAAATGTGTCTGAAAAATAAAGCCTTCGGTGGGTAATTTAAGATTTTCTTTTGCGTAACCACATTTTTAAAAGCCTGCTGCTTCTCTTGTATAAAACTATTTTTTTTAGCTTTGCTATTGTGCCACTATGATTAAAACAGATTTTTCTGCTTCTGTGCCCATGTGTTCCTCCACCAGCAAGTGGAACAACGTGATACACAGTGCCACCTAGAGGCCCTCACTTTCATCACAGCAATAGGGTGCGCTATATCCGCCATCAGCTGTGTCATTCTTTTCTACTCGCTCTGCAAAAAGAGGTAACACACGTTTTATGTTTCCACTCTATCTATCTATCTATCTATCTATCTATCTATCTATCTATCTATCTATCTATCTATCTATCTATCTATCTATCTATCTATCTATCTATCTATCTATCTATCTATCTATCTATCTATCTATCTATCTATCTATCTATCTTCAGACTGTTTCTTGAATTTAGACGGAATGTCTTTACTTATTAACTTAAGTATTTATTTAGCTTTTTTTGTTTTTTGCTTTTCCTGCCTGTAGTTACTAGTGGTGTTATATCAGTCCTTGGTGTGTCTTTTATATACGACAGGACTGACAGTATAGCACAAGCTATTTTGACTAGCACAAGCTATTTTACCATTAAATCAATAGCAGTCATAGCAACTCTAGATGTTAACAATTGCTACACACACACACACACACACACACACACAGCCACACAGCCACACACACACACATACACACACACATTATCACACTGCAGTACACATTCACAGCTCATATTCACCCCTACACTACCCTCCCAGTGGTTGTAATAGGAAGTGGGAATAAAAGTGCATTAAAACTATGTCCTCAAACCTTGCCCATTTCTCTCTGCCGTCTCTCAGCAAAAAGAAATCTAAAGACCAGGCTGCACCAATACACCGTGGCCTAGTGATGGCCCTGTTCTCCCTGAGCATGCTGTTCGTCCTAACCGGCCTCTTGGCCAATGTCGGAGGTGAGCCCGTGTGCCGGGTGGTGGGGGCGCTGTTGCACTACACGCTGCTCTCCTCACTCTGCTGGATGGGGGTGGAGATCTCTCACACTTTCTGGATGGTCTACATGATCTTCAGCGACCCACCCAAACCACTCATCTGGTACATACTAGGTTTTGGTGAGTTCCATTCCAACACTGCCATGTTACGTAATAAGTATAAGTCTATGAGTACCTTCATTTTCTTTGAGCAGTGTAGTTGAATTTTCCACAAGTTAAACCTGTGTGCTTATGAACCTGTTCAGGTGTTCCTGCTATCCCAGTTGGCATTTTGGTGGCCAGAGAAGACATCTACGGCTTGAGAGGGATTAGGCCCAGTGATGATGTTGACAATCCCTACATGATGTAAATAAGTTCACCTTCTAGTCTTATGCTATTATGTTCCTGTCTGTCTGTCTGTCTGTCTGTCTGTCTGTCTGTCTGTCTATCTGTCTATCTATCTATCTATCTATCTATCTATCTATCTATCTATCTATCTATCTATCCATCCATCCATCCATCCATCCATCCATCCATCCATCCATCCATCCATCCATCCATCCATCCATCCATCCATCCATCCATCCATCCATCCATCCATCCATCCATCTAACATGTAATGTAATGTGATCTATCTAAAATGTCTCACCTTTTCTTTTTAAAGGTGTTGGATGAAGGACAACAGCAATGCCTGGCTGGCCCACTACTTGACTAACGTGGCCTTCTTGCTGATCGTGGTCTCCACGGGGCTGGCCATGCTGTTTGTGGTCCTCACTAAGATCCAGAACAGGGACGAGTGGCGGAAAAGGAAGACGGCTTTCCTGAGTATGTGGGGCCTCAGCTGTCTCTTCGGCACCACATGGGTCCTTGGGCTGTTTGAGTTTGGATCTCTCTCCTGCACCGTGACCTTTTTCTTCTGCATTATCAACACGTTACAAGGTAAGGGGATATAAATGTTTGTTCTTTGGGCACTATGGCCAGAGTCCAGCACAGCGATTGCGGGAACATGCCAAATTCGGCTCCTTTAAGGTCAGAGTCCATTGTTTTTAACAATGCCCTGATAAAAGGGAAGTTGCTTTTCTTAGGAAGGCATATATGGCAGTGGCCTCCAAGTCTGTTTCCGTCACTACTGAAGCATGTTCAGGAAAGTTGGATTAGATTACCCGATATAAGGGATATTTGTGTAGACCCGTACTTCTAGATAAAGCTATGTTGTTTTTTTTCTGTTTTTCTCAGTCACTCAAAACAATTAGTGCAAACTGCAAAACCTAGTGGATAACCTGCAAAAGCACGTCACTTGCTCAGAATGGATAGCCCATTCCTCAAAAGCATGTCCTTCATGTCAATGAAACTGCCGGTGTCACCAAAATGAGAAGTTTTGACACCATGGTTTATGAACAAGATAGCCAAATGCTTTTTGTCATGTTTTTTTTATTATAACAGTTTATTCTCTCAGGGTTTTACAATGCAAAAAAAAGGTCAGAACTCTGTGACATGACCTGAAAATGCTCAAGACAGCACTATACACTACTTGTACAGCCATTTGAAAACTACAGTAAAGTTACACATTGCTGTAGTTAGGGGAGTAGGTGAGTACAAGACACTGAATACGTATGTTTCCATGGCTGCTAGCAAGGCCATTTGTGCATGTAGACGCCGGTCATAAACCTTCCACCTCCAGGCAGAGAAAATCTCCTCTATCAGATTAAGGAATGGGGAGTAGGTAGGTAGATATTCAACCAGCATCCTGTCATGTGCTGCATGTATGTAATGACTTAAGCAATGAAATGAAGACTATTCATTTTATTGGGAAAAGACTATTCAACATCCATAAGTATAGTTCTGACATGGCATAAGCAAATGATAATGTTATAAAACAACATTGTATTGTATGAAAGCAACTGGTACATGTCAAAAAGCATTTGCAATTTGTTCAGAGGAAGGAGAAATTTCTACTATAATGTGCATAAATGACTACATGTTGTGGAGGTTGAACTAATAGTTATGAGAATTTTCATTCTGATCTGAGAAAAGCACCAAAGCGACTGAGAAAAACTATAATACAAAACTTCTGTTATGGTAATGATGATGATGATATTGTTACTGTTATTATCATTATTATTAGCAGTACTCATAGTTGAAGTAGTAGTATTGTTAGTAGTAGTACAATAATGTGCATTATGTATAACCATGATGGTCCTTGTCTTTAGATTGTGGCATATGTATTATGTGTAACATTTGTCCAACAGGTTTCTTTATGATGTTGCGGTACTATGCCCTTGAGCGGATGAGGAAAAGGAGGGAGTCCCTCCTAGATGGAAGCAGTTCAGGATCTACACGGCAACACATGCTACAGCAACAAGACAGGAACTAATCGTGTACAGGGTTTTTTTTCTGAAGGAATCGTTTAGAAGATGGAGGTCAAGACATTGTGTGTTGCCGTGAGCCTTGCCTCAAAACATCCCATTTTATCTGGATCTGGTATATGAAAGACGGTATTACTGGCCAGTGCTTCGGCTAACAGAACTTTTACGTCATCAACACGTTGCTTAAGTTAAATTGGCAGAGTGAGAAAATGTTCAGAAAACGATGTGAACATTACCTTTTGGGGAATACTGGGTAAATTGATCAACTGTTTCATAAGATAACTGTGTAGCACTGAGAATGACTGGAATGCCAGTTTTGCAACAAGGCACACCACAGAGGAGAGAGAGAGAAAGAGCGGTGGATAGGAGTTGCCACCCATAGTGTCGTGTAGTGTCCTCTGTGCTGGCCTTGGTGTTTTCTTGTCCTCACTGTGCACTGTTCTCTGTTGTCAAACATACCAGTAGGTGTCACCAGACGACGATTTTAAAGCTGAAGCTGTTTAAAGCTGTTCAGGTATAGGGGAACAGAAATACACATTTGTACAGAGTGTCAGGACACCTGGAGCCAGAAATCCAGGAAGACTATGGCATCTGCATAAAAGTGTGAAAGGTGTGAGAGACTACATATAGAAAGAAACCATAACTGGTCAATCGTGAAGCTCTGTGTAGCACAATTTTCACTTCAAGTCACAAACAGAAGTTTGAGGGCATTTGGTATATGATATATTTGAGTTATTTGAGTTATGATATGATAAATGGCATTTGATTTATGATATATGGCAATATATGGAGGGGCAAAAGTAAGCTTACAGTTGTTTCACTATTTGTGTGACATTTTGTTTTTGTTACCTCCGCCAGCAGAGGTTATGTAATTGTCTGTGTGTGTTTGTTTGTTTGTTTATTAGTTTGTTTGTTAGTTAGCAACATAACTCAAAAGGTTATGGGTGGATTTTGCTGGAATTTTCAGGGTTGGTCAAAAATGGGCTAACTTAAAAGTGATTACATTTTGGTGGTGATCTGAGCTGCCCTGGCAGAGGTCTGCGCTCTCTAAGTGCTTTTCTAGTCTTGTTTGTTTGTCAAACCCAATGTCCAATACCTAAGAAATGGATGAGATCAATTTTATTCCCACACAATGTTTTTTTTTAAAATGTAAAGTGCATACCTACTAAGTGTGAGTCTACTTTTGGTCCACCCTGTATTACAAATAACCAAAATGGTAATTACAAAAACTCTTTGTGTACAAGCCAAGTCTAGGTGTGGGACAAAAAGTGTCAAGTAAATTACCAGAAGATGCGTCCGCACACAAGATCCTTTTTTGCTTTTTTACCGTCTGGCACAGAATAACATTTCCACCATTGTTGATCGTTCTTGAATCCCTAAGTGAAATTGAGGAATACCAAAAATAGTCAAAATGTTGTTCTGTGCAAAAATGATAAAAGAGCAAAATGGATTTCAAGTGTGTGGACCTCCTCTTCCTGGAATTTAAATAATTAATGTCTGCAACATGTATTTACTTGATACTGACAAGGACTGTCAAATTCCTCCATGTTACATCAGGGATGTACATTTATTGCAAAAGCCTACCTATCATATCTTGTCACCAAGTCTTTATTCATAAGCAGTCAGATATAAATTATATAGCTTTTTATCCAGCTGGCTGGACATAAATATGTTATCTTGTGAATATATAGACACTGTAAGTTCATACTAGCCTTGTAAACCAGCCCCTCGTACTACACTTCATTTTATACAGAGGGTGTGGCTGTGGCTCCATTGACATGGTGGTCTCAGGCAGCATTTTGTCAGAGCACTCAGCAAACAGAGGGAGTGTTCATGAGCGATGTGAGCTTTGTGTGCTACATTTGAATTGTGCTGCGTAGGCAGGCTCATAGCCAGGCTAATTGCATATGTCACGACAAGACGTTAGCATAAAGGCAGAGGGTAAAGGCAGAGGCATTTTTGTTAAACTTCAGTAGAGTCTACACCTTCGGGAAGAAAATGGTTCTCAGTGCAGCACAGCCAGACCCTCTGTGCAAAATGAAGTGTAGTACGAGCGGCCGGTTTACCAGGCTAAGTTCATACAGGACCATGGGGTTTTTTTAGCTTAAGAATTTAGGCCATCATAAGCTCATACGGATTCTTATTGCTTTATTTTTTATATTTATGTAAAAGTCGTTGTTGCAGAGTAGCACTTTAGGCACCTTTGTGTTCAATCAATGTATCAGTAAGTATGTGTATTTGTGTTCACAACTGTTGTATTCATACCTTGTTATTCAAAACGTTTCCCTCAAAAAATATTGTTGTTGTAGATTACTTGGTATTTTGTTTTTAGTGAGGGTGGTCACTGGACAATGAAATGTTATTTAGGCTTTCAATCGTGTGTCTTTTATCCATAGCTTTTTTTTTTCATAGAAAACTGTAATGTTGTGCCAATTGCTGATCCATTAATTATAAAAAAGTACTGCCATTTTCTGTCTGAAATAGGCCCGATTTCTTTGTAGAAGGACTACTGAATGCTACAGTCATTGCCACTGTACAGTAAAAGCTTAGATTTTTGTTGCACTTTTATGGTATTTCATTGTATGTTGTACAGAGTACTGTGACAAAACTTTTTCTTACATTTGTCTGTATATTGTGTACTGCACTGTAAAAATGAATTTTGGCTTGCTTGCAGCTCATTGCATTTAATAAAGAAGACCTACTGTCACGCTTACACTAAATCTTATTTTCATCTGAACCACAAAAGAGGAAGTTGCTTTTCCACTTGTTTGAAGAAAAGCAGTACTGAAACATTACCACACAGACAGACAACTGAAAGCACAGCTAGAAATGTCATCAGCTTGATCACAAGACTGCTGGAGCAGCTGAGGGGATATTACTCAGAAAGGGGTTTCACAGAGGATCCGGGCGTAGGCTAAAGCTGCTTTTAGTGGCAGATGAAAAGGGAGAGTTTAAAATTGCCACAGAATAGAAGCACATATTTAATGTGCCACATCAGCTTCCGGTGAGCTTCCTATGAGCTTTCTACGAGCTTACGTGTAACTTTATATGTGGATAATGTCAGTCTGTGTAAAATGTAGTTATTTTTAAGCTACTTTGAGGCATTTTGTTTTTTTTTGCAGCCCAAGCCCTTATTACTTGATGTACCAGACAGTGTTGATATACTTAATGTTGGGCACAAAGCCTACAGCTGATGTGTATAAAAAGTGTTTCCTCATGAAGATCCAATTCCTGATGCGGTTACTTACAACAATTTTACGTGACCGTCAGCTGAACTTCCTGCTGTGGCATTTTATCTGACTACACTGTTTTTTTTTAGTTGTTATATAAGAAATTCCTTGTGTTATGGAGACCCCAAACATAAAGTCACCAGTTTTGTTTTGTTGGGTTTGTCGGTGTGAGCGTGAGTGTGAATTAGGCCTCAGTGGCCTCAGTATCTCTACATATCAGTTTTGATTTACCTTCTGCAGCACAATGGATTGATTTTGAAGTTCACTGTCCTCAAGAGAGAAAGCTTATACTGTAACTGTGCAGTCAACCTCAAATAGAATTCAGTTGCTGTTCCTGACTCATGAGCCATCCTCAATAAGAAGCTTTTGTTTTAAGTGAATACCCAGTGACTGATCTTTAGTTCCGTAGGCCACCTACCTCTGAGTAGCCTTTCAAGCCCTGCAATCAAAGGACCGTGACCTAGTCATAAGGGGAAACAGAACTTATGCCACCATTCATGGTGGAGACAACCACTTTGAGGAACTTAACTCCAGGGTTTTACAGTCATTGCGGTTTGCTGTCCACCCGGAGTATATATATAAGTGACTAACTAAGCAGGCTGTCAGGATAGTCTCCAGTCATGAAGTCACGCTTAAATGCAAAAAGTGTTCAATTGTATATTAATAGAATATTTCCTTCCCTCACACTAATGTAATCAGGCCACATAGTGCCAAAGAGGCCTGAGCTGCCTAAGTTTCACCTCCTCATAGTTCTGTAGATTTCTGTCCTTTTGTCACAGTTCTTTAGATTTATTTTATTAGCATATCATATTTTTTAATAGCCTACTGTTACTATTTTTGTCCTACTGATAAACTCAGGAAATGAGACAGTTGCTCATTTTAGTAGGCCTATCTTCTCAACACGAGGCCTATCTTACTGGACAGAAAGGGATATGGTTGCACTGAGATTGCTCTGCGGTTTAAAATGCAGTGAAAATTAACAAAAAAACGAACCAACTTTGACAATAATTTTGGTTGGAATGAAAGGGAAACTGATTTTGCGAACATCCTCCTTTCCCGATTCATAAATAATCTCAAATATTTCAGAAATGTGCTCAAGCCTTCATAGCCTACATATGAACATCGGTATAAACAAGTTCTCTCATTTATTATGAAAATAGTATATCTAGCCTAGCAAACTAAACAAAAAATGTGCTCTGTTGGCTGAAAATTCATAAAACATCTGACAACGACAACCTTAATAGAGTTGAGTGAAAGCACTAAATTAAGGAAAGCAAAGGAAACAGAGTAAGGAGCAAGGGGATTTCTCGACGCGAGCAACCAATGAAAATGCACGTAAACATCTTGTGTCATCAGTGCCACGCGGAGCAGGGGATGTCCGCGACAACTTTGCGACGCTCTTGGAGCTGAAGTAAAAAGAGTTTGGTGTAATGCTTTTGCAAGGAGGTGGAATGTAGCGCTGTGGACGAAGGTCGTGGCTGGGAATACTTAAATGATTTCTACACTGACAACATTCTTAAAATGGCTCATCTTGGCCGGTTGCCTCAGATCGAAGAAAGGGAAATTCAGAGTCTGACTCTGGCAGCGACCAGTGCGGGAGCTTGCCTGCGGGGTCGGTACAGTCGGACTGGCCAACGTGTAGCTGTCAAACTATTACCCAATCCACCGTCTCACAGGTAAACGTAAGCTCTGTATTACACATTTTAGCCACTTTTTGCATTTATTAGAGTGAACAGCTGTTTCACAGGAGAGGCGTAGGCTAAGAGAAAAAGAAAGTGGAACCAAATAACAGAAACCCTGCATATACTCTCATGCATGACTTTCCCTTGCTGTGTCTGCTAAGACTTTGATCGTCAGAAACTGAAATGTTTTAAGAGTCTGTCTGTGTAAACACATTTGTTTTCAGGGGAGATTGGGTGAAGCAGGAGAAGGTCAAATCACAGCCACACCATGTTTATTCTGAAAGAGTCTTGGTTCCTCTTGGCGTGTATCAGACCTCGATGTTGACAGGTGTTGTGTGGGAATGGATGGCCGAGGGATCACTACATTCACTCCTGTGTGAGGTATGTAAAGCTAAGCACTGCTTCCTTTTCTAAATTTAGACTGCCAGGCAAAAGGAAGTGCAACGCCTATTTTAAGCCACAATTCTTTACATCCTTATGCTTCTGAAATTCCCTCTATATACTGATTTCTGTTTTTTGTCTTTGCATTTTTAATATATTGCAAAACATTTGTCATTGCTACGAGTTGATGCACTTGAGACCGTCTTTAGAAAATGCAGCCAGTCAAGACTTTAGTGTTGTGTTTTAAGACAACATATACAAGATTAAGTTTTGGGCAAGACAGTTGCTAAGAAAATCTTAAGGAAATACGCCATTGCAAATTACACCAAACATCATGTATACCAAAGTTATGTGGCATACAATACAAACACTTCATTTTAAACAGAAATACTTTTTAAAAAAAATTAAATATAACAAACACATTTTGAGAACAAATATATACATAACTTGCATATGGTAGCAATAGACAGAAACAATAAATGATGTATTGATGTATTTTGGGTGAAAAAAAAATCGAAATACTCTTCCAGAAAAAACTGCACCGCGAAATCCCTGTCTGCCTTCGCCTGCGGATCCTGTTGGACGTTGCGGAGGGTCTGTCCTACCTGCACTCCATCCCCCTCCCTCACCTGGCTCTCACAGCCACTCACGTTCTCTTTGACCAACAATACCGCGCTAAGGTACAGACTCAGACAGGTCAAGAAAACTGCTGCATTCAGGGGCATGGTTAGACCTGAGCGTTCAAGACTATAGCCACAGATGTTCTCATAATAGCCCTGGATCACAGAATGTAAAACTTTTTTTAACTTAACAAACCTAAGAACAATAGTCCAAAATAGCGTGTTTAATCCCAGTATCAATCACAGGTTCGTAGTTCCATTGTGACTGCAGTATATTGATCGTATTGTGTGTGTGTGTGATTTCACGTGTGTGTGTGTGTGTGCGCGTTAAGCCCCGAATGTCTCAACAGCCAGCATCTTAACAACACCTTTAGTTGCATTGTAAGACTTTATTAAGACTATATTATTAAATATAGCTGAACTGCATTGCCCTCATTTTGCCTGTGTTATTCATCCAGTTGTGCGATTGGGGACTGTCAGACTTCTGTCCGAGGGAAAAGCTACGGCCATGCTACAGAAACCTGCCCTATTTGCCACCCGAGTCATTGCAAGACAACGGGAGCACTGTAAAGGCAGACATGTACAGGTGAGTTATGAGGGAGATCTATTTGATTATCCAACACCACTTCCTCTTCAGGATGGCCATGCAAATCCCACCTGTTATTTTAAGCTACATAAAAGGTAATAAATAACCATGCCATACTGTGTCAATGTGTGAAGATCCATCACAATAGTGTTAAAACTAATTCACACACAACTAGGACCTTACATGAGGCAGTTTACCAGGTGTTCGTAGACACACATCTGTGTGCCAGAAAATTGTTCTAATGCTGTAAAAAGTCTTTTTGTGGATTTTTTGTACTGTAAAACGTTTGCAGTGGATATTTTGAACAAATGTAATGTAATAGTTACAATGTTTATTTTTCAATTATTTTTAATTATTTCCAGAGAAACTTGATTAAACTGGATATCACAGGGAACTTGACAGTATTTTAAACAGTGTACTAGAGTTAACGGGATATCTCAAGCAATAACATGTCCCCTTTTTTAGTTTTGGTGTCCTTTCTTGGGAGACATTGAACATACGACAAGCTCCTCAAGGTATGCAGGCTTACCATGTTGCAAGTAGGGTGTGTGTGTGGGTGTGGGTGTGGGTGTGTGTGTGTGTGTGTGGGTGTGTGTGTGTGTGTGTGTGTGGGTGTGTGTGTGTGTGTTTGTGTGTGTGTGTGTGTGCGTGCGTTCATATATCCAGTTCTAGCATACCTCTCCATGGTATGACACATGACTGTGTCGTCATTGAAAACCTTCAGTTGCTGTCAATGTCTGGGATAGAATTTGAGTCTGTGTCTAACCATACTTGGTGTGTATGTGACCTTATTTCAGATTTTGCCCAGCTGCAGATGTTGTATGGCACAGGGCAATGTGTGGAGCAGGGATCACAAGGCAATCTGTTGCCAGAAGATACACCTAATGTCCATGCCCTGACAGAGCTCGTTCTACGTTGCTGGAACAGTGACCCAGAAAGCCGTCCATCTGCAGAAGGTCAGCTAAACGTACTGGACTTGGTTTGGTTTTGTTATAGTATCTTAATTTCAATGTTTGTTTAAATTAATTTGTTTTGTTTTGGGGTTTATCTTTAGACTGCATCCTGGACCTGAGAAAAGCCTTGTTAACCTTTGACCCTGTGGCCCCAGGCAAAGCGGCCCTCAACCTAAAGAAGTCTAAGGTGCTTATGAGCTCTTTTCACACTCAGAGTTACCATGGGGATGTTGCTATGCAACCTGGCTATACCACTGCCGTCGTAGAAGAGCTCAGACATGCCTGAACATGACTTTGACGTGATTTTGTTTTACTTTTTTAAGATTCATCATATCACATGCAGTCCAGTTTTTCTGAAACAAAATGTCCCTGTGGAAACTGATCTGACAAGCCTTACTGCATATTTGTATTTTTCCCCACTGTTACCAGGAGAGGGCGCTGTTGGGCTGTAAAGACTTGCCAGCCTGGGAAATTCCCATCGAGTTAAACAACCTGGAGGTAAATGGGCAACTTCTAAGAAATGTAAAGTGAAACCGACTTAGTTGTGTTTTCTTCCCTTAACAACACTGGGCTGTGCTAGGCATCTAGTGTTAAAACATTTAACATGAAACTGACGTTAATCAAACAATTCACTTTAATTTGTTCAACTGAAAATGTTGTCGTTTATTCAGATGAACTTCAGTGACAACAAGTACATGCGTTCCAAAACATTGGCCATGGACATTCCACGGCCCAGCCGACAGACCACTACATCTGTGGGGAGCAGCCCCAGCAAAAGCCCTCCTCTCCCCTCATCGCCCAGAACTGGACACCCCATCAGCTCCAGCTCAGGCAAGTGCTTTAGTTCACTAACTTACTACACTATATGCACAAATCAGTCTGGTCCTGCTTGTCACATTTGAGTTAAATATAAGTTACTTTGGAAGCTCTCTGAGAAAATAGCACCTTTTATGACAACAAAGTAATATACATCAGATTTGTTTTCTTTTCGTGACCCAAGTTTGGTTGGTGCTACCTTGTTCCAGCCAGAAGCCTGTTCGGCACTGCCAGGAAGCTTACACTGTGATGTGAAATGTGATATTTTCACACTGGAATGTGCTATAGCCAACACAGGTTCACAGTAGTTTCTTTTAAGGCAGACCTTGTTTTTCACGTTGCATAGTGTAGCTCTTGTGTAGATGACGTCATTTCACTCAAGAAGAAATAGGTGCAGAAGGTCTGGCCTCTGTGATAATGACACATTTGTACAGGGGATGGTTTCTCCCTCTGGTGTCCATCTCTAGCTTTTGCATCGTATTGTTATTTACATCCATAAAAGCTGTTTAACTCACTAAAACAACAACAAGCATGCATGCTGTTGTGTATAAGGACAGGAAGGACGTCACCAATTTTAAAACGTTTCTAGCAATGTAACTTTGGAAAGGGAGGTCTCGACTTTTTTTTTCAACCTGGGCCCTTAATTTAAGGTAAAACAGATATGCTATACAGATACTAATATATCTATTTATAAGTGTAATGAAACTATTAAATGATTGATTGTACTGCCAAAGTCCTACCTTGCTCTTGTTTTGGTTTTCCTGTTCAGTACTTCCTAGTGGATTGAGTGCTTGTTGCTGAGCGATGCGAAAACCAATCATATGCAATTATCAACTTGTCGACTCCCCAACCCTCCTCCTAGTATCCTGAACAGTTCTGGTAGAAAACCGATCATATGCAATTATCAACTTGTCGACTCCCCAACCCTCCTCCTAGTATCCTGAACAGTTCTGGTAGAAAACCGATCATATGCAATTATCAACTTGTAGACTCCGCAACCCTCCTCCTAGTATCCTGAACAGTTCTGGTAGAAAACCGATCATATGCAATTATCAACTTGTAGACTCCCCAACCCTCCTCCTAGTATCCTGAACAGTTCTGGTAGAAAACCGATCATATGCAATTATCAACTTGTAGACTCCCCAACCCTCCTCCTAGTATCCTGAACAGTTCTGGTAGAAAACCGATCATATGCAATTATTAACTTGTCGACTCCCCAACCCTCCTCCTAGTATCCTGAACAGTTCTGGTAGAAAACCGATCATATGCAATTATTAACTTGTCGACTCCCCAACCCTCCTCCTAGTATCCTGAACAGTTCTGGTAGAAAACCGATCATATGCAATTATCAACTTGTCGACTCCCCAACCCTCCTCCTAGTATCCTGAACAGTTCTGGTAGAAAACCGATCATATGCAATTATTAACTTGTAGACTCCCCAACCCTCCTCCTAGTATCCTTGTTGTTCTGAACAGTTCTGCTCACAGAAACAATACCAGAAAGTACAGAAAACATGATATGACATGACATTGACATGACATTACTAGATGGATAAGGAAAAAAACACTCACAGGCTGTTTTGCAAAATGCTGTCGTCAGTACGAACATGAATGGTTGAGCCAGTCCCTTTGGCCTGCTTTTGCTGTGCACTGAATACTTCTTAGGCTCCTCATTTTTATTTCATCTTCGTAGGCTGTACTGCTTCACAAATGTTTTGCTGACCATGTGTATTACATGGTAGGTTCTCTGGGAACAAAATAAAACTCCTCATGGCCTTGAATACAATGGGACTCCATTCAGTGTGTAAACAACAGATTGTGCTAGTTTGATCTGGAATGGAAGAAATGTTTTAAATTAGTTTCTTTTAATGGAAGGTTATCTCCAGTGGCCTCTGCAATGTCTTTTTTAGGCCTTGCCATATGAGGTGACCAGACTGAAAGACAAACATCTAGTAGGTTGATAGTATTGTAGGTTTTTGATTTGCTGGGTAAGGTATAAACCATTTTGTTTGCGACTGCAGTGTAGCTGTGTGTAATGTAGACTAGTATGTTTGACTGAAGTTTTTACCTCTCCCAGGTCTCAACCAGACCTTCCCGGGTTCAGAACTGTCTGGCTGCAGCAGTGTCCATAACAACCCTACACTGCAGTGTACTGGCAAAGGCTGGGACATATCTCCTCCTCGCCACAGTCCCTCTCCCACTTCCAAGAGTCCTTCTTCGCCTTCAAAGAGCCCCTCTCCTCTTTCAAAGAGTCCTTCCCGTCCCGGGTCCAGCTCTTCTCCAACACAACCCACACATTCCCAGTCCAGATCTAGGAACCAAGGTGAGCATCACAACATACATTTAGTAACAAAACAGGTAGCATTACTTAATTTTGGCTTCAGCCTCAAAAACCTACATTGTTAGACTGGCCATGTTTTCTGCAGCAGTCAAATCCATGACGAATGTTTGTTTTGAATGGAAATTTCTATTGAAAACTGTCCAGGTCAAGGCTCAAGGCCTATTACAACTCTGGGAACAATGTCCTGCCTGTGAGTAGATAGGCCATGCTCAGTTGGGAGAAACTTGTACACACACACACACACACACACACACACACACACACACACACACACACACGTACACACACACACAGTTGCTTGTTTCTCCAGAAAAACACAGCAAAAAAAAAAAAAGGCAGGTTACAAACATGGTGGCAGGCCCCTGGCGTGTGGTCGTTGTGTGTGTCTCTGGCCTTGTGTGGTACCCGGCTGCACTTGTGCACAGTAAGCAGTTCTGTAGCACTGCGCCCGCTCTCCCTCTCCCTCTCCCTCTCCCTCTCTCTCTTTCTCTTTCTCTCTCCCTCTCTCTCTTTCTCTCTCTCTCTCTCTCCCTCTCCCTCTCTCTCTCTCTCTCTCTCCCTCTCTCTCTGCCCGGCTTCCTGCTGGCCTGTGTCTCCACTGCCTTATCTGTGCCTGCTTCCCTTCCTCCCCAGGGACGGCACTCGTTTCTCTCCGCGCTTGTTTCTCTCAGCATTCGTTTCTCTCAGCACTCGTTTCTCTCCGCGCTTGTTTCTCTCAGCACTTGTTTCTCTCCGCACTCGTTTCTCTCCGCGCTTGTTTCTCTCAGCACTCGTTTCTCTCCGCGCTGGTTTCTCTCAGCACTCGTTTCTCTGCAAACTTCTCAGACTGAGCGCGCCTTTGTCCTCGCCAAGCACAAGGCTGGGTCTGGTTTGGAATCAGGATAGTATATGAGCAGAGAGGTGGGCAAACCGACTTGGGAAAGTAAAAGTCCTGTCGTATATATTCAATCTGCTTGTGACCTTTAACCTTTGATAATTTCACTGATTAGCTCATCTACCTGGCTGAAGATTTGTGCTAATTAGGATCAGCTGGTGCAGTGAATTGGCAAGAACAAATATAGTATATGACAGGACTTTCACTTTCTGAACCCAGGATGTCCGCATCTGCGTTTAGTAGTCAGTACAAATGTCCAACATGATAATACCCATAATTCACTGCACATGCTGTCTCAGACCAAATTTAAAGCATTAAAATTCATACATGTCCAAACTAATAATATTGCATTATTGCATAATGTAAACCCAGTGTTCTCATGAAACCCAGTGTTCTCATGTGTTGTCAAAACATAAATGTCAGTGGATTTGCCTTCCTTCCCCTCTGATATTAAATGTGTTGTCTCCGGCCCCAAGCTTATTGGTTAAAGGAGTACTCCCACAAAAACTGTTTAGTACTTGCTCTTTTTAAATATGACAGGTCACCCTGAGTTGCATATGCATGCTGCACGTGAAAATGTTCTTCTAACCCGATTGCCTCCATTAGTCAGTGAAAGAAAGTAGGCGGAAAAACGGGTGAATAAGAAAAAGGCCAAAAAAGCTATGCCACAGCTGTGATTACTGGAGAAGTTTTGTTGCACCACACACTTAGCGCTACTTCACTTAGCGAAGTATAGGTAAGTATGTGTGTTTGTGTAGAACGTTTAGATCTTCTATTTGGTTCGCTATGACCGAATGGGCTTCGAATGATTGTAGGCTGTGATTAGCATAGCCAAGAACCTGTTATTCTCCCTGCTCCATCTCCTCCACCAAAATAGAACAGCCTGAAACAGAGCGCACTAAAGCATTTTTTTCACCAAAACCGGCTCAAAGGGCATTCATTAATACTAGAGAGCACCGCAAAATTAAAGAAAACACGATGGAAGTACACCTTTAAAACCTTGTGTTGTCCTTCAGAGCGCTGTTGTTATATTCATAAAGGTTACGTTCTCTCCTGCCCTAAGGCCAGCCTGGCTCTTCTCCTCCCCGGCGGCGCCTGAGCTGCAGGAGCCTGCTGCTGGAGAGGCGTGAGCTCATCGTGAGGGGCATGACGGAGGGGCGGCTCAACCACCTGCTGGACGTGCTGCGCGCCAGGCGGGCATTGAGCTACGAGGCCTACGAGATCATCATGGCCACAGTCACTCTGGCAGCACGCACGCGCTCCCTGCTCGACACCTGCTGCTGCCTCGGGGAGAAGGTCGCCGCCCTGGTGGCTCTAACTCTGGGGCTGGTTTCTACCACCACCACTACCACACCCACCACAACTGCTTCCACCAGATAGAACAATCAGCTGCCCCGCTGACCTATGGATGTGTTGGTGATGACATGGTGTGGCAACTTTATGTGGAATATGAGAGAGACAGAGAAGGATAACATGTTTTTGTGCCTTTATGCTTCTGACTGATTTAACAATTTAACAAATGTTAAAGGGACATTATAAGAACTCTTTTCAACTAGGCCTAAATTTCTCATTATGTTCTCAAAAAATTATAATCAAAATTCATAATCCAGAGTGAAGATGCCATTCTGATGAAACAGTGAAAGACTTTAATTCTAAACATTCCAGTAGATTATATCAATGCTAGTTTATCAAAGCTTTTTTGATATTTTGAAAGGCCTGACTATGCAAACGGATGCATAGAAACACATTTTATAGAGTCAACAGATTCCTTATTTATAAAACATGGGGGATGTCTTTTGGTAATGGCTTAATTAATTTCCATTTTGCAGAAAGTGTCAAAACATCCACCCCCACCATATTTGTTTCTCATTTAACCGAGCCAGGGCTGTTTATTTATCTTCTGCGCAAACATTATACAAACTGCCACAGGAGTATTTTTTCTAAATCTGACAGTTTTTGGAACTGTTCTCATGGTTGTTACCTTTAAAGCATGCTTACCGAAAAAAACATACCGGACCTTTGTGTTGTTCACAACAAATAACACAGGCACTATTGACAGTGATAGCATTTGTTTTTATAACGCTCTACCTAATCATACACTTACAACTGGTGTTGAGAGGTGGAGGACGGATTTAATCAGTGAAGGTGTGAAAAGCTTTTATTCTTGTAAAACAATGTAACTGAAACTAACAAGTTTTGAAGCTTTCAAATCTGTTTTTGCTGGGTGGGCTGAGTAATGCATCACCTGATTAACTTTATCAGTCAATGGAGATGTCTCACACATATGTAATGGCTCCTGTGAGTTTGACAGATGTACTATCTATCAGTAGTTTTTATAAAACAGTACTTTTGACCGCTGGACAGTATTTAATATTGTGTTGTGTGAATTGTTTTTACATAATTATTAAATGATGTTTTTTGTCCTTATCTACTGAGAGGACCAACCTAGCTATATGCCATTGTCATGCTGAAACATTAAATACAGTTCAGAAATATACATTCACATTGGTTCACATATTCTCTTAGAGTGGTGCCATTGTTCTGTTTGTTTATGTTGCACTGAGACATGTAGGTTTGTTTTAGGTAGTACATTATGTACAGTTTTTAACACATCTGTACGGAGTGGGATAATGTGCTGATGATGTATCTTGTAACAAGAGACTGGATCAAACATATTTGTTCCTAAACTGTGCATGTTAGCGCAACTGTGTGCATTTTTGTGCACAGGTTGACCTATTATACAATGAAGACAAGGCATAAAGGCATGCTGATGCTGATTGTTATTGTGGATACAATAAACATTAAACAATACAAAAAAACCACTTACTTTATTTATGCATTTACTCATTCATTTATTTGTTTGGCCCTCAAGTGCATTTTCTAGCAAAAGCTTCCTTGGTCCTCTTACATGCCAGTGTCCTCTCACAGCCTATGTTTAATTGCCTCTGGGAGCCCCTAACTGAGATAGACCTTCTTATCTTGCTTACATTGGAGGCCATTCTGTTTCTGAGTTTGAGTGATTGTCAACCACTTTATGTTGGTTACCAAGTTTAATAAGGTGAAGGTGGAAGTAATTTGATTGTATAGTTTGATAATTTAATGTAGTATTTTCACTTACTGGGATCATATGACCGATGACCTACCCAAATTGATCTCTTCATTATTACCCCACACTGCTGAGAGTTTGTCTTATCCAACCAGTAAATAAGAATAAGGCAAGTCAAGTCAAGCCAGTTTATTTATATTCAATTTAAAAACAACAAAAGTTGGCATCAAGTGCTTTACAGACAAAAGATAATGATAACATTTAGAAATAGGGTAGAACATGGGCTACAGCATAAGGAAAGCATAGAATATTACACCATTAAAACAAAAAATAAGACTCACGGATAGGAATTATTGATAAATACCTAAGGTAAAATTACAACAATAACCACAATAACGAACTAAACTACTAACTAACTACTAACCAAAATAACTAAATATTATAACAATAAAACCAGAGATCAAAACAACAAATGTTTAACAGTAACAACAAATATTTAACAGTAAATAAATAGAGATCAAAACAACAAATGCTCAGGCTCCACCATGAGTAACATGACGTTGCAGGCCTGCGTACCAGTACACTTCACTCAGTCGGTTGAATTCACTAAACTAGCACTGGGGTGCTTTGAAATAAAATTGAACTCAAGTGGGTGAAAACTCCGCCCATGGGTGGCGTTCTACAAGACAGTATTTAGCCAGCTTGACACAGGTAGCCTTATGGTCAAGATCGTTTGGTCGGAGTAACATCCGCAGATGTTGCACTGTTTCAATAGAGGTGGTCTGCTTTTGACATTAAATGAGAGGATTGCATGTGTGATTTGTTATTTTTCACGTGATTAGATTATTGCCGGTGCAGCCGGTGTCACGTGACATTTTGGCAAATTGCTTTCCAGTGCTGAGGATGGCTTGGTGATGCTCCTGGAGGAACACAGCCGGGACCGTATATACTAAGAAATCTGCAAGCTTTATCAAGGTAAGATGGTCTTTAGAAAATGTTTTTCGGATCAAACAGACAACGTTAACGCAACGTTCTGGTAACGCAAAGAAAAAAAAACTATGGATAGCCCAATAAATCTGTCATTTAGTCGTTAAAAATGCTCTTTCCCCAGTTTACGCTAACCGTCATTTAAGCGCATATTGTAAAGTATAAATTGTATCGGCTATCGAAAAGTGTTTGATACCTTTCACTTAAGTGGTTGTGTCCATTATGAATGAGGCTGGATGACATGTATGAAGCTACGATGCGATGATTCAGCTGATTCAGCCTTCTGTATGTGTAGGCTATTTAAAAAAAATGGTTATAGAAAGACGAGTTATGAACAATGAGTTGAATTATGTGTATGCCTATATGACTTTAAATATATTTGAAATATGACTATGTGGAATCAAAATGCTGTTCTGCGATTTAGTCTAGCTGTTTTTCAGCTGACAGAGAATCCTGGATCCTGTGTTTTTTCTTTACGGTGAGAGGAGGGGGCTTACAGAAACTTGCTTCCGATTCTGAAACGGTGTCAAAGCATTTTGTTTGTATGTTGTTGTAACAGATGTTAACAAAAGTGATACAAGTCTCCCATCATCCCAAAAAGACTCAGAGTTTTTGTACTGCGATTGTCTGTGTGTCAAAAAGCAAACATCTGTGTCATTCTGTAAGTTGAGCGCGCTATTTCCTTTGTCTGTGATGTTTTTAAGGCTTCGATTCTGCCCGGTGCGCTCGTCAGCTAAGTAGAGCAATTTGGCACAATGCATCCATGTTCAAACAATCTAAATCGTTTCAGAACTGATCACTGTTCTTTTTGTTAGTTTTGACACTTGACGGACGAGATTTAAAGTAAAGGTAAACGTATAAAACTTGAAAGCGCTGTCTTGCGATTTCCTTTTTACTTTTCCTAGAGTCCTTGTTTTGAACTGAATTGGCATTCAGTACAGCTAAGTTGGTTAAATAATAATGTGAAACTGCTTTGTGGGGTCTTCCTCTGATGGGCTACTGCGTCGACGGGTTTGAGTCAAAAACTGTCCGAAGGATTCTACGAGGTGGGGTTGTTCTGTTGTGCTTGGGGAGTTTTAATGTTGATAGTGTTGCACACGCTTATTTTAACGTCGAAAGGCCTGTTAAATAGTGAGTTCAGAAGGCGTCAACTGTAAATCAGAGCACAAATAAATGCCAGCACTAAATGATACAATGTTAAACTAGGCAATTTGAACTGTTGTGGGAATGATGTGCCAAGCTGTCCTACCCGCAGCATTTGGATAGTTCGTCCAACTGTGCTGTGACTCATGGGACATAACAGAACAACAGGAAGAGCAGTGGTGCAAAACATTTAGTCATAAAACAGTACGGTCCGATTTAAAACACAAAGAAATGCACTGCAAGTTTGGTTAAGGTTTCAATTATGCAGATGCTTGTCATGTTTGTTCTCGCTGCCGTTGGTGTTGGGCTAGGCCTAGAGTCGCCTATATTCCCGAAGACAATTATGACAAGCTGTGAAGAAGAGTATAACTTAGTTAACGATTTAAACTATTTGTTCCATCAGGATAAAATGAAAGACTGTGAGCAATGTGTAGCCTGAGTATTCAGTTCATACTTCATTTGACACTTGGCTAACACATAGCATGATTCATCATGAACTGACTTCACACGCAGGTGAATACATTAGACAGAAGTTGAGATGTCACATGACCGGACTAGAAAGCTGGCCCAAGGAAAGGTTAGACAATTGGCATGCATGATTTTGTTAAGTCAAATGCACTTCTCTTGATTGCCCACATTTCTGACTTGTGATAGACAACAGGTGTTTATTTGGCATAAAAAATGTAATACCTTTACATTATTTGAACGTGTGTGTGAATGACGAAAATTACAATTAACATCTTTTGAATTGCTATGTGTTCTGTTTGACATGCATTTTCTCATTATGCACTTATATTGTATGCAGGGGAAGGCTAACAAGATCATTCACAACAACTGTACATGAAACACTCAAAAACACTCAACACTCTCTGTCCTTGTGTTTTGTGAATGTAGGCTAGGTAGCCTCTAATACCCCAGCCCAGCAGACAGGCATGGAGAACCAGGAGGAATCCAGGAAGCTGAACGGTGGGGGGGCAGGGGTCCAGGACTCGGGCAACTCTGGACACCCCAAGGAGAGCATGCAGCTGAAAAAGGAGATCTCGCTGCTCAACGGCATCAGCCTCATCGTGGGAAACATGATCGGCTCCGGCATCTTCGTGTCTCCCAAGGGCGTGCTGATCTACAGCGCCTCCTACGGGCTGTCCCTGGTCATCTGGGCCATCGGGGGCATCTTCTCTGTGATCGGGGCGCTGTGCTACGCAGAGCTGGGCACCACCATCACCAAGTCCGGCGCCAGCTACGCCTACATCCTGGAGTCCTTCGGCGGCTTCATCGCCTTCATCCGACTGTGGACGTCGCTGCTCATCATCGAGCCCACGAGCCAGGCCATCATCGCCATCACGTTCGCCAACTACCTGGTGCAGCCGCTCTTCCCCACCTGCGAGCCGCCGTACTCCGCTTCACGCCTCATCGCTGCTGCCTGCATATGTGAGTTCACACCGGCGTGGCACCGACGCCAGGAAGGCCTCATGCACCTCTATTACAATGCAGTTAATGAGTTTTTATGTGTATTGTTGTTGCTGAAGTAGAGGATCATGTTGTTGGTCTAAGACATTTTAGCGCTGTCCACATCACCATTGAGTAGTACAGAATGAAAAGACATGCTCATGGACATATGGTACTGTTATTTACAGATTAAAATATAATTATCACAAAACTGTAGACTGCCACCATTTAGTAGATGATGGGTTATCAGAAGGACTGTTTAAGATGTGAGTTAAGTCCTTTTCCTAAAATATATATCAGAGTATTTGTACATAACACAAACAGCTGCACATCTGAAAGGTCAAAGCCTGAGAAGCAGAGCCTGAGAATTGGGTCAGTTCCATATAAGCAGAAGCTCTGTGAACAGACTTGTACTCGTCTTTTCCCACCAGATATTAATTGAATCTGTTGCGGCAGTGAGACTTTGGCCTCTGTTGTATCCATCATCATTTTAATTTGACTTGAACAGTTCTCCCCATCCGAGTTCTAATCACATTTTGGCATAGTGCGAGGAATGGTTCACATCAGTGAGTATTTGTTCTCTGCTGTTTTAGGTTTGCTGACATTCATAAACTCTGCCTATGTGAAGTGGGGAACGAGAGTACAGGATCTTTTTACCTATGCCAAAGTCCTGGCCCTCATCGTCATCATTATTACAGGGATTGTCAAACTCGGTCAAGGTGAGCTAACTGAAGCAAAGCTACTAGTCTTGTATACTTTTTCTATTATACTGTTAATGTATTTGTGTTTGTACGAGGAGTACACACATTACCCTGAAATAACCTCAGACTTGAAAACAACAAAATATCTGAAGCACTGAAAGTTTTCAGTTTTCAGTGCCTTGCATTTTTGCAGTTTTTATATCTGGAATCCAAAGTCAAAGAGCACCCTAAGAACATTACACCCAAGCAGCACTCCAACCAAATTGTGAACCACAGATTTGTTTTTGACCTGCCATTGAAGACTTTTTCATGTAATTTACTATGTGTGTATGTGTGTGTGTATGTGTGTGTGTGTGGATTACAGGATACACTGTAAACTTCGAGGCCTCCTTCCAGGGCTCTTCGCTGAACCCAGGAGACATAGCGTTGGCCTTGTACTCTGCACTCTTCTCCTACTCTGGCTGGGACACCCTTAACTTTGTTACTGAGGAGATCAAGAACCCCGAGAGGTGAGTCTCTATACCACACATGCTTTTTACAGTATATGATGTGATTTGACTTAAATGCTGGGGAGTCAAGACTACAGTACATAGCTCTTTCGGTGCATTGAGAGATGGTAGTTGTTCAGTTTTGTTATTACCAGGATGTAACACTGGTTCTCTTTTCTTTGACTGCATTTGAAGGCAATATCTTACTGTGTAAAATTACATTTCAGGAACTTGCCCTTGGCTATTGCTGTCTCCATGCCCATCGTCACAGTCATCTACATCCTGACCAATGTGGCATATTATGCTGTGCTGGACATGAGCGCCATCCTTGCCAGTGATGCTGTGGCTGTGGTAGGATTTGTTTTCTATTCATTTAATCATCAGTACATACCTTTACCCTTGTGTGACCTTTGAACAAATCTGATTCAGCAACTGAACATGCATTGTACAAATAACAACTGCTTGTGGTATGTTGTGAGTTTAAATGGATTAGGAAACGTTTACCTTGTTAGACAAAAGGGAGATGACCACAAGGTCTGGAAGAAATAGTGAGAGCGTATTGTTGAGAAATAAAAATGCAGTGCAAGGCCAGAGGCCACGGAAGTGTGTATGTGGGGGTAACCACAGGGTTCATGTGAAAAACCAAACTGAGGGCTGCTTAATTTATTTCTTCATCACACTCTTTTCCACCAGACGTTTGCAGACCACACCCTGGGCGTGATGAGCTGGACCATCCCCATCGCAGTGGCTCTGTCCTGCTACGGGGGACTAAATGCCTCCATCATTGCAGCATCTAGGTATGTCTGAGCCCCATGCACGCATTCTAACCTTATCTGAGACCATGGTTTTCGATCAATTGTGGTGCTCAGTGGTCTGGTCAATAGCTAACTTTGCATTGATTGGAGGACAGACAGGCCAGTTATATTGCTGTGCTAGCTAGAGCAGCAGACGAACAAATTTATTTACAGTGGTCTTAAGGAAAACGTCATTAGAAATTGTGTTTTAAGTTGACTAAACCTAAAACAATCTGTATTGTCTAGAAAGCATAACAAATGTCTACCCAAACAAAAGTATACATCAAATGAATCTCTTACTGAGTTTTTTAGCTGTTGTTTATGTAGCCATAGTTGTCCCCGGAGCTGAATGGAGAGACATGGGCGAAGCCTGGCTTCACCGCTGCCACTGCCAGCACTAGATTAATGGTGCTGTGTGTGTTAAGGGTCTGGGTGGGGAAAGGCTTTTGTTACAGTTGTGGCCATGGAGGTGAAGACTCTAGAAGTTAGTTCTGCTTCCCTGGTTTTTATGGGGACAACTTTGCATGGTAAATATAGCAAACGCCATCTGGTGCCTTTGTGCCCAGCATGGCTGTGGTCTCCACTGCAGCTTAGAGGAGGAGGTATTTAAGGGAAAGGGTAAATGGATAAATCAGTGGCGTTCAGATGGAGACATGGGTTGGCTAATAAGCAACCTTAGAAGGTTACGAGTCCTAAAAACAGTAGGCATAGACTACTAAGGGCAGATACTACGTTTAGTATAAACATTACACTTTCTTTGGTCTATTCTAGTTTTATCATCATCTTACAGTTGCTAATTACAGCAAGTCAGAGAGCAGACTCGTAATTACACACAGGTGTCCAAGACTGGGCTTCTCCGTGTATGACTCTGGGTCTCTTTCCAACTCCTGCATTTCTAAAGCCCATTTATGAAGATCTGGCTATAGATCATGCAAGTCTGTACAGATTTCTATCTGCTGTGCTGCTGTGAATTATAAATGAACACTTACATTTTTTGTTCAACAGCTGCTGACTCTATGTATGAATGTAAGGTTGGCAGGCTTACTGGAAAAACCTAAAATAAGAAATGGGTTTAATCATAGTAAGTCTCCAAACCTTAGCTTGTATTAGCCTATAAGCAGGTTAGCAGCTTACCCACTCCCATCCTGCCGATATGTTCTATACTAAACCTCAAGATTTCTGTGTTAAGTCTTACATTGGCCAAAATTAGCCCTTTAACTCCTGTCTAGTGTGATATCTGTTGGTAATTGTGTGCAATGTAATTTTTCAAATCAACAGCTTAGTGTCGGCGTTATACTGTTTGTAGTGTTTTGTACTAACCTGGATGTCTCTTACACAAAGCTTGGTCTGGCCAACCTCCTATAGACAGGAAGTTTTCCTCGGCAGGATCAACAGGCATCTTTCAAAAGCCTCTGCCTACACTGGACAGAGCTACAACCAGTCAGACCACTGATTCCGATGAGATATGCGCTGCGTTCGTTTTTCATTGGTGCCCAATTTTTCAGGCAAATGAACAGCCGATAATGGGCAGCTTGGCCAGACTGACTTGAACGCGAAATTCAGTGTAGCGTCACAGGCAGTATGGGCGGGCCCAGGTGTACACATGTGTACACAAAGTTTTTTAAGTCTGCCTGCTTTTATGCAACACTGTAAAGATGTTGATCTGGTGTCTTACAGGCTGTTCTTTGTGGGGTCGCGAGAGGGTCATCTCCCAGACGCCTTGTCCATGATTCACGTAGAGCGATTCACCCCTGTTCCCGCTCTCCTCTTCAATGTAATGTATTCACCTCTGACATTTTACCCATTTAGCCACTGAATACAAAAACACCTGTCGGACAAAGCCACAAGACAAAACACAGAGTCTGAGACTGTAATTTGACTCCAGAGGAACACATCGTTCAGGGCTTCCCATTGAGCAGTGATGTCCAACTCCCACAGTATTCTGTGTCAATGCAATTAAGCCAACAATCATAGTTGTTTTGCCCTGCACTTTAGTACAAATTGAACTAGATTTCACTTTTTTTAGGATAAAAGCAGAGACATGCAGACTGTAGTCTCAGTTCCCACATAAGCAATCAGGTTCCCCAAGGGAGTCACCACCTGTTTGTCAGCTAAATGAATTGTTCCATTGTACCATTTCTTAATTTAAAAGTTAGCCCAAATGTGGTGTATTTAAGGTTTTTGTCTGCAGCCTTATTGTAGTTTAATGATAGATTTTCTGAGATACAGTATTTAATAACTACCAAGAAATATGTAATGATATGTAAATATGTAATGAGATGGCCTTCCTGGAAAACGAACACTGCATCCTCATTTCTGTTTGTCTTGCCTGATCACCAGTGTGCCATGGCGCTGATATACCTGGCTGTGGAGGATGTCTTCCAGCTGATCAACTACTACAGCTTCAGTTACTGGTTCTTTGTGGGTCTGTCTATCGCTGGCCAGATCTACCTGCGCTGGAAGGAACCTGACAGGCCTAGACCTCTGAAGGTAAAGTAAAAGCGTCTTTGCCCTTTTCAAAAGAGGGGATTCAGCAGCTACCCAGTTAGTTGTACACCTAGTCACCTAGTCCCATGCATCAAATTGAACCAGCTGTCTTGGGAGTTGTGCTAAATCATCACTGAGGGAGTACACATTTCATTACCACCTCCAGCTGTAAGGCTGCAAGTCTTTTCTCCACGCAGCTCATGCACATGTTTCAGCCTGCATCCTTCATGCAGCTATTGAATTGACATCAATCTACCTTCCCTGCGTGTGTGTGTATGTGTGCGTGCGTGTGTGTGTGTGTTTGTAGCTAACACTGCTGTACCCCATCATCTTCTGCTGCTGTACGATATTCCTGGTGGCAGTGCCCCTCTACAGTGACACGCTCAACTCCCTGATTGGCATAGCAATTGCCCTCTCTGGAGTGCCAGTGTACTTCCTGGGCATCTACCTGCCAGAGTCTAAGCGGCCACCCATCATCACAAAACTATTGCGTGAGTACACCGGCTTTGCACCTGTCTCCTTTGAACAAGTTGTTTGAACAGCTTATATATATATATATATATATATATATATATATATATATATATATATATATATATATATATATATATATATACACATACAGTACTGTGCAGAAGTCTTAAGTAGGTGTGAAAAAATGCTGTCAACTAGGAATGCCTTAAAAAAAGTGTTAATCATTTATGTTCATCCATTAACTAAATGCAGTGACTGAACAAAGTTGCACAGTACTGTGTGTGTGTTATTGTGTGTGTGTATATATATATATATATGTGTCTGTGTGTGTGTGTGTGTGTGTTGGCCATTATTATAACATATTTGGACAAGTGTGTGTTTTGTGTGACTGAAGAATTACCAGTTATTGTGACCCATTTTGACAAAATAAACAGCTGAAAGTACAAGGGTGTATTCCCACCCAAAAGCAGGTTCAGTCACTTACCTGGGTATGTCAACTCTGAAGAAGTGGTAAACTTTCAAATAGAGGACCCTAATGGCTTCATTCCCCAGGTTAAACAAAGACAAGTGCTCCTCTATTAGAGGCTTTACTGCTTACTTTGAGTTGACTAACTGAGCTGGGTCATTCACTACACAGCATACTTGGAATACTCCCCAGGGCTATACCCAATAGCTTTGGCTGACAATGTTGTATTTTTTTTTCTTCTCCTTCTAGGTGCTATCACACATTTTACTCAGTTTACCTGCTTCTGTGTCCTCACCGAGATGGACACGAGTGAGTGAGTGAGAACTTACTGCCACCTGTGAACTTACTGCCCCCACACCAGCGGTCACTTGCCCCACCCCTCCCCCACACAAGGACTCACTCCACCCGAGGCCACACAAGGATGAAATACTCCACACGGAACACAGTATATATATATATTAACTTTGAATATTGACTATTCCACATAAACATGCACTAACCCACTTTCACTCGGTGTCCAACACTTCATGGCCGGTTTGTTTGGGGAGCATTACACCCACACGTTTGCCTTTGAATACACACACACACACACACTCACACACACAAAGTTGCACCCCTTTCTGCCTCCGCACGCGTGCGTTCACGGGGCCTTGGGCTCCACTCAGGGACGTCATTGAGGAACAGTGATGCTGAATGCCTCTGGGCCCCCTCTCAGCCTACTGGACTACTACTGTAAAGGAAAGCCGGGGTACTTCAGCCAGCCAGGCCCACCACATGACGTGGCAAGGGCCTCCACTCTCCCTCAGTCCTGGGAGGCATATGTAGGGTAGAAAGTCTGCATGGAAGTTACTGGCCATGTAAGATTACGGACTACCCCTTCATTTGTTTTTATTTTAACAGAACCTCTAAATATTATTTATACACTGTTTTTAAAGGCGCCAATGTTTTCCCAGACTAAATGTTTCAGTGTATGTACAGTTTACATATTTTAATTCATCTTTCCAAGTTATAATATTCAGTGTACTGTGTCTGGTTATTGTGTTGACCAGGTTTCATCCTATGAATTTGGTTTCCAGGCCTTAATCTCATGTGAAATTCAGAGAGTGTCTTCAATCCTTACAGAATCAGAATCTATATGCTGCTATACAACTTCACATTCTGTAATAGTTGTTTCTCCACTATTTATATTCCTTTAGTCAACTTTGAACTACTTTCAGGTGCTGTCAGGCAGAACTGGTTACAGGAATACGGATCCGTGTGAAAGCATCTGTCTACTCCCTTATTTATGAAGGGGGTATTAAAAACAATAATTTCACAATATCGCTGTGTTTCAGTGTCCCTCATGTAGTCAGAGCTTTACACAAAAATGTATATTTGAAAGCGTAGTATGCAACACTTCTCCCTCCATCCTGTTAGATGTTTTCTTCTTGACTGATGTCATTCTGTTGATGAAATGGTGGTGTTGTATGTATGTGTGTATATGCTGTATTTTATATATATATATATATATATATACTATTGGGGGGGGGGGGTCAGGGAGGTGTGGATATTTCCTGTCAGTCACTGTGATGTTCTACCGTTAGTCCACCATTACTTTGTGTTTGTTTGCACCTACTCCTCTGTCCTTCCAGCTTCATGTGTTTAAACTGTTCGGCTGGAGCCAAACGTAGAACAAACTACCAACCTGTCTGTCCACTGATTTTCACTTTTTGTTTTAAATTGGGAGCAATAAAGGTTTACAAACTAATGTCCCAAGATCATTCATTCTACTGACCAACAAAATGTCATCTCATCTACTGAGTCCTTTTTATCACAAAAAGTGGAACGGTCATGTAGAAAACTCATTAGCCAACTTTAATAAATATGTATCACAATGGAATGTCATTCTAAATAGATCTTCTTTAAATGCACCATTCGACATTTTTATATCATTCAATGGGTGCTCCACTATATAAAGAAGTGATAATCACGACTGTTTTGAAATCCATTTTTTTTTTTTGATTGAACCTTGAAATATTTTTAGCTGATAATTTTCCTAAACATCTCCCGCAATTTCCCTATGATTGGTGTGTGTGTTATTCAGTATACAACATTTGCTATTTCAGAAATTTCAGGGAGCAATAATCTCACATTTAACGCTATTGTGCTGATAATTCTTCAAACCATCATAGCTCCCTGTAAAAGTACTTTTGCCACACAGCTGATCACTGTCCCGTTACATCAATAAAGTATTGTTACAAAGTGTGTAACAATACAAAACATTATGTACTTCCAAGTAAGGGTTAGTGTTAGGTATGTACAGTGTAAGTACATAATATTACATGTTACATGTAGATGCACTAGAAAAGGAACCGTAAAATAAAGTGTTACCGCGTTGACTACGTATGCTTTACTATGTAAGGAGTCACAAAGCAGCCTTATCGTAGTTTAATGATAGATTTTCTGAGATACAGTATTTTATAACTACCAAGAAATATGTAATGATATGTAAATATGTAATGAGATGGCCTTCCTGGAAAACGAACACTGCATCCTCATTTCTGTTTGGCTTGCCTGATCACCAGTGTGCCATGGCGCTGATATACCTGGCTGTGGAGGATGTCTTCCAGCTGATCAACTACTACAGCTTCAGTTACTGGTTCTTTGTGGGTCTGTCTATCGCTGGCCAGATCTACCTGCGCTGGAAGGAACCTGACAGGCCTAGACCTCTGAAGGTAAAGTAAAAGCGTCTTTGCCCTTTTCAAAAGAGGGGATTCAGCAGCTACCCAGTTAGTTGTACACCTAGTCACCTAGTCCCATGCATCAAATTGAACCAGCTGTCTTGGGAGTTGTGCTAAATCATCACTGAGGGAGTACACATTTCATTACCACCTCCAACTGTAAGGCTGCAAGTCTTTTCTCCACGCAGCTCATGCACATGTTTCAGCCTGCATTCTTCATGCAGCTATTGAATTGACATCAATCTACCTTCCCTGCGTGTGTGTGTATGTGTGCGCGTGTGTGTGTGTGTGTGTTTGTAGCTAACACTGCTGTACCCCATCATCCTCTGCTGCTGTACGATATTCCTGGTGGCAGTGCCCCTCTACAGTGACACGCTCAACTCCCTGATTGGCATAGCAATTGCCCTCTCTGGAGTGCCAGTGTACTTCCTGGGCATCTACCTGCCAGAGTCTAAGCGGCCACCCATCATCACAAAACTATTGTGTGAGTACACCGGCTTTGCACCTGTGTCCTTTGAACAAGTTGTTTGAACAGCTTATATATATATACACACAGTACTGTGCAAAAGTCTTAGGTAGGTGTGAAAAAATGCTGTCAACTAGGAATGCCTTAAAAAATGGAAGTGTTAATCATTTATGTTCATCCATTAACAAAATGCAGTGACTGAACAAAGTTGCACAGTACTGTGTGTGTGTGTGTATGTGTGTGTGTATATATATATATATGTCTGTGTGTGTGTGTGTGTGTTGGCCATTATTATAACATATTTGGACAAGTGTGTGTTTTGTGTGACTGAAGAATTACCAGTTATTGTGACCCATTTTGACAAAATAAACAGCTGAAAGTACAAGGGTGTATTCCCACCCAAAAGCAGGTTCAGTCACTTACCTGGGTATGTCAACTCTGAAGAAGTGGTAAACTCTCAAATAGAGGACCCTAATGGCTCCATTCCCCTGGTTAAACAAAGACAAGTGCTCCTCTATTAGAGGCTTTACTGCTTACTTTGAGTTGACTAACTGAGCTGGGTCATTCACTACACAGCATACTTGGAATACTCCCCAGGGCTATACCAAATAGCTTTGGCTGACAATGTTGTATTTTTTTTCTTCTCCTTCTAGGTGCTATCACACATTTTACTCAGTTTACCTGCTTCTGTGTCCTCACCGAGATGGACACGAGTGAGTGAGTGAGAACTTACTGCCACCTGTGAACTTACTGTCCCCACACCAGCGGTCACTTGCCCCACCCCTCCCCCACACAAGGACTCACTCCACCCGAGGCCACACAAGGATGAAATACTCCACACGGAGCACAGTATATATATATATATTAACTTTGAATATTGACTATTCCACATAAACATGCACTAACCCACTTTCACTCTGTGCCCAACCCTTCATGGCCGGTTTGTTTGGGGAGCATTACACCCACACGTTTGCCTTTGAATACACACACACACACACACTCACACACACAAAGTTGCACCCCTTTCTGCCTCCGCACGCGTGCGTTCACGGGGCCTTGGGCTCCACTCAGGGACGTCATTGAGGAACAGTGATGCTGAATGCCTCTGGGCCCCCTCTCAGCCTACTGGACTACTACTGTAAAGGAAAGCCGGGGTACTTCAGCCAGCCAGGCCCACCACATGACGTGGCAAGGGCCTCCACTCTCCCTCAGTCCTGGGAGGCATATGTAGGGTAGAAAGTCTGCATGGAAGTTACTGGCCATGTAAGATTACGGACTACCCCTTCATTTGTTTTTATTTTAACAGAACCTCTAAATATTATTTATACACTGTTTTTAAAGGCGCCAATGTTTTCCCAGACTAAATGTTTCAGTGTATGTACAGTTTACATATTTTAATTCATCTTTCCAAGTTATAATATTCAGTGTACTGTGTCTGGTTATTGTGTTGACCAGGTTTCATCCTATGAATTTGGTTTCCAGGCCTTAATCTCATGTGAAATTCAGAGAGTGTCTTCAATCCTTACAGAATCAGAATCTATATGCTGCTATACAACTTCACATTCTGTAATAGTTGTTTCTCCACTATTTATATTCCTTTAGTCAACTTTGAACTACTTTCAGGTGCTGTCAGGCAGAACTGGTTACAGGAATACGGATCCGTGTGAAAGCATCTGTCTACTCCCTTATTTATGAAGGGGGTATTAAAAACAATAATTTCACAATATCGCTGTGTTTCAGTGTCCCTCATGTAGTCAGAGCTTTACACAAAAATGTATATTTGAAAGCGTAGTATGCAACACTTCTCCCTCCATCCTGTTAGATGTTTTCTTCTTGACTGATGTCATTCTGTTGATGAAATGGTGGTGTTGTATGTATGTGTGTATATGCTGTATTTTATATATATATATATATATATATACTATTGGGGGGGGGGGGGGTCAGGGAGGTGTGGATATTTCCTGTCAGTCACTGTGATGTTCTACCGTTAGTCCACCATTACTTTGTGTTTGTTTGCACCTACTCCTCTGTCCTTCCAGCTTCATGTGTTTAAACTGTTCGGCTGGAGCCAAACGTAGAACAAACTACCAACCTGTCTGTCCACTGATTTTCACTTTTTGTTTTAAATTGGGAGCAATAAAGGTTTACAAACTAATGTCCCAAGATCATTCATTCTACTGACCAACAAAATGTCATCTCATCTACTGAGTCCTTTTTATCACAAAAAGTGGAACGGTCATGTAGAAAACTCATTAGCCAACTTTAATAAATATGTATCACAATGGAATGTCATTCTAAATAGATCTTCTTTAAATGCACCATTCGACATTTTTATATCATTCAATGGGTGCTCCACTATATAAAGAAGTGATAATCACGACTGTTTTGAAATCCATTTTTTTTTTTTGATTGAACCTTGAAATATTTTTAGCTGATAATTTTCCTAAACATCTCCCGCAATTTCCCTATGATTGGTGTGTGTGTTATTCAGTATACAACATTTGCTATTTCAGAAATTTCAGGGAGCAATAATCTCACATTTAACGCTATTGTGCTGATAATTCTTCAAACCATCATAGCTCCCTGTAAAAGTACTTTTGCCACACAGCTGATCACTGTCCCGTTACATCAATAAAGTATTGTTACAAAGTGTGTAACAATACAAAACATTATGTACTTCCAAGTAAGGGTTAGTGTTAGGTATGTACAGTGTAAGTACATAATATTACATGTTACATGTAGATGCACTAGAAAAGGAACCGTAAAATAAAGTGTTACCGCGTTGACTACGTATGCTTTACTATGTAAGGAGTCACAAAGCAGCCTTATCGTAGTTTAATGATAGATTTTCTGAGATACAGTATTTTATAACTACCAAGAAATATGTAATGATATGTAAATATGTAATGAGATGGCCTTCCTGGAAAACGAACACTGCATCCTCATTTCTGTTTGGCTTGCCTGATCACCAGTGTGCCATGGCGCTGATATACCTGGCTGTGGAGGATGTCTTCCAGCTGATCAACTACTACAGCTTCAGTTACTGGTTCTTTGTGGGTCTGTCTATCGCTGGCCAGATCTACCTGCGCTGGAAGGAACCTGACAGGCCTAGACCTCTGAAGGTAAAGTAAAAGCGTCTTTGCCCTTTTCAAAAGAGGGGATTCAGCAGCTACCCAGTTAGTTGTACACCTAGTCACCTAGTCCCATGCATCAAATTGAACCAGCTGTCTTGGGAGTTGTGCTAAATCATCACTGAGGGAGTACACATTTCATTACCACCTCCAACTGTAAGGCTGCAAGTCTTTTCTCCACGCAGCTCATGCACATGTTTCAGCCTGCATTCTTCATGCAGCTATTGAATTGACATCAATCTACCTTCCCTGCGTGTGTGTGTATGTGTGCGCGTGTGTGTGTGTGTGTGTTTGTAGCTAACACTGCTGTACCCCATCATCCTCTGCTGCTGTACGATATTCCTGGTGGCAGTGCCCCTCTACAGTGACACGCTCAACTCCCTGATTGGCATAGCAATTGCCCTCTCTGGAGTGCCAGTGTACTTCCTGGGCATCTACCTGCCAGAGTCTAAGCGGCCACCCATCATCACAAAACTATTGTGTGAGTACACCGGCTTTGCACCTGTGTCCTTTGAACAAGTTGTTTGAACAGCTTATATATATATACACACAGTACTGTGCAAAAGTCTTAGGTAGGTGTGAAAAAATGCTGTCAACTAGGAATGCCTTAAAAAATGGAAGTGTTAATCATTTATGTTCATCCATTAACAAAATGCAGTGACTGAACAAAGTTGCACAGTACTGTGTGTGTGTGTGTATGTGTGTGTGTATATATATATATATGTCTGTGTGTGTGTGTGTGTGTTGGCCATTATTATAACATATTTGGACAAGTGTGTGTTTTGTGTGACTGAAGAATTACCAGTTATTGTGACCCATTTTGACAAAATAAACAGCTGAAAGTACAAGGGTGTATTCCCACCCAAAAGCAGGTTCAGTCACTTACCTGGGTATGTCAACTCTGAAGAAGTGGTAAACTCTCAAATAGAGGACCCTAATGGCTCCATTCCCCTGGTTAAACAAAGACAAGTGCTCCTCTATTAGAGGCTTTACTGCTTACTTTGAGTTGACTAACTGAGCTGGGTCATTCACTACACAGCATACTTGGAATACTCCCCAGGGCTATACCAAATAGCTTTGGCTGACAATGTTGTATTTTTTTTCTTCTCCTTCTAGGTGCTATCACACATTTTACTCAGTTTACCTGCTTCTGTGTCCTCACCGAGATGGACACGAGTGAGTGAGTGAGAACTTACTGCCACCTGTGAACTTACTGTCCCCACACCAGCGGTCACTTGCCCCACCCCTCCCCCACACAAGGACTCACTCCACCCGAGGCCACACAAGGATGAAATACTCCACACGGAGCACAGTATATATATATATATTAACTTTGAATATTGACTATTCCACATAAACATGCACTAACCCACTTTCACTCTGTGCCCAACCCTTCATGGCCGGTTTGTTTGGGGAGCATTACACCCACACGTTTGCCTTTGAATACACACACACACACACACTCACACACACAAAGTTGCACCCCTTTCTGCCTCCGCACGCGTGCGTTCACGGGGCCTTGGGCTCCACTCAGGGACGTCATTGAGGAACAGTGATGCTGAATGCCTCTGGGCCCCCTCTCAGCCTACTGGACTACTACTGTAAAGGAAAGCCGGGGTACTTCAGCCAGCCAGGCCCACCACATGACGTGGCAAGGGCCTCCACTCTCCCTCAGTCCTGGGAGGCATATGTAGGGTAGAAAGTCTGCATGGAAGTTACTGGCCATGTAAGATTACGGACTACCCCTTCATTTGTTTTTATTTTAACAGAACCTCTAAATATTATTTATACACTGTTTTTAAAGGCGCCAATGTTTTCCCAGACTAAATGTTTCAGTGTATGTACAGTTTACATATTTTAATTCATCTTTCCAAGTTATAATATTCAGTGTACTGTGTCTGGTTATTGTGTTGACCAGGTTTCATCCTATGAATTTGGTTTCCAGGCCTTAATCTCATGTGAAATTCAGAGAGTGTCTTCAATCCTTACAGAATCAGAATCTATATGCTGCTATACAACTTCACATTCTGTAATAGTTGTTTCTCCACTATTTATATTCCTTTAGTCAACTTTGAACTACTTTCAGGTGCTGTCAGGCAGAACTGGTTACAGGAATACGGATCCGTGTGAAAGCATCTGTCTACTCCCTTATTTATGAAGGGGGTATTAAAAACAATAATTTCACAATATCGCTGTGTTTCAGTGTCCCTCATGTAGTCAGAGCTTTACACAAAAATGTATATTTGAAAGCGTAGTATGCAACACTTCTCCCTCCATCCTGTTAGATGTTTTCTTCTTGACTGATGTCATTCTGTTGATGAAATGGTGGTGTTGTATGTATGTGTGTATATGCTGTATTTTATATATATATATATATATATATATATATATATATATATATATATATATATATATATATATATATATACTATTGGGGGGGGGGGGGTCAGGGAGGTGTGGATATTTCCTGTCAGTCACTTTGATGTTCTACCGTTAGTCCACCATTACTTTGTGTTTGTTTGCACCTACTCCTCTGTCCTTCCAGCTTCATGTGTTTAAACTGTTCGGCTGGAGCCAAACGTAGAACAAACTACCAACCTGTCTGTCCACTGATTTTCACTTTTTGTTTTAAATTGGGAGCAATAAAGGTTTACAAACTAATGTCCCAAGATCATTCATTCTACTGACCAACAAAATGTCATCTCATCTACTGAGTCCTTTTTATCACAAAAAGTGGAACGGTCATGTAGAAAACTCATTAGCCAACTTTAATAAATATGTATCAGAATGGAATGTCATTCTAAATAGATCTTCTTTAAATGCACCATTTGACGTTTTTATATCATTCAATGGGTGCTCCACTATATAAAGAAGTGATAATCACGACTGTTTTGAAATCCTTTTTTTTTTTTTGATTGAACCTTGAAATATTTTTAGCTGATAATTTTCCTAAACATCTCCCGCAATTTCCCTATGATTGGTGTGTGTGTTATTCAGTATACAACATTTGCTATTTCAGAAATTTCAGGGAGCAATAATCTCACATTTAACGCTATTGTGTTGATAATTCTTCAAACCATAATAGCTCCCTGTAGAAGTACTTTTGCCACACAGCTGATCACTGTCCCGTTACATCAATAAAGTATTGTTACAAAGTGTGTAACAATACAAAACATTATGTACTTCCAAGTAAGGGTTAGTGTTATGTATGTACAGTGTAAGTACATAATATTACATGTTACATGTAGATGCACTAAAAAAGGAACCGTAAAATAAAGTGTTACCGCGTTGACCACGTATGCTTTACTATGTAAGGAGTCACAAAGCAGCCTTATCGTAGTTTAATGATAGATTTTCTGAGATACAGTATTTTATAACTACCAAGAAATATGTAATGATATGTAAATATGTAATGAGATGGCCTTCCTGGAAAACGAACACTGCATCCTCATTTCTGTTTGTCTTGCCTGATCACCACTGTGCCATGGCACTCATATACCTGGCTGTGGAGGATGTCTTCCAGCTGATCAACTACTACAGCTTCAGTTACTGGTTCTTTGTGGGTCTGTCTATCGCTGGCCAGATCTACCTGCGCTGGAAGGAACCTGACAGGCCTAGACCTCTGAAGGTAAAGTAAAAGCGTCTTTGCCCTTTTCAAAAGAGGGGATTCAGCAGCTACCCAGTTAGTTGTACACCTAGTCACCTAGTCCCATGCATCAAATTGAACCAGCTGTCTTAGGAGTTGTGCTAAATCATCACTGAGGGAGTACACATTTCATTACCACCTCCAGCTGTAAGGCTGCGAGTCTTTTCTCCACGCAGCTCATGCACATGTTTCAGCCTGCATCCTTCATGCAACTATTGAATTGACATCAATCTACCTTCCCTGTGTGTGTGTGTGTGTGTGTGTGTGTGTGTGTGTGCGCGTGCGTGCGTGCGTGCGTGCGTGCGTGCGTGCGTGCGTGCGTGCGTGCGTGCGTGTGTGTGTGTGTGTGTGTGTTTGTAGCTAACACTGCTGTACCCCATCATCTTCTGCTGCTGTACGATATTCCTGGTGGCAGTGCCCCTCTACAGTGACACGCTCAACTCCCTGATTGGCATAGCAATTGCCCTCTCTGGAGTGCCAGTGTACTTCCTGGGCATCTACCTGCCAGAGTCTAAGCGGCCACCCATCATCACAAAACTATTGCGTGAGTACACCGGCTTTGCACCTGTCTCCTTTGAACAAGTTGTTTGAACAGCTTATATATATATATACACACACAGTACTGTGCAAAAGTCTTAGGTAGGTGTGAAAAAATGCTGTCAACTAGGAATGCCTTAAAAAATGGAAGTGTTAATCATTTATGTTCATCCATTAACAAAATGCAGTGACTGAACAAAGTTGCACAGTACTGTGTGTGTGTGTGTGTGTGTGTGTATATATATATATATATATATATATATATATATATACTGTATATATATATATATATATATATATATATATATATATATATATATATATATATATATATATATATGTCTGTGTGTGTGTGTGTTGGGCTTTATTATAACATATTTGGACAAGTGTGTGTTTTGTGTGACTGAAGAATTACCAGTTATTGTGACCCATTTTGACAAAATAAACAGCTGAAAGTACAAGGGTGTATTCCCACCCAAAAGCAGGTTCAGTCACTTACCCGGGTATGTCAACTCTGAAGAAGTGGTAAACTTTCAAATAGAGGACCCTAATGGCTTCATTCCCCTGGTTAAACAAAGACAAGTGCTCCTCTATTAGAGGCTTTACTGCTTACTTTGAGTTGACTAACTGAGCTGGGTCATTCACTACACAGCATACTTGGAATACTCCCCAGGGCTATACCCAATAGCTTTGGCTGACAATGTTGTATTTTTTTTCTTCTCCTTCTAGGTGCTATCACACATTTTACTCAGTTTACCTGCTGCTGTGTCCTCACCGAGATGGACACGAGTGAGTGAGTGAGAACTTACTGCCACCTGTGAACTTACTGCCCCCACACCAGCGGTCACTTGCCCCACCCCTCCCCCACACAAGGACTCACTCCACCCGAGGCCACACAAGGATGAAATACTCCACACGGAGCACAGTATATATATATATATATTAACTTTGAATATTGACTATTCCACATAAACATGCACTAACCCACTTTCACTCAGTGCCCAACACTTCATGGCCGGTTTGTTTGGTGTTTCAGTGTATGTACAGTTTACCTATTTTAATTCATCTTTCCAAGTTATAATATTCAGTGTACTGTGTCTGGTTATTGTGTTGACCAGGTTTCATCCTATGAATCTAGTTTCCAGGCCTTAATCTCATGTGAAATTCAGAGTGTCTTCAATCCTTACAGAATCAGAATCTATATGCTGCTATACAACTTCACATTCTGTAATAGTTCTTTCTCCACTATTTATATTCCTTTAGTCAACTTTGAACTGCTTTCAGGTGCTGTCAGGCAGAACTGGTTACAGGAATACGGATCCGTGTGAAAGCATCTGTCTACTCCCTTATTTATGAAGGGGGTATTAAAAACAATAATTTCACAATATCGCTGTGTTTCAGTGTCCCTCATGTAGTCAGAGCTTTACACAAAAATGTATATTTGAAAGCGTAGTATGCAACACTTCTCCCTCCATCCTGTTAGATGTTTTCTTCTTGACTGATGTCATTCTGTTGATGAAATGGTGGTGTTGTATGTATGTGTGTATATGCTGTATTTTATATATATATATATATATATATATATATATATATATATATATATTTATATATATATATTTATATATATATTATACAGGGAGGTGCGGATATTACCTGTGATGTTCTACCGTTAGTCCACCATTACTTTGTGTTTGTTTGCACCTACTCCTCTGTCCTTCCAGCTTCATGTGTTTAAACTGTTCGGCTGGAGCCAAACTACCAACCTGTCTGTCCACTGATTTTCACTTTTTTTTTTTTAATTGGGAGCAATAAAGGTTTACAAAAACTAATGTCCCAAGATCATTCATTCTACTGACCAACAAAATGTCATCTCAGCTACTGAGTCCTTTTCATCACAAAGTGGAACGGTGATGTAGAAAACTCATTAGCCAACTTTAATAAATATGTATCAGAATGGAATGTCATTCTAAATAGATCTTCTTTAAATGCACCATTCGACATTTTTATATCATTCAATGGGTGCTCCACTATATAAAGAAGTGATAGAGAAGAGTGTTTTGAAATCCTTTTTTTTTGTTGTTGATTGAACCTTGAAATATTTTTAGCTGATAATTTCCCTAAACATCTCCCGCAATTTCCCTATGATTGGTGTGTGTGTTATTCAGTATACAACATTTGCTATTTCAGAAATTTCAGGGAGCAATAATCACATTTAACGCTATTGTGCTGATAATTCTTCAAACCATCATAGCTCCCTGTAAAAGTACTTTTGCCACACAGCTGATCACTGTCCCGTTACATCAATAAATCAATAAGTTACAAAGTGTGTAACCATACAAAACATTATGTACTTCCAAGTAAGGGTTAGTGTTAGGTATGTACAGTGTAAGTACATAATATTACATGTTACATGTAGATGCACTAAAAAAGGAACCGTAAAATAAAGTCTTACCGCGTTGACTACGTATGCTTTACTATGTAAGGAGTCACAAAGCTGCTCGCAGGAATCGTAACATTTATTTTGAATGCTTTATTATTTTTAATATACATCTACATATTTACAAAAGGTTTAAAGTGTTTTCAACCCCATATGGAATGAATGGGTATGTCAGTACAAATACAACATCAGAACATACACACACACAACAGAAAGAGCACTCCACACTTCCACAAACTCAGACTACTATCATACGCATACTAATACACGCACATGCACTTCACCACAACTCAGAAAAAACACACGCATGTCACCAACGCTCCTCTGCAAACAACAGCGCAAAAACAAACCTCACTACCTACAGAGCGGAGAAATCTAACACACCCACAAACGCACGCGCACACACATACACTTTGCACAACGTTAACTCTCACAAAAATTCACGCGGTAGAAATGGCCCCTCTTTCACACACAGAAGCAAGCAGACGGGAGAGACGCGCGGGGGGGGGGGGCCTCAGTCGGAGTCCAAGTCTTTGTCCTCGTCCTCGTCCTCCTCCCCAAACTCCCGCAGCACCTCCCTCTGGTAGCACTCCCATGTCCTCCTGCTGTAGGAGTGCTCCTCGTCCCAGCAACCTTCCAACACACAAACACACACATGGGCCCAGAGCCAACGTCGGGCCACCGGCCACACAAGTCCACTTCGTCTCAGGTTTAAATGCATGCAGGGGGGATTAATGTAGGGGCTTTAATTAGCTGACAGCTGTAAGGCCTGACAAACTAGATGCCCTGGGTCCAGCCCAGCAGGGGGCCTGATTAGGTGACAGTTCCCCATTAGAGAGTAGTATGGACAGCAGCTTTCCTGTTGAGTAACACGCGGATATTCAGATCGTACACTGTTGAAGTTGCTTAGTGAGATTATTTATAAAATGTTTGACACAGCTTTTACAGTTGACAAGTAAATGTTTATGTAAAAATAAATATTAATTAAATGTAAATAAACACAACAGAAGAGAATAGAATGAAACTGTACTAATCCCTTCAGGGAAACTGGGAGGCTGAAGTAACTGTATAGGCCTGATCCATTTTGAAACTTCATATAGAGCACAAAGATAAGCACTGCTGAGAGCCGTTTGACAGAAAGGTCCTGTACCTCCATAGCGCTCTTCTGCGTCGCTGCCCACGTCACTGTCCTCCTCATCTGGGTACTCGTTCCTCCAGTTAGCCTCCTCGTTCTCATCATCCTCATCCTCGTACACCTCTTCCTCCCAGGCTACCACTTCAGGTACCTACACACACACAAACACGCAATCCATGAAAACACCACTTTTGAGATTTCTTTGTACTACTACGACTACAGCATTCAATCTGGCTTTGCTTCACAAAACAGCATAGGATAGCAAATTTCTGAAACTTAAAAATAAAATCAAAGTCAAAGTGTACTTTATTGTCAATTCACTATGTAAAAGGCATTACATAGAGGACTGAAATTGTGTTTCACCAGACACCAAATGTGCAATGATCCAACTGCTGATTCAAGACAACAATTTACAATGCTTGGCACCTTATACGGTGTTATCTATTATGCGCAAGAACTTTCGGCATCATCTCTGAATTGATGGTATTATTGTAAACTTGTGACTGTAAATAAGAATGACAAATGTGTTTGCCCTACCAGTGACCATATCTGGGGCAAAACACAACCTATTTACCTTCTTGGCAGTGCACTGTGTGGCTTGGCATCCCGTGTCAAAACCCACATACATACACACACACATAAAAAGTGACAAAACCCCACTCAGCATGACATTACCACAAATATCACTGACGGATGACAATTAGCAAACTTTTATCAGTGCTATAAGAACTATTGGTGGTGCATCCAAGTCCTTACCAAGCTTTTTATGTGGGCAGATTGCTAGAAATACACCTAAATCATGTCAATTCAGTCTTCTTAAATTCAACTTTAATGAGTACGCATTTGTTTACAACCTAATGAGACCTACGTTTGATGGCTATCGTGTAGACACACAGATGCACCTGTGTCCATGAAGGGAAAACTGTGTTTCATGTCCAAGGAGAAAAGCTGAATACCAAAGCAGACACAGACAACTGCTAACTATACAGCAATGAAAGATGTGTGAATGCACTCCTTACCAGCTCGTCCTCCTCCTGGTAGGGTCTGACGGACAAGATGTCCTGGATCCAGCCTGGGGCCACGGTCTCCTGGTAGTACAAGTCGTACACGTAGTCGTCCTCCTTCTCCCTGTGCTCCGTGCCCAGTCTGTCTCCAGACACGCTCAGCTTCTCACGGATCATCTTCACAGAGTTGCACAGGATTGTTTCTGGGTCAGGAGTCACTGTCTAAAAAGGGAGCACAACAATATGTCAGCTTCACTCTTAAAGCACTGTGAGTGCTTTCAATAATGAGCTGCATAATTGCAGCAGACCGATTCAAAGAGGAATCTATAGAAAAGGAATGTATCTTGCTTCCTTAGTGGCCAGGGGGGCAACAAGCCCACAGGCTGTTTCAGAGAAGCAAGAGGACGCTTTCCCACACCTAGGAAGGGCTTAAGTCACAACAGACAGTTCCCATGGTAATGTGGGGCTTTGGAATTCATTGTCAATGCCAATACAGTTGATACTACATTTTCTAGGTATGCTGACAATCAGATGAAAATCGGAGGGAAATGAGAGAGAAAACTGAGAAAATTCCTCTGAGGCAGAATCGCATGGTGTACCTTGACAGGGGCTTTGCCGTGCTCCTCCTCCTCGTGGACGAGGTCGACCACCTGCACATCACCCAGAGGGAGGCGGGAGTCCACCTCTGTCTGCGCCGCCTCCCGCTCCACATCCCTCACCTCCTCGGTGGAGGGGGGTGCCTGTGTCTCTGTGGGAAGGCCGGCTCGGTGACTGGACAGGATCCGATAGCGCTCCTCCCGTCTGGTGCTCCACTTGGCACTGCGTAGGTCTCCCATGATCCTCTTGGAGCTCCCCACTGAAGGTCTGAGGGCATGGGCCACTCGTGGCCTGGCCAGCGCCTCCTGAACGTGTGGCTGGACTGGTGCATCCTAAAGGGAAGAGAAAGAGGATGTTGTTTGGTCACTTGTTCAATAATAAATTACTGTAAGACTGGAAATGTACACCTGCTGTGGACTAGAACTTAGGACCTAGGTCTATCACATTGTAGTAGATAGGACTGCATGCGTGTTCACAAGAGAAGGAAAACATTTTTTTTTTCTTTTTTCCTCATCTGCAGAGCCAGTAGGATCGAGTTAATTTCACAAAAAGTGTAAAGGATTGAAGTGGTATGACAACTTTTACTAACTTAATAACTTTACTAAATAAAGACATAAATAATCACACGACAGTTACTGCATTCTTAGTTTTAATGCAGTGTGTTGCCTCAGTGATGACTTATAAATAGGGGACACACAACTGTTACCCAAAGTATAAAAGAGCATGCATCAAGTGTCGACAACATCCAAATCATCTTACTGCAGTATTGTAATATCAAGCTATCGGAAAGAAAGCGATAATCATAACATGGAGTCTTGAGGTAATGTGGTTCATGTTGTAAAATCCAACGTAACCTTCGTGGCAATCGTTTAGATACGTTATGTCCGGTCCCTTGTCTAGGTGGTTAGAGATTAGGCCCGGTTGTCATTTAATGAAGTACATTAGCAACATAGGACAGACCTGCACCGTTTGTACTGCATCATAAACTGACGCTAGCCTAAAACGTGTAACCAAATTACACTGAGCATATACTAGTCATACACGTACAATAAAAAAACACTAGTGCTCTAATCAATTGTGTCGGTGAGTTTTTTTCGAGAGCAACTGCTGATGAATAAATGACTGATACCTAAAATCTTTCAAACTTTACTAACGTCACTAGTTGTTTTAATTAGCACTGGCTAACTAACAAAAATCGGGCGTTTAGCTTGTTAGCATGCTAGTCTTTGACGTCACCTCTTTATACATACAGGTTTGGTATATATAAATGCCAAAAAGCTTCCCCATAAGTATATTTCTGTCATAACATTGTACTGTAATGTAGTTATTAGCTGTGCCACATTTGTACTGTCAAATACATCGACTGAACGACAGCAAATCATTCGCCACATTTTCCATTACTCCGCAATAAGTTGTATAGCTAACGTTATCGTGCTAGCCCTGGTGGCTACCTAGCTAGCGTGGCAGGGTGTACATTACCTGTGATGCTACTGTGGCCACTAGTTTGAAGACAGAATTTTCTATCTTCGCATCAGGTTCAGGAACAGTCTCCCCTGGAGGTTGCGTTGTTGATTCAGGTCGAATTCGTTTGCATGCCAACAATAAAGCATCTGCGGGATCAGTTCCTCGCTTCCTTTTCACTCGAAGAATGGTCGTGCTAGGATCCATGCTGTCACACAAAGTAGGTTAGCTCTCACGGCGCCAGCTAAGCAGGATGTTTACTGGTCGTTTTCTGGTCGTCTGTGATGAATACTTCTTCTTCCGTAATATAATGTTTAAAGCATTGGATATTGTTAGATGGTTTGCTGCCACCTACTGACTTGGCATAGCACTACATTTAATTTGAAATTCTGTTGTATCAATTGCTGCAATTGCTGTCTATTGCCATATGAGGTCGCCTGTGACCAACCCAAGTTCTGTGTCCAGCAGTGTCTGGTAGAACAATATCATGTCGTAGTAAAGTTATATCTCTCCTTTAGACTATGGATTTACGACAGTGAAAACATTGACATTGTTCTCATTTTTATCAAATTCTAAGTATACTACATTTCCCTGTAGGTGTATGATGTGCTGTCCTGTAGCCTAGAGGTTGAAATGCATTAGGCCTATACTTTTAAGAGTATACTAGTGATGTAAACATGTGTACTGGTCTACACTGGCCAGCCCTTAAACAAAGACATGTTCTGGCCTGGTGACCTACTACCAACTGAAATCATTCCAATAGCCTAAACATGCCAACAGGATTATAAGGGGATGTGGGTATAGGCATATCCCCAAGACTTGCAATTTTGTTAAGACGTCTTTATTATTCAAGATAAAGTACACAAACACAACTAGTTAATGCAAGTGCTTGTTTCGGTCTGAGCGCTATGCAGTCATTTCACGCACAGGTAGCAATTCTGGCCATGTCTTGTCAATGGAACACACATGCACGCGCGCTTCGTGCTCATTGCTCTCTCTCTCTCTCTCTCTCTCTCTCTCTCTCTCTCTCTCTCTCTCTCTCACACACACACACACACACACACACACACACACACGCACGCACGCACAAACACACACACACCCTCTCCTACCCTGTTCCCTTAATCCCCTCGTGAGCGCAAAGCGATTGACAAGCCAGAATGAAAATGAGTCGGACACTTGTGTGCCTCTTCAGTGTAAACGGTTCTTTTTGAAGAGACTTTTAAACTTGGATCATATCACCATGGGAGCTATTTGTATTGCACGGGACTTCTGTTTGTTTTTGCTCTTGTTAAATACTCGTCAAAGCGCAGCGCTTCCTCACAATCGTGGTAGGTTCGTTTTAAAAGAGGACAGTTTTACGCACGCACTACCACTTTTACGTCCGTCGAACTATAGGCTATTTACTTATTGCTGGTGGTTGTTTACGTTTGCAAAGACAGTATTCAAAGCTCTTAATTCAATTTGAAAACTGTACAATCATGCTACTGTGATTAACGCAAAAATATTTCAGTCAGAACATTTAGCTTGACAACAAACGTTTTATGGAACAAAGCCTGCATTCTGTGTTGTATTTGTCTATAATGATGTTTGAGTGCTATTAAGTTCCAACATCTAGTGAGATGAGAGTCAAACATTGATTTGCTGAATTATTCCTGGAGCTCTGGTGAAACTTTTTGCGCATGTTTTTGAAATCCCAGATGCAGACCAGTGTGCGGATGGAAGTGATGGCTGTCACATTGACGCAATTTGCCAAAACACTCAAGCCTCATATAAGTGTACATGTAAAACCGGATTTAAAGGGGACGGTAAACACTGTGAAGGTAAGAAAGTTTGTGCCAATATGTGATTCAAATGTTACTGTTTGTTGATGAATTCAAACCTACTCCGATTTGTTAAAGGAAAATATTCAACTCCTTTGCTGTAGCATAGGGATGTTAGGTGTATTGAAATAATGCAATATGTGAGAAAGTGAATTCAAGTAAGTGCCAGCGTGTTTCAATGGATTTGGAATCTGCAAAATGTTTTGATGACTATCATTAATCAGTATTGACTTGTGCACCATTTTCTAGACATTGACGAATGCGATATTGAACACAATGGTGGCTGTGTACATGAATGTCACAATATACCAGGCAACTATCGATGCACTTGCCATGATGGATTCAATTTAGCGCACGATGGACATAACTGTCTAGGTAAGGATAAGTTGCATTCGCATTTTTATCGCAATTATAGGCCCATGGGAATTAGCACAGTGAACAGTGCAACGCTCGTACGCTCTGAATCAGTCTTCATGTTAATTCGGGTCAATTCTTAGCACCTGGATTAATACTTAACTTAGACCTTGTACAAAGCATTTAAGACAACAACTATTAAACAACTAATGCACAGCGTTGCTGACTTTAGAGAAATTATAAAAAATCCACAGACAATAGACAGTCTTTTTTTTTAAAGAAAATTGGGGTGAGGATATTTGAACTATGTAAGATCAATGCTTAAATGCAAAAATGCTTCAATTGAAAACTATTAATTCAGTTGTGATAGACATGTTACCAAAGTTTCATACACCACACGTTTCGAGCACATCTGCTTTACTGTAATGCCCGGGTATGCAAGGAATGATCTGGGTTAATGAGATGTGACCAGTTGTTTCTGTTTAGATGTGGATGAATGTCGCTTCAACAATGGTGGCTGTCAGCACGAGTGTGTCAACACCATGGGGAGCTATGAGTGTCGCTGTAATGATGGCTTCTTCCTCAGTGACAACCAGCACACCTGCATCCATCGCTCTGTCGGTGAGTGCCTCTCGTCTCCTGTGTCGTGATGTGTTGTGTGACTTCACTTTTCACTGCTATTGACTTTAAGCATGTTACAGAAACTATTCTCAACTTCAGCCAACACTGTAGTTTCTCGTGGTAGTGCCCATTTCTGTGATTATTTACTGTTTTAATGAGATGGCAGGGTTTTGTTGATGTAAGTATTTGTGTGTATGTATGTGTGTGCAACTGTGCATCCTTAGTAGGGTCGATATGGCTTGGTGTAGGTGTTAAGCTGCGTCAGGGGTACCCTTGAGGAAAAATGAAGCGTATGTAAATGCTCACATATAAGGCCGTGATTGACAGCACAATGGGGGATGACAGCTTTTAAGTTGGGCTCCTTTTTTGCGGTATTATCCAAAGCAGCTCAGCTCTAAAGGGCCCATGCTGTGGGAAAGGGAGCCCCGTGTCCCTGGGAACAAAACAAGTTAATAACTGCAACACTTGGGGCTTTGTTGGCCAAGTCATAGATGAGAATAAAGCACCTTTTTATGTGTCTGTAGCTTCTCAGCCGCAAGTATTGTTGTTTGCCTCAGTAAATTGAAGTGAGTTTGCAAGGGTTTCCACCCCATTGGGTTTCCCTGGGCAAACTTGCTAAATCCTATCAGCACATCCACTTGGCTCTAGCACGAATGGGGGACAACTAGCTCCTTACAGTGACCTAGAAAATGTCTTTGATGGAAGGTCAGCCTCTGACTCCTCAAATGGCGCTGGGCATTGAAAGCAATTAAACAACAGGTGTGCCAGATTGATGTGAACGTATGAGATAAAACCATATAGGATTTCTTAAAAAAATAAATAAAAAAAAACTTACTTGGGACATTTGGTTTGCTGTATGTTGATAAGTTACCAGTTGTTTCCAAGAGTGAGTGGATACATAGATGCAAGATGTTGAGTTTGGCAACCACTGAAAAGAGGATTAATAATAGGTCTTCAAGCATGTTCTTTTTGGCTACAGTTTTTCAAGGGCTCTTGAAGCATGGCGTCAACCTTTACATGTATCTTTTTTTCTTGGATAGTCATCTCTCTCTCTCTCTTTCTCTCTCTTTCTCTCTCTTTCTATCTCTCTCTCTCTCTCTCTCTCTCTGTCTGTCTGTCTGTCTGTCTGTCTGTCTGTCTGTCTGTCTGTCTGTCTGTCTGTCTGTCTGTCTGTCTTCTGATGGCCTGCATGCTTTGTCTTGGCAGCCAGCCATTGCCTTAAATAAAACCTGACTGCTTGAGTATTAGGGGCAGGGTGTTTGATGGCTCCACTGCACTTTAACATCATTCGAATGCATCAAACTTCCGCAGCAGTGGAGACATTGTTTAGTTTTGCCTCCAAACCACTACGGCAGAACTGACCTCGGCACCATTTGTAATCAAGAGCAGCATTTCAATGCGAGACTCCAACGCATTATTCGAGTGACCAATACTGAGAAAGTCAAATGTGTCAACTCAAATGTTTATGTCATGTTTTGTTTGGAAGTGATTCGCCAGTGTTGTGCTTTAGTTAAGCGCCTAGTTTATGGTCTCAGTCTTTGTATACACTGTCACCAGGCTGATTCATTTAAAACAAACATCACCATACTTGCAGACTCCATTTTCCAAGGGATAAAAATTGTGTGATTCAGGTGATTTGTGCGCCTGTTTAGTGAGGACTGTATGTGCATTATTATCCAAATACACTTAAAGTGTTTGGATTGGAAATAACAATGTGGCCCTTGTCCATTGTGAAACCAGACCATAAACAATAATGACAATAAGATTACAACATTTTTATATAAACTGCCAAAGACATTTATTGACTAAGTAGGTGTGTCAGCAGCCACAGACGTTTGTGAAATTTCACCTGAAAATGTTATTTTTTAACAAAATGACAAACCCTATGCCAGTCTCATGCCACTGAAACATCCTGTTACTATCTTGTTTGCCCAGAGGGACTGAGCTGCATGAACAAGGAACATGGCTGTGCCCACATCTGCAAGGAGACGCCCAAGGGTGGGGTGGCATGCGAGTGTCGTCCGGGCTTTGAGCTGGCCAAAAACCAGAGAGGTTGCATCTGTGCGTATGAGCCTTAAACCCTTCCACTTCCAACACACGCAACTAATCTGTCCTTACAAATCACAGACATGATGAAACCATCAAACAAACAGGCAAGAAAATAAACAGAGCCCTCACTTCCCTAGGAGCTGGTGAAATGACGCAGAAATTGTTTCTTGTCGATGCTTCGTAGTAACCTGTAACCACGGCAACGGCGGTTGCCAGCACACTTGTGAGGACACGGAGCAGGGGCCGATCTGCAAGTGTCACGGCAGGTACGCTCTGCACTCGGACGGGAGATCCTGCACAGGTAAGCCCAGCGCACCACTCGTCCAGTGTCCAGTGTCCACCCTAAGTCCAGTGACTCACAGGAAGCAACAAGCGCCTTGTTAATCAAGACCCAACACTACCTCATTGTCCATTTACAGTTATTGACATTAAATGGAAACTGAAGTCATGAATATGACAGAATGACAGAAAAACATATTTTTTTATGAAGTGTTCCTGTTGATACTTTCAGGGGGCGGGCAGATGATAAGAGTGTGGCTCCATCTTTATTGAGGCACACAGCGCTTCTTGCTCATTCTCGTTTCCATCAGCTTCCAAGCTGTTTGCAGCCAAGCCCACGATAGCCATCACATATCAGATAGTGAGCCACAACAGCTGGAGCCTGGTGGCCTGATGTGTGTTTCTGTGTGTGTGTGTGTGTGTGTGTGTGTGTGTGCGTGTTTCTGTGTGTGTGTGTGTGTCTCTGTGTGTGTTTCTGTGTATGTGTGTGTTTCTGTTTGTGTGTGTGTGTGTGGGGGGGGGGGGGGTTGAGTGTGTGTGCACATCCTACCGTATGGTTGGTTCAATGTGTGAGTTTGTTTGTTCGTGTGTGAGGTCTGCATTTATCACAACACTGTCTACCACTACATCTTAACAGCCCTGTTTATCATTTCTCGGCCTTATCTTCCCATATACATAGCAAAAGCTGTACGGGCAGGGTGTAAACATTACAGTGGATACACCGTGAAACAGTCATAGCTGCTGCCAGGGAGGTCTGACTGTGCTGCCCTGGCGGCCTTGTATCACTGTTGTGTTGTGATGTTGGCTCCAGGCCATTGGATTCGGCAGGGTTGTTGACCGTGCTCAGTAGCTACTGATGATCACATAGATGGGTGATCAAGAATGGGTGGAGAAAATGGCAGCACAGTCCATTCAATACAATATACTGATACTTTAATGATACTACAATAATGATGCTTTGTTTCTTGTATGCACAAGTAAAAGTGGTTGTAGCTCAGGTGTAGAATGTGTCTCCTCCTCAGGGCTCACAAATGTTTATTCCCCTGAACAGGAGAAAGAAATGATATTAAATGCACCTGGTGTCCTACTATGTCGTTTATTCCTGTTCTCCTGTGTTCCAGAAAGGGATGAGGCTGCCCCAGACACGGCGGAGCACAACGCGACGTCTCTGGCTGAGGTGGACAAGCGAGTCAAGAGACGGCTGCTCATGGGTAACCCCGCTCCCCCTGCAATAACACGTCCAACTCAGCAGAGTGATACATACTGTGTTTTGGGGCGAGGAGCTTCCCACGCCGCTGTGTGTGTCTGGACGTAAGGGTGTGCAGTCGGACAGAGGAGGGTGGGCTGCAGCCTGCTAAAAAAGCGGGGCATACATACCTCAGTCTTTTTTGAGCAAACTGTGAAATGGCTGTGCACCTCCGCGCTCACTTGGCTGGCTTGCATTCGATTTCTCCCCTGCTGAAATATGCCATGGATATAGCGTGGCACATTTCACGCGGTGCCGCCGCCCAATTTCGGGGCAGGGGGCCAAGTTTGGATCCCATGTTCAGCCTGCAAGTCAAACAGAGCCTGTTTATAGCCCAACAGGTCGTTTAGACATTGACAGACTGGCAGGTATTGGCCTGTCTCCATCTTATAGTCTCATCCTCGCCCCTGCACCGTAAATATTCCCCAGCTAGCATCATTTTGTGTGCAGTAGGGTGCACAGAGCATTGCAGAGGAGGCTGGGACTGTGTGCACGCTTGCGTGTCGGTGTGTGTGTGTTTGTGTCGGTGTGTGACGGATACCGTTTCTTGTGTGTCCAGAGACGTGCGCGGTGAACAACGGGGGCTGCGACTGCACTTGCAAGGATACGTCCACTGGGGTGCGCTGTAGCTGCCCAGTTGGCTTCACTTTGCAACCAGATGGGAAGACGTGCAAGGGTGAGGTCTCACCATCCATTAAGCCAGCATCTGTTTGTCTTGGCCTGTGCTTCTGTGGAGCGAAGTGTCAATAATGACTTAGTTAGGCCCTTGCTGTTTGTTGGCTTGGGTGTAATAGTCCTTGTTAGACATTTACTGCATTTACATGCAATTTACTATCACAAATATGGGGTTTCTCCCGAATATGATCAAATGGGATGAGATCAGCATCATATTCGGGGTAAGGTGTTAACATGAACACAGAGAAACCTGGTTAGTAGTATCCCTGTTTACATTTAACATTTATTCATTAGTTTACATTGTAATTTATATTGATTTATTTAAATATTTGCAAGCATTTATACTGATTACCAACAATCTCTAAATTTCAGAAGGTGTTGCATTAAACAGTATTCTGGTTTCTTTTTGGAGTACTCCACCTAACATACTCTAATTTGTCAAAAACAAAAAGTAATGAACATAGGAACTATAATCTTGTCCGTTTTCTTTCTTTTATGTCCAGACATTAATGAGTGTGACCCCCACAATGGTGGATGCGACCACTTCTGCAGAAACACCATCGGCAGCTTCGAGTGCAGCTGCCGCAAGGGCTTCAAGCTTCTGACGGATGAACGTTCCTGTCAAGGTAGGCTGTTCCCCCCAGTTTAATTCCCAGTTTTAACTCCCCACCCTCCCCTACCCTACCGCCCTGACTCCCCTCCCGCCCCCCTTGGCTCAGTCCCATTGAGGCATTCATGCCCCCTAGAGGAGCATCCATCCATCCTGTGTGTGTAGGTCTGTGAGCAGATAAGGCAAGGCGGGATGCCACAAATGGTGCCAGTATCGACATGCAGGATTCCTTTGAAGATCCTTAACGTGGGCCCTGTGTTAAAGCATAGGCCCGGCAGAGTTAGGCTTCCCCCAAGAGCACACAGATCCCCACCCTTGATACAAACACTCAGAGGAATGTACACCTTCACCGAACCCAACTCTCCACCCTAATATTACCCAGCTGGATGTAGGTTTCTGTCTGTTTACAAACCTATAAAAAGATGGAAAAGAAGGAAGCCTATAGAAAGATCCAAAAGAGTAAAGCCTATAGAAAGATCAGAACAATCAGGTTCCGGTGGTGTTACTGCAGTGAAACTGTTTGGCATGTCACTCCTCTTCCTTGTTTGGTCACAGATATCGACGAGTGCTTCTTTGAGAGGACCTGCGACCACACGTGTGTCAATTCTCCAGGGAGCTTTCAGTGCATATGCAACAAAGGCTACACTCTCTATGGACTGGCCCATTGTGGAGGTAGGAGGCAGCTCAACAGGCAAAGGGGTCTTGAACTGACAACATTTTTTGGTTGGAACAAAGTGGGCTTGAAATGTGAGTGCGCTGAAAGACACGATTGTGATCTGACGTCGCCGCGTGTTTTGTTTCTGAAGCAGCACATGAAAGCGGCGTGAGGGGAGACTCGTGTAAACACACGAACAGTGCACATATTATACAAACGCAATAGATGCCATCATTGTAGTGAGATTAAATCATTCTACGTTTATCTCAGGCCAACAAAAGAATGGGGAAGAAGAAGGATGTGTCTTCCAAAAGTGCTGAGTTTGAGGCTGGATGTGAAGTTCAAAGGAAAGCGTGATTGATGGGGGACTCTCTCTTTCTCCCTCTCTCTCTCTTTTTTTCTCTATCTCTTTCTCTCTCTGTCCCTCTATCCCAGACATAAATGAGTGCAGCATGAACAACGGGGGTTGTCAACACCGCTGTGAGAACACCATGGGCGGATTTGAGTGTCACTGCTACCCTGGTTACAAACTTCACTGGAACAAAAAGGACTGCCTTGGTAAGGGTGGCATTGTCAGCTAGACTGGGTTACCTCTGTGTGGACACGCCACTTGATGTCTTCACTGCCTCATGGAACCCTTCTGCCCTTTCGGGTTAAAACAGGAGATACTTTGACAACGTCTTGCCTTTTCACTCTGATTCACTGGGCTTTTTGCTATCAACAAAAACAGGAATCAGAATCTCACTAACATACAACAACTCATCAGTGACCAAGACTGTTTGTGTGCATTGATGTCTGCTTTGCCTGCTTCTTTTACCAAATGCCTCGTTTCAGTTCTCTCTGTCTCTCTCAGTGGGTATTTTGGTAATATGCCCCCCTCATTTTCCCCACCTGTCCCCCACCCGCCTCCACAGGCTCTTCTGCTGCTCTTTGTCTTTGAGTGTGTTGTGATTGTCTCCACCCAGAAGCAGAGGTGCTGCCCATGGCCAAGCCACCTGCCAAACCCACCCTGAACTGCGGCAAGCAGGAAGGGGGTGACCGCTGCTTCCTGACCTGCCAGTCCCAGGTCCACATCAGCAGCGGTGAGTGAGTGAGTGAGTAAGGCCGGCCAGACAGCCAAAGCGGCAGGTTTCGGCTTGCTCCCAGTGTTTGTTCAGGGAATGCTGGCTTTTGTTTAGCTGCCTTCCATCTCTCTCTCTCGCTCTCTCTCTCTGTCTCTCTCTCTCTCTCTCTCTGTCTCTCTCTCTCTTGCTCTCTCTCTCTCTCTCTCTCTCTCTCTGTCTCTCTCTCTCTTGCTCTCTCTCTCTCTCTCTCTCTCGCTCTCTCTCTCTCTGTCTCTGTCTCTCTCTCTCTCCCTCCCCCCTTCTCTCTCGGGTCCTCTGATGCCCTTTTATGTGTGCCTATAGGAGCTGCGGATTCCTACACGGTGACCTGTGGAATGCCTTTGCCCTGCTTCAGTGAGGGACAAAGGAACGAGTCGGGATCGTATTGTCAAGGCAAGAACACAACATCACCTAGGGTCCACTGCCAGGGCATGGCTCTGTCACTCTCAAAACCAAACCCCCAGATTTCGGCGTAACCGCTTCCGTTTTTCTCTGTATTTTCAGATACATCACACACCCCACGGATCAAAACCACAGCAACCTTCAAGTCTGGAATGGGAAAGTGCAACCTGAAAAAGAGTCAGGAGAAACTGGAGGAAGGATTTAATAACGCCCTCTCAGGTACTGAAGGCCCCTGAGCAACCTAATTTAATCAGTGGAAAACCAAACTGAAATGGTCATGACAGAGTGGAAAAGTACAGTTGGCAATTCTTTTTTGTTTTGGCTGTAAAAGCGCTTTGTATTTACCCCAAAAGTAATCACGCTTCATACACGGAGCTGGACAAAATAAACCAGACTTCATGGCTGGTCACATGTAATTTGGGAAAAGGCCAGCGCAGTTGGGCGCTCCGGAGGAGTTGGGGAAGCTGTGCCGTCTGGATGTTTTGAATGTCTCAGCGCTGCATATTGTCCAGCAGTGACAGGGGAAAATCAAATTAGCCATAGCAGACCTTTTACCAGGGGCCCTACCCAGCCATCAGTCACACAGACTTCCGATTGTTGGATCCCCTTTTGTTGCCGCGAAGGGGTCACAGCGCGCTGTTTTTATACCCCTCACTGGGAATGTTCATTCCCTTTTCCCTACTTCCAATATCATTAGATGTGTGCAACGTTGGAAAAGACCCATAGATATATTACATATACATTAAAGTGTAATGGAAACACACACACACACACTACTTTTAAAAGCTCATTACAATGGATGCAATTTCTTCTGTGCTCACATATAAATGAAAACATTTTTTTGTATTTCCACAGACAGGAAGTTGCTCAGCACGGAGAACGTGCAGTTTAGTTTCGTGAGCCTGCACTGCAGTTCGTCCAGCAAGCGCTCGCGCACCCAGCACGGGCGGAGGGCTCGAGAGGAGCAGGGCTCCTCCATCACGGCCGAGTTTGAGCTGGATGTGAACCTGCAGGAGGTAACAGGTTGGTTTCACTGCACTGCCACTAAACAAAAGCCCTAACCTCGGCTCTCCCTACCTCACAACCGCCTTGCTTCCCTCCGCCTCACTTGCCGCTCACGCCCTGCCTCACTAAACCATAACGATGAGTATCTCCTGTTTTGTTTGTTTTTATTGTCATTGGTTTGAATCCACATGGCCATGGTGGTGGGGTTAATGCCTATTTGGGAATAGATAAAGAGTGACTATACTGAATACACTTACAGAGAAACATAATTACACATAATTGTTACAATGTTTTGTGCCCTACATAGTGTGCTATAGTGAACGAGTCAATGTTTTGCATTCTGCCTTTGTGTTTTGTGCATGTGTTTATTTGTGCACTGAGTTGTTAGGCCTGGGTTTCCTTCTCCTGTTTATACGATGCACAGGCGTACACTCCGTGGGCAAAGTTGCTTTACGCAGGCAAGAGTTTTTTTTTGTACCAAGTCTTCTCTCTCAGCAGAGGGCTGTGACCTGGCCTGTGTTCGGCGCCGCTCGGAGAAGAGGCTACGCAAGACCATCCGCACGCTGCGCAAGTCCATCAACCGCGAGCAGTTCCACCTGCACTTCGCCGGATCTGAGTACGAGATCGGCAAGAGGGCGTCGCGCCCCGTGGACCTGGAGCACTGCGGCACTGGCCAGGTGTTGGTGGACAGGAAGTGCGGTGAGCATCCCACCTCTAACACCATTTTGTATTGGCACTGCCAAGGTCTCAGAGAAATGAGGAGCTGGACCGGTTTTCAGTGAGGAATCGGGTACTTCTCAGCTAGGGCACAGGGTCCTTCTTTGCAGCATAAGGTACACCTCAGTGAAGAGATAGGGCACTTCTCGACTAGGGTAGCTTCTAGTTAGTATGCTGCACATTTCAACCCAAGAGTGGAGGACAACAGAGCCATCTCTGTGGAGTTTGTTTGAAGAGAGTTGGAGCAGGTGTGGGCCAGATGACTGCCATATTTGGCTTTGTGTGTGGCAATTTGTTGTTGTCTCATCCTGGCACTTTCCTCCTCTTTTTCCCTCTCTCCCTTTCTCTTTCTCTCCCTCTCTCTCTCTCTTTCTCTCTCTCCCTCGCTCTCTCTCTCTCCCTTTCTCTTTCTCTCTCTTTCTCTCTGTCTCTCCCTCCCTCTTTATTGAGTGCGGAGAGGAAAGTGAGCGCTTGTGTTGGCCGATGGTGGGCTACTCCTCTGCGAGAAATGCTACAAAGCCATATTTCAAAACCTCTGACCTGGGAGTTCGCGGCGCCATGCGCCAAAACGGCATGTTTGTTTTGAAATAGTGCAGCCTTATCTTGCGTAGCTCGTAGTGGGAAGAGAAGAAAGCCCCATGCATCTAAGTCCAGATGACCGCAAAAACCCTCCTGGACAAATGAGCTCCTCCACCTCTGGCTTTTCAGAGCAAACATCTCAAAGGCTGGGGACAGTCAAAGACACCACACAAAAAGCATCCAAGAACACAGCAATACAGAACAACACCTTTTTATTGGTTTCATTATTTTTGGCTTCCATTTTGGAATGGTCAAGAAAGGAGGAATGGGGTGAGGTGAACCACAGTGCAGATCTGTCCCAAGATGGAGCTTGGGTCAGCAGGTAGCAGACTTCTTCTTTTCGTTCTTTCTTTATTTCTTTCCTACTGGTGAAACTTGCATTGTTTTGCTAGAACCTGGTGCAATCCATCTTTCCTTGTGATACATAAGGGTACTGTTTTACTGTAGTCTGACAATTACACTTGTTTTCTTTTCTTTCCTTTTCTTTTTCTTTCTTTCTTTCTTTCTTTCTTTCTTTCTTTCTTTCTTTCTTTCTTTCTTTCTTTCTTTCTTTCTTTCTTTCTTTCTTTCTTTCTTTCTTTCTTTCTTTCTTTCTTTCTCCACTGGCTCCAGTTGATGTTCCCCATTAGGCTCCCAAATAGGCTGTTATCCCCTTCTCTGCTGAGCCAGTAAAACGGGGTGACCAGAGTTGCTCTCTGCTCCCCAACCCCCTCACTGCTTAGTGGACACTTCGGCTCTAAACCCACGTCTGTTTATAGAGCTGCCCCCAACAACCACCACCTCAGAATACCAGTTCCAACAGCTAGACCAGGGCCTTGATGTCTTCATGTTTGGATGTTGACTTTTTGGACATCGTACTAAAAAATATAATAGTTTTGCTAAGCTTTTGAGAGATTTCACGGCTAACGGCCAACAGCAGTCCAAACATGTAGGTGTAATGGTTCCAAAAGTGTATCCACATTTCCTTTGCTTGTACGAAAATGCTCCCTTGTGTTTTAATTAAGGCAGCAGACGTACTGGGAAGGGAGGGCAGATCATTTCTCTGTCCAACACAATGGTGGGCCAGTGGCACACATGTTTGTGTTCTGACACTGCCGTTCCTTTACTGTGTCCCAAGCTCATTGTTTTGAGTTGCGGTATTTGACTAAGGGCACAGACAAGCAATTTCCAGGCCCTGCTAAAAGACAGCGAGATTCCTCAACAAACACACACACACACACACACACACAGACACACATCTAAAAGGAGCTATATTTTTTCCTCTCCTTCCCCCACCTCCCCCACTGTCTCAGGTTGCTAAGTGCAGTTTAGTCTTTTCAGTTTGCCCACTCCATTGTCAATCTCAGTGGGGCTTGTTCACACTGCGGGGGAGAGGAGAACAGAGCACATCTCCACATCAACACAGCTTCACGGCAAGACCAGAGAAAGCGAGGGAGAGAGAGAAAGAAAGAGAAGGATCAGGGTCCCTGCTTGCTTTGCCCGGCCCGACCCTAAGAACCTTAACAGGCGCCTGTCCGTCCCACAAAGTCGATCGCTTAGCACATTCACATGTAATCACATTATTAAAATGTGCTGTGGAAGTTTTATGTAATGATATTACAGGTGCTCAATGACGTCAACGTTGTCTGTTCACTCTTGCTCACATTTCCAAAAATTCCTTCTCTTGTTGGTGTAGTTTGTTATGTTGTTGTGGCAGTGCAGTGGCTGAAATCCTGTTGGTAAGCGTCCAAGTGGAGTTTTGACCAATGGATGAAGTGAGGTGGGAAAAAAAAACAAATGCTTGGGAGCGGCCCAGGGCCAGCAACTGTTTGCGTACATGTGTATGTGTACCCTCTGGCATTTTTTTTTCCTTTTCGTTTTCCAACCTCTCTGTCCTCACCCGCAGCTTGTTTGCGTGTTTGTTTTTGTGAAAGAGACACTTGAGCCGTGATGTTTATTCAAGCGGGCGCTTTAAGTGTTAAACCGCCCCCAACCCCCCCGCCCCCCCAACCCCCCCGCCCCCCCCCCCCTCCCGTGAGCCACAGCTACTCCGCGTGACCCCGGCCAGTGAGCTGCCGGGGAGAATTGACTCCGGCGACACCATGGGAATCAATTAGCATCAGATGTTTGGGCCTCCGCCTGATAGGTGCAAGGGACGATTGGGGTTGGCGTGAATAGGGGACTCAGAGCCCTGCCCTCTTTTATTGGGTTCAGCTCCTTACCACTGTGATACCATAGTGTTTGCCTATGTCATCAAATAGGCAGGAGCTGTGGGCTTGAATAGAGGTGAAAGGTCTTTTAAACCTCTTTGGGGCCATCAATTGGAGGACTCAATAGAATAGCCTCTTTGCATTTGAAAAGCTTCAAGGTTTTTCTTCTCTCTCCCGCTCTCTCTCTCTCTCTTTCTCTCTCTCTCTCACTTTCTCTCTCTTACTTTCTCACTCTCTCTCACTCTTTTCCTCCACTCTCGTACTCACTCACTGCTTGTGTAAAATAAAAGCAGTTCTGGAGACAATGCTGGGCTGGCTCTTCGTGGTTCATTCAGGATAAACAAAAGCCAAAAAAATGAACTGCTCTTACATTGTCTTTCCCCCTTTTTTCAGCACAATCGGACAATTTGCAGAGGCACACATAATGTGCTCTGCGACGAGGCTTTTTTTGAGGCTCCGCACTCATTAGCATGGGTTGACTGAAGTTTTTTTTTTTTTTTTTAAAGAAGAAATGAAAAATGACTTTGGCCCCGAGCTCCTCGCAGGTCCCTTAACGCCAGTTGGACGCAGACACACAGATAAAGTGCAGGCCTGAAAAGCAACACTTGTGAATCCCATCTGTGAGCCTACTTGTTCAAGGAGCCAAAATAACAGCTTCAAGATGGAGGCCATTTGGCCAGGCTCAAATCATATGGGTATTTTTAGCCACCGCCAGAGAAATTAAAAGCAAAACAAAGCACGTCTGCCCCCACCTTGCCTGTCCCCGCTCGGCAAGAAAGATTACACGGTCTATAACTTCATCAGAGAAAAAACAGCAGCCAAACCATAATTAAAAAGCATTACACATAGCCCCGCAGAATAGCACGAATTTATAAAGCAAACATGAAAAGTGGCTGCGCCCTGTCCCCCCCTGTAATCAGCACCACAGATCCTTGTGAGGTAAAGGAGTGCGGCCTTTCTTTGAGAAACCGCAGCGTGCACTTTGGCGGAGGTGGAGGTGCTTATGACGGGATTCTCCGGGAGGCAGGCAGCCGTTTGATGTGGGATAGCAAGGCAGCTGTGGAGGCTCACCGCCCGTATTTGTCTGAATTTTTAGCATAGCTGCATCAGGTCGATTTGCAATGGCCTCCACCTCGAATGGACTCGGTTCGGGGGCTTAATGATTTGCTGGGTTAGGGGGTGTGGGGATAAGTGGCTCTCCGACTGCTCTGGTATCTTACTCGTTCTTGTTTCTCTCCAACTCCCCTCCTCCCACCACCTTGTTCTCTGTTTCTCCCTGCCCGTCTCCATCACCCCCAGTGAGCTGTAGTGTTGGCACGTTCTATGACGGCGAGCAGGGGAGGTGTGTTCTGTGTGCCGCTGGGACATACCAAGACGAGGAAGGGCAGGTGTCCTGCGAGCCATGCCCAGGACCAGAGGGGAGGGCCACTTCTAGAACTGTGGGGGCCCGGAGCCTCTCGGAGTGTGGGGGTAAGTTCACGCTGGGAGGGTAAAAGTAATAAGCCACCACAGTAGACGCACACTCAAATACAGCCAGATGTCTACTGTTTTCCCCTTGTAATTATTGTATATATTTACATATTGTATATTATTTTTATTTATTTTTTTGGTAAACGGATGACTGTTGTCTCAAGATGATTCATACTGCAAGAGGTTAAAACAACAGCCATTACAGCACAAGCACACTCTTAATACACTCAGTCATTTGCAGTTTTCACCATGTGAATGTATTTTTTGCTACACTGACGAGTGCTGTCTAGATACCTCACAAGTAAAACCACCAGCCTGTGGCTTGGGTGCTGTGAGTGACAGTCTGGGGAAAGGACGCGGTTATTTGTGCACACACCAGCCGTATCCAAGTAACTGCCGCAAAATTTGCTCGGAGGTTAATCTCCTTCTGATTAATCTGGGAAAATGAATGACTGCTAGTGAATCACCTCCTGTTTAGACACAGGCAGGAAGCGCATGTGTCTCGATAAAAATCTCAAGCGCTGCTCTGTGTGGTGTGGTGTGGTGTGTTTTAAGATGAGGAATTCCTTGATTGTTCCCTGTCGCCTGCTGGAATCACACTGACAAAGAGCCTCCTTGAAGCAGACCTTGTGTGGGGGCGGGAGGATTTAAAAAGAAAGAAAAGAAAAAGAAAGAACCAGCATGTTTTTGTTTGTGGAACACAGTTATCGGAGCCGCTTGCATCGGCGGCCCAGATCCCATCGCTCCAGGATAGACTAAACAGACACAACTATCGGCCTCGCTGCTCCTTGGCAGGCAGTTGGCTGCAGCCACAGGCGAGATAGAGAGGAGGCAGAGTAGGGGGAGATAGCCAGCACACAGCACACTACGTCATTCCGTGACCAACACCACCACTTGTGCAGTTTGTTCTTGGGAATAGTACACTGAAGTTCTCCCACAGGTTTGACTGAAGCTCAACATAACCACTGTGTGTGGGTGGGTGTGTGTATGTGTGTGTGCATGTGTGTGTTTATGTCTGTGTGCGTGTGTGTGCACGCATGTGTGTGTGTGTGTTTATGTCTGTGTGTTTATGTCTGTGTCTAATGTGTGTGTGTGTATGTGTGTGTGTGTGTGTGCATGTGTGTGTGTGTGTAAAATTCTCTAGGTCAGTGCTCTCCAGGGCAGTTTTCCCACGATGGCTTTCTGCCATGCTTCCCCTGCCCACTGGGCACCTACCAGCCTGAGGGGGGCCGCACGTTCTGCTTCCCGTGCGGGGGAAACCTCATCACCAAGCACAGTGGAGCAGCATCGTTCCAGAGCTGTGAGACCAAGGGTGAGGGAGACACTTAAACCACATGTGTCTATATATATATATATATATATGTGTGTGTGTGTGTGTGTGTGTGTATATATCTATATATTTAGAGTGCTGTTCAGTCATCAAAATGTGTCATTAAAGCTATCTTTGAATATGTAAAATCAGTTCACCATAGTAAACTCTCAGCATTTGTGTACTTATCCTAGGTATCCAAGGTATCGGGGCTATGCAAAAATTGACTTGTATAGTCTTATCCTGTTTGCTGTGTAAAAATGTAACGACCCATGTCAATTCGTTTCACTTGTCATGTCTGTACAGTCCAGTGCTCTCCTGGTCACTACTACAACACGAGCACCCACCGCTGTATCCGCTGCCCCATGGGGACCTACCAGGGGGAGTTTGGGCAGAACTACTGTGTGGCCTGCCCCGGGAACACCTCCACTGACTTTGATGGGTCCACCAACATCATGCAGTGCAAAAGTAAGCCTGGAGCTGCTCTCTGCTCATTTGGGGATATGGCTGTGTGTGCTTGTGTGTATGTGTGTGTGTGTGTGTGTGTGTGTGTGTGTGTGTGTGTGTGTGCGCGTGTGCGTGCGTGTTTGTGTGTGTGTGTGTGTGTGTGCGCGGTGCACATGTGTGTGTGTGTGTGTGTGTGTGTGTGTGTGTATGTGCGTGTGTGTGCATGTGCGTGTGCATGCGTGTGTGTTTGTGCATGTGTGTATGTGTGCGTGTGTGTTTGTGTGGGTGTGTGTGTGTGTGCGCAAGGTGTGTGTGTGTGTGTGTGTGTGTGTTTGTGCGTGCGTGTTTGTGTGCCTGTGTATGTGTGTGTGTGTGTGTGTGTGTGTGCCAAAGATGAGTGAGAAACATCTCATTAAGTCAGTAGCTAATAACACCAACAATCAACGTGTTTTCGCTTGCCTTCTTCATCATTTAAACCACATAAAGAAGAGGGTTGAGAGGGCTGCTCTTCATGTTCCGCATGAAGCTCAGCAGTCGATAATTAGCATTGCTTCACGAAAGGCACCATAAACCATTTGGCACTCTCCTGTCATCCCGCAGACAGACAGTGTGGAGGAGAGCTGGGGAATTACACTGGCTACATAGAGTCTCCCAACTACCCGGGGAACTACCCAGCCAACATCGAGTGCAACTGGACCATCACCCCACCTCCCAAACGTCGGATCCTGATCGTCGTGCCCGAGATCTACCTCCCCATCGAGGATGAGTGCGGAGACTACCTGGTCATGAGGAAAACACGTAGGTAGCCCCCTCAAGTCTGAGTGACTACAAAGAAATAAAGGCATACATTTTTTTTTTGCAGTCATGTCATTAGCAGATCCCCCCCCTCAAAAAAGATCATTACCTCACGCAGCTCAGACCCACACAACACAATGAGCTAATTGAGGAAACATGTTATAGGACAAAACAGGTAGTCCTCACATTGGTGAGATCGCTCCTTTTCTTGGGATAGTTAGGATTTTTAATGGTCTGCAGGGCCAATTTCTGTGAATGGCTCTTTTGAATAATAAATGACATCATGGTGCTTACAGCTCCCTTTCCTTTTCAACATGTGTGCGCAAATGGTCATCTAATACTGTGGTTGTAAGAGCCAGTAAACCATAAGTGCATGCATATGATGGAAAACCTCAACATGTTGGCCATTATTTGCAGTGTACTAGAATTATACTACCCCTAAGAATGAAGTCAGTATGTTAGGAAACATACTGTGGTAATAAGAGACACACTCACTGACCTAATAGTGTAGTGCATTCCTGTAAACAAATTTTTGGCTAACAGTATTTCACCTTGCCTACTTCTACAGACTAAATCACTAACTATGAAGCTTAGTATAAATATGTTTGTTCCTTCCAAAAACACAAAGTAGTCCCTTGTTGGAGGTGTGAGCCTGCATGTGGAAAAGGAAAAGGTTGCTGGAGATCCCCCCACCTCCAAACACATGCTCTCTTCATGTGTGCTCCCTGCCATTGCTTTAATGTGCCCTAACGTCCCAGGCCCTTTGTGCATTAACATGTGGAGGAGCCAGAGGGGAAGCCATTACCCCTGCCTAAGCCCTCTTGTGTTGTGTGTGTGAATTGTGCTGTTAAGTGATCACGCGTTAATGATGAAAAGGGGTGCTGGCGCTGGATGGGTGGAGCGGTGCTATGGAACCATTATGGCCCTGGCTGTGATCTCCCCGCGCTAGACTACACCATTTAGAAGAAGCTCTCACGCTCGCAGAAGAATAAGAAGGGGCAGCTGCGAGGCTCACTCACTCGTTTCCTGTTTATCGCAGATCTCCCTAACTCGGTGACAACGTACGAGACGTGTCAGACGTACGAGCGGCCCATTGCCTTCACCTCCCGCTCCAAGAAACTGTGGATCCAGTTCAAGTCCAATGAAGGGAACAGTGGGAAGGGCTTTCAGGTTCCCTATGTTACATATGATGGTAAGATAAAAGCTTGTGAATTAACGAAAACACCCACAAGCACCCAAGTGAATTGCAGACCAAGTGAATAGTGGAAATATTCTTATTAGGCACAGTTCCATCAAATTAAACATGGTGAAAATACAACATTATGACCAGATATGAATTTTAAATGTGTGTGAACTCTGGCTCTAGACTGAAGTGATATACAGTGGTGTACATTTAAAGAGTACCCATTAAGGAGTCTTAGACTTAAATGTTGCAGGTGCACATGTGTCTGTGTTGTGCCTTGTGAATATGGTATCAGATTAGCATTACGTTGTTACAACTTACATTGTCCTTCAGAGGATTACCAGGAGCTGATTGAAGACATAGTCCGAGATGGGAGATTATATGCCTCTGAGAATCACCAAGAAATTCTTAAGGTACAATGTGGACGTTTTGTTATGTTAAGCAAATCTTTTTATGTAGAATGGTTATATATTTATTTTCAACTTTAATGAAGAAAAAGTGTACATTACTTGTTTGACAAGGAAAAAGAACACACATTTTGTAAGAGCTGAGCATTTCAGATGAACTGTATACTGTATGTTTTCACAAGTAGTTTTGGTGTCTTTTTAGACTAAGAGTGTCCCCTTGTGGACACAGTGAAAACAACATGGTAACAAATAACCTAATTGTGGTTTAAGGGTATCTTTCTCTCTTGCCAATGAAATATGTGTTAACAATTATTTCTTTTTTATTAGGACAAAAAACTCATGAAGGCCCTCTTTGACGTCCTTGCACATCCGCAAAACTTCTTCAATTACACTGCTCAGGAGTCGAGAGAAATGTTCCCAAAATCGTTCATCAGATTCTTGCGCTCGAAGGTTTTGCGGTTCTTACGCCCCTAGGAAAGCCACCGCCTCTTTGTTGCAAGCTCCTAAAACTGTGCTTGATCACTGCTGCAAATAATTATAAACTCATTAAAAACTGTCCAATCCGAGATGTTCGATATCAGCTAAATCTGAGGATGGCAAGGAGTGAGTCTTTTTCTGACATCTCATCTTATCCATCCAGGAGAAGCAAGCGTGGAACCTTCTTAGCAAGGCAATTGAGACTTGTTTTTTTTTCCTTCCCCCAATGGAACACAAGAAGCGGACAGAATATGAATTCAGTAGTACTTGTCACAAGCCAGATAGACACTTACAGGACCCTCTGTGCCTCCAGAACATCTAAAAGGATTCCAATCCTATGACTTCACCCCTATTTGTATAAAGGTTAATTTAGCGGTCTGTATATCTGAATGTTGGAATTGTCTGACATGTTGAGTGGTTTTGTTTTGTGGAAAAGACCAGCAAATGTACTTTCTGTTCTTCCTGACCCTCATCAGGGCATTCTGTTTTTTTAAAGATATGTATGATCATTCAAAGGGAAGTGACTCCTCTGACACATCTGTGTGTGGAGAGAATAGCGTGTTCCTTTTTGACTGGTAGAGGATGGGTGAACCAGTTTGGAGTTGAATCACTGATGCTTATTGTAATGAAAAAGTATATATGGAATATATGTTTAATGCAGCCCTTTATATGTATCTGATCACTACGAGGGAGATAGTGACACAGTAAAAAAAAAGCAATTATTCTTTTGAATGTTTTGTATATTATGTATAATAATATTAGACCTCGCTCTTGAATTGTGTAGACAAATGCCTTTCTGTGAAGTATGTGATTTTGTGGAGTGATGCATGGAACCATGCTTTGTACATCAACGAGAGGGTCACGTGTTCAATCAATGTTTCTGGTGTTTTGCATGATCAAATGACACTGCCAAATACTTTTCTTACAATACAGTTCTTTGTTTTTGTGTCAGGTTTGATACACTTGTCCCATCCAGTAATAGGACTCCTTAATCTCAAACACATCATAGATAATACTCGTACAAATCATACAGAACTTTGTACTTAACAATGAAATTATCCATGACTTTTTGGAAAAGAGGTTGGTAGAATAGGACATTTTCTGTCATGTATTAGAAAGTAAATTAATATCTATATTTTTATGTTTTATACATTTAACGTGTAAATAAATCAAGTAATCAAAGAATGTATTGTGTGTTTTTGTAAGAGCTATGAATAAATGAAAGTCCCATTTTTGTAATTGTGATCACATGGCACAGCACACACAACGAAATTCACCTCTGCATTTAACCCATCACACACGTGAGCAGGGGGCAGCCATGACAACAGTGCCCGGGGAGCAGTGCGTGGGGACCATACCATGCTCAGGGTACCTCAGTGGCGCTACTGGCGACCCAGGATTCAAACCTGCAACTCTGCGGCCACAGGTGCGATACATAAAGAACATAACTGTGTCACATTCTGTGAAAGCGGTAAGAAGCCTACTCTTGAGTTAAATTCAGCTTTATGTCCAGGGCTAGATAGTAGGCTACCTCTCAGTTTTGGCCTAATCTTACAGAGCCCCCTGGTGGAGTACGAGCAGTCGAACATGTGTGCGACTGATGCTTTGTGAAAAAGATTTCTGTTTTGTGTTTGGTGCCTATTTTTATTAACTAACTCAGATCTCCTAACACTGATCACTTGTTACTGGTTTTAGTTACAATGAACTACTGTTATAAACCAATTATTGAGGAAAAAAGGATAGAGGTCATTCTGCCTGAACCTTACCCCAAACCTAACCCATGGGACAGTGGCAAGTCACATTGGACAGTAGGCACATACCATGGGACAGTGGGCGAGTGCCACAAGACAGTAGGTCAGTGACGCGGGACAATACACAGGACGACAGTGAGTGAGTGGTGGAAGCCACCAGCAACAGTACAGTACATTTACAGTAGGCCCATCATACAAGACAGTGGTCGAGTGTCATTGGAGATTAAGCAAGTGTCAAAAGACAGTACGAGTGGCACAGGACAGTGCACGGGGCAGTAGGCCAGTGCTAAGGGACAGTGCACAGGACAGTAGGTAGGTGGCACAAGACAGTTGGTCAGCGGTGCGGGGCAGTAGCCTACACAGGCCACTAGGCCACCTAGCCTGGTAAACCAGCCCCTCGTACTTCATGTCATTAAATGGCTACGAGCCACCAGTACCATACAGTTTGAGTGGCGCGAGCTACCAGCAGTACAGTACAGTTTTTGCTCCGACAGTACTATATTGGGGATTTTGCTTTATGAAACTGAAACTGTAAGGGACATGTGATGTGGGGAAATTTATTCACAAGCTTTTTTTTTAAATAAATATTGTGTTATAACTAAAATCTGCCACATGTCGATTAATCATGTAGCCCCAACTGAGTTGGGCTAATGTTGGTTCCACAACAACACTGTTTCCTGGGACGAGTTTACAGCACGCACATGAAAATCAGCTGACTGCCAGTGTGATACTGTACCTGGTTTGGCTGGCTTCTGGAAACTGTATGTTAAATATTGGGCCTTTAAAAATTATTTCGTTTGCTGCTGAGTTATACTGAAGTTAGACTAAGAACTGCACTTTCAATTCGAAACACAATGCATACCATTGGCAGCAGAGTTTCGTCCCAGCTTGTTCCATTCGTATGTTTAGTATTCGTGATAATATCAACACAGACAATCGACGCAAAGGTGAGTGAACAAACCATTAATGTAATTAATTTATCGATGTAACCGGTAAACAACGACACTATTTTGGCAAGCAACAGTAAAACAGAATAATGCCAAACCATTTTCGCCAATGTTAGGCTTATGTAATCCGCTGACTTCCGTGGTGTTATTTAGCTTGATGTAGCTTCCTTTAGCTAGCTGGTGAGGTAACCTGTAACGTTAGCTCGTAATGTATAACTGGCTAGTTCCTAGTTCATAGCTAGTCCTTTTTGTACGAAATTAGGCATCGGAGTAGGTCGTCAAACTAGTCTAGACGCGAAAAGTTACGGAATGCATACTAAACCAGTTCTGTATAAATACAAAAAATACAATGTTAGCCTACCTATGATCATGTGACATTTATTTGTAATCGTGGCCTAATTTTTAAACGTGACGTTTGTTTGTATTTGTGTGTGTGTTTAATTGTGTTTGCAACAGAATTCGGAGGACATCAGATGCAAGTGCATCTGCCCACCTTACAGAGACGTACCAGGGCAGATTTACAACCAAAATGTATCCCTGAAAGATTGGTATGTGGCTTTAACTGAGCCTTAACATCAAGAACGTTTTTACTGATGACTTTGATTTGGGGAAAACAATTTATGTTTTATCAAATGTTTTATCTACTAAACGGTTGTGTTTTTTTTTTACCTAGTAATTGTCTCCATGTTGTGGAGCCCATGCCTGTGGAAGGAAAAGATGTAGAGGCCTACTGTTTACGCTGTGAATGCAAATATGAGGAGAGAAGTTCTGGAACTATCAAAGTAAGTTATGCAGGATGATGAGATTGGAATCTGATTTGGGATAAAAGAACTCATGATTAATGAAATTGAAATCATAGCATTGCAATTCTAGATATTGAAATTTGCAAAAAGCCAATTATTTGATTTTATGAAATAGTTTAAAATAGTTCATGTTCCAAAATACCAGCATTCAGTGGGAGGGTTTACATTAAATTCAGTATACTGAATATGATCAGGATATTAAATATCCCAGCTTTGTTTTTGCATGCAAACACATGAATTCAGTGTCTTGAATAAGTGCTTATACTTATTTTTTGACACATTGAGATATGCTATAGACTACTTTTAAAGAAAACAGGATACTATTGCACCTCATCCGTAAATTTATTAATTAGCATATTTCTTTATTGTATTGTACATGATATGTATATTATTATAAACCGTTTCTTTTTTAGGGGACAATTATTGCATACTTGTCCATCCTGGGCCTTCTGCTGTTGTACATGGTTTACCTGACCCTCCTGGAGCCCATTCTGAAGAGGAGACTCTTTGGCCACTCCCAGCTCATACAGAGTGAAGATGAAGTTGGGGTATGTGCTCTATAGGATTGGAGGACTGATGTAACAATACAATGTGTTCCACCATCCCTTATGTGAAAAAGAGAGTGAGCAAGTGTGTATTTGGTAATAAAAAAAATATTATTAATTGTGAGGGCAGGTTCAGCAAAGTCATGTGAAAAACATTTTTTAGCTTAAAAGAACTCTAGAAAAGCCCATCTTACAGTTATAACTACTGTAGGTGAACCTTAATCAATAACATTGATTACGGTTCTGATTCATCAGTCGTTCTTGTGCTTGCATTGCTCTCTCTGCTGTGTGGCTGCTTTGAGATGGGTCCGTGGTCACATAAATTACATTTACGCGCCATTGGTTAAGTCCGCTTTTTCCCTGTCTGTCTGTTCCAGGACCAGCAGCCGTTTGCTAACGCCCACGATGTGCTGTCTCGCTCGCGCCTGCGTCCCAACATGCTGAACAAGGTGGAGCACGCACAGCAGCGCTGGAGGAGGCAGGTGCAGGAGCAGCGCAAGTCCGTCTTCGACCGGCACGTCGTGCTCAGCTAATCCACCTCGCCCACCTCGCCCCCGTCCCCGTTTGTCCCCACGGCTCCCCCACGCAGCCCTGCTAGACTCATGGCGGCGAGAGCACTGTGAACTACAACTGGCCCATTTCCTCTCATCATCATCATCATCATTATCTCAGTTTCTTCATTCCTCAGTGGGGGGTATTCCAGGGAGCAGGGTTAGTTTCTTGGGTAAGGTAAAGCTGAGCAAGTGGTACACCTCCTTATAGAGGGATCTCATTCCCCTGTTCAAACAAAGACAGGGCTCTTCTATTAGGAGGGTTTACTGCTTACTTTGAATTAACTTATCTGGGTCATTCAGTAAACCAAGTACATAAAATACCACCCTGCTTCTGAGGCATCTCAGTAGAAGAATTTGTTTGACTTGAATGTGTGTGCGAGTGTGTGTGTGCGTGCGTATCTGCATGTGTCTACATCTATGTCTATGTATGTATGTATGACAGAGCGGAAGAGTGGTAATGAGTGTGTGCATTGAATTTGAATCGTCAGCCTTTCAGTGGAGCACATCAGTGACCATGACTATGAAGCATTGAAGATGCAGTGATGTAATGTAAAAAGTTTTAATGCATGATATGCCATTATATACCCTTTCTGTATTGACAAACATTTGATTTGAATGCTTTCTAGAGATCAAGACTAAAAAGTCATCACTGGGAAAGTGCCAACCATAAGATCAATCATTCTGTTATTTTCCAAAACATGTTTGTAAGAAAACTTGGATTGTTGAAAAATTTTGGATGCTCCATTATTAGATTTTGCCTATATAAAAAACAACTTGAATCGTCAGACCCAGAAATGAAGATGTGTAGCGATGAAGGTGACTCAGATCTTGAGTGTACAGATTAATATTCCTCTTTGCCAACTTTGTTAATGCATTTGAATCTTCTCATCCGCTTCTTCCTCATGCTACTCTTTTATCTCTCCCATCATACCTCAGCTGTGGAAAATGTTCATTTGTAATACTGCATTAATATATATAGTTGACTGTTTACTTGATCTGAAACCATGACTTTCTCTAATCATCAAATGTCTTATTTAACATTTAACAGACTGGAATCAGAATCTCTGCATCACTGCCTGGACAGAACTAGATTTGAATCTCTGTGTGTTGTGGTACAAATCTCTGCCTCATGCTCATTTAGATTCAGCACATTTGTAATACATGTGATGATCTTCATCCTCTTGCATAAATTGTCTGATGAATGATGTGAGACTAATCATATAGGACACTGTTGGTGGGGCTTTGCTAGGAATTGGAGTAGACAAAGACTGAAGGACCCTTGGTTTGTGTAGAATTGAGCGAGAGTTTGTTTTGTGTTATGGTTTGATGTAAAGCTTTCTAAAATCTATAAAACCCTTGAATTTCCTTTGCCTGTTTGCGTGGCTGGTCATTCATTTTGTTGCTTCTCGTGTATGGAGTGACACAATCTGGAAGCAGGTTTATGTATGTGTGCACCATTTAGCTGAAACAGTGCCAAAAACCTATTATGAAATCTGAACTCTGAAGCCTTTTTTTGTCTGTCAGGTCAGACTTTTGGCAATTCCACTAGAGGGAGTACTGTACTCTTCAGACTTAAAATTTAAACATATTTTTGAGAAAGACCACACTACCCGAGAGATAATGGTAAGGTCCTGCACCTATGATAAAAAAGCTTATGTTGTGGGCAACATTGAGACTTTTTTCTGACAGTATTTAGGAGTCATTCCACAGCAAATGGTGTGATAACATGCCTACAGCAACTATGCCTCACTTGACATTGACAAAACTTGTCAAAATTATGTCAAGTACCAGAAATAACACGTCTTTCTAAAATAAAGCGCACACTGAGGGCTGCGCACATAGGTTTTAAGCCTTCTCAATAACGACCGTCATCGTTTCCTGTTCCAGCTCTTTTTCCTTTTTTTGGGACATTTATCGGGACTGCTTGTGTCTGGCTCAGTCCACACACAACCCCGTCAGACGCGGGAGGCAATACTCGTTGCAATATGGATTTTTAAAATACCAGAAAATAAAGAGAAACTCGAGCCTGAAACTAAAGGTAAGAAACCCCATCACCTTCACCATCTTTCAAGATTAAATGACTGACGTTTACGTTCGGTTGGTTCGGAAGACTTCTGCAGATATTGTCAGCTCGCTTACAGGCGCAATTTCAAAGTATTTAGGTGAATTGTTCGCAACGGCATCTATTCTTTTAACCTTCTTCCATGCATTTCTTTTTGTATACTTTGGTTTAATGTTTTTTTCGTTTAAAGCTGGAGCAGCTGTCAAAAGACTTTGTTGAGAAGTAACATGTGTTGGAAAATAGTTATTTTACGTAGGCTAATGGTTACCTTCTCCATAGAAAAGGATGAACAATGAGTGAAAGGAAATTCGATTCTGTGTTGCAAAGAAACTTCTCACATCGCTGTAGTCGTTGGCATCTTGCGTTTGCAAGTGCTGAATACACGGGGGCGCTCCAACCTTGCTCCAATAATTGTACCAAGACCTACACAAACTTTACAGATTGATTGTACAATAAGGTAACCTTTAGATTAGAACAGAATTTAAGTTAAAGCTATTTAAAACGCGTTCAGTGATGGCTTTATCCATGTGTGGTAAAATTCCCCATTATATTGGCAATGCTTAAGTCATGGGATATAGGCTACATCATGTTCATTTCAAACTAGTCAGTGCACCAGTTATTCCACGTGACTGAAATGGACTGTAATACGCTACACTATTTCACATAATTGCAGTACATATTTTAGGAAGAAGACAGCAGTCTTATCTCTTCACTGTTCAAGGACTCCAAATGCAGAGTTTGTCTGCCCATCTGTGCCTTAGGGTCACAGCAAGGGAAACAATTAGCCAAACCACGAGATAACATCTCTCTCCCTCTCCCACTCTCTCTATAGCTCAGAGTCTTGGGTGCAGTTTATGCTATGCTGAAATTTTGGCTATTTATAAAATGGGATGTAGATAACCTTGGTCCTATCTGTTTACTGCCTGACAAACTGGCAGCTTACTAACAAATAGTGATGCATTACTGTGATAATACTGTTTTCCCAATGCAGCAGCAACATACCAATGTGATCCTGTGTAAACAGCCTCCCTACATCATCATCTGTTATATCATAAGTTTACACTTCAGTGCTGATGTTCAACGTCTGTGATGTGGTCTTGACGCTGTCACAGCTTCCATGAGGAATGTAAACATATGCTCGAGACGTAACATTCACACAGAGGGACATTCCTACTACACAACAGAAACAACAGATGTGAAGTCTTTTTGCACACTTAACTAATTATGCGTTGGTGCTTCAAAATAGTGACATGGCCTCTTGCTGCAAGTGTTTTTATTGGTTTGTGCTTGTCTAATAAATTGTCCCATAGAGTACTGTGCTGAATCCAACTGTTTTGTACCAGCTTCATCCAAAGGGTACCATATCACTAAACATGTGATATCTGTGACAGAATTCAGTTTGAGCATGATGATTAGTAAAACTAGATGTGGACATCTTTACAGAAGAGAAGTGACAGTACAGTACTGATGTGTATGATATGCATAGGCATTATTTTCAGACTGTGGAGTGCACGAGTGTGAATAATGTAGAGCTGCCTCATTCTTTATCCGTGTAGGTAGTCATTCATCCAGGTCATAGTACTCATAAGAGCTAATAAGAGTGTTAACTGGGTGACTTCTTGAAGATCAAAGATGTTTCACCTAACACCTGTCATCCAAAAGGCTTCAGGAAGAAGTCTAGTTGCCTTACAGTATAGCACCTATGACTTGCTTTTCATCTTTTTGAGGCAAGTCAAAGAAAAACATTTGCCATAAAGTTTTAATTTGAACTGTGCACAGTTTTTTTCCTCACCATGTTCGCTACTGACCTTGAGCTACTGAAAATATTCAGTTGCCTTACAAAAGGCAGCCCAGAAATATGTTGTGGCTGGGGTGTGGTGAAGAAGGCCTGTGTTGGAAAAGGGTGCCGATGTAATTTGACGATGTTATGGTGTCCTTGAGCATGATAGATGGCTAATTACAAGCATGTCACTTGTAATGACATCAATATCAGTTGCTGTAATTACTTAATGGTTTATTTCCCTGACTTAATTGCTTGAAAAGAGGTAGCCGATGTAATACATAATATGATTTTGTACGGCAACGGACATCTGGAGGAGATTTGAAGGTCACATATGAAACGTGCCTCTTTTGTGACAAAGACAGCTTTCCCAGATTTTTATTTACAGCAGTCCTAATCTCCATCAGGTTTGAGAACTTTGCAGTTGAAATGTTAGTCATGATGTTAATGTTCGTATTCAGGTATGCCAATGACATATCCAGATGTGGGGTGATTTATTTTCTGTACGTGTGTTGATTCATGTTCAATACAATGCCCTGCACCTTGACTGTCTCGTGGGATACTTTACATGAAATATGCATTGGTCAAGTTACAACATATATTTTAGCATGGTTGTCACATTAATCTTCTATGTACTGTAAACGCAGTGGTTGTTGAGAACATGTGCCTCAGAGCTGTCATGCTCCATGCTGCCCTCAGGACAGCATACTGACGCTGGCACGTGATAAATCAGAGCCCGATGTAGTCAAAGGCACTGCTAGCTTCCTCACAGATAAGTGCTTTGACATGTGAAGGAAATGACGTCCCTTCATAAAAATGCAAGCACAATAAGATACCCTTAAGAGCTAATTAGACTACTATGCTACAGTAAATCTTAACTAAATAGCTTCACAGAAGCCAAACATTTATTTAAAAACACATACATTGTATGATTGAAAATTATGATATGGGTACAGGGCATCTCAATTAATTATGAACACATTACCTTTCTGAATTGCAATTAGTGGTAAAGGCATGTGACTTAAGAACATTGAAAATATTTCCCCAAGAATATCTTTGTATTCTATGTGTCCTGATTCCTTATATCCGAGTCTTGGTATGTATGTGTCTTTATTTTAAGGGTCTGGCCCAAAACACACTGCGAATAGCAGAGTAGCAGATACCAGCTGCAAAAACAACAGTAAACAATATCACATTTTAAATTATTTATTTGCGGAAAGACACTTTCTAAAACATTTTGCTGCTTAACCCAAGTTCATTCCCATGCTTCAAAACACTATAGTGAATTCATTGTAGGTTTCATGGACCGAAACAGAAATAGAAATGTGAACAGAAAGAATGTGGCTTTCCAGTAGATGTTTGCAGTGAATTTGAAAACATTGCATCTCAATAACGTGGTCAGTCCTTTCTTTGCTGTTTACTGAACTCAGTGAGTAAAAACAGTTTGTGTATGGGCCCATTGCCTCCAAAGTCAACAGAATCAAGATGGCCAATCATTTTTGTGGTACCAGGGTTGCGTATTTTTGTCTTTGCCGTCAACAAAACTCTGACATCGTGATGTTTTGACTTGGTGGGTACTCTGCCCATCTGGTTCACTCTGAGTTAGGCTGCTCTTTATAATCACCACATATTTTGGTGCTGTGATGTGTCTTGAAGGCATACCCATACTCAGGGGTGTTTAGTCTGTGCACATGGCACTGCTCGTCACTGATAGGTTCCCAAGGTTTGCAGGAGCACGTATTGGACAATAAGAGGATCCGTGACGTGGTGGTACTCCAGAAGTCAGTTTTAGTTTCCCGCAGGCAGCTGTGGCCTAATGGTTAGGGAAGTGCTCTTGGTGTCAGATGGTTGTTGGTTTGAATCCTGTGCCATTAAGAAGATTGTCAGTCGGGGAGTAAATAACTAATGTTCTCCTGCACCCTCATCCATGGCTGAAGTGCCATTGAGCAAGGCATCTAACCCCACATTGCTCCAGGGACTGTACCCTGTAACTAAATTACTGTAAGTTGCTTTGGATAAGAGCGACAGCTAAGTGTAATGTAGTCCTATGTGGGTATGTTAACTCTGAGCAAGTCGTAAACCTACTAAACGTAGAGCCCTGTGGCTTTGTTTTGCTGGAAGAAAGATGTCAAGTGACTCCTTCTTTAAGAGATTTACAACTCACTCTGAGTTAACTTCTTCAGAACCACCTTCCCTGAACCATCTTCTTGGAATACCCCAATGGACATTGGCAGGATGCATTGAAGGTAGACGCACAAACATGTAAAGCAAGATAGGCAGTCTGTGTGTGAAGTCCTGGGTAGCCGGGGCCCTAAAGTACCGTGCACACCTATCCGATGTCAGCCGCCTGATAGCGCCAGGGCCGTCTTTGACCTTAGGACCTGGCTAGACTGGTCACGAGATGAGACAGTAACACCACCCTTTTGGTTGAAGGGAACAGTGAAATCATGCTCTGAAAATCATCCATCCTTGCTAAGCTTGCTAAGGCCAAGTGGTTTGCCTTTCCGAAGACAGATAATTGTGTTTAAATTGCGTGTAAATGTTTAAATGTAAGTTTATGTGTGTGTGTGTACGTGCGTGCGTGCGTGTGTGTGTGTGTGTGTGTGTGTGTGTTGGATCTAGTCTGGTCTGGTGTGGTTAAAAATATTGTAATGTTTTTGTAAATGATAGTTCAATGATCCTGAGTCTTAATGTAGTAACACACACTCTCAGATTGAAAACAGCTATATAAAAGCATGTCATTTATTAAAACATACAATCATATAGGTTGTATGCATATCTATCACTAAGGCTAAAGCTTTCACTGTGTCTGCGATTAAACGATATGACAATGTGATGTGGATTCCACAGACCCACAGTATTTTAGCACTGTGCAACAACTATGTACCACTTGTGCTGAGCACAGTGTCTTGTTTCCCATGTTTCCATGTGCTGTGTTTGCTATGTGTTGCATTGTTTGTTGCCTATGCAGCATATTTGCAGTGTTAAAACCGAATCAGTACATCACCATAGGACACAGCTGCAAAGCCCAATCAGCAGGACTCCTTCTCCGGGGACTTCACCAATATCTATCTCTTTTGTGCAGAAATGAGATATACCCCTACCGCATGCAATGCTCCAATTTCTCTCATACCACATGCAACTCAAAATGACCAAAGCTAATCCATTTTTCCTCTTGGTGATCGACTAACTGTGTGACTCAGAGGCAACCATCTGCTGAATCAGTCGGCAGACACGAGTGGGAATACAACTAAGTCAGTGTCTCACTGATTGGATAGCTTCAGCGTGTATTTGTCTTCCAATGCCATTGCCCGGAGGTCTGATTCAGGCTCTGACTATGTGAGGTACAGCCCACAGTCAAGCCAGCTGTTAGCAATGTGTTACGCTTGTTCTCCACCGCTGAGAAACTCAAAACTTCATAAGCACAGGAGACACTGAGGATCAGGGAATGTTTCTGCTTGTCTCTGAGCTTCCCAGCAGACATAGATATCCAGCAGACTCCACGCCAAAAAACCTAATTATAGTTCCCAAAGAGGCTTCCTTATTATTCCAAATCTCATAATGTAGGTTACAAAAACATTACCTTTATTCTTTACAGGACAAGTACTGAAAAATGCCATTCATTTGATATACTGTGGTGTCCTGTTGAATAGTTGTATTTTGACATGTGGTACACCAAATATTTAAAAATAAGAATATTATCATACATCCTGTCATACATCCATACAAGTCCTGTTTTTTTGTCCACATTGTACTTTCTCTTGATTGTTATGAAAATATCAGTTGTCCACAGGTCTTTGTCATAGAAGACATTACTTAACATTTTACCTGATCTTGCTTCAAGTGTTAGATTAACTTGTATTGTTTTAAAGGGACGGAAGTATGAAACCATGTTGGAATGCGGATAACGTTACAATGACAGCAGTATTCACATCACAAAAACCATGTGTTTGTGGTTCTGCAGACCTCCGTTATGTGGGAGTGAGAAAACGTGAAGGCAAGAGTGGGGGGCAAAACAACCCATATCCTTGGTGACTCGCCCAGCCTTCGGCTTACCAGCACTCCTGCCAGGAAGGGAGGGCTTAGTTCGCTTGAGAGGAGTTGAGTATTGTAAAGAAAAAGTTCAGGTATCACCGGCAAAGTTGCGTGTTTTGCGACTGATGTTTTATCAGGATCAGCTTTAGTGAAACTCCTAAACATGAAAATGGCTCGGATAACCAGAAGCATCTTTGAGGTAATGTGCTTGTCATTTATATCGCGTTACTATGTTGTTAACTGTTGTAACAGTGCTGCAAAGATACTTGCAACATTTGTATTGCTTGTCGATCCGGAGAAACACTTGACAGAGTTTGGACAGTTGTTGGTAGAATAATGTCCAAAGCAGCTCTGGAAAGTGATGCATTGTAGCCTTCTACATTCAGAGCGAGGGAGCCATATTTGGTCATTCGTCTCTGCGAAAGCTGTGAAAACAAACAACAAATGTATCAAAACGTATCTATTGGCCTGATAAGTGCATTCTAATAATCAAACAAAACCGATCAAACCGATACAACGACTTGAAATGTAGCTGGAATTCTGGAATATGGTGCAATACATAGAAATGTATCGGACACAGAATGGATTTCACACGAAACATATGCAAATCAAAGTAATTTAGGAATTGAATAAAAGAAATCAATACACGCCCTTATCCCACAAAATCTCGAACAGTGCGGATAACGCTCAGGGCTGTATTCAATTACACGACTCGATTAACGGCGCGAAATGTCTAGTAGCATGCAATGATAACAGTTTGAAACTATCATTGTAGCAAAGGTGTAGGATATTACAAAAAAAAACTAAAGCTGTTGTTAACACACTTAAATTGTGATTGATGGCATTTCTGTGTGGGCACAGCAATCTTAGTGAAATTTGCAGTCTATTAATTCAGAAGAAGAAGCAGCAGCAGCTGCACGATTTTTCTTGAACTTTCTGAACAGACTGCCCATTGTACTAATCTAACAATGACCTCTCCTTCTTATTGGCCTGGATTGTCAGCTGAAAGCATGGGAGGGAGGCTTTCTGTTTTCAGGCTAATGCTTGCGTAATACAAGGAAGGCTGGGATGTCACTGGACTAGTGTTTCGGTCCAGACTATCCCCACTCGTGTAGCCTATAATGTTATGGGAATAACAGAAGACAAAATCTGTTTTGAGTCTCTGCTTTCCAATTGTCAGTTCACACTCAGTGTGTTTAATTCGATGTGGCTTGTCATATGTAAGTGGGTTCCTTCCAATAACTTATTTTTGAAATGGTGGGTTTCTTCCAACTACTTAGTTATCACTCATACTGACTATCCCAAAATAACAGTGGGTCAGTCTGCATGCTGCAGTTACTTGGAAGCACATGCAGCCTATTGTTTTTTTTTAGCATAGTTCATAGCATCTCGGTTTTCTACAGGAAGGTGCCTGCACATTATTAGTCAGTCTTAAAATCATGCCTTAAAACCTTCCTAGTCCTACTTCCTTTCTCAAGTCCCTGGCACTTCACTCTTGTTTGTGTCCTTACCAGTGTGCCACATTGTCTACCAACGTCTCCTATTCATTTTTGTGTCCTCTCCACAGAATTCCATGCATGTTATACAGAGGCTGGCAAAAATATGTTGTAGTCTGTGGCCATGAAACTGAAGCCCTTTCTCAACCCACAGATTTTCCAGAGTGACATACAGGACTGTGGTCAGCTAGACAGCTAGTCACTTCCTGCCGTGTTTATCACAGCCGTAGCTAGACAGCAGCTACTCTGAGGCCAGACAGGCTGTGCACTGCCAGTTTCACCTTTTGTTCTCTCCCTTCACAGATGACTTAGATGACTCCTGTATTGATCGCCAATTTGAAACAGATGCATTTGAACAGCAATGTTATTGTGGGTGACATCCTATAAAAAGGGGAGAGATTTCCAGTCCTTTTCTCTTCCTGATGGATGGGACTATTGTAGGTATCACCACTTTCCAACACCATCTAATGGAAAGGCTGGTGATTGATGTTTAGCAAACAGTCGAGAATACCCACAAATCCCTCTGTGTGCCTGTTAAGGCGGCGTTTGACTGAATTCACATGGGGTGATGCATGGTGTTCTTTGTGTGTCACAGAATAAGAGGCACTTTGCAGGTCATAACACTGGTGACCTTTCTTGTGTGCTCTGTTGCTGGTTTGTCAAGCAACACCTACGTGTGCCTAGATGGCTGGTTTCAAGGCCCGCTGAGTCATCCTCAGTCTTCCAACCTAACCACTTATCCTGGAGTCAAATTGAAATGATTCCATCTGTGCTAAAAGCTCGAATGGGGGTGGGAATGTATTTCAGCGAAAGGAAAAATCGCTACAGAAGCACTATGGAAAGATGTGTCCTCTCTCTCTATGTGACTTTGGAATGCTAAGACACAGGAGATGCTTACTCCAGCTGTGCTTATGTAAGTCACACTATCAGGACGCATTCCTTTTGTGATTTACATCGGGAGGGTGTCGCGGATTCCCATATTTGTTTCCTGTGTAAACTCTAAGCGAGAATCTGGACTGTTAATGGTGCAGTGACTGCAATGGAGGTGGACTGAGGGAGAGGGCTCCTGGTGTCTGTCTGAGGCTGGTCATCAGTACCGTGGTGCTGGGACATAGTTGCCATGGTGCGTACTGAGAGTGTGCAGCTGCTGTGTGCTGGGACAGCCAGCCTGGGCCAAGCGTTGTGTGAAGGAGTGTGTGTGAGTGTTTGTGTGAAAGTGTGTGTGTGTGAGTGTTTGTGTGTGTGTGTGTGTGTGTTTGTGTGCATGTGTGTGTGAGTGTGTGTGTGTGTTGTATGTGTATGTGTGGTGTTGCTCCACTAAATAAGCACATCGAGTCTGGGCCAAGCATTGTGTGATGGAGGATGTGTGAGTGTGTGCGTGTCTGTGTGTGGTGTTTTGCACCTCTAAAAGAGCAGTTGGGGGCTGCAGCAGGGCCAGAATCTTAACCCTGCGCCTCTTGACTCCACACCATTGCACAACACAGACACAGCCTCCAGAGTCCTGGCTTTCAGTCGCCAACGGGTCAGAGCAACAACATGACAGTCCCTTTTGTCACATGCCCGTCCCAGCGAGCAGAGCCAGTCGTGCAGAGCTGGGCATTGTGGGTGCGGAATTCTCAATGAGCCACTAATTAGGAACAGATGGTTGGTCCTAGAGGTGTGAACCTTCACTCATCTTACGATTCGATTCGATTACGATTATTAAGCTAGCCATTCGATTCGATTCGATATCTCGATGCATCACGATGCATCGCGATTCTTCACATCAATTTTCTATATTACTGCACATGGCTTTGATTTCATCAACAAGCACAAGCAGTCAGATATTACCTTCCTATTTTATTTAATAAAACTCAACAGCCACCAATATTCATGGCAAATTAAAAACATTATGAAATAAAACGTAACAGCACAGTTTAATACACAAGAAAATACATTATAATCGATTATCATCTGCTATTGAAACGATTATTAATCGTTCATGTCTGCATCACGATGCATCGATTATATGATTAATTTCAACACCCCTAGTTGGTCCAGGTGGACGTCCCACATCACTATGTATAG
>CM050207.1:7634782-7697282 GCA_027475355.1 Coilia nasus
CTATACATAGTGATGTTATGACATCCTTGGACAATGACGACAGGCGGCTTGTACATGCACCATATGTCCAGCCCAGTGTATGCGAGTGTCGCCATGTGAACCTTTTATGGGGACCATATGAGGTTTGGAGCTGGGTTGGGAGAATGGGGGTGGATGAAGGAGATTTAAAAAGCTATGGTAAAGTAGTTTTTTTTTCATCCAGTATGTGTGTGCATTTGTGCGTGTGTGTGTGTTTGTGTTTGTGTGCACGTGTGTGTGTGCGCGTGTGTGTAAGCAAAGCAACCACGTGCGTGTGCGTGTGCGTGTGTGTGTGTGTGTGTGTGTGGGTGCGTGTGCATGTGTGTAAGCAAAACAATGTGTGCCTGTGTGTATTTAGGTAGGTGTGTATGCCTGTGTGTGCATATATGAGTGTGTGTGTGTGTTTAAGTATGTATGTGTGGTGTGTGTGTGTGTAAGCAAACCAACAACATGTGTGTGTGTGTGTGTGTGTGTGTGTGTGTGTGTGTGTGTGTGTTTATGTGTGCGTGCGTGTGTGTAAGCAAAACAACAATGTGTGTGTGCATGTGTAAGCAAAACAACCACAAAAGAACCTATGCAGGCCCATGTCTGACCTGATGGGGTTTGGAAGTCTGCTCTCAGGTTATGCTCCACATGGAACCAAAGACACTTTCTTTCTTTCTTTCTTTCTTTCTTTCTTTCTTTCTTTCTTTCTTTCTTTCTTTCTTTCTTTCTTTCTTTCTTTCTTTCTTTCTTTCTTTCTTTCTTTCTTTCTTTCTTTCTTCTCTCTGTCTCTTTCACTTTGTCTGTCTATCTGTCTGTCTGTCTGTTTGTGTGTGTGTGTGTCTGTGTGTTTGTGTGTGTGTGTGTGTGTGTGTGTGTGTGTGTGTGTGTGTGTGTGTGTGTGTGTGTGTGTGTGTGTGTGTGTGTGCGGGCGCGACTCTAACAGTGTGTCTATCTGCTGACCATGAGTAGGCTCCATGGTGGTTTTAAAGCCTTGGAGGAAGTGTCTCAGCAGAAACTGGACAGGGTTTTTTTTGAGAGGTGTAGCAGACAGGAAACACTATTAGAAACTGGCTGCCTATTTTTGGATCTAACTCATTGTGTCTGTCTGGGCAGTCTTAGCGTGCCCATAAAACGCCTAAAGATAGACATGAAATGGTAAAGATAGAAAAATGGAAGGAAGTGGTAGGGAGCTGTGGCGTATATGTTCCCCAAATCCGTTCAGACATGATAATGGCCATTCCAGATCTAAGGCTTTTCAGTGTACAGAGAAAGTGATTTGCTTTTGTTTAGGGTTACATATATTTTAGCTATAGGAATTTGGTACAGTGAGAAAGGGGCTAATGTATTGCATGGTAAAAGTTGACAGTATAGAGAAGTTTCATTTTAAGTTAAATTTTGTGTGTCATACTGATGTCTAGCACTGTTAGCATAGCTTGACTGTTGCAATAAGCTCATAGAAGGAGCTTGGTCTGGAAAACCTGCCATAGACAGGAAGTTCTCAGAGAATCAACAGGTGTTTTTCCAATGACTCTGTGTACTACTGGACAGAGCTACAACCAATCAGACCACTGATTCTGATGACATATGTCTAACGGTTGTTTTTCATTGGTTCCGAATTTTTCCAGACCAGGAAGAACTGAGAATAGGCAGGTTGGCCAGACTGACTTGACATGCAAAATTCAATGTAGCATCACAGGAAGCATGGAACAACTGTCATGTTCATTTCATGTTTTGCCGTGGTGGCCCCTCACAAGTGCACGTCCACATTCTTTCGGATGTCTGTTGCACGTGTTGACCCCGGCGCCTGATTGACAGCACAAATATTAGTGCATTCCTGTGTCACGCACTGTGGTCCACGGGCCACCTCCAACGTCATGGCTGTCAAAGGCAACGACCCGTGTGCATTCCTCAGAGTGTCCCTTGGCCCGAGGAGTCGCTCCGATAGCGCGCGTTCCACCCGCTGATAAAAGGGCTTACTTTTTAACCACTTTTCTGCCTTTTCAAGGATAGCACGCACAAAGGGCTCGTCAGTCCCTCCGCTCTTTGACAGGGTCACAAGCACACACACACACATACTTAAACACACACAAAACACACAAATATACATAAACACACACACACACACACACACACACACACACACACACACACACACACACACAAACACACACACACACACTGGAAGTGTTTGCTTGAATTTCACATTGGCCAATGAAATGCCAGCCTTGACGCTGACCTTGAGGTCCATAGCAGTGACATGTTCATCGACATTCAGCTTTTGGTTGAGGACCACAAGGGAATGTTGATGTAGCGGCTATTGAGGGGAGTCGCCATATGGAAATGTATGGTAAGTTTTGCTGTGGTACCTTCTGTGTAGATGGTAACTGCTCATGCGCAGTATGCAGGCACACACACACACACACTCACACAGAGAGAGAGAGAGAGACAGAGAGAGAGAGACTCTACATAGAAGACTGATTTGAGTTCATTATAACTGTATTTAACTGTATGGTCTATCGCCACTGGCCAGTAACCGTTTAGGTGTTAGTGTTCTCATCTCTGATGTAAAATGTCTCTGGATAGGTCGTACCTGTCAGACAAAATTGACTTATTTTATCTGACAGAGTGCATTTTAATCTAATGACTTCATGCTGAGGTTTAACGGGTGCAGCTATTTTTTGTTGTAGATCCTAACATTGAAACTTGAAATACAAGATCGGCTCTCTGTATTCCTACCAGTGTAAAAGTTGAAGCAGTTTCCCCTCAATCTTTAACATGCATCCATTAATAATACTATTTTACATGCTTGGCAGAAATCACCTTCTACTTTAATTCAACTAAATTCAAATACCGTGAAGGTATGATAACTGTATATCAGCGCACGTCAGTTGGGCATTCATGGTAACTGAGGTGTTTCGTGACACTCTTTGCCAGTACAAACATCAGATCCAGGCTGATGTGTCCTGAGGGTGTAACTGTGAAATTGATTGAGCATTTAATCGGGTTGTTTTTTTGTTTTTTTTTGAGGGCCCTGAAAAAAAAAAGCGTCATGGAAATGTACTCCCACTCCCACCCCTTGCCTTTGCGGTTGCGAGGGAGACTCCTGGGGCAGCTGAGGGTCATCGGCCAGCTCCCTCTCTCCCTGCTTCCCACATGTTTGGGTGTCAGAGAAGTCTGGCAGGTTTCTGGACCGCTGTCATCCAATTGCACTGAGCGTGGTCAGTTGGCAGCAGACTATTGTCATATTATCAACAGTGAACAACACTGCGTGGTTTTTGGAACACGTGCTGGCTGGTGCGTTTTGCTTTCCCATCAGTATTCTCAGAAGATTTCTGTAGATTCTGTTCACATGTTTTAACCTGCTCCTCTTGCTTGACAAGCAGTGTTGAAACTCACTTTCTCACGTCTCATATCTTTGAGTTCATTGCCAAAGCGTACAGCGGACTCAGACAAAGAAAGTAATTCGGCATGCCTAGTGTTAAATAAATACATCTTAGATATTGGCATCTGGTACAAGGTGAATGGCTAATGTTTTGTGTGGTCAAACTCCACAGTATGGAGAAGTTTTATTTCAAGTTAAATCTTGCTCGTCATCACCACCATTATTGCGGCAATTTTTCATTTCACGTCTTGGTGGAACTGCACAGATCAAATGAAATCTAACTGGAGAATCATTGTGTCTGTTATGTTTTGGTGAAACAGAAACCCAGTCTTGTTATAGGTTTCTAAATGCACTCTATATTCGCTTGCCAAGGCTTGTGGTAGAAATGATTTAACGGCCTAATATCTTTTCAAGGTTGGTGGACAGTATTTTCACAGCTGTTGAGCGTCCCTCAACAGCTCAATGAAAACACTCAGCTTCATTGGGGGAAAATACAGTATAGTCACATGTTTCATCTTTTCAAAAGTACAGTTGACAGAGAATAGAAGAGATATTTACATCTTCATTTTTTCCCTTCTTACTCTCTTTCTATTTATCTTCCCTGTCTATGTCTCTTTGTCTGCCTTTCTGTCTGTCTGTCTGTCTGTGTCTTCCTCTTTCTCCCTCTGATACTGCTATGTTCTTACTGATAATGTAGAGTATAACACTGTCAGACTAACTTGTTCAAGGATAAGTAGTTGAGAGGGAAAGGGAGAGAGAGATGAAAACTGAGAGAGGTGAAAGAGGGAAAGAGGGAATGGGAGAATCTGTCAGCACCAGTAATCCCAGTCCCTGAGGTGTACTGTGGCACTGCTGAGCAGGTGTGGTGCTCGGCCGTCAGCTGGAAATGAAGATGCATGTCCTGCGCAGTCCTCTGGGGCAGGAAATGGCTGACAGGAGGAATGCCGTCTCTGCCCTCATCGCTCAGCTTGTACGGAGCCCATCCTCCAGCACTGCCGCTCGCCCCGCTGCTACTTCATACAACAACTTCCTGTAAATAAGCGCCCACTGACCCCCCCCCCCCTTGAAGTAGCAAGCCCCCTGCTCAGTGTGTTACCGCCTACTGCACACCCACCCAATCCTACCCACCCTTCCCTCCAGCTCCCTGTCCCTCAGATCTTAGATTGACCAGAATCAAAATAAATTTGTTGTTTTGTTTTGTTTTTTCAGTGGGAAGCTGTGGAGGTCGAGAGGCAGCATTTTTTTTTGCTCTGCTGATTGGACATTTCCCACTTCTGTTCACAGATGGGTTTGCCCTCTGGTTTGAAGGCAGGAAATGGCCAAGTGCGTGGCATTGGGTCTGCTAGAGATCTCAAGCCATGTTTATGACTGTGCTTCCAGGAGAGGAGTGGATGTTTGTGTCATAGCCAGTGGGGCCCCCAGAAGACTGGCAGTGGATTGGGCTTCACGTAACGGCAAGGAGAGTGATTGTTAAGATCAAAGGGAGGTCCAGTTCGTTTGATTGGGGAAACACAGTCAGATGCCAAATGTTGAAACGTGACCATAAAATAAGCAGAGCCAGTTGTACAGCTCAGCAAAATCTGGTTTTGTATTTCTAGCTTAAATCATAAGCTGTGGTCTAGGGGTGAGAAAGTTGGTCTTTGGATTGGAGAGTCGCAAGTTCAAATCCTGCCCTACCCATGGCTGAAATGCCCTTGAACAAGGCATCTGACCCCACACTGCTCCAGGGACTGTAACTGCAACCCTGTAAATAACTGTATGTCACTCTGGATAAGCAAAGTGTAATAAAATGTAACAATGGTGTTAGAGCACTTTCGACCTGTATTTGAATCAGCCTTTGTAAATCAGAAACTGTCCTATCCCCCATCCACTTCTGAAAGACATAAGCACTGAAACTGACACTCTCCTGTAGAGCTGGCAATAACTAATGTCCCCAGTAAAAGCAGACGTTGTCTCCATTCTCACAGCTCAACAGATTCATAGGAAAACATTTACTTTTTTAAAGACAAGGCATTGACCCTAACTGTGCATTTATTTTAGACGATTCATGTAGGTAGAGTGTTAAGAGCAGATACTATACCAACTTCTTTCTTTCTTTCTTTCTTTCTTTCTTTCTTTCTTTCTTTCTTTCTTTCTTTCTTTCTTTCTTTCTTTCTTTCTTTCTTTCTTTCTTTCTTTCTTTCTTTCTTTCTTTCTTTCTTTCTTTCTTTCCCTCTCTCTCACTCAGTGTTGTGTTTGTGATCAGAGACCTAATTCCTCTCTCATATTGATGTCTGTCTGTGTGCCAGCTTTGAGTGCCCTTTTTAATGGCTTGGTACAGATGCTTTCAGATGTAGAAATGTTTTGGAGCCATGGAGCGTGGCAATGAAGTCACATTGAAATGTCGTGTTTTAAGCAATGAGAGCAATTTTTGTGTAGCCTTGATGAACGATCAAAAATATTTCTTCCGTTTCTGTGGTAACCATTGGAATTTGTCTCATTTTGTGGACATCAAGTCAAGGCAGTGTGTGTGTGTGTGTGTGTGTGTGTGTGTGTGTGTGCTTTTGTGTGTGCGTGTGCGTGTGTGATTAACAGTGAATAATCAGGGGAAGAAAGCCAGAATACTGGCCTATTTATTCAAAAAATGACTTAATTCAATTTTGCAGTAGTTGGATATGTTTTGGAACTCTATCTGGAATTTGTTTGGGCCTTTTTCACTGATGTCAAATGGGAAATAATAATCATCTGGATTATGATTTATATTTTTATGTTGTATTTTTGTGGATAACATAAAATAAAACTAAACTGCCATATAGGGCCTAGCCAGTAAAATTCATTACTCATCATATATGCTGTAAAATGTCTCCAATTCTTGATATTATTAGCTATGACAGACTGGGAAACTCATGAAGCAATATTTTGTTCAGCTGTATGTGTCTTCTATTTTGTTTTAAAATGTGTGTGTTGGAGTCACCTGCACCTGCAGTTCTTTATCATCCAAATCTGCCCCTAACCTGGTCTGCTGAATACTGAATTCCTTGTAATTATAAACAGGCATGTGGCTGATTGATTGTGCTTAGTGTAGATGACTTGACATAAATACTGCATAAGGGAAGGTGTTGTGCTGCTCGGTGCAGAAACTCTGGCATATTCCCCAAGCCATCTACAGCAATGTTAACTATTCAGAAGCTGAATGCATGCAACATCACCGAAGGCTTTTCATTACTTTAATTAGGATTAGTGGAACAATCATCATCATCATTTCTTTTTAGTACAGACCCAGTAACCCAATGATTGCCATTATCCTAAACTTTTCTCCAAATAAAACACGTTTGGGCATGATGCTTATGATTTTTTGTGCTTGCCGTCAGGTTTAAAATGTTTATTTCTTTTTTGTTGAACAACCACTGTGTTGACACTGAAAACAGGATGTTGTCATTACCTTAGTAGTCTTAACCATTTACCGCTACTCAGAAATGAGAACACAGAAAGAACATCAGTAAATCCCACCACTGGTACAAAGAAAGCAACAACAAATCATGGGCTCAAACGAAATAAGTTGAAAGTTGCTCGTATAGCACTTCCTGCAAGATGCCTGTTGTTACACTGTGTTGTGGTGTAAAATGAGTACCTGCTTGCCTTAGCGCGTGTTCTGTCTTATTTCTCAGGTAAGAGGGCGGTCGGGTGAAGATGACTGCCAACAAAAGCACCAAAGCTGCACCCAGAACAGGAGTGGGTAAGGAGGCCCAGGAGATCCCAGACAGGTGAGTAGAAGGCCAGCCTTCGTAAATAAGACATCAGAAACTGTCCTATCCTAGCCCGGTAAACCAGCTTCTTGTACTTCATTTCATCTCGTACAGGGGGTCTGGTAGTGCTGTATTGAGAAACGATGTCTTCCTGGACGTGTGGACTCTGCTGAAGTTTAAAAAAAAGTGGCTCTGCCTGATTACTAACATCTGATCATAACATAAGCAATTAGCCTGCCAACGCACAACAGCACATTCAGATGTAGCACACAAAGTCAATGTCGTCACACACTCCCTCTGTTTGCTGATTGGCTAGGCAAAATTCTGCCTAAGACAGCAACGTCAATGGAAGCATTGCCAGACCCTTTGTACAAAATGAAATGAAGTACGAGGGGTTGGTTTACCAGGCTAGTCCTATGCCCCATCCAGTCCTGAAAAGACATAAGCACTGAAACTGCCACTTTCCTGTGAAGCTGGCAATAACTAATGTCCCCAATGAGTAGAAGCAAGCTCACAAAGCCGACATTGGGTGGAAAATGTGGAAAATGATCTGATTTATTCAAATCAATTTGGTGTTTTTAAGGTGTTCCAATCCATGGTTTTTATGTTTTCACGAGGGAGCGCCTGAAATTGTCAGAGTTTCATAAACTGTCCTTTTATTCTGGGAAGGGGCCCCATTCAAACATAAACTCTTCTCTTCGCCCCAACTTGTTTGAGCTAACGTGTTGAAAGCTGACATTTTCCTGCTGCAGGATAGAAACAAACGGAGAGGCATAATGAAAGTTCTGGAAAAGCAACCTTCATTTTCTCTGCCATTTGTCTTCCCTTTCCACTTTATATATACTGTCTGTCTCTTAAAATCAATCTCCTTAAAACAACCGATTGTAATGAAAAAAATATCACCAGTGAAATGCATTACTACCACCGGAAATATTTGCTTAAAGGTATATATGAGTCAAGAGTTGGACTTGTGCAGTTGCTACATATTTCCCCATTGGACACAGCTTTGAGCTGTACAGGCATAACACTGGCATGTCATATCTTATCATGGCATTGCTGTGTTGATCCCTTGTGGTGATAGGCTAATGAGTCCTTTTCAGAGTTCTGAAGAATGGCTTGAGCCTCATTTCCTCAGAAGTCCACTCCTTTCCAAAGACAGTGTCAGGAAGTCAGTCAAAGAAATCTTGTCAAGAGCTCAGACACGCTGTAGGTCGTACATGGTGATGTGTACTTCCGGTCCGTGCTACAGTAGGATCTACTGCCTACTAGTCAGTGCTGACGACCCGACTGTTACAGTAGCAGCATCTACAAAGCGAGTGAGTTAGTAGGAGGTAAAACTCAGACATACTGCAGTGCCTGTGCTCTGACCTGGATGTTTTGCCTTTGCTCGTTTTTTTGGAATGTTTATGATTTCTTCTTCTACAGCTTTCAACCTAGCGATTTGTGGATAGCGTGGTTCGCTTGCACACTGCAAAGATCTGGTGGAAGGAGCAGGCTGTCTGGTTACACTTCCTTTTCTACTAAAATCCTACTTATGTATTTGGATAGCCTCTGTTCTGTCTGACTTCCTTCTCTTTGCCTGCTACATAGCAGACTGTTAGAAGTATCTGGGTGGATGGTAGGTTTAGGATGTGTTTCCCCGTTACATAGCAGGCTATTAGACGTATCTGGGTGGATGGTAGGTTTAGGATGTGCTTTCCTCGCTACATAGCAGGCTATTAGATGTATCTGGGTGGATGGTAGGTTTAGGATGTGCTTTCCTCGCTACATAGCAGGCTATTAGACATATCTGGGTGGATGGTAGGTTTAGGATGTGCTTCCCCGCTACATAGCAGGCTATTAGACGTATCTGGGTGGATGGTAGGTTTAGGATGTGCTTTCCTCGCTACATAGCAGGCTATTAGATGTATCTGGGTGGACTGTAGGGTTTAGGATGTGCTTCCAAGCATTGTGCCATGACATGATGTGAAGCAAAATCACACGAAGAAACCTAATAAATTAAGCTTGTGTCAACCAACTACTTTGTATTGTCAGTGTGTCAACCAACTACTTTGTAAAGACAATGTAGTAATAACACTCAAGAATCGATTTTAATTATGAATTATCACCAATGCAAATTCATATGATGAGACATTCATGAACGGAAATGTCGGTTAGCATAGTCTGAGTGAGAAATGATGTTTGCATTGCCTCCACCAACCCACAGGGCTGTTCCTCAAGTATAAGAATGCACACAGTTTTGATGTTAAATCACAGCCTTTTTGCTGGCAGGAGAGACCGCTGACAAGGCAGCTTTTATGAAGAGAGGATTTAAATGAAGGTTTTAAGAAAGGCACTGAGGCAAGCTTCTCGTAATAGAAAACATAATAACTACAACAAGCATGATTCACCAGTGGGGCAAAATACCTTTTGTCGGAGGTGGGGTGGAAGGGTTTGGGGGGGTGGGGGGGGTTATACAAGAAAGGGGTTCATCTTCAACTCTGAGACTGAAGGCCAGGGTGCACTCGTTGGCCCTCTGTGCCGCGTGTTTCTCCTTTGATGTGTTTTTAATGGAATCCCGTCGCTCTATACTCGCTGGCTACTGAGGGAGCAGGAAATAGCCTGTGGTTGGAGGTGCCCTGGCCCTGCCAGATCAGGCGGGACTCGATCCATTTCTGGCAGCCAGCTCAGCTCGGTTCATGTGTGGCCGGGGCCGCAGCGCCGAGACCGCCCGCCCTGCTCCTGGTCCTGCTCCAGTGCTCGCCTTGTTGTCTCTGGCTGTTGCCTATGGCTGCCATAGACCCTCCCCAGCCCACAAGGCCTAGCCCACAGGCCAAACTCCAGCCCCATCCCCAGCCCCAGCCCCAACCCCAGCCCACAGGCCAAACTCCAGCCCCAGCTCATAGGCCAAACCCCAGCCCCAGGCACAGCCCCAGCCCCAGCCCACAGGCCAAACCCCAGCCCCAGACACAGCGTGCGGTGTAGCTGGCGAGAGATCTTGGCTCGGTGTTGTTTCTTCTGAGTGGAGAATCTTGAAGGGGCTTAGCGCTGGAGCTTCCACAGATCTGGAACAGATGCCACAGGCGTATTTTTGAACACGCTCTGTTATTCTATAGCTGATTGTGTTTAAATTTAGCCTCAAATGGTAAATGGATGGATGGATCAGGTTGACCTAGAGGGGGAAGAATTGGATGAAGTTGTGGAACCATCGTAAGCACAATTTTCCAGTAATGGGATCTTAATTCGAAATTGGTTGTTCACAAGAATTTCAAATGTTATGTGTCTAAACATTGTTAAAGTCATGGCGTTTTAAACTTCGTTTTAGGTCCTCCTTGGTCAGATTTAACAACCAATTGCTTTAACAACCATTTTTTGCCTGGTGTGGTATTTGCCTTGCCTGGCAAAAGTTGGTCTAGTGACGACATGGTCATTTTCACATAAAAAGGGAAAGAAAACACCTCAAGTCAGCTTTTAACCCACATGTGAGGAGCAGCAGTCTGTTTTGGTTTATATTTAACGGGACATGCGTTACATGTGTTTTCATTTTCACATAATTACATTTTACGGCACATAGGCCTCAGTTTGACTGGGGCGGCCTTGGGCCGAGGTATGGCACAGGAGGACTGATATAAATATGTTTTTTTTTTTTAGTAGGTCAGCAGCACTGTTTTTTAACTGTTTGAGAAGCATTGTGTATAGTGCTTGGCACCCATGGGCTGTCTCAGCTCAGAGGGGGGCTATTATAAAGTGCAATGGCTGTGTAAGACTTGGTGGACTAACTATGGCCCCTTTATGAGTCTAGGGTATTTCTCCACAGCCTGGTAAACCAGCCCCTCGTACTTCATTACAGTTTGTACAGAGGGTCTGGCAGTGCAGTATTGAGAAACTATTTCTTCCTGGAGGTGTGGACACGGCTGAAGTTTAAAAAAAGTGGCTCTGCCTTTAGACAGTCGCTAACATCTAGTCGTGATGTATGCAATTAGCCTGCCTATGGACTACAATTCAAATGTAGCACACAAAGTCAACATCATCGCTCATGAACACTCCCTCTGTTCGCTGATTGGCTAGGCAAAATTCTGCCTAAGATAGCAATGTCAGTGGAAGCACTGCCAGACCCTCTGTACAAAATGAAATGAAGTACGAGGGGCTGGTTTACCAGGCTAATTTCTACAAGGAGAGCAGCTGTAGTTTGTTGGTCACCTGGTCAGACACAGGGCTTGTTAAAGCTTCCTAGCGGCCTCCTGGTGGACTTTTATGATGGCAGTGGCTTTCTCCATTCACTGAATTCCTTCTGGAAGCAGTGGCTTTGCCCAGGCCCTAACAAAAGCATTTTGAAGGAATGTAATTTTAGGAATGCTATGCTTGGTTCTTTTGGACTGCTTAATTCTGGGAGAATAATATCAGTTACATTCATTGGTGATGTTTTTTTTTTTGCCATTGCGGGAAGTATTTTTTGAATGGGTGTGTGCTGGGCTAATATGTAACCTCATCACACACCTTTAGTACATAGAATGACAAAATGCGCCAAGCCCTCTGAAAGAAAGCACACAGTGAAAGTGCTTGGTCACTTGGTCAATTAAACTTTTATCTGAAAATCAAAGGGAGGGGTTGACAGGAACAAAATGGCAGGAGATACTGTCTGGCATAGACTCGCACCAGGAAATAGGCACAAACCTTCTGAATGGAATTAGCCAAAACCGAGCCTTAGGAAACAGTATATGTTAAAGCTGTACACCATGACTCAGCCACAGTACAGTCAGCGCTGTGATGCTCAGGGGTGTCGAGTGGTGTGTGAACAGTAAAAGTGTGCAGTTGTCTGAGGACTTTGGCTCTGTAAACTAAGCTAGCTTGAGGCACGGCCTGCAGGGATCCAGGTGCTGCCTCTCTCCTCCCCACCCTCTGCAGTGGGGTGTGAGGCGATCTGTCCCAACCTGCATCCTGAAACACCGGCCTGGCCTCCTCCCAGCCTGCACTCGTTATTCCGGCTGTGACATCAGATCTGTCTTTCCCAGCTCCACTCTCACCGAGGCAGGGGCCAAGTCCAGTCAGAGTTCCTGGAATTTGGTGTGCTTGGGATATATGAAAAGATTGAGAAATTTGTGTGTGTGTGTGTGTGTGTGTGTGTGTGTGTGTGTGTGTGTGTGTGTGTATGTGTGTGTGTCTCAGCACATGAGGAATCTGAAAATGAGGTCAGCGGAGTGTCGTACTCTCTCTCTCTCTCTCTCGTCTAGCACTGCGCCGTGAGCAGAAAGGTTGTGTGTGTGTGTGTGTGTGTGTGTGGTGTGGTGTGGTGTGTGATTAAACCCGAGGTGGGTGTGTTGTAGAGGCAGGAGTCAGTGTTGCCTTGTAATGGACTGTAAGAGAGGACAAGACTTAGAGCACGGCTTTGTTATCTCAGACGACTGGTGAAGGTAGGAGTTTCTTACATCTCTTACGGCAGCCGCTCTTTCCCAGGACTTTTTGTGTGGGGTCCACATAAATTCTGCCCAAATCGCTTTAATTATGTGGAAAAATCCACACATGGATTTTTTTTTGCTGAGCATTTCTGTTTGCTTTGGCAGGAGCTTTGCTTTGATACTGCCAAAATTATGTCAGATTATTGGGGTACTTTCCACTGAGTGTTTTACACGCATGGTCAGTGTTACTCATGATGTGAAAGGTTTCATCTTCCTTCCTCTTCAGAGAAGAGGGCTTTTTTTTTAATTTTATGTCTGAGGGAAGACAATGATTAATTGGTTGGCAGTATACACCTGAAGTAATTTCTTACGTAATTTCCCTTGTCTAGTGTTCAGTCAAACGAAATTGGGGACTTTTTCACCCATGCTTAGCATTCAGCTCTTTCGTGGTGTTTAATGAAGTAATTAGTTGTTTGTCTTCAGAAAGAATTCAACACAGGCTAACACCTCACGGGAGTGTATGTTTTCATTTCCTTGTCTTTTGCTCTCCTTTCAGGTGCCAGTCTGTGTCCCCTCCGCCCATTCTCTCTTCTGGCAAGGGCCAGGCTCGCTCCTCCCTCACCGAGGGCGAGGACTCTGCTCCGCCGTCCAGGTACAGCAAAGCTGACTGCAAATTCTGGAGCCAGCGCCACTGGAGCCAGAAGACCGCCAGCCTTCTCAGCGGAGCCTCGCTCTCCGCAGACTTCGAGTCGCAGAGCCGACTCATCAAGGCCAAGAGCATCAGCTGCCTGGACAAGCGGCTGTCCATCTTCAAGCCCAGCCCAGCCGACGCGGGCCAGGAGGAGCAGAAGGAGAACCAGAACCAGCAGCAGCAGCTGCTGCCGGATGCCGGCCAGGCCAAAGAGGGCGGCCTGAGCGCGGGGCCTCTGAGCTGGAGCACGCTCTCGCTGGGGCCTGGCTCCTCCTCCAGCGCCGCCACTGCAGCCAGCCACGGCCACAAGCGCGCCCTCTCGCTCAGCCGCACGGGCCTCGGCCCCCCGTCCGCCACCATCCGCAAGAAGATCTCGGAATGGGAGTATCGGCGAGTGTCTCTGCCTAGAATGAGCCTGTGCCTGGACAAGAGGCCCGGTGGCGAGCGTGTGGGAGGCGGCAGGGACGGCCTCCTGCCTTCGCCCTGCAGCGAAAAGACCTTCGACTTCAAGGGCGTGAGGAGAATGAGCGCCGCCTACTCCGAGTGCTCGTACCCAGAGACGGAGGAGGATGAGGCGGGGGCGTCGGACCGGGAGTCCGCGGGCCGCTTCCAGAAGAAGAAGGGGAAGGCCGAAGGGTCCGGTGTCTTCCTGCGTTCCTTGTCAGCGCGCAAGGAAACCTCGGCTGTCCTGAACCGGATACAGAAAATTGAGCAGGCCCTAAAGGACAGCCCCACTCCGTCCCCGCCGCAGTACCTCAGCAACTGCTACGGGCTGGAGAAGGCGCGACAGAAGTCGTTTATGATCGGTGGTCTGGATGACTGTGACAGTGCCTGTGCCAGCAAGCGGAGCAGCATTTGCTCCATCGCTACCGAGCCGGACCTGTCGCCGGCGTCGGATCGGCTCTCCAAGCTCAGGCAGAGGTTTAGTGTGTGCTCTGCCCGATCAGAGAGTCCCGAGACTCTGTCCGCCAGTCCTGGCGGTGGCGGCGATGGTGGTGGTGTGCCAGTCAACCCTTTGCCCAAACCTAAACGCACCTTCGAGTATGATGCCAACCGCAATCATAAGGGCACGACTTCCAGTAACGGACTACCTCCCTCGCGGGAGTCCCCACCCCCACTGCCCTCCACTCCAGCCCCTTCGCTGACTCGGAGTTCAAAGGGTGACGGGGGCTCCCCCAAGAAGGCCCACAATAGGTGAGGATAAATGGTTCTGAACATCAGCTCAGGCAATGGGTGACAGATGTTAATGTGCTTTAAAGTATTGTGTGAACATGTAGAAGTCTTGTGTGTTTGCAGTCTGTAGAATGCTATAACATGAATCATGGTTGCATAGCTTCCCCGACAGTTCCAAAAAGGGCTAGAAACACAATATGTTCAAAGTCAAATACATTTATCTTGCCAAATGACAGAGCAAAGTCTGGTTTGTTAGCAGTAAGAACACAGAAAGGGAATGAATTTGTTTAGCTCCCTTTAGTGCGCTGCGCTCTCCCTGAATGTTTGACCATTTATTTGTCTTGGACGTGGAAGCATCTCAGACATGTTGTGAGAATGCAGTGACGGGTCACGATCACAGGCTAGGCATTCGCTTTGTTGATGTTGTTGCAGCAACTGAGTTATTGGCTTTTGTCTCTGGCTGCGGGCTAGCGCAGTAACACACAGTAGATTGACTCTGCTGATTTCACAGGCTCTTATGTTACAAAGTGATTTGGTTCCACTCAGTCTGCTCTTTGCTTAGCGCTTGATAGTAAGCAGGGATCAGCATGGATTGATATTCATTTTCCCCAAGGCTCACGTGTTTTCCTGTACTGAGCTATTATGTTTTGGACTTCCGAATGGGAATACCATGTTATGAAATTGCAGCATGCTATTTTAGTTTTCCTGAGTGCATCTCAGCTAAAAAAAAACAAGTTCTGAACATAGTTTTCCTTTTGTCATGAGTTGCTTTAATAAGTGGTTAAGGTTGTAGCATATGGATATCTTTCATTAATTTGTCTGTGGCTTGTTTCAATGAGTTTGGCTTTGGGTTTTGAGACACAGGACATAATGCAGAGTTGTCAGTGGAGTACGATATAGAGAGTGATGAAACGCAGCATTGAATATAGAATGTCTCCAAAAGCTCCAACTTAAGAAACATAAAGCATTTGCTCCTCAGTGTCCCCAGTGTTCCCAGTGGCTCAAGCTGCACCAAGCTTACACATACACACTCACACACACTGGTGCCACACACACACACACACTCACACACACTGGTGCCACACACACACACTCACAAACACTCACACACACACATACACGCTCACTGGTGCCACACACACACACACACACTCACACGCAATGGTGCCACACACACACTCACAAACACACACACGCACGCACACATACACACTCACACACACTGGTGCTACAGTTAGAGAGCCCTGCCTGTTTTTCTGATGATTGGGCGGACACTGTAAATCCCCCAAAAGACGATCATCAGATGGCAGTCCTACTGGTGAAGCCTGCTCGACTCTTCATCATGTTGATCTCCTTGGCATCGCCGTGGACCGCCCATTGTGTTCCCATGACATTTTCAGTTTGTGTTCCTGGCTCTTATGGCCTGTTTAGATGTGCATGAGGGAAGCGGTTTGTTTAGCCCAATGTCTGCCCTGTGGAGACTGGCCAGACACTTGTGAGGCTTGTGCGAGGTATCCTTTAATGTCCTTTGAGCCCCAAGTCCGTGTTTAACATTCCTGCGGCCGACGTGGAGTCAACAGTTTGGGAGCAACGGGGCTAGTGACCAAACCAGGCTATGATATCACCACACTAATATAGGAGATGCCTTCGACGCATTGCACAAACACACAGACACAGACAGACAGACAGACAGACAGACGGACGGACACACACACACACACACACACACACACACACACACACACACACACACACATACCCATACACATACACACACCTGGCACACACACACACACACACACACACACATGCACGCACGCACGTGCACACAAACATGCACACACACGCACGCACTGTCCGATGGCCAGATGCTTGACCAGCGGCACATGTTTTTGCTCATTGGGTAAATAAACAGGAAACTGTGAGCCAATCAGAAAACATGTTGTTGTCAGCATATTTGGGCTGCAGTTGCGTTTGGACATGTCCACTATGTGTCTGACTGCCTCTCGCTTTGCCTTCATCTAAGTCTAACCTCTTCTCAAGTGGCGGCCTGCACGAAGGCTTACGTGTGTGGGAGAGAGAGGATGCCCGAGCCACTCTACCCAGGTGGTCCTGCTAATTGCAGAGGGAAGGGGGCGTAGGGTGGGTGTTGTTGGCATGTGAATCGTGGCAACTGGACCGCTCGCCGACTGTCCGAGCATGTAGTTGACACGTGACACCAGTTGTTTTTGTGTCACACTCTTCTTTCGCTTTCAGTGTTTGTTGGTTTTTTTTTTATTTATTTAGCGTTGATTGGTTCTGAACACGCCTGTTTCTGTTTCTACATCATTCTAATATGGCGGCTGTCTTTCTCAGGGAATCGTTTGAGTCCGAGGACGCGGCGAGCCTGCTCTCCTCCTACCCGTCCTCGCCCACTGAGAACGGCACGGCCTCCACCGGCACGCCCAGTCGCCCCAGCTCCAAGAGCCCCCTGGAGGAGAACGCCTATGAGGATATAGTGGGTAAGAGTCTCTCTCTCTCCCTCTCTCTCTCTTCCTCTCTCTCTCTCTCTCTCCCTCTCTCTCTCTCACTCTCTCCCCCTCCAAGAGCCCCCTAGAGGAGAACACCTATGAGGATATAGTGGGTAAGAGTCTCTCTCTCTTTCTCCCTTTCTCTCTTCCTCTCTCTCTCTCTCTCCCTCTCTCTCTCTTCCTCTCTCTCTCTCTCTCTCTCTCTCTCTCTCTCCCTCCCTCTCTCTCTCTCCATCTCTCTCACTCTCTCCCCCTCCAAGAGCCCCCTAGAGGAGAACGCCTATGAGGATATAGTGGATAAGAATCTCTCTATTTCTCCCTTTCTCTCATCCTCTCTCTCTCACTCTCTCTCTCTCACTCTCTCCCCCTCCAAGAGCCCCCTAGAGGAGAACGCCTATGAGGATATAGTATGTAAGAATCTCTCTATTTTTCCCTCTCTCTCTTCTCTCTCTCTCTCTTCCTCTCTCTCTCTCTCCCTCTCTCTCTCACTCTCTCCCCCTCTCCACCTCGCTGTCTTTTTCTCTGTTACTCTCTTTCTCTGTCTCTCCCTCCCTTACATAAACACACACACCCCACACACATAATCGCATACATACACACACACATATACGCACATACACACTCACAGTCAGCATAAAGGAGAAGGTCTCACTGTTATAAAAAAGACATAAAGACACACAGACACACACACACACACACACACACACACCCACACACACACACATACACACGCATACATACAAACACCCACACTTTAACACATGCACATGCACAAATATGTCCACACATACATACATATTCAAGGAGCACCGAGGAATTTCAGCTCCTCAGAAAGACTTGTGATATGCATGGGCCAAACAGCAAACAATAGGCTGCAACATGGCGCCAGACGGGATGCCCAGCAATGCCAAGAAAACTCAAAATGGTGATTGAGAGTTGCCATGTTTGACATGGCCCATCCCATATTCATACATTCACATTCTTATCGTAACACAGCTCATATCTGCATAAGGACATTGCGTTGGCCTCATCGCATGCATATTTGCATGATGTTTAGACAATATATGGGACTGTGTGGACTTGTTTAGTTTTTATTTTTATTCTCAGACTGGAGTTTAAAAAAGCGAGACATAAGCTCCTCCAGAATACCAAGTTGTCTGGCGATACTGACAGTGGATGCATGAAGGCCAGAAATAACAGATGGGTTATATAATTTTGGCCTTCCCTTGGTGGAGAGGAATTCCACAGTCATGTTTTAAATTTATGTTGCATCTTCTTCCTGTGGGAACAACCTGTATTGGCCAATTGAAATATGTGGGGACCCCACAGAACATTTGTTTTGTGTAAGTTAAGGCAATATTGTTTTAGTCAAGTCAAAAAAAGAGAAAGAGAGAGAAAGCGGGTATATGGCCCATCCGATATATTTTCTTGCAGTTGCAGTTAGCATTGTTTATTGTATGTTTGCAAGGGCCGAGAGAGTTCCCTGTATTTGCATGGAAACAAAGCAAACAGTAAATCTATCTGTGAAAAATAAGCAGTGGTCTGTGGTATTATATGGATATTATACTGTTCTTATATTATGCTCAGTTTGTGAAGAAATGTTCAGTCCTAAGGAAGGGGTTGTGTGGATGTGTAAACATCAAGTGGAACATTTATTGCAATGTTTAAAATAGATGGTAAGGAATAGCCACTCCTATACAAAGTTCTTCCGCTAGTCGTTAAATAGACTCCTGACCACTACAGCGTAGACGGTGCAAACGCCTGTTTCTGCACGTGGAGGCTGACAGACTGCTGGCACGCACCGCTTGACGTTTTTATGTGCAAAATTCCTGCCCACGCGGAAATTAACTGTGGCCGATGTGTAGCGGGTACGCAGAGGGGCCTCCCATGTCAACAATAGGCCCCGCATGTCAGAGCCCTATGCCTGCCCTCTGTCTCACACACACACACACACACACAAACACATAAACACACATGCACACATACACACACACAGACATATTCGTGTGCACACATACACATGTTCACACACACACACACACACACACACACACACACACACACACACACACACACACACACACACACACACACACACACACACACACACACACACACACACACACACACACACACAGAGGCACACTGGCAAGTAACCCCAAGGGCCAGCAGTAAATCTGAGCCCTGCTGAAGGGGGTTTGGACGCCAGACATAATAAAGTTGTCTGCTGGGAAGGGGGAAAAAATTTGTCACGTAGCGATACGAGCCCCCTCCAAATAAATCAGAGGGAAAAGGGCTTTGGTTGACTCCTCATTTTTGGGGTTAGCAGCTATTCCGACTTCCTTTCATCCGCGATGAGCCAGCGCCGCAGGGCCTCTGTGTTGGACGCTCACACGGTTGTCAGTATGTGCTGTTGGGGACGCTGAGATTGAAGGCGCTGTCTCTGGGACGCTAGCTTGACTGGACATGTCCAGCTGTGTATCAGAGGAAGGGGACAAGGATGACTCTTTGCTGCACCCTGGACAAAACTTCCATTGTTTTCTAAACACCTTTGTGTGTGTGTGTGTGTGTGCGCGCGCGCGCGCGTGTGTGTGTGTGCGTGTGTGTGTGTGTGTGTGTGTGTGTGTCTGTCTGTATGTGTATGGGGTCTGGCATTGTGGTTGAGCATTTGAGCAAATGCTGATTAGTTCCAGGCAGATGTATTGCCTCTGTTTTCTGGGCGCCTGTCTCTGTCGGTCCCGCTTATGATTTGTTGTAGCGGTCGCGATCGAGGCATACAGTGCAGCGATGGCTTTCTGCATGCACCAAAGCTGTGTTTTTTTCCTCAGGTCACATGTTCCATCTTTAAAAAAGGTAAAAACATGTTTTAGGAGATAGGCCACGACTCAGCTTTCCCTTTACTTCACGTTGGGGCATTTAGGGCAGGGGTGGAAATCCACCTTCACCAGCCACTGATCAAAAAATTATAAAATTCACCAGCCACTCTTAGGTAAATGATCAATTTGTCACCGAAATCTACCATCCCAGCTTTCATATTTTACCAGGATTTGTCTGGTGGCTGTTAGCACTGTGCATCTCTGGTGTGGGAGTGCAGACCCCTCATCACTGGGCCCCAGAGGGACACCAAGTGGTGTGGTGGGTGTGTTTGCCTGGCCGCACTCACTGACTCAGGGTTGGCCGTGGCAAACCGAGCAGCCTCGGCAGCAAAGCCACCATGACACGCATGCTTCACAGGGTGTTTGGCGTAGGATTTCGCATGCGATCTTGCCCCGAGACAGGATGTTTGCTCAGCGAGTTGTCAGCAAGAGAGCCGACTGTGCGTCTGTGTTTTCTGGACGTCGGTAGCACACACCGCTGGTCCGCGGCAAGTCAGAGGTGGAGGGGGGGTGGGGAGTTGCTGACAGCGAAACTTCAGGGACAAACGAGCGGCGAACATGCTGCTGCTGGAGACAGAACTGAGCGAGGTTTTATGCCGTTTTTTTTTTCTTAGGTGCAGTTATATTATGTCGGAAAGCTCTGGTCGGTGCCACGGTAATAACTCTGAGAACTCAAATGAGGTGACTTTCAGCTCAGGCCTGTTTGTTAGTCATCCCTCCTGCAGCTCAACATCCCCACCCCCACCCTCCACTCCCCACCCCACAACCTCAACTCCCAAACATCTCATCTAAAATGAAAAGACGCTAAGAGCTGATGGAAGATCCCTAAAGCCAAAATTACTGTCTGTTTGCAAGCAGGCCGTTCATCCTTGGGCTGCCTGCCGCGCCGCACCGTGCTGTGCTGTGCCGTGCCGTGCTGTGCTATGCCGTGCCGTGCCGTGCCGTGCCGTGCTGTGCTGTGCTGTGCTGTGCCGTGCCTGTAAACCTGCCCGGGCCACGTAGCATGGTATAATTAGCGGTGGTGCCACTGAATGTTTACACGACAAAAGTTCTGCGCTGCAGCAGTGGAGCTTTCTTCTCTCTCCGGCGCATGACCGAGCAGTGCCACTGTAATCGCCATAAAGTGGATGGCTCACTGTGGAGATTTTTTTTTAATTTGCCCTGTAATGTGATCCCCATATTGTCTGCACACAATGTCTGCACTCTGTGTCCTTCAGCTTTAAAGCCTGTTGAATAAACAGAGGCGCAATCACAGCAAGTAAATGAGTATGTGTGTGTGTGTGTGTGTCTAGTTGTGTGTATGTCTGTCTGTGTGTATATGTTTATGCTGTGATTTTGAATGTGTGTTAGCTTGCCAGTTAGGTGTGCCCACTCTCTTTCATTCTCTCTCTCTCTCTCTCTCTCTCTCTCTCTCTCTACCCCTCCCTCCATCGCTCTTGCCCTGTGTTATTTGGTTTTCTGTAAGCAGAGTGGTTGATTAGTACCCTGCAGCACATCAGTAGGCCTGACAGACCTGTTATTTCCCCAGCATGCCCTCATTATGCTGCCTTCATCTCCGTGCCATGTGGAGCACTCAGGGGTCACCCCAGCCCTATTATTGTAATGCTCAGCTGTAATGACACATCAGATCCCCATGGAGCTCCGTTCAAGCCCCCCTTACAGGGGCCGGCCCCCTTACCAGTGTACAGTTTTTACACACACAAAAAAGCCCAGAGTTGTATAATTTACCACCTTTTAACGAAGCAACGCTTTCCAAGGCCAGAGGCATTTTCGAGGCGTCACATTGCCAAATGTGTGAAGTAGTGGCGCTCAAAGTGTGGTTTTCCAGCTCAGCCGGTGGGTACCAAACAGTAGCCTCCTGTTTTTTTCACAATGTCCTCAGGCGTTTTTTACTAAGAGAGTCAGAGCACAGTTCTGCCCAAGTTCTCATAACCCTCGAGACCCCGGAGAGAAAAACGCACCCTCGCATGCTGAGGACATGTCAAGATGGACACGGCCCACAATGTTACAAAAGGTCTTACACAATCTGGTCATTTCCCAAGCACCGCATAGCCAGTGCTAGATATGTATGGCTATCCCTTTGGCCATTTCCTGTCCTCTACTGTGTGTGTATACACCATGACATGGCTAAAGGGACATGCATCAGGGTCCTAGGGGAACAGACTTGTTTTGGACTGGAGTTCCTTCAGTCACATGTGGCTCTGTCTTTTAATAACCCATTGTCGGTGTTTTAGTTTTGTGCCGTTGCCTTTGGATCAAATCTGAATACCGCAGCCTTTCTGAGAACACTCCTCTAGGTTTTGCCGGTAAACGTGTGAGGCAGTTAAGTGACATCATGAAACCTTAGTTGGATATTTTGCGAGAAGGGCTAAAGTAGTATCAGGGGAAAGAAGCCTCCTTTACCGTAGATCGTCTGCATGCTCGGACCGTGACTCACCGCTTGACCTGAAGACCTGGAGCCAGAGCAGCCCCGATCCAAGAGAAACTGTTTTCAGAGACAATAGAGACAAGTGTTTATGGGGCCAGCATATCCCAGAGACTTCTCCAGAACACTGCTCCAGTGACTCATCACATTCTGCCTGCGACGGGTGCCTCTCTCATTTTCTGCCCCCCCCCCCCACTCTGTTCTCTCTCTCTCTGTCCGCTGTCTCTCTCTCTTTCTCTGTCTTTGTCTCTTTGTCTCTAGCACTGTCATTCCCTTCCTAGCTGTGCCACCTTGTTTTGATTGATGCTCTCTCTCTTTCTCTCTCTCACTCTCTCTCTCTTTCTAAACTACGCAGCCCCTAACAAAGTATTTTTTGTGGCAATTGGCTTATGTCTGGGCCATGACCTTTCCTCTCTTTTCCTCAGAGTCTATGAAGGAGAACCCATATGAAGATGTGGATCTGAAGGGCAGGATGTTGGGTCGAAAGTCTCGGGGGTCACTGAACCAGTTATGGTCCTCTCAAGACAGGAAGTCAAGTTCTCCTCCCCAGGTAATGAAAGCAGGTTGTCCGAATGTTAATACACCAGCCGGCAAATTCTTCTGAATAAGGACATCAGCCTTATTTTCATGGGTTAATCATCGAATTGACCTTTAACAGCTGAACATGTGTTTTGTGAATTAGCTTGATTAGTTCTCTTACACCATTACACTCAGATAGTTTTCCATGCATTTCTAATGCAGACTGTCTGCCTTCAGTGTCTTGCCTGAATGCTTTGAACTAACACAGCCCATGTACCACTCCTGCTCAGCTACCGTCTAAACCGAGTAGTCAGTCCCTGCGGCTGCCAGGCCCCGCGGACAGGAAGAGCCACCGGACGTCACGCCTGTCCAAGAGGCACAGCCACGACGACATGCTGCTCCTGCCCCAGCTGGGCGTGTCGGGCTCCACCTGTGGCCTACTGGACGACAGCCTGACCACCGCCAGCGACACCCTGGCCTCCCACAGGCACAGGAGGGTGCCCAAGGTAGGGCACAGCACCAACACTGCCACTGCCACTGCCACTGCCACTCAAGCACGTCACAGCAGAGGACGTTGGCAGACCAGAGTTTCACTGTGAGAAGTGTAGCATACATGACTGAGTACATGACTGAGTAAACCAAGAGTCTGTTCTGTGAAGACAACTGCAAAAAAGGATACATTTCACACAGTGTAGCTCATTCAGTCAGTTATCCTGTAAGGGGAGAGCCTGGGCACCAAAGTCAATATTAGTTAATATCAGCTTTTGTTGTTAATGGCTGTTTTGCCCTTTGATGTCCCCAGTACAACTGAATTGACTTCCTGCGTCCCAGAGGTACTCTTTCCTTGACCTGAAGATAAATACCTGCTTTTCACCTGCTTTTCAGTAAAAGAGCTAAGTCCTGACCCCTGCTCTTAAGGACAACTTTGAAATGCAGCCTTTAGAGTTGACTGTTCTTTTATTTTTTTGTCTGAACGTCATATCATACTAAAGGTCATAGCTTTTGAACTACACATAAGTGAGTTTTAATGAAATCCAAACCCACTTCCTCACTGTGATCAAAAGAGCCCTTCTGGAAGCCATTCCTCTGGTACCAGCTGGAAAAGCCATTTCTTCTGAACACAAGCGGTTTTATTAGCCCCCTGTCATCGTGTGTTATTGTGAATAACTCCGGGCTCGATTGATGTCACCAACTTCCAAGTGGGACTTCCATGTTGTGCTCTCTCCCCACAGTTGGTACAGAGGATCAACTCCATCTACTCCAGCAAGAGAGGCAAGAAGAGGCTGAAGAAGCTCTCGCTGTCCAACATTGAGACGGCATCTCTGAGAGGTGAGCTGCCTGCAGAGGTGGACAAGCCGGCTTGAGAAAGTGAAAGTCCTGCCATATGTATATTATTGCCTATATTAGGTGTCTATATTGTAATTTGTTGTCTCTATTGTGCAATATGTGCCCACATACTTTGTCTATTTTATTGTATTGTATATTGTATTATATGTACACTACTACCTGTTATATGTTATAATAATAATGATGATAATATTAATATTAATAAGCTTGTATAGCACAATTCATACATACAAGATGCAGCTCAAAGTGCTTTACAGTTTGGTAAGGTCACCACAAGACAACTTTTCTTGTAGTCCAGTGGCGTTGGAGTGGACGAACACAGTAACAAAATGACGTGGTGACGCAGTGCCCTGTTAATGCGGGCTCTTGCGTGACTCAATAATGTAATGTCAGCGACGCAATGCCCCGTTTATGCGGGCTCTTGCGTGTCGTAATAATGCACAGTCACAGCAACGCAATGCCCCATTGATGCGGGCTCTTGCGTGAACACAGGTAAACAGTTGGGTGTGTAGAGAGCTAACATCTACCGGAGTCAAATTCCTTGTATATGTGAGGGTACTTGGCCAATAAAGCTGATTCTGATTCTTAAATATTCCTTCTGCCTGTGCTCCTAACACAGCTGATTTCACTAATTGGCTGATCTACCTGACTGAAGAGGTGTGCTAATTGGGATCAGCTGGCTCAGTGACAAATATGTGGCAGGACTTTTACTTTCTGACCCCGGGATGCCTGGTCATAGCGGCAGCCCATGGCTGGGGGGCAAAATTCCCCAGGTTTCTGTCGATGACTTCTGTGTTTAAACAAGTACCCCACAACCCCTCTTCACCTCTCTCTCTGTCTCTCTCAACAGATGACAATAGTGAGAGTGAGAGCGACTCGGATGACAGGTTCAAAGGTGAGGTTAGCACATGACACTCAAAAGGTGCCTTCAGGATGTTGACGGCTGCCTTGGTCTCTCACTGCCAGTATTGTTTCTGTAGAGCTACAGGTCACACACTTAGAATAACTAACAGCTTCTCACCCTGGCATATTCAGCTACCTTTCATTCCATCTCAGAAAGGTTCTTTTGCCAAGACAGAACTTTAGTATCTACATTAGGAATAAACACCTCTACTCAGCATTTTCTGAGCACTACTCGTTACTGTAAGCTTGACTGGTAGCATGTAAGCAGGTGGCATTAGTTCAGTGCGCTCGATGAATTAGGAATAGATTTGAACACTTGAAAGACTTCAGAAAAAAGAAAATATTGTCTTATCTTGCACTTTCATGTTTAATGTTTAATGTCCTGTCTTGTCTACACATGGGATAGTAAGAAATGTAATTTCGATCCCTTGTATGTCTAGCGCATGTGAAGAATTGACAATAAAGCTGACTTTGGCTTTGACTTTGAACACATATCTTGTAACAGAATTACTGTCTCAGGGTGCTTTCACACTGACAGCATTTGGTGCACACCAAACGTCCCATTCAAACCAAAAGTTCTTAGTACGGTTCGTTTTCGTTGGTGTGAATGCAATCTCAGTACTTTGGTGCGCACCAAATCAACCGGTCCGAGACCGATAAAAAGGGGTGGTCTCGAACCGCTTTATCTGCCCTACCTTGGTACGGTTCCTCTGATGTGAAAGCAACCAAACCAAATTGGACAGAACAGTAGAGTTTAGTGCATTATTATTATCGAAAGTGGTGCGTTTTAGTCCGGTTGCGGTGGCGATGATCTTCACGGTCTATTTTGGTTAGTTTAGAACTATGCATATGTGAAAGCAAACCGTACCCACGTCTGTTTGCTACATTGTAACATTTTTCTGACTAGTGCGGACCAAAGCAATCGAATTATAAGTCTGAAAGCGCCCTCAGTCAATCAGTCAACTGCTCCTTCACACCATCGCGTGTGTCCCCTGCAGCACACACCCAGAGGCTTCTGAAGCTGCAGTCCATCCTGCGGCGGGCACCCAGCTACCGCACCCTGGAGCTGCAGCTCTTGGAGTGGCAGGAGAGGGAGCTGTTCGAGTACTTCGTGGTCGTCTCCCTCAAGAAGAAGCCCACCAAGAGCTCCTACACCCCAGAGGTCACCTACCAGTTCCCCAAGGTCAGTCAGAGGCCGCGAAGCTGCTATTTCGAAGGCTGAAAAAGTTGTGCGATCTGCTGAGGCAAACTTGGTCTCCAGCCAGCTGTGCTTCTGTAGCCTCTTAGCGGTCACCATACTGCCTTTGGAACGACTCGGTTTGAATGAAAAAAAAAACGTAACTACAACATTACAACATTAGTACGACATTGCAGAAAGTCTTTAGTAACACATTACAACTTGGTCATTGCCATTCTGCTAACAACAGAGTTATAATATTAGTCTCTTAGTCTTAGTTTATCCAGGCACTCCAACACATTACAACACATCATTGCCATTCTGCTAACAACACAGTTATAATATTAGTCTCTTAGTCTTAGTTTATCCAGGCACTCCAGATGTGACAAAGAGGAAGGATAAAAAGCATTTAATAAAACGTGGCTAGTACATGATTAAAAAGTCAACATATTTCAACCCACAACACAGGTCTTCATCAGGGCTTAGTCTACAATAACTCAGGGCATAGGCCTCACCTTTATAGTGACATCTGGTCATTTAACCCCAAACACCCCACCTGTGCACCATCCCCAGATGTAACACCAATGAAAGTACTCTCATTAAGAAAACACAGCCAATATAAGGCAACAGGATTTACAAAAAGCAAGTGAAATCAATATCTTCATTCAGACCTGGTAACGCATAGCATCAAGGTGTTCCCAACTGTGCTTATTGTTGTGCGTGATCAACATCATGTAAGCCAAGACCATGTAAATGTTGTTTTCTTTTGAAGCTTGGTCTGTTTCTCGTCTGGGAAAGCAGCCTATGTTGTGTGGGGAGCTATTCTAATTCCTCTCTCTCTCGCAGGTCTATAAATAGGGCCAGGCTAACTTATAGGGCCCCTGCTCCTTTGATTTCAGAATGAATTATTACTCGCTGCCACCGAAATGTAGTATATGCCACAAGCGTTTTGACTGATGGCAGTTAACGAACCTTGCCGATGCTGGCCCAACGTCAGCGAAAGTTCAAATTGGTCCCGTGGCAGCGAATTTGCAGTGTGTGTTTTTGCAAGGCTGAATGACTTTGTGCCATGTTCTCGCTGTCATTATGCACGCTTTGCTCAAAGCTGAGATACTGAGAAAGCTGAGATGCTTTGACGATAACAGAGCAACCGTTTTGCCATCCTATTTAGGGTGGGGTGGTGGAGGGGGGGCAAACAGGGGGGCGGCACCTTATTGTCATTAAGTGGTGTAACCAGGAAACCGTTGCCATAGCAGTTAAGTGTTTAGTTACTCAGAGATGGCTTTTTAAGTTATTCAAGATTTGGGCCTGTGATTACGCCCCGGGGGAGGCAGAAGTATGTGGGCTGTGTGCCATTTGCAGGGTCAAGCCAATGACGTCTTTGAGCCAGGAAAGTACAGACAGTGGTTAGAGTGTGTGTTTGTGCTTGCGGTGAGAAAGAGAAGTTTTCATAGCTTTATCTGCGAGAACACAGAGTCATGAATGAGCGCTGGAAAGGGAAGTGGGACGTTTATACAGCGCTGCCCACATGAAAGCAGCTGTGGGCAGCATGAAGAGACACACAGACCACCTCCATAAATTACACACATGCTGCCAAGAGCACAAGGTGAATGCTTCTTCCTGTGTGCTGCACCCAACCCATCAACTTAGACCTGACGTGATCTATCTGCCCCTCTTCCCTCTTTGTCTCTCTCTCTCTGTCTTTGTCTCTCTCTCTCTCTCTCTCTCTCTCTCTCTCTCTCTCTCTCTCTCTCTCTCTCTCTCTCTCTCTCTCTCCTCTCACAGCTAGAGAGGCCCACCAAGCAGATGAGGGAAGCGGAGCAGAGGCTCAAAGCCATCCCTCAGTTCTGCTTCCCAGATGCCAAAGACTGGAGCCCTGTGGCTGAATACAGCAGGTAAGGAGAACCACAACCTTGTGACTCCTGAGCCTCCATAATTACCCTCCTCTCCTCTCCTCTCCTCTCCTCTCCTCTCCTCTCCTCTCCTCTCCTCTCCTCTCCTCTCCTCTCCTCTCCTCTCCTCTCCTCTCCTCTCCTCTCCTCTCCTCTCCCCTCCTCTCCTCTCCTCTCCTCTCCTCTCCACTCCTCTCCTCTCCTCTCCTCTCCTCTCCCCTCCTCTCCTCTCCTCTCCTCTCCTCTCCTCTCCTCTCCTCTCCTCTCTCCACCTCTCTTCTCTTCTCTTCTCTTCTCTTGGTTCCTCTCCTCTCCTCTCCTCTCCTCTCCTCTCCTCTCCTCTCCTCTCCTCTCCTCTCCTCTCCTCTCCTCTCCTCTCCCCACCTCTCTTCTCTTCTCTTCTCTTCTCTTCTCTTCTCTTCTCTTCTCTTCTCCTCACCTCTGCCCTGCTCTCCTGTTCTCTCCTCTCCTCTCCATTGCTCTCTTCCTCTCTTTCCTTACCCACCTCTCTCCTATCCTTATTTCTCTTTCTCCTTCCCTAACTCTCTTCCTCTCTCTTTTTCTTTCCCTCTTACCCTCTGTCTCTGTCTTCCTCTCTCTCCTTCTCCACCTCTCCCCCTCTCACATCCTCTCGCTCTGCTTCAATCTGTTTCCCTCTCTTTCTACCTCTTTCTTTCACTTCCCTCTAAAACACTCGTACTCTATTATACTCTGTTCTGGCCCTTAAATGGATCACTTCCTGGTTCTCATCAGGTCCTGAGCGATTAGCACAGCTCAATTTGTATTTTGTCACAACTAGAAGAAATGTCCATTGAGTGATTTTTGGGGTCATATTGGATTTACACACACACAAAAAAAAAGTTGTACGGCGCTCACACAGGAAACGCCGGCGGGTGTGGGGCGTATTATCTCGACGGCCTCGGCAGGGCCTCCAGTGAGGCAGCTCCACCTGTGTGTAATTGCCTGCCTAATAACTCACTAGTTCAGCGTGAGGAATGGCACATGGTGGGGTTCAGTGCTGGAGTCACTGGCCACCACTGCTGCCTGGGAGCTCAGTCCTTTAATGCTCAGTCTTTTAATCGCACCTAAACACAACTAAAATGTGTTTGCCATCGGCAGTAATTATTAGCCAGGATAGCGCCACCTAGTGCTTCCGCTCAATTTCATTTACTTCCACCAGCGTTATTGGCCTACTTCCTATAGGTTTTTATAAAAGCTTAATTTACCAAGCAGTACTGATTGGTTGAAGCAGAAAAAAGGTTGGATTGGTTGAAGCCGCCCACTGTGGAGCGAACGAATGCCAATGCTGGTGTTTCAGACACCTACATGAAGTGAAATCGGCTGATGCATCAGGCTAAATAATTGTGCTAGCCAGCCATAAATAATCTAGTTCTTTATTGAGAGCAACTTCAGATGAAATTGAACACAAATAAGTCAGTGAACTGAATACTGTATATCCTGTAGGGCAGCTTGTACTCATATCTGTCCATAGAGCAGCTGAGCGACAGAAATGGTGTAAGCTGGAGTGGGCTAGTTCGCTGTGAGTGGAGTGTGCTCATGTGTTATTTCAGCTCTGGGTTGGTGCCTTATCTACACTGTCCACCAGCTGTAGAAACCCATCTGGCGTGAAATAGCATCCAGGGGCACAGGCTTTGATCACTGCTCTGATGATGTCAATGCTAGAGCACGATTAAGTTATTGTGTATGTTTGTGTGTGTGTTTGTGTGTGTGTGTGCATTTGTTTGTGAGAGTGTGTCTGTATGCGTGCCTGTATGTGTGTATGTGTGTGTGTGTGTGTGTGTGTTTGTGTGTGTGTGTGTCTTTATGTCTTTTTTATAACAGTGAGACCTTCTCCTTTATGCTGACTGGAGAAGACGGCAGCAGGCGGTTTGGCTACTGCAGGCGCCTCCTGGTAAGCCCTCATTGCTCTTACTCAACTCTTCGTCGTCCATCGTCGTCACAGCTCTAGGAGCGCGGCGAGGCGCGCAAGTTTAATTGCCCAGACATGCGTAGAGGCCTTTATGTTATCCCCCGCAAATGGCGTCACACGGCTGCTCTGTGTGGTAATTACAGAGCGAGAGGGAGAATGTATAAGTGGGGTTTTACAGTAATGGCTGACCCATCGGCCGTCTACAGGAGAAGGCAGCTCGGTTGTTTCGTGCCCCAGCCGAGGTGGGGAGGGCACGGGTGCTTGTAAACACGACTCCTGCTTTAATGAGACTTTCTCAGGGAAAAGACTGAAGGCTGAGAAACCATGACATGTTTGTCATTTGGAGCTCGAAACTCTGCTCTGTGTTTTGTCTTGCTTTTGAAGTTTTTTTTTGCCCCCACTCAAATGTCAAACCTGTGCTCTTGGCGTGCTTTCAGTTTAGCTTTTCCTGTACGGTGTTGTGTTCTGTGTTATGATGAAAGTGAGAAGGCTTTGGCCTCATTTGTGTGTCTCTCTTCTCTCTCTCTCTCTCTCTCTCTCTCTCTCTCTCTCTCTCTCTCTCTCTCTCTCTCTCTCTCTCTCTCTCCTCATTCTACAAGTACCCATTTTTAAATGCGCACACCACCCTCTTCTGTGTTTGATATTGTGTATTTCGATACACTTGTCTGTAATGTTCGCCATGTACTGTATGACAGAGGGAGAAAGGGGGGGGGGGGGAGGGGGGCATGGCGTGGTGTGGCCGAGAGCAGAGCTCTTTCACGCTGGTGGGTATTAGGTTGCTCCCTGATGGGGGAGAGCAAGGAGGTGCCTGTGCGCTCTGCTCTCTGCTCTGCTCCCTGCTCTGCTCCTTGCCTGGAGGAGATCCAAGGGCTGGCATGTGGGAAGCATTCCTAAGGATTTGAACCAAGATCCACATGCTTGATTTAATCATCCATTTGGAAAAGAGCAGTGGAGGAAAATTGCATACCTAATATGGACAAGTGGATTGGGGGATTGTGTGTGTGTGTGTGCTTATGTGTGTGTGTGTGTATGTGAGTGTGAGTGTGTGTGTGTGTCTCTCTGTGTGTGTGTGTGTGTGTGTGTGTGTGTGTGTGTGTGTGTGTGTGTGTGTGTGTGTGTGTGTGTGTGTGTGTGTGTGTGTGTGTGTGTGCATTGGCCTGTGCCAGGGTAGGTAGATGTGTGTGAACTTGTGTGAGTGTGTGTGTGTGTGTGTGTGTGTGTGTGTCTGTGGTTGGCTTAAAAAATGCAAGGTCTGTGATTGTTTAGTGGGCAAAACGTGGTTAATCATTAATGCTCAGTGTGCACCTGTGTTTAGTTAGCAGTGGGATGTGTCTCAACAGACTGAAAACCTTTCACATTTATAAGTCTGCAGCCAGATTGTTATCTTTCTAATTCAAGCTACGGCAGAAAAAAAAGCATTTATATATTTTAAAAGCCCCTATTGAAAACTGTTCCCACACGTCATCCATGATTTTTAATAGGATTATTTCATGACTGTAATGCAAAATGATTGACAGTCCTCAGCCTGTTTTTTAAAAGAGAAAAAAAACGTTAAGTAAAATATGAAGTGAAATTTTATCCCCGCTAATGCAGAAACCATTCTGCACCTTTCACCCCTCTCTCCTGACTGAGTTTGGAGGTCCATGAGTCATAGTCGACTGTGTGGCTTTTCATCAGCTCACATATCCACACTCCGGATTAGGGCACACACCTCTGACACTGTGAAGTGTCTCGTGAGACTCAAACTGACACAAACACATATGGACGCAACGCGTACACGCAAACACACACACACACACACACATACATGTAGCGCACGCTAACATATGCACACACACACACGCAGACACACACATACACACATACACAAACACATACATGTAACGCACGCAAACATATGCACACACACACGCAGACACACAAACACGTGCACACACACACACACACATACACACACACACACACACATGTAACACACGCAAACATATGCACGCGCACACCCACACACACAAGTCACCGGTGTGACAAGGTGATTCTTAATGTCTTATTTCTCTGTCTCTCTCTCTCTCTCTTTCCCCTGCAGCCGAGCGGGAAGGGGCCTCGCCTGCCAGAGGTCTACTGTGTCATCAGCAGGTTGGGCTGTTTCGACTTGTTCTCCAAGGTGAGCTCATCCTCCCTGCCTCGCTCGCAGTGTCCCCACCCCAGCGCCAGGCCTGTCTGGCATCAGCCCCACATGCCGTCACAGCCAGGCTGGCGGGGAAAGGAGCGGCGGAGGTGGGTGAGGTAGTTAGAAGGGTGGGAACGTGACGATGCGCTGGGTTCCAGTGAAGTTGTGCCACGCAGAGGTCTCGTTGTCTAAATGAATCCCCTGCCCATAAACTCCTTCCAAGGACAAAAAAAAAAAGAAGAAAAAACTACTTTGTCATGATTTTCCACGCTAATTGTTTCCTTCACTTCGAACTCGGTTTGTTGCAACAGTCAACAGACAAGTCTCCTCAGCTCTCCGCTTATGTCTCTGCCTTTGGCGAACCTGGTGCTATGGGAGAGCACGCTTTAAGGAGAGGCCGGTACAGGACAGAGAGAAAGTGAGAGAATGTGAGAGCGAAAAGAGAGAGAGAGAAATAAATTGTGATGGAGAAGGGAGTGAGAGTGATTTACAGTCTGCCTGTGAGGAAATTTAAAATGAAGTGGGAGGAAAATTGATTATAGCAGAGAAGATGAAACCTAGCAGAGGGAAAAAGAAGAAATCTGAGGCTGATATTTTACACTGAGATTTGCAAGTAAAACTCCCGGCCTCCCTTTGTTGTTGGGGCCCTTACTTTAAGGACCTGCGAAAGTGGAGAGATGGGGAACGTGGTCTGAAATGGAGGAATGAGACATTCTTCCCTGAAAAGCCTTTGAAAACCTTTCCTAATTAACATGACAGAACAAGGGCATTTTTTGGAGGTTCTGATTTCACTGGTGCAGTTTTTGCGTGAGTGTGCGTGTGTGTGTGTGTGTCTGTGTGGTGTGTCTGAGAGAGAGAGAGAAAGAAAGAGAGAGAGAGAGGGTGTGTGTGTGTGCTCATGTAAAAGACAATGTGCTTCCGTGTGTGTGTACATGTGTGTGTGTGTGTGTGTGTGTGTGTGTGTGTGGTGGGGAGGTGCAGAGACAGGGAGGTGAAGTTGAGTGGAGTGGAATGGAATGGAATAAAGGGGAGATGATATCATGTGACCCGTAATGTGAATTTTCTCTCCAATTACCCTTCCAGACGGCAGGGCCTAAACACACACTCAGCCAGGGCAGAGCAGAGCAGGGAGGGATTTTCCTGTGGAGCAGTGGCTCACCTCTCCCCCACAGCCAGACACATATCTCCATCCACATCTGCTCAGACCCATTCACTGCCTTAGGACAAGACACAGACCAGACAGAATAGACCTGTAATTCCTAGTGTGTGTGTGCGTGTCTGTGTGTGTGTCTGTGTGTGTCTGTGTGTGTTTGTGTGAGTGGGAGACAGAGAGTGAGAAAGGGAGGAAGAGAGAGAGACAAAGAGAGAGACTGAGCTGTCACGAACTGCCTTGTAGCTTAGTATGTGTGTCAAGAGATCCGTCGGAAGGATCCAAGCTCAAATACCTCAGGTGGCTAAAAAGGCAGCTGTTCTACCCAGCATTTTGTAGTGCTCTTTGTAGTGTAGCTTTTTGAGAGGTTGGGAGGTTCCTATCCTTTTTACACAGCTCTGAGCTGTCTACCTTTACCAATGCATACACTCTGTCCCATGGTGAGATGTTTACCACCAATGGGTGTTGGTTCTAACCCCCATCCTCTGTTGTTGCGACAGATCCTGGATGAGGTGGAGAGGCGTCGCGGGATCTCAGCCGCTCTGGTCTACCCCTTCATGAGGAGCCTGATGGAGTCCCCCTTCCCTGCGCCGGGGAAGACCATCAAAGTCAAGACCTTCCTGCCTGGAGCAGGGAATGAGGTCAGGACACACGAGAACGGGAACACACCACAGCACACCACACCCTTCAACCACATCCTTAAAACACTTAACCTGAGCCTGTCTTGGAGGAGCAGGTTTCTGACCCTGAGGACTGACGTGTGAATGAAAAAGCAACAGGGCTTTGTGACATGGGTCCTCATGTATCAAACAAATGTTGAAACCAGGTCAAATTTGATGAGAGAAATCAACCGTGAGATTTCATCGCAGCCTGTGATCACATTCAAATTGATAAATGCCACTCTGCATAAAAATCAACTTATGCTCCTTTTGCACTTGTTTTCTCATGTACGCACGTTTGATACACGAGCACTGATGTGTGTATATTTGTGTGTGTGTGTGTGTGTGTGTACTCAGTTTCATCTATAATTGGTAGCCTTTTCATCTGGAAATCAAATCAAAATGCAAAACAAAGACATTAAAGGTGTGTGTGTGTGTGTTCCTGTATGTGTGTGCAAATGTGCACGTGCCTGTGTGTGTGTGTGTGTGTGTGTGTGTGTGTGTGTGCAAATGTGCACGTGCACTTGTGTGTGTGTGTGTGTGTCTGTACTTCTGCAGGTGATTGAGCTAAGGCGGCCGATGGACTCTCGGCTGGAGCACGTGGACTTCGACAGCCTGTTCAGCTGCCTGAGTGTGCGGCAGGTGGTGCGGGTCTTTGCCTCCCTGCTGCTGGAGCGGAGGGTCATCTTCGTGGCAGACAAACTCAGGTAGGGCTACGTGGATCACCTGTCATCTGTGGCTGTAGCTGTGTGTGTGGACATGAGCGGCGGCATTGCTGAAAACTTTGGGCCCTTACAGAATATGAAACAGTGTAGTATATGGGTATGGTCTGATTGTGCTCTGCCAGTGTGCAATTAGTTGCCCCTGGTCATGATGTGGGTGGCCATCTTTGTCCATGTTTGCATCCATTATAACTTGTTTCAATCTGACGCCAACAGCTGGCATAGGCAGTGCAAAGCTTGGCATTGTTTGTAGTAGGTTTTGCAAAGTATCACAATTGACACTCGCTTACCTGATGCCCTTATCTAAAACTGTATTTACACATTTGTCTACTAATGTATCTTTAGTGTAAATCAAATCTTGACCATTTGCTCAAAAAATGCACTGTAGTAATGTTGACCATAAAACTATGGTCACTGTGCAGTGATTTAAATCTCGGAACGTACAGTACATAGGCTAAATTGCGGCTGCTATTTATAAATCGAAGCTGGGCTGCCGCGCTGGAGCCCAACGCAGCTTATAGCCATAAATGGTAAAATCACCTCCCAGAATGCCCGGCGCTCGCTATAGCACACCGTGGCCACCACGAGCAGCTATTCCTGGGTAGAGTTACTCCAGATGTTCCCAATAACACTCCTCCTCCTCCTCCTCCTCCTCAGCATCGGCTAATGTCCACTGTCACTTCCCCTTTGTCCCTCCACTGTACAAACAGCATCTGTCTCTGCTGAGAGCAGAGTTTCATCTCGTGGCCTCATATATTTTCCCGGTTTAATGATTGAGTTCGTCGTAGCTGTGGCTCGGCTGTTTTTAGTCCCTTCCTCTCTAAATGGATGCGATTTTATTTTTTTCCCTCAAAACTTGGTGATAATCGCCGCCTTTCTCTGGACAACCGGGTCAGCCGCAATTCCCCAAATGATAAATCAGAGCCAGCCCAAAAATCCTCAATGGCATAGTTACCAGGATGCATGAGGTATCACCGCAAGGGTGCCAGCGCATTTTTTGGCTCCGCTGGCTCTCAGTATGGCAGAGTCTCTCCACCGTCCTGTCACCCGCCCAATTCTCCATGTTAATAGCAGCCTTTCCTTGTGGTTTTCCCTTTGCAGTGGTACAGCAGGGTCACAACGCCTTTGCCACATTCACACATACACACACACTCACACGCTCACATGCAGTGACATATATGCACGGAAACACACACACACACACACACACACACACACACACACACACACACACACACACACACTCACACGCACACATGCAGTGACATATACACACGGAAACACACACACACACACTCACACATGCAGTGACATATACGATACGCACGGAAACACACACACACACACACACACACACACACACACTCATACACTGCTAAGTTAATCAGGAGTAAACATCTCTTGGAAGTGGCCTCACCCTCCTCTGCTCCTCTGCTCCTCTGCCCAGTTCAGGGGCGAAAACGAAACTCCCGTTCCCTCCTCTGCTCCTCTGCCCAGTCCAGGGGCGAAAACGAAACTCCCGTTCCCTCCTCCGAGTGCCTGTCTGCCTGCCTGAAATGGGTCAACACTCTGCCAGGGGCCTTGTCCCAGGATGCAGTGTGTGTGTGTGTGTGTGTGTGTGTGTGTGTGTGTGTGCATGAACATCCCAGGATGGCGGGGCCAGGTTAGATGAGACTGACCAATCCCCCAGGGGCTGGTCATGGAACCCTTGTGGTGGGGGGTGAGGGTAGCGCAGGGTCGTTAGCAAGGGGGCATTTGTGAAATGCTAATCTCCAGAAATCAGAGGACAGTTTAAACAAACAGCAACAGGGGACTCGGGGCGGACTGTGACGAAGAGGGGAAAGAATGCACTTCCTGTGTGTGTGTGTGTTTGTGATTTGTATGTTTGTGTAAGTGGATGTGACTCCCCCCTCTGATCTGTGCTGTCACTGTCACTGTTTGACTGATAGAGCTGTTTGTTTAACTCCCTTGGTGCACTATTCTGTCCAGTTAGGACTGTTACAGAAGTTCTGTCATATTCCTTTGTAGGGTTATATTAAGTATATAATGATCACATGAAGACTATTAAGTTAGCATAAATAATATAATTACTGCCAGCCTGCTGTTAAATTACGGTAGCGTTAACATTGGCCTGTTATTACGCCTCTATTGATTGGCTAACCTGACTCCTAGTTCAACCAGACTTTGAGTATATGATAACTTAATGCTAATTTATTTTAATGACATGTAATGATATGGCACAACAAAATGGCGGAATACACCTGTGAGCAGCAAAGCAGGTAAGTAAGGTGACGTATTAAAAGACAGATGTTACATGCTGATTGGATGACAGCTAATTGATGACGCGCATTACGTCTTCCTGGTAGAACTTCTCGCTACTCTTACATTGACCTGCTGCTGTCATTGAAAACATTTGAGCATTTTAGGACACTACATTACAAAAAGATGAAAACAAACCTGTTTGTCTCAGAGGACTACATTCAGGAAATGAGCACAGCCCAGCCCAGTCTTTCTGTGCCCTGCCTTTTGTTGTTTGAATGCCCACTCTGGTCCTCTGTCTGCCTGCTCCATGGCTGCTGTCATTACCTCCACTGTAAAAACCATCCCCAGGTCCCCAGAGCTCACAACCAGATAGACGCAGGCCTGCCGTTGGTCTGTGGGTCTGCGCTGAGGGAAGCCTGAGCCCTCCCCAGTGGATTAGCCTCTCCGCTGGAAAACAGGATAGGTGGGGGGACTGGCCACCACCCAACAGGAGGAAGAGCCCCGGCGGAGAGACGGGCTGACCTGGGTGGGCCGCAGGAGCGTAGCCAGAAATCATAAAATGGGTGGGCCCAGAAAAAAATCAGGTGGGCCTAGCCCAAAACACATAGGTTTTTTTTTACTGCTAAAATAGTCAATCGATCTTGTAGAGTCTTGTGATTGGGTGAGCCTGATTGACAAGCGGGTGGGCTCTGGCAGGAGGGATGGCAGGGTCCCGTCTTAGCGCGAGGCCGGGTCTCACGTGCATAAGCACATCCACAGCACTCACCCCCCCCCCGGGGGAAACAGTGCCACAGTCCAATCCCACAGCGTGCTGCCAGCCAAGAATGATCTATGACTCAGTGGTCTCGGTAATGTATATTTTCTACTTAGGATCAGACAGACAGAAAACTCAGCCCTTTTTTCACCATGTGACTGATGTCAACACAACAGGTCTGCTCCTGCCCTTCCGTCTCCCTGTGGTTGCACTACCCACTTTAAAAACACTGTGTGTGTGTGTGTGTGTGTGTGTGACCATCGAAACTCTTCACTCTCTGTGTGAATCGCGGGCGAGCTGCATCAGGCACATATAAGTAATTGGCCCGCCCATGACATCAAACATTGCGGCAGACAGTTGAAATGAAAGCCAGTCATACTGCTGACTCAAAGCCGAAGGAAGGCAAAACAACTTTGATGCCCTAATGAAATCAATGTCTCATCCACTAGGTCATGCTGTAGCTGAAACTTTAACTCGATTTAGCTCTCCAAACATCACAGACCTCCCCCGCTCTCAGACAGCGAGCGGCACTTGGCCAAAGAACCTTCCGGTGTTCTTACCGGAATCAGTGGCGGCAGGCAGTGGCGGCGGTGGCGGCGATCACCCGGCAGCAATGGTGACAGGGAAGGGTTAAAGCTCAGACACGCATGTTCACCGGTTTAGAATGACATTTCCTGCCGCCTTTGTGTGTGTGTGTGTGTGCTTGTATGTGTGTGTGGTGTGTGTGTGCTTGTATGTGTGTGTGGTTAGTGTGTGTGACTGTGTGTGTGGGTGTGTGTGCGTGTGTATGTATGTGTGTGTATGTATGTGTTTGTGTTTGTGTGTGTGTGTGTGTGCGTGCCTGTGTGCTTGTATGTGTGTGTGGTTGGTGTGTGAGCTTGTGTGTGTGTGGTTGGTGTGTGTGTAGTTGGTGTGTGTGACTGTGTGTGGGTGTGTATGCGTTTGCATTTATGTGTGTGTATGCATGTGTCTGTGCTTGTGTATGTGTGTGTGTGGGTGTGTGTGTGTGGTTGGTCTGCATGTGCGTGTGGGTGTGCGTGTGCGTGTGTGTGTGTGTGTGTATGTGTTTGTGTTTATGTGTGTGTGTGTGTGTGTGCGTGCCTGTGTGCTTGTATGTGTGTGTGGTTGGTGTGTGTGTGTGTGCATGTGAGTGTGAGTGTGCATGTGTGTGTATGCATGTGTCTGTGCTTGTGTTTGTGTGTGTGCCTGTGTGTACCTGTGTGTATGTGTGGTTGGTGTGTATGTGCGTGTGGGTGTGCGTGTGCATGTGTGTGTGTGTGTGTGTGTGTGCTGTGTGTGTGTATGTATGTGTTTGTGCTTGTGTGTGTGTGTGTGTGTGTGTGTGTGTGTGTGTGTGTGTGTGTGTGTGTGTATTGTAAGAAGGGAGCTATCTGTGGGTGTGGGTGATGGAAAGGCTTTGCCTCGAGAACACAAACAGACTTCTGCTCAGTCCAAGCGCGAGCCAGGAGGGATTCTATTACAGCGGTGCTCTAATAAAAGAATGTCGCCATTGTGTTTCTCTCTCTTTTTTGGACAGGGCCCCCAGAGAATGGAGGAGGAGATATTGGAGAGAGAGAGAGAGAGTGGTAGAGAGATAGAGAGAGATGGGGGGGGGGGGGGGGCAAGGAGAGAAAGAAAGAGAGAGAGGAAGGGTAAAACTGAATGAAAAGGCCTGGATTTCCCTATTAGCTACTCTCATTATCGCAAAGAGTTAAGCCACCCCTAGAGGGGCTAGTGGCTGTACTGCCTGGCTGTTTTGCAAAGCTAAGCCCAACCTTGTCCTGTGTGGGTGGACAACAAACTTCCCATTGTGCAGAATCACCCAAAATGGTTTGGCTCCCTTTAGGAAAAGTGAAATAGCACTTTTTCACTGTTGCCATATGGTTGTAAAATAGCCAATCGGGGCTATTTTGTTTCCAGATCGGCATGAGCACAGGATGTGCCATGAACAGATTTGGGCAACAGGGCAGTGACTCGTATCTAAGTTTGAGCCCTGTTGTGAATCTGACCAAAATAATAAAGCGTGAAAAACAACCCTCAGCAGGTTTCTCATGTACTACTGTAACATCTGTGCTGAGCAGGTTCGCATGTGGAAATGTGTGTGTGTGGGTGTGTGTGTGTGTGTAAGAGGCCTCCGCTGAGAGCTGCGGAAAGCAAATGATATTCCAGTGTTTTTCCACCAGGGCTGCAAGGGGCCAGTGGCAGCTGACATTCCCATTACTGTAGCAGAGCGCTCCGGAGTAGTCCACCGACACCACACTCGGGAGTCGGGCCGAAATTTTCGATTTGCCGCGGGGCGGCAGATCTTATCGGAAAGCTTGCGTGTTGGCTTAGTGGGGAGCCTTTGATTCTCACGCGCCCCCAGGCCTGCTTCCTGTGCAGCGGAGAGGGGAGAGGAAGGGAGTGAGAGAGGAGAGGAGGAGAGGAGGAGGGCAGGGTGCGGTTGCCGCTCTGCGCCATGAGACTGCTGCGACTTGAGATCCTTACAGTCAGGAAGTGTGGGAAAGCTATTGAAGCCTCACCTGGATCCCGAACATTTCTGCCTGGTCAGACGTAATAACTCACTCTCGTCAACTCTTCATCCATCTTGCTCCTACCACACAAGAGTCGGGGTCAGTGCCGTGCCCAGAATCACAGAGAGCACTGCGTGCAGCACGGGAGGAACACAATACTGGATTGACATCCTGATGTTTTTACACGTGCTGCACGCGGGTTTATATCTGATGTGCATGTGTGTGTGTGTGTGTGTGTGTGCTTATGAGCTTGTGTGTGTGGGTGCGTGTGTGTGTGTGCGCGTGTGTGTTCATGAATATAGGCAGTGGTGTGGCTTAAGGAATTCTCCATGGTTGCGGTGGTCTTGTCTACCTCTCCAGCTGTCACAAAGCTCTTCTTTGGCCCCTGACCCTTTTGACCCTGCTGTCTTTCCAATTTTTTCACTATTTTTCTTTATCTGTCTTCTTTTTCTCTGCCCCCCCCCCCCCCCCCCCCCCCCACACACACACACACACACACACACACACACCCCTGTACATCATGAGCTCATGAGCTTCTTGACAACTTGGCGTAATGGACACAATATGACCTCAGATTCCAGTTAGGCCTCATCCTCGCTGTTTACCACACAGTGTTTAGACTCAGGAGAGAAAATGGATTATCCCAATCGCCAATCATCCGCCAACTCCAGGGAGTAGCCAGAGATTCACCAAACAGTGCTAGACAGGACGCAGGGGAGCTAACCTCACACAATCACAGTAAGGTTGGATTTCAGTGGATTTGGGTTTGGGATGGTGCTGCTTTCCAGTTTTGAGGCCTTTTCCCCTCTGGGGTTGGTATTTCCCTTCCGACTGCAGAAGCTGGTGTGATTCTGCCCATATCAGCTGCCAGGATCTGGGTGTCTGGCCTGTGGCTAAGGGTTTATAATCTGCAGCTCTCTCACCACGCTCACTCCCTTGTTTCGACATGTCGACACTTAAAGGGGCTGGATAAGGCTCAGGCCCTCTGTTCAATGCCGCAGTGGCGCTACACTTTCAGCAGTGTACACATACACACAGCTGAGGTCCAAATGCTTCTGTTTTCATTAGTGCTAGGCTAATCCCCCTCCCAATCTTTGCTACCTATGACAACTTTAGCCTTTGATTAACACTGACTTCCTGTGGGGGGGGGGGGGGGGGGGGCTATGTAGCACTCACTCTCTCTCTTTCTCCCTCTCTCTCTCTCTGTCTCTACCTCTCTCACTCACTCACTCTCCCTCTTTCTCTTTTTCCATCGTGTTCTCTCAGGATAACCAGAAGCATGTCCCCACCGAGTGAGTAGTTGTAGGAGTGGTTGTTGTGCTTCAGTAAGTGCAGTAATCACCAGCCTACTGGGAATACGATACGGCATCGCTTTAGAGCCCTCCGGCTTCTGAACCCCCCCACCCCCCACCCCAAACACTGCGTTCCCTAACCCAGAGACTCTCCCCTGCGTATTTTCATAAACTCCCAGCGACCTGCCCTGTCACAGATAATGGCAGGACCAAAGACCTTGGTGTGAAAACAAACAGGCCTATAGCTCGTGCTATTCCGTACGTGGTGTTAGCACAAGGGTGGCAGAGACCAGGCTGCCACTGGTGGGTGCAGACAGGTTCACACAGAGGAAAGATTCAGAATAATGTGTGTGTGTGTGTGTTTGTGTTGTGTGTGTGCGCGCGTGTTTGTGTGTGTTTGCATGTGTGTGTGTGTGTGTTTATGTGTTTGTGTGTGTGTGTGTGTGTGTGTGTGTGTATGTTGTGTGTGTGTGCGCACGTGTTTGTGTGTGTTTGCATGTGTGTGTGTGTGTTTGTGTCTGTGTGTGTGTGTTTGCTTGTGTGTTTGTGTGTATGTGTGTGTGTGTGTGAGTGTGTGTGTGTAACTCTTTAAGAGAAAGGGTTGGGGGGCACTTTTGCCCTGCCATGTGACGAGAAGGGGGGGCGATGTAAGAGGTACAGTGCTCAGCGAGCATTTATCTTCAGTCAGCGTGTTTACATGCCATGTCTGCTAGCCCTGCACAGGCCTTGATCCACACTAATTTAGCCCTCTGCTCACTGCTCTTTTTTTCTTGGGGGTTTACTTTCGCTCTCCATGTGTACAAGAGCTGCAGAAGAGGGGGTGGGTCTGCTCGGGAGGGGCGGTTGGTTCACTCTTAACAGGATGAAGACCGTGAGAAAGACAACATTGACAACAACATTTTTAACTGGAAACCGACCTCATCACCTCCTCCTTGATATTAAACACACGTGCACCGCTGTGGAGCAGCATCAATCTCCTGCAGACTACACACACACACACACACACACACACAAACACACACACACAAGCGAATACAAGGTGCAATGTAATGCCTTGGCAGGCTGGGCTTAATTACTTAGTTTTGCAAATGTGATTTTTGCAAAAGAAAACAGCAGCTGGTCCTTGGAGCCCTGCTGACAGCGCCAGACACTGGCAATGTCAAATATCCACAGGGACCCATCACAGCATAATGAAACGCATTTCTGCCTTGTATGGTAAGGTGCGCAGGGCACACAGGCACAAGATCAATACATTATGTCGGTTATTGCATGCTCCCTGTTACAATGTATCTACATCATGACGTACAGCAAAAGAAAGCTTGTAACAATATGTAATTACATGGTACCTTAGGGTTAGAGGAAGAGTTAAGATTTGGGTTAGCGTTAGGTATGTACAGGTTAAGTACGTAGCATTATATGTTGTTACATGTAGATACACTGTTAAAGGAACAGTAAAATAAAGTGTTATCACTATGTCAGTCTAGGTGTGGAACAAGGCCTTCAATTGTTAAATGTCCTGCTAGCCTGTTAGCCTGTTTCATCTGCCAGCAGCTAAGCAATGTTATTCTCTGGGACTGTGTCTTAACACTGTCAGTTGCCCGAAAGATCCATTCATCACAGGGTCAGTAACCAGGGAGATGGAAGCGCTGAGTTATGCTTGTGCACTGTCAGCAGTAGTGACAGCACATACAAGTCCCCGCTGAAAGACAAAAGGGATCATTATGCTGGTGACTGATGTATCGCCACGTTCCTCCGTCCCCAAAGCCAGATGCCTAGATTCGGATGGCTGCTTGCACTGAGACCTCCATTCTTCAACAGCAAAACAGCTGTCAGAGAATAAACTGGAAAATTGTGGCCTTCCCTTGTCAAGTTGTCTACAGGTGGATTTTCATCACAGCACAAAAAACGATTGTTATTGCAGTACTTTAGAGGCTTCCTTAAAGAAACGCATTTTAGGTCAACTTTTTTTCGCACTGTTTAGGATGTCAGTGAAAAGATGTCCACGCACTTGCGTACAGTTAAACAGTGCACAAGATGTCATTTAGGCTCCAATGGCACAGCTGGTAGAAGTGGGTACCAAAACCACAAAAGCCACGAATGTTGCCCATAGGAACCATTCATATGGATAAATAAAATGTACATCTACTCTGCATGTTTTGCTGTAAGTTGGTTTGCATTAACACCGCCCCCCCCCCCCCCCAACCCCACCCCATTTTTTGTTTGCATCCATCTCTACAGCACCCTGTCCAGTTGTGTGCATGCAGTGGTGGCTCTCCTGTACCCGTTCTCCTGGCAGCACACCTTCATCCCTGTGCTCCCTGCCTCCATGGTGGACATCGTCTGCTGCCCCACGCCCTTCCTGGTGGGCCTCCTCTCCAGCTCGCTCCCCAAGCTCAAGGAACTACCCGTGGAGGAGGTGAGCTACTCTTAAGATGATGATACACTAGGCAACTTTTTGGGCAATATTGCCAGGCAACTTTACTAACAGCTGTGGGCAGCTGTTGCCTAGTGGTTAGGGAGTTGGGAGTCTGGCAACCGGAAGGTTGCCGGTTCAAATCCCGCCCTACCCATGGTTGAGGTGCCCTTGAGCAAGGCATCTAACCCTGCGCTGCTCCAGGGACTGTAACCCTGTAAATATCTGTTAGTCGCTCTGGATAAGAGCGTCAGCTAAGTGTAATGTAATACTAACACATGCTGTTTTGGGGGCTTTCCTACTTATGTTAGGCCACACATTTTTATCAGATGAACTTACGTTATCAGCACAGAACTTGTCACTATCATCCAAACAGAATATTAGCAGCCTTTTATGCTATTGCCCAGCAACATTGTTAAAAAGTTGCCCCAATGATCATCACCCTCTGTTCCAGTCAGCCTCCAATGTCTCTTGGACTCATACACATCTCAATGTCAGCTCACACAGGTCTTTGGACTTACTTTTTTCATCATTCAGAACTAAGCACAGTTGCCTTTTTTAATGTGATGAAGGGAGACATGGTGAAAAAGACCAAAATCCTTGAATGGAAAGTCATTTTTAGCTTTAAAGGGCAAACATGGCACTTTGCTGAGTCCTGCTGTCCAGCCCCATCTCACTGACATGTGGGACTAGACAGCAGAGTGGAATATTCAAAGGCCTCCTCACACAGCTCATTTGAGATGTCATACAGCTGATGTCTGAAGTAGTCCATGTAAGAAATTGCAGCGAGTATTCTCAGAAACTCATTTCCCAGTGGGCCGCAATCTTTTGCTGAAGCAGATCAAATGTGACGAGCACAGGACCGAATTTTGTGAAAATCACAAGGCGTGCGGCGCGAGTGCCTGTGGCGCACATGCCCCAGCTGGAGGGAGGGGCTTTGCCTTTGAATCTGACTTCCCCAAGACTCGCACTTACCACAAGAAGCCATTCCACAGCAAATGGCTCGACTACAAAAACGTTTTTGGGGTCAAATTGCAAATTTTTCATTGCAGAATGTTTTGTTTCGTACCCTCTAATTTTCAATTCACAAAATGTAAACACAAACATAAAAAACTAGTTAACCATTCCTTCCAGAGTAGACATTGCAAGTTAGAGTATACACAGTAGTGCTTACATCCTTTCCCAGCAGTGAGATTCGAGACTGAAATAGCCTCAGAACAATAGCAAAGTAATCACTGTTTAGAGCCGAATTGCATATGGTGTTGTGTCGTCTGTTTCTTCAATTTCCAGCATGAACTGTTTTAGGTCAGCCGGACTGAAAGGCTACCATTACAGGCGCTCCGCAGCATGTTTGATGAGATGCGCAACGATTCGAACAGCGCTGACAGGACACTGACCCTGTGTTTGTGTCCGGGTGTTTGTGTGCGAGAGTGAGGGAATGAGGGCTGACTTATCTGTCACATACTGTAGTACTCCGTCAGTTCCTAGAACTACTCTTGGGTGGTAATGTGTCTGCAGCCCAAGACTAATCACTTGTATTTTTGTGCGCAGGAAATGTCAGTTGGTGTTTTTGGCTCTGTATACTCACTGGTTGTAATGCTATGCACTGCTGAGCTAGCCAGTATGTGTAAGAAGTGCTTAAAGAAGCGTATTTATATACCAGTTCCTATGTTCACTTGTGTGTCCCTGTGTGTGTGTGTGAGAGAGAGATAGCGTGTCATGTGCATGTTTGCTGTCAGGTCAATGCCAGCCAGGCCACAGCATTTTGAACTCTGTCTCCACTGAGGCGCTGGCACTCCGGCGGGCTTTGGCAGCAAAGGCTGTCAGTTCCCTTTAAAAACAGCCTCTCAGCCATAAATGCTGCAGTAAAGCCCGGCAGGATCAGTGGCTTGTCTGAGGCTGCCAGAGTTAAATGCTTGTCATTTTTTAACACAGTGTTTTAATGGCCTGTCAACAAACATCTGGTATAAATATTTATCCCACTCATGTCGAGGTTTCTGAGGGAAAAAGCAGTCTTCTAAGTGGCCCTTGTTTATCTAACAGCTGGACAGTCATATCTCATCAAGTGACCATGTGAAAGTATGAGTGACAATCATGGGCATTTTAGCATTGGTTTTAAAGCCTGGCTTCAACACAGGCACATCTTGTTACAGATAGATTCCCCCTTTGATGGTTTATTGTGTTGGCTTGTCAATGGTGCTTAAAATAACTGCATGTTTGGGAGGCTTTTGTGTGGTACAGAAGCTTCTGTAGTAATGTGAATGGAGATAGACTTATAGCATACAGATCCTTCTGTCCTGCGAATTTTATCAGTGCCATTTATGTTATCTGTGATGAATCTCTACCCATATACATGTATTCAGCCATGTTTAACGGTTATTGTTATTATTGTTGTTGTTATTATTATTATTATAATTATATTGTTGGTCTTTAATTTCTCAGGCTCTGATGGTGGACCTGGGCACAGACCGTTTCATCAAGCAGGTGCAGTAGTTTGTTTTTCTGTTTTCAGTCAGTTTACATTGTACACTGTTTACAGTGCTTCACCCAGACAGAAGTAGACGGAGGGACATATCCAGTTCTGCTAGATGCTGTTATCAGACACCTAGATTATCAGTATTGTTATACGTCACATTGCCACGTCTAAAGTAATAGATTGCATGTTGTTCTGTCCTTCATTTCTCCACAGATGGATGATGAGGCCTCTCTCTTACCAAGGAAACTGCAATCTGCACTAGAACAGGCTTTAGAACAAAGGAATGACATCATCAACCAAGACTCAGACAGTGAATCAGATGATGGCGAGGGTAATGCACATTTTACCTCTTTATTTTATTATAAGTACAGTTCAAAATAAAAAAGGGAAGGACACATTTTAGCTTAATGTCTTTCCCTGTGGAAAGAAAGCTTATGAAACCCATTGTCTGATGATCTAACTTCAGTTTGCAAAACCTACCACAACAGAAGGTGCAGGATAATGTTACAAGTATTTTGTTACATTATAATTTTGAAGCCACAAAACACCTTTTATGTCCCTTTCTCCTTCCTGAAATGCAGTCTGTTCTTGTATTGTAGCACAGGCTATCGAGCAGATTGTTAATGTCTCACAGACTGCCTGTCTGACCTTTCCCCTTGTTTCGCCCAGAATGCAACTCCTTGAACAGCCTGGTTTCGGAGGCGTTCATCCGCTTCTTCCTGGAGACCATCGGCCATTACTCCCTGTTCATGACCCAGGGCGAGCGGGGCGAACGCGTCTTCCAGCGCGAGCCCTTCCGCAAGTCTGTGGCCTCCAAGAGCATCCGCCGCTTCCTGGGCGTCTTCATGGAGTCCCAGATGTTCGCTGGCTTCATCCAGGACCGAGAGTTGAGGAAGTGCAGGGCCAAAGGTAGAGGAACACAACAGTTTACGATCACGACACATCTGTTTTCAAGAGTTTCTCTCAATACTCTCTTTAATCTTGTCTTTTTAATTTCTTCTTCACATCTGCCACGACCATCAGCTCTATCAGGTGTGTCTGTTGGCTAGCAGTGACATCTAGTGGTTACTTTGTGGAATAGCTGCACTGCCATTTTCAGCGCCTCCTTCTGACGAAAGACAGACCCTCCAAGTTTTCCAAACAATACAAACAGCTGTATAGAGTTTCACTTTTTTCTGGATGAATTCTGTGGGCTTGCGGTTACATATTTTTACAAGTCTCTGTGTTGTGCAGGTCTGTTCGAGCAGAGAGTGGAGCAGTACTTGGAAGAGTTGCCGGACACAGAGCAGAGCGGAGTCAATAAGTTCCTAAATAGATTAGGTAAGAGGCGCCATGCTGCAGGGGTACCAGTTGGCTGTGGCTGATGATTAAACTTTAAAGAATGTGTCATCCTCATGTTTGTACTGTATATGTGTGGTCATGTAAACAGCACACCTCAACAGGCTCTGCTCTTTTTTCTGGTTTCCTAGGGAACAAAATGAAGTTCCTCCATAAAAAGAACTGAAGGGGACAATGTGCTGAAACCAAAAAAAGAAAGAAAGAAAGAAAGAAAGAAAGAGAAAAGATGCTTCAATACTGCTTCTGAAGAACTGAAGGATCGTGGAACAGACTTCTGCAAATTAGCCAAATGTTCATTGCTGCAGGAATTCATCACTGTATCTGTGTAAAATTTGACAGACTGTATCGGAGTACATGCTACCATGCGGGGCCCAAGGAATTACTTGACTGAAGTAGTAGTCTGGTAAACTGGTAGACTGCTTTGCATGCTAGATGCAAGCAGTTCCCACCCAGGAGTTTACTCTCTGTGCCTAATCTGATGCAGTGACCAGAACGGTTTTATCAGACAGAGCACGTCCTCTTGACAGTTTCTGTACATATCCCACTGTTAATAGGCTGTGATAAATGTCAGCGTAGCGTGTGATCTTTAGGTACCATGTTCACAAACTAGTTTTTTAGTAGGATAATGGTACTGAGTGACTGTGCATTCCTTTTTTCTGAATAACCACTGACGGTGAGTCTGGTATGTGCGTGTGTGGAGATTTGTGTGGAGCGGATGTACAGATGTCAAGAATAGTTTTGTATTTAACGTTAGGGGGTTAACCTTTCTTGCAAAGAAAATGTTGAAAGAAGATGCATATTTAGAGATTTTGTACATGCATTAACATATGAAGAAAAAGTATTGCTCAGACCTTTCAATGCTTTGTAAAATGTTTTAAAATAAAGGCATCCGTAAATGTTAGCAATTGCAACAACATCCTTTCATCATCGCATGCATCCTGATAAGAAAAACAGTACCCATGGGAAATCACTCATTTCATGTGGTTTTTATAGATATTCTCTACCATTTACAGGGTTCAGCAATGCCTTTGATATACAACATCTACACAGAAACCATTTTACAGTTCTATACCTTTCGTTACACCAAAGTCCACTGTCTGCGTTTAGGCTGTTAACACACACGCTCCTCCAACCCCCTTGATCTTCTCCTCTGCCTTCCTACTGAAGAACTTGGCTTTCACGATGACGGGCTGATTGGGGAGCTTGCCTTTGCCCAACACCTTAAAGTAGCCCTAGAGGTGTAGTCAAGAGAAAGGCAGAGAGAGAGCTTAAGCTCATGTAGACCGAACATGTCATGCTTAGCGTGTCAGAAGACGTGTCAAAATGTTTTTTTTTATTCTATATTTTGCTAATCTTAACAATGTATGCCATTATTGCAAATGTAAAAAATAAGGTGTCAGTCACTGATGGTTTTGCCAATCCAACGTGGACAATGCAGTTGTCTAGTCTAAAGAAAGGCCAACCAGTTAACAGAACCTGCATTAAACGAGATCTTTACCATACCAAGGTAAGGTGGTACCATCCCCATCAATATTGACTATAAAATAACATTACCAAATACTTTAGAAAATGCTGCACATACTGTAGTATGAAGAACACAAGTAAACCTTGGCAGCAGAAATGCAGGCTGAACAAGTTCTCAATGACTTTAATCTCATCATTGGATGAGAATAAGAAATCTAACAGGGGGAGTATCACATCTTCTGACAGGACCCCAACTACAAAATCTGGATATGGATAAGGGTGGACTTAAACCTAAGATGGTAGAAAGGCAGAGCAAGATACTTCATGGTACTTCATGTCTATGGGAGCAAAGTGGGGATCAGTTCTGAGTAGGCCTGTGGTTAACATGCTTGGCTCTAGTAGCTAGTACCGTGCACTCAAAATAAACTCAGTGTACACCTGAATTAAACTTGATTTTCTCCGGAGTGGAGGGTCATAGTATCACAACATTTTACTTCAATGGGCAGGGGGGTTTGGAGATCATGAAACCATGTCTGAAATGTAAATCCGTTGCCCAGAAAAACATGGCTGTAAATATTTTGTCAAATTTTAGACCTTCTAGATCTCAATGTTACAGAGCGTGCGGATTAGTGCCCCCCCCTCATGCCATCGAGGTTCCAGGAAGTGGTTCATCATGAAGGATCTTTGCCTATCTACCATCTTTGTTTAAACCACATCCGGAAGCTGGATACTCACAGCATGTACGACATCAATGATGGGGGCAGGACCATCGGGCTTCTTGCTGTAGTTGATGCGTGTCTGCTCACTGACCAGGGTCCACAGCTTATCCAAGTTGATGGTGGGGCAGAATTTGGTATTTCTCTTCAGATGGTAGTGCCTCATGCCCAGCTTCCCAAAGTAACCTGGATGGCTGAGAGGGAGTAATGATGATGACACAACAGGAAAGCACTAGTTCACACAAGACAAGCACTAAATCATTACAAGACAAAATATATGATGTAGGATGTATTAAAGGTGACACCAGACTGGCTTTTGCACCACTGGGCTGGTAGGAGAAAATCATATTCTTAGGCAACTAAGCCAAAACCACAAATGCAAGAATATTCCACAACACTCCAATATGATACTGCTGTTATTGTTCTTTCTGAAAAGCAAGGCTGTGTTCATTTCAAACCACTGATTTCAAACCACCGACTGGAGTCTGTTGGGTGATCCGCACCAAGAGGATATTATTGGCATTAGATAGGGTCAATGTGCTGTGAAATGCCAACTGTTTCACAATTGCGACTATCTGCCTCAACTGCAGTTGGATACAGCTCCATCCTTCTTGGATGTCGCTCATTACCAGGGACACAAACAGTTACGCGGAATTACTTCATTATCGATGCAAATTCAACAATGGCTTATCATGCAATAAAAAGTAACGCTTAACTGCTCTCGACATTATCGGGGTCTCATCAGATAGGCTACTACTGGAAAAATATACAAAAACCTACGAATGTGAGGGACCACTTACTATTTGTCGAAGTTGATCCTGTGGTGGTGCATGCCTCCTGCGTTTCCACGACCGCCAGGATGCTTTCTGTGTTTACCTGAGAAGGGTTGCGTCGGAGACAGACTCAAGGTTAGAATAATGTTTATCACAACGCATACAAACTGACTGTTAAATTTTCGATCATGTATAACGACTCTTAAGGCTATAGTTAACCCAACTTGGTCACTTCGGTTCGTTTGAAATGGTTAATTTACCAATTCGGCCGTGTCCATGACTGACATGCCCACGGAGCTTTCTGGTTTTTGTCTTTTTTGTGGGCTGTGGAGGAACAGAAGACAGATCAACCATCACATCCTCACCACTTTGCAGTTACATGACAAGATCTGCGTGTAATGACCCGGTGACGGTGGCTTGACTTTGACGTTGGCATTTTAAGTTAGAACGTAACGCAAAGGGCACACATTTATGTAGCCTACGCACAATATAAAAGGATAATTAGTTGGAAGTCTTGGTGTTGAATAAATATTTGTCCAGTGTCAGAAACATGGGCTGGGTAACAATAGCTATTTTACTGAATCTCCGCAGTTCACTATGGCAATGAATTGGTAATGGCTTTAACACAGATTTCACTCGGTCATATTAAAACCAATTTCTCTAGATCTATCTATGTCTACGTCTGTCTATCACATCTATGTGTTCACAACAATCTCTTCATGCAATGCAAAACCAAGAGCAGGCTTTGTAGAGCAGCAGGATCAAGGATGGCCTCAGATAGTGTTGGTTATGCTATCACGAAAATATATTTTGAGAGCACCTACCATCTTGATAGGTGGCTGGCAGAGAAGGGAAACGAAGAAAATCTCCCGAAAAAGTAACTTGTGAAAGTATATTCCGGTAAGCAGGACAGTGACATCTAATGGTGTGGATGATGCATGACATTGAAGGGGTTGTATCCAGTGACTGAGGGAATTTTACAGTATATGCTTAAAAAATAAAGTCATGACCACAACCACATGCTATTCTACTACACATAAAAGGGAGAAATAAATTCTACATTCTTAAAACCAGAGTAGAGCGCTACAAATGAACAAGAAAAGTTTTAGCCCGTGCATCACAATCACTGTTAATGTACTAGGGACAAAAATGTTTAAGCTGGACCGCTGGCCCTGTGCTTGGGGTCTGAGATTAGAAAGGCGATGGTGCTGCATCTGACTGTCTGTTGGAGACATCGTGACAGCCACCCTCAGGTTGTGGTGGTGGCAGTATGATGGCTGGCAGAGGTTGCGAGAACCATAGACATCCTATACATGTATAGGATGTCTATGGCGAGACATCCTATACATGTGTGAGGCACCATTGTGATGGCAGATATGGGGGAATCTCCAACCCCAGAGTCTCTGGCTGCCTGTTGCAGGCAGGGTCCTCACTCCTCACTACCAAACTAGTGTGGATTGGTTCCTACAGTACATCCACACTAACAAAATGGTGGATGTATGAAGCTATCCACCAGGGCTCTGAACAAAGCCCTCCAGGCTTTAGATATGAGGAAAGTTTGCAATATCTGATAACATTGCTGAATGTTGCAAAGATAATATGACTTGAACAAACAAATACTGAAATATACAGTGTAATCAAAGGAGCTAACTTGTAAGCAACTGGATTTCTTTTTGGAGCTTGAAGACGTTTCAACTTTTTGGATGAAAGGTGAAATGTCTTCAAGCTCCAAAAAGACGTCCAGTTGTCGACAATTTAGCTCATTTGACTACCATGACCTGGATGAATGAAAATCTACACAGATATATACAGTGTAATGTCTTTCAGCTTTATGTTCACTGCTAGCACCATGATAGTGAGTGTTATGGGGAGGCCATCAGGGCAGCAGATTGACGGGGTATTTTGATCGGCTCTCTGCAGTAGTAGCTCCCCTCTGTGGACTGCTCAGCCATGGTCCTGCTTGTGACCAGGGTTACTCTGAAGGTTGCTTTCCATTTGTCCTCACCCTCCGGGTCTGGCTGACACTCGTGGTGCCTCTGGTCAAAAGGCTTGGATAGTAAGCTCTTTGAAAGTTGTGGCGCTAAAGGTAGAGTGTCCACGCCAGGTAGAGGTCAGCAGCGTAGACTGCCAGCCCTTCACCCATGCCCATGCAGTGGCCAACCATCTTGTCCTTGGCATTGTCTGAGAAGATCTGTCTGCCCAACTATTGCTGGAGCACCATCTGAATTGTGAGCAGCTGGCCCACTCCCCTGTCTGAAGGTCACTAAGGACCTTCAGGCCCCCGCACTCTTCTGTAACAGCAACACTGGCGGAGTTACTTCGTCGGTTGTAGCCTTTTGCTAAGTCTATAATATGGAGGAATTCATGCATAGATATGGAGGGAGAGGCATAATAGTTTAAGGGTGACGTCAGATGCCTATTTTCATTCATAAGTTCATTAATAACTTTAATTTTTAGGTTGTCGTAAAGTAGCTTAATATGCTTCGACTTATCTTAAATAAGTCTTTTCCACACTGTACAGCTCTATAACTTAAATAATATGAACTTGTTATTGGTCAGTTTGCCCACTGATCATGGAAACAGTTGTGCCCTCCTGTTTCAAGATTAAGAATGAAAGCAAGAGAGAGAACGTAGACAGTGCAGTTAAATGTGTCCACTTATTTTTGGTATAGATTCCGTAAACACTAAGTGACTGACAAAGTAAATTTATTGGTGAGTGAATGCTTATGACCATTGACATAACCTAAACATTCAAGATGAGCCCATGTACATTTACTGTAAATTCTTACAGCACACCTCACAACTTTGTGTCTGAAGTCAGGCTGTCACTGGGCATTAAAACCTAATTGTCTGTGTCATGGAATATCACACTTGTAATGGGATGGCATTAAATTTTCATGTATCGAAATAAAGTGGAGAGGCATTTCTAACCGATCAGTCTAGCAACTGAGTGACTCACATGTTTTACTCAAGTCAAAGTATTATAATTGATTCAGTTGTAATTCAGACTTCCTAAAAGGATTGCAGAAAGAATGTACATGAAGAGAACGCATAGCGCGTAATAATATAAAGCAATTAGATTAAACTAATAATTTGTGGTTAAATGCGTGTAATAACTTGGTTGTGGTTATAGCAGTGGGACCCAAAGGATTCTCAAGCATATATAATCATATAACACCTCAGAGGTGGGCAGGGCACTTAATGCCCTCTTAACTGTTACGAGTGATGGGGAGAGCTGGCGATGAACCTGACATCCTCACCTCCTGATCCCATAACCACCGTGTTAATGGATGTTCCATAGGTGCACTTTCAGGGGAAGGGAGGAGGCAAAAAAAGAAAGGAAAAAAAAACAGAGCCCACGACTGGAGCTTCTATTAATGTGCCCTCTCTTGAGACGCAGTGCTCACTCAGTCTGAAACATTCCCCTCCCGTCGACTCACTTAGCCAGGCAAACACAACTGTCTTTGACGGAGGTAAGCACCACGGCTTTTCAGCTTAAAAGCAAAATGGTGGAAGGGCATGAAAAAGGAGGTGGGGGTGTGGGGTGATGTTGGTGCTGTACTGTAGGTGTTTATGGCGGGAGAGTTGGGGAGGTTGAGGGTGGATGTGGGGCTGGGGGATGAGAGAGTCGAGAGGGGGAAGAGAGGGAGGGGGAAGAGAGGGAGAGAGAGAGGAGGCATTTGTTTGAAATGCAGACATGCTTGCTGAGCACGGGGTGGAGAGCGCCAGGATAGACTAATTGTGTTTTAAGTGGGTCTGTGTGAGTACACAATGGGGAATCGGTTGGTGCTTCAGCTCCCCTGCGAAGAGGAGCTGGGGAAGAGGAAGTTGTCAGATTTGTAGGTCAGGCTGCAGGGGTTGTTGTCAGGCAGATTGGTGGCAGTAAAATGCGGTTTCATGTTGGTAGTATTATGTGTGTGTGTGTGTGTGTGTGTGCAAGGGATCTGTATTGTTTTCCTTGGTGGTTACTAGGCAAACAGCTCAAGCCTGCAGCTGAGCTCAGTTCACAGGTTTTGTCTTTACCTGTCAAATCTTTTTAAAATGCCTTCTTAAAGTTCGACAGCTAATATCAGATGGTGCCAACAGTGCGTGGAGAGGTGGAATATTGGCAGTGGAACACTGTGATAAGGTCTTAATTGATTTCATGCTTTGAAGGGCATCCTATGAGTAGATCCTATTCCCATCTGGTGCTCAGCACTGCCTGACCTGTTTCTTTTTTTTTTTTTTTTTTTAAATCTGTGTGTCCGTGTGTGGGTTGTGAAGGAGCGTGATGTGTGAGAGTGTGTGTGTGTTTGAGTAATGTGTGTGTGTGTGTGTGTGTGTGTGTGCGCGCGCACGTACGTGCGTGTGTGCATGTGCCTGCGCACATGCGTGTGTGTGTGTGTGTGTGTGTGTGTGTGTGCGCGCGCACGTACGTGCGTGTGTGCATGTGCCTGCGCACATGCGTGTGTGTGTCTGTGTGTGTGTGTGTGTGTGTGTGTGTGTGTGTGTGTGTGTGTGTGTGTGGGCCCAGAGGGATCTGTCCCTTCCCTGTGCTGATACAGGCATGTGGAAGGAGGGCACAGGCATTACACCAGTGTCTCCCTCACCACTGACTGCTCTCTCTCTCTCTCTCTCTCTCTCTCTCTCTCTCTCTCTCTCTCTCTCTCTCTCTCTCTCTCTCTCTCTCTCTCTCTCTCTCTCTCTCTCTCTCTCTCTCTCTCTCTCTGTCTGTCTGTCTGTCTCTCTCTCTCTCTCTCTCTCTCTCTCTCTCTCTCTCTCTCTCTCTCTCTCTCTCCTCTCTCTCTCTCTCTCTCTCTCTCTCTCTCTCTCTCTCTCTCTCTCTCTCTCTCCCTGCTTTTGCAGTGCTTACTATTCCCCTCAGCATTGTAGGTCATTCGGCCCTCTCCTGCCATTTTAGGAAGGGCTTCATCTATACATCTATACATAGTGATGGTTTATCGACTCTCCCTAATTCCCAATTATTATGAACAGGCTTACTTAAAAAAGGGAACAGGATTCCTGTCGGTTTATAGCACTTCTGCAGTCGGCTTTAAGTCAGATGCCAGACTGAGGGACCCCTCACACACGCAGACAAACACACACCATCGCATCCAAAACACACAAACATTTCCAAGCCAGAGTAGAGACATGATACGTAGATGCACGCATACGCCACACGCGCGCACACTCTCCCACACATTGTGAGTGTGTATAGACCACCTACACACCTTGCTGACATACAGCGCTGCAACTGACACAAACCTCTGACACGCATATACACAGACACACCCACAGACACACACACACAGAAAGGCACGCACTCTCTCTCTCTCTCTCACACACACACACACACATGCACGCAGAAGCAGCGCGTGTCAGAGCTCTCCTCTCAAAGGTTGACCTCGCTCAGTGTGCTGTTTGTTTTCTGCAGGGAAGTGCTCAGTGTGCGCAGCCTGTGCAGCAGGCAAGTGGGCTGCTGCTGCTGCTGCTGCTGCTACCTCTGCCTCTAGCACTAGCGCCGCTGCTACTGCTGTGGCTGTGGCTGTGGTTGCTGCTGCCTTCCGTAGCTGCTGCTGCTGCTGCTGCTGTTCTGTCCTCCCCCTAAGCGGCGTCAGAGCCGCTCCTGCCTGCCTGCCTGCCTGCCTGCCTGACAGCAGTGCAGAGGAGAGGAGAGGAGAGGAGAGGAAAGGAGAGAAGAGGAGAGGAGAGGAGTCGAGAGGAGAGTCATCAGCTCAGCCCTCGCAGCGGAGCAGAACACGCCTCCAGTCCTGCTGCTGACATGGAGAAGGTAAGACGCTTTAGTCAGAGTGCTTTACCACCTCTCTCTCTCTCTCTCTCTCTCTCTTTTGCCCTCTCTCTCCCCCCTTTCCCTTTCCCTCTCCCTCTCCCCCCTTTCCCTCTCCCTATCCCTCTCTCTCTTCCTCTCTCTCTCTCTCTCTCTCTCCACTGTCCTCATTCTCTCATTACAGCATCTCTTGTCCACTTTCGGTGTTTCCATCTCTGTGTGAGTGTTGGTACAGGATGCACGCCTTAGTCCTCTCCTGCATCTCATAGTAGTTGTGTTTACTGGTGCTGCTGCTTGAGTAGTTTGTGGGAGGAAGCATGCAGTGGAGTGCAGTGCTTTTAATAGGGTTAGCTATTGCATTAATTAGTAGGTGCAGGAAAAGGTATTGTAATTTGCTCCTGTTTCTGCCTGCCACTGTGGATGAATTAATACGCTTTGAGCGCAGAGGGGAAATAATCAAATGTCAAATAGAAATGAAGCAGGTCCCCAGCTTTCCCTTAGCTGATGATAATCCTCTGTGACAGATTTATTTAAATGGCGAGGTATGCCAGAGTTTGTGTCGTGTTGTGTGTAGTGTGATTTGATGAATTGGTTTTTCAAGGTGCATTGTATTGCAGCTGAATTTGGAAACAGTTATTACTATTACGGTACTCTCATCCTGTCCTCACCCACCCATACTAAACAGTTACCCCTTGGGTTTGGGGTGGGGGGGCTGTATTATCCTCAAACGTAACAGACAAGCAAGCTAATTCATTCTCTATACAAATGTAAATGAAACCTATTAAAACCTCTTCTTCAAAGCATCCACCAACAGTGCAAATGGAATTAATTCATTGTTTTGTTTATGTTTTTTTTCAGGGAAAGGTTTAATATAGCCTTACTACACATTTTAACCCCATGTGTTTAGGCATTGGTCAGAAACATGCTGAACTTCATAAAGTAATGAGCCAATAACCCAGTGGTCGACTGTGTACATCTTTCCCTCCCTCCAACAGCGCTGCTCAGAATGTGCGGACCTGCGAGCGGCGCAGAGCCTGTGCACTTCCTGCAACAAGTGGCTGTGCTACCAGTGCGCCGACCTGCACCAGCACCTCCCGCCCATGCCCCCGTCCCAGGCGCCAGAACTGGGCCTTCTGCAGAGGTCCACTGGGCCCATGATGCCTTCCGAAACCGCCAAGGGTCTGTCTGTGTCTCTCACTCTTTCACCCCGCTTCTCTCTCCCCCTATTTCCCACTTTGTGACTGTTTGAGTAGTTTTTGGTGCCATTGGCTTAAAGTATGAGACTTTTGCAGACTTCTTCAGCCTATTACTTCCTTTTAGTCAATCCCTTATCTGTGCTTGTTAATGCTCTCTGTGGAGAAAGGCTGCTGAATAATGCATCCCGTGCGTATAAATGGGAATAACCATTCCTGTGATCTATTATGGTGTTTTATTTTTCATGTGACCCATTTTCTCGAAACAGATACATGCTGAGCAATTCACAGGGCGATCTGACCAGCAGTCATGCCATTTAACAAAGTAAAATGGCATTAAAAACTGTTTTTTGTACATGAGTGTGTGTCTGCGCATCATACTGTATCTACAGTCTAGGTTAGTTAGCAGTTTTTTTTCTCTTCATTTGCCTGAGGTGTTGTGTTGTTTTGCTCTGCTTCATCAAGAGCTGAGAGTTTTTTTTTCTCTCTCAGTCGTCTTTTATTTGTGAGAAGCTAATGTGATGCGGGTGAGAGCATAGATCTGTAAGCAGGATGTGGTCAGTCACCAGAGCGCGCATGTCGGCTTGCTGGAGATTGTGATCGTTTTCACACATCCAGCATCGTCAGTAATGTGTGCGTGTCTTAGTGAGGGAGTGTGTGTGTGTGTGTGTATGTGTGTATGTGTGTATGTGTGTGTGTGTGTGTGTGTGTGTGTGTGTGTGTGTGTGTTTGTGTTTGTTTGTGTGTGCATGCAGCACCGGCAGTCTAACCCCACTGCCAAGGTGCTGTCAGGCCAACACGGCCCCCCTCCGAGGTGACAGTTGGGTTTTGAAGATGTAGGTCATGTGAAAGCATCAGCGTCTTATAATAGCCCAGCTCCAATCTGAAAACGACATGAAATAACTGTGTTGATCTGCAATCTATGTGGAAATCTGTGTAGTGTTCACATACTATGTCATCTGTTTGGCAAATGTGAAAAAACAAATTCCGATGACATTTGACGTGATATGCTGCCAGATTGCATGTCATTACAATAACAAAGTCCCAGACATCAACCATTATCCCATTAATTGCATCAACCATTTGCCAAGATATGATGATTTTGTTATCCCCATAATCCTGGGTGTTTGTTTTTAATTTAAAAAATCCTCAGATACCTCTGCCATGTATGCTTACATGAATGTTATTGCCTTTCAAGGCTCTTTGCCTGTTTCCTTTATTTATAAATCCTGATGGAACCAGGCCTTTCTCAGCTCTCTTCAAAAGCAACCCAGGACACATTACATGCCCTGATTTCACCCGAGTCTGTTACAACATATCAGTGCAATAATCAGAAATGAACTCTGCTCCACAGCAGCTTGTCCAACTCTTTGCACCAGTGATGCACGGTTAAGCCTTGAGATATTTACACAGTTTTAATGAAGCTATTTAGTTTTATCCCTGTTTGTGAAAGCACTGTTCAAGCTATGGAGCAGATCTTCATGCTTTGTGTAGCCATCTTGAGTTTCATTTTGTCCACTATTTCAGGCTTCACTGTGATCGAAGCACTCAGTGCACTCAAGTTTCATAATAAGAATTTGTGGGCAGAATATTTAATTAATTTAGTGTAGCCTACTTTAGTTGTGTTTTTTTCATTCGCTGCTGAATTAATAAATTATTTCCTGAAATTAGTTTTTGATTTCATGGCTTTAGGGCTAAACAGAATACTTGTTGGAATTCAGTACAAGCCAAAGTAATGTGTATGCTAAGTGGCAACCATGGACACACTGGGACAAAAATGAATAGACAAAAATTTTGACTTCATCCCATCATGCAAACCAGAAGCCATTATCTCTAATGTAGAAGATCAACCTTATGTTAAACATTTTGAAAGCTTTATGGCTAGTCTATGCTAATCTTTGAGGAAAGTTTACCAGATAGAAGCCAGACCAAGAGAACAGCAAGCTGTCTGTCCAAATGTAGGGTGAATCCTCAATATGTATCAACCAGTTGTGGGACATACAAATATGCAAAACTAGATACATAAAGAAGTTGGATTAGACTGTACTTTTCTAGGACCATGACCTTATATGTTTACCTGTCACCCTGATGAACATTGTTTTTGTTTGTAGAGACATGGTGATGGAATTTTGACATTGTGTCAAAAAAACACATGAAAAAACACATATCACCGGTCAGACCAGATCAACAAAAAAAGCATCCTGGTTGGCCCGTTGGGCAGTCCGTCACTGCTGCTAACCCCACCCCTTTTTGTGCGCAATAGGCTCTGACTGCTTCGCCCATGCTGGCATCGCGTGCGCCCTCCATAAGGACGAGCTTCTGGAGCTCTTCTGCGAGACGTGTGACCTCCTGACCTGCAACAGCTGCCACCTGTCTGCGCACAAAGACCACCGGTGAGTTAGCCAGAATGCTAACACAGAGGCTCTCTCCACAGAGAAGAAGAGATGCCTGAGAACCTGACAAAGACCAAAAGATGCAGAAAGACAGAAAGACACTCCAGTCCGGTGTCCCGAGTAAATTTTCAGGGACAATGGAAAAAGTTTTGAAAAGATCATTACAGTTTGATGTAGGTGTGAATTAGATTTTTGGTAACCATGGCAACCTTCGGCCTTTGTGCAGACTTTCACAACTTTTAACTGAAATTACTACAGTGATCTATGCTATATCAACATCAACCTAATTATTTGTCATAAATCATCACGACATTGTGAATTACCATTACTCACAGTAATACGGCCTTTTGTGATTTCGATGATAGATGTTCAAAGACGGATGCGCCAGCAGCAGAGAGAATAATTCTTTGCTGTGCTGTTTTTGTGGTGGGATAATGATGAGATTGAGAAGTCAAATTTCACCTCAGTGTTATAATCCCTGTCTGTAATCCAGCATAATCCTTTTTGCCACACATGCCTCAGAAAAGTAATGCTAAGTAAACAGTAAACACATCACAGGCATGGACATACCGGCATACGGGCATGCACTGACAGTCATGGGTCTTTATAGGGTAGTGCATATTGGGAAGGCTCTGGAGGACCAGCGCTGGCTCTTTGAGAGCCTGATGGCTCGTGCGGAGGAGAAGAGGTCTGTCGTGGAGAGCACTGCTAAGCAGATCGAAGACAGGTGAGCTTTTTAACATCAGACACCCCCGCCTCCCCTTTCCCCAATGCTCTTTACACTGCCAGCTCAGGCTGTATGTCATTGCTTAGTTGCGTAGCAGCCATCAAAGCCACGCCTAAAGGAAATGCAAAAACCTGTTCATCCTATTAGTGCAGCAGTGGGTGTCAAAGTCTCACGGAGCTCGGCTCTACATATTTATGAGTTATGATGTCATTGCTAAGAGTCATGATCTGCTGCACCCATTGAGTGGGGAAGAGATGAGTCATATCGTGACATATCTCTCGGTGTTGTACATCAAACTTCTTGTGTGTTTCTGCTGTGTTCTGTCAGGCCTGTAAGTAATCAGACTGTCATTTTATTTCTCCCGCTCGCTCCTTTTCTCCCCCAGGCTGCACAGCGTAAGAGTCACGCAGAGGAGGGCCGAGAACCAGATTAAAATGGCAAAGATGATTATGATGAATGAGCTTAACAAACGGGCCAACCTATTAATAGAGCAACTGGAGGTAATTACTCTCTCCCCCGTCCGCCCCTATTGCCCCCCCCCCCCCAAACCCTTGTCTGAACACTTCCAGCGGGTTGATCTCCAATGTCCAACTGACCACGAATGTGTTTGCTTCACATCACTGGTGCGAGAGAGAGAGAGAGAGAGAGAGAGAGAGAGAGAGAGAGAGAGAGAGAGAGAGAGAGAGAGAGAGAGCACAAATGTCATGTTAAATGAGTGCAGACATAGATTCAGGGACACATGAAATCCTCATTATTTTAGATCATCTGGTCATTACCATTACTGTAGTTGGGTGCATATGCAGGGGTTGTTTATTGTGTTCTCCATCGCCTTGTCCAGAGTATTTCCAGCAACTTTAAGCAGCGCCTGGAGGACCACCTGCAGGGGGCGATAGAGATGTGCAGCGCACTGGACCAGGTGCAGAACTTTATCTCCTGGGCAACCACTCATCACCAGAGGAGCCCTCTGCTCTTCAGCAAAGAACTGGTAGCGAATCCACTTGTCACATACCTTTTTATCAGCAACACTTATGGGTAGCAACTGAGTATACTTGGGCTGTAAGTGGCACATAAAAAGGTTCTCCTTGTGTGTGTTGTGCTTTTCTAGATGACATACCAGATGCAGCAGGTCTTAGAGCCACAGCTCCACTCAGATCCCTGGGCCCCCATAAAAATCAAGTTCAACTGGGATGCCAGCTTTTGGACAAAACAGATCTCAACCTTAGGTAAATCTATTAAGAAGACTCTTCAAAAATCTTAACTGTAAAACAGTTATACAATGTCATGCCAACATTATTCAACTTTCATTTCTTTTTACTTTTAGATGATTTTATGTTATGCTATGTGAGGTTGAATGTTTTGGAATGTATTTCTTCCTGACATGTGTAGTAGCTGAGAAACCCTTGAGCAGATGCAGGTCATGTGGAGTGTGGGGTTTCTGCCAGGGGGTCAGGCTTTATGCTGGTTAGCTTAGGCTAATTAGCAAGGCACTTCCTCGTCGCCATTTTCCAGAAATTGCATCATATCCGCCCCCGTTTCCCCCATGCTGATTGGTGGGTGATCCACTCTCAGCTCATGCACAAGGTTGTCACCGAATTATGCCATCGTCCATTTTTGAACATTCAGTGCCCTTCCTCGATACAGCTTTCTGCTCTACCCCACATCAATCAGTAACGTGGCACTTAAATGGCACCATAATAAAAGTACAATAGGGGTGGAAATGAGCCCTGTGACACTCCATTTTGAAACTTAACAAAATGCATTCAATTTCAGTTTTTATAATGCCTCCATGGTCT
>CM050207.1:7702282-7704782 GCA_027475355.1 Coilia nasus
GCAAGCTTTAGCCTGGGAGCAAAATTAATAATAAGACGCGACGCAGGGATTACACCACTGGGTTATCAGTCAAAAATGAAAAAAAGTAGGGCTCTGAGTTTGTGTTCAAATCTCAAGCTAGTGCTAGCTTCATGCCTGAATATTTTATGCTGTACATACAGTTCACCAGTCGGCCTTTTTTCAGTGCCTTTGAATGCATTTCTGGCATCCAATCTTGCCATGAGTCTGTAGGTTAGACTTTGAAGTGGTTTTGGCTTTGCATGGAACCAGTTGACATTACTGAATATCAGCACACTGCAAAGTCTGAAGTCATGTTGCAAATTAGCACAAACCAAAGCCGAGAACACTTCTAACAATAGCTGTTGCCCTGGTAACACATGTTCACAGTACATGTTGTTTTTGAGTCTTGCTAAAAAAGCTAATGAACACTACCTAGGTAATTGTTTTCTCAAGCCGCACTGAGAAATTCACTCTTAAGAATAACAATCACAAGTTTCTTTTCTTCAATTCACATTGTAGTGCCTTGATATCTCGTTTGGAGTGCTAAGGCTCTCTCTCTCTAGTCCTTTCTTTAAAAAAAAAAATCAGAAACAGAAAAAGAGAGTATTTAGGCGGTTATCTTTCCCCCTTTTCATCCCACAACTGCTCCGTCTGTTATCAGCCCTCTGTTGGATATTTTTAGCTCAACCTCCCTTCCTCTTCTCTCTCTCTCTCTCTCTCTCTCTCTCTCTCTCTCTCTCTCTCTCTCTCTCTCTCTCTCTCTCTCTCTCTCTTTCATACACACACACACAGAGTGGCAGTGCCAGAGCCCAGGAGAAGAGCCTTAGCTTGGACAAAGCACTGGGCATGGGACCCCGGCCAGGTGGCAGCTCCCACAGTCTCACCACCTACAAGACAGAGCCAGGTACAGCCCCGCCGCCTCACCTGCATACCTGATAAGCCCGGATCTCTCAGACCAGCGTCACGGTTGCCGGGCAGCTTGCTTTCCGCGTGATTCATTTAGAGAGCTTTTGCCACAGCCCTGGCAGGCTGCTGCCACCACACCTTTCACCGTTTGCATCTCTGACTGGTTTCAGGAGTCATTTGCAGAGTTTCGTTTTTACTCTGCCTCAGCCAAACAAAAACAGTTTCTTGCACTGATGTTGTGGTGAGATGCATATGTCATAACTGATTTGATGTCTTTTTGTTGTTGTTAGAAAATGTCTGTGTGTACACATATGACCATCCTGGACATCGCAAGCGCAAGACCAGATACAGGATAGCGAAGAAGATCACAGACAACAGGTAACAACAGTTTTGCACATGACATTACATTTTTACCACAGTCCTAATCTACAGTGCAAGTACATTAAGTTATATGTTATTACACACTTAGTTACACTGTATTTCATGATGTAGGTACATGGCAACAGGGAGCATTTAAACAAAGGGCAGCGCTTTATCATAACTACTCCTTATGAAGCATTTGTTATGCATTTGTTAACTCTTCGATAACACTTTGTTCATCATTCGTTAACCATTATTCTACATTATTTCTCATCAGTAAATCATTTTTAAACATATCTACATCTACTATCCATCTCTTTTCCTGCTCTCTGTCAGTCTATTATCAGTGTGCTTTAACCGTTCTATAAACCTTTGTAAAAGATGTACTGCTAAGAAATAATGTAAGCAATATGGTTAACAAATAATGAAGAAAGTGTTAACTAAGAGCTAGAAAATGCAAAATAAATGTTCTAGCAAATAGGAAAGTATGTACAGTAAGTATACACAAATAGGGAGGCTAAGTATAGATAAGTATTAGCATATACAAATAGGTAAAGGTAGAAGTACATACAAAGAAGTATATGTAATGTATGTACAAATAGTATAAATATGTAGAATAAGTATATTACATTACACTTAGCTGACGCTCTTGTCCAGAGGGACTTACAGATATTTACTGGGTTTCAGTTACAGTCCCTGGAGTAGTGTGGGGGGTAGATGCCTTGCGCAAGGGCATCTTAACCATGAGTAGGGCAGGATTCGAACCGGCAACCTTCCGATTGCAAGACCAACTCCCTAATCACTAGACCACAGCTGCCCTAAGTATATACAGATAGGTAAAGGTGACCCTCACGTCTCTCATACTTCTTTCCTCAAATCAGCAGTGATGGCAGTGGCAGCCCAAAGGTGCCAGTGGTGTGCCTGGAGAGACTGAAGATCCTGGTGTCCCGATGCCCTCCTCACAGCCAACCCCACGCCACCCCCTCCCAGGACAGGGGCCTCAAACCGGCCAAGCCGATTGGACAGCAGGCCGCTGAGGTATTGTGATCCGCCCAGCCGAGCTCTGATTTTGGGCATGCGGCAAAATTAGAACATGTGATATTCCCACCACAGCGCGCAGGTGATGTAATAAAATCACAGTATGGTGTATTGAAAAGTGGGACACAAAGGTCGGCTCAAAACTGCTTCCGGGGCTGCTCTGCTCATTGTTTCCAACTCTCTCTTGCAAGCAGGT
>CM050207.1:7707282-7734782 GCA_027475355.1 Coilia nasus
ACATACACACACACACCACACACACACACACACACACTATACGGCCTGTCTGCCTCTGACCTGAGGGTAAGCTGCACAGATCCACAGCACTATCACACACACTCACACACACACCACACACACACACACACAGACACACACACACACACACAGACACACACACACACACACACACACACACACACACACACACACACACACACACACACAAACACACAGACACACGCCATACGGCCTGTCTGCCCCCGACCTAAGGGTGAGCCGAGCAGATGCTGCCCATCGACTGCACCCTGCCTCACCCACCTCCACCACACACACACACACACACACACACACACACACACACACACATACACAGACACACACACATGGTTCCTCCCCCAAATCCCCCCTCACCCACCCTCCACTCTCCCTAATTAGACCTGAGGCCAGACCAGCTACCACCCCACCACCCACCCTACCCCACCCCACCCCACCCCACCCCACCCCTCATCCCAGGTCAAAGTGAGAGGATAAACAAGTCAGACTGCAGATAAGACGTTTCTCTGTTGCATGCTCTCGTGTTCTCCAACCCACAAGAGTCAAGTGCAAGGTGAAAGCGCTTATCTGCATCAGGGCGCATGACAGGCGTACGGACTGGAGGGTGTTTGCTGCATGCAAAGTGGTGCAGGCTTTGGTTAATGCATGTGCACCACTCCCAGGCATCCGATTTAGTAGATTTTGTAGAGTTTACATCGAGCTGGTTTGCTAAAATGACCCCCCCCCCCCCCCCACCCTCCACCTTTCCTTATGTGCAGTGCAGTGTAATTAGATCTGTTTTCTTGCTCTCTCTTTTTTCTTGCACTCTCTCACTATCTCTCTCTCTCTTTGTTTCTCTCCACACACTTTCTCTCTCATTTTTTTCTGTAATACTCTCTCTCTTACACACACATTTTCCTCCACCCCCTCACTGACACACACACACACACACACAAACGCACACACACACACCCACACAAACATGCACACACACTCTCTCCCTCTCTTCCTCTCTCTCTCTCTCTCTTCCTCTCTCTCTCTCTCTCTTCCTCTCTCTCTCTCTCTCTGTCTCTGCCCCACAGAAATGTGAGAAGCTTACTCTGCTCATCTTCACCCACGCCTTGAGTGCTCCCTTCCATGAACCTGTGAGCCCACTGGTGAGTGCAGCTGAGGCACGCCTCACAAAAGCACAGCCTTTTAACATCACACTGGCATAATAGCACTCTAAATCTCACACAATACCAAGCAGATTAATCTCAGACTGCCGTTGGCCATTCGTTTTTTTTTTTTTTTGTTGTTAGTTCACAGTGGTCATCGCTGGGTTAAAATGTTGAGGAGCAGCTCAGAGGAAAAGGGGCTGCCTTAAAAAAGATGACAAGAGATGGGAACAAAATAACGAGAAACGACGATGACCTCTATTAGTTAAACTATTAAGAAAAGCCAATTAATTTGAGAGCGGTTCACACCCCCTCCAAAATCCAATTTCAGGCTCTGATTATGAATGATGAATATACGAATAGCTGTCTCCATGAAAGGATCAGAAGTTTAAATTAATGTTTTTTGGCATTGAGATTCCAAAGAGCTTGTATGACTTCAGAGACACTTGGAAAAAACATACGCTTGAAAATGATGAATTACTAAGCCTCAAATGCACCTTTGACCTCTGCACCAAGACTGGCTGAGAAATCTAGCAATAGCACATCCAAGGGCAAAACAATGACAATATTTTCATGCTTTTTATGCTTTCACATCTCCCTCTCCTCCTCTTTCTTCTGCCCAGGCTCGCCACTATTATCAGATAATCAAAAGGCCGATGGACCTGTCAGTCATCCGGGGCAAGCTGAATAAATCCAGCCACATGCACTACTTCACCCCCGAGGAGTTTGTGGCTGACGTCTCTCTCATGTTTAGGAATTGTGCAAAATTTAATTATGTGAGTGAACCTGTGCTACTCTAACACGTTTTTTTTTATTATTTTGTTTTTGTTTTTTTTTAGGCGAGTTACAGCTCTGCTGATGGGAAACGTTGCATATTTTATTATGTAATTAATGTATGCCTTCTTAATCCTCTGCCGGTTTGGCTTTGTGTGCTGCTGGATGAAAATGGGCGGTGTGGTACCGCTGTGAAACACAACGGCTGAAAAACACAACGGCTGAAAAACATTCCTATTAGGGCCTGCCACTGCCACAGTAATGAGCCCCTGCGTTCTCATATCCTGTCTAATTTATTTGACCTGAAAAAGATTATCCTTATTTGCATGCATATTGTGCACAGTTATGTTTTCAAAAGATGCATTATTATTTTTCTGCCTCCCACTCTACTGTGTAACAACCTGCTGCATTGCTCTTGTGGATACATGTTTGTATCCTGAACATCCACAAAGCAGAGGAGAAAATATCAATTTTAAATAGGAAGGTTTATTGTAATAAAAAAATCCATAATAATGGATTCCAAGACAGGGAGAGCTCAGAAGGGTTGTATTGAAAGATTTTAGGCTTTCATCTCCAAAGCTATTGTATAATGTTAGAGGAACCTTGAAACACTCTGAAAATCTTTAATGTTCTTTGAGGATTGTTCATACGTTCTATACAGTTAGCTTTGGAAAAAAGTCCTTTTTTTATTTTAATGGAAAATAATGTTGCCAGAGCTTCAGAGCAGTTTCCAGTCAGGTTCCAAAAAATAACTTTTGAGACTTCCTTCATGAAACACACAGCCAGCCAGCCCAGTTTCTTTAAGAATGTTACCTGTTAGGCCTGTCCTAGGGTTACAGTTATTAACCTCGTTTTTAGAGTAAATAGTGTAGATGGATGACTGTGTTGATGGAAGATGGATGTGTGATGCTCACAGCCGTGTGCCTCTCTGTGGCCCCACAGCCCGACTCGGAGATGGCCCAGGCCGGCCGCAGCCTGGAGGCGTTCTTCTCCTCCAGACTGAGGGAGATCTTCCCCAGCCAGGCCTTCTCGGCAGCCTCGGTGGAGGAGTCGGACAGCGACGAGTACGAGGACCTGAGCCAGGGGCCCGTGAAGGGCTTCTCCTGGCCTGACAGGAGAGAGCAGAGCCACAGGAAGAGGAAGCGGAGACACTCCCTCAACATCCGCAGGCAGCACCTCTAGCTGCCACCCTCTGGATCAGACTGGATCAGTTAGTAGACACGGAGCCAGTAGCGTGGCAGGCTGTGTTGCTTCCCGACAAACGTCCTTCACTCCTCCCTGTTGTGGAAATATTTTAAGTGCATTTAAAACGAGTATTTACCGTGCTTCTTTAAGATAATGTAGTTCATGCCAATGTAATATGCAATGTTGCCTGCATTCATGTATTAATACTTTATATGCCTTTATATACTGCCTTTTTAGAAACTGTTTTTTGTTTATTTTATCTATACTGTCAGGTTTAATATATCGTATCATGGTCTTTGCTCAGACAAAGTTGATATAGGTAAATGTTGCTATGGTACTTTCGTATCCAGTTATGGACCGTCTTTTTATGGTGGATTAATGGTTGCTGGCAACGGTGAAGTAGTAACAATATTTGATTATTGTTATTCTATATTATAAGCATTTTAGATTTTTAAGACCACTATTTTGTCTCTGTTATATTTGCCTATTGTTTCAGATTTTTTTTTTTTTTTCTTACTGTGATAGCTGGAATATCCTATAGAGGGCGTTGTGTCTCTAGTGATTCCAAAAACAGCAATGGCATCAGGTTCACATTGAACTTTGTGGTTGTCTGAAAGAGATGATTAAACCTCCATCCAATGACAGAAATTGAGCTGGATATTAATATAGATTAACGTTGTCAGGCCATTGTTACACACATGTTGTAGTTTAATATATCAAAGATGGTAACATTATGCTCAGGTTTGATGGAAAATGTTTCCTGGGTCTGCTAGTCTTCAATTGGCAGAGAAAATGCAGTAAAAGGATGTTTAAAACTGAGTGGGAAGGTGCCGTTACTGTTGAAGAATCTGGGACCTTTATTGTACTACACCGCTTAGTCTGGCTGCAGTTTCTGTGTAGATTAGCCTTGTTAATGTTTCAATCCAATGGAAATGCTACCTGTGACAATACTCCTGTATTAGTGACCGGAATGTATCAAACGTACAGACTGAAATATAGGCCTGCTGTTAAGAAAACACTGGATGGCATTCAAATAAATATATGGATGACACTTTATCAAGCTCAACAACAATACTCCTAATTTCACTGATTGAGGCTATTGTGCTTAGGTTTTCTTGTACATCTTGAGTGGAAAACAGTGTTTTGCCAGGACAGCAGTGAAAAATAGTTCATTTCACTGAGGGAAGGGTAAACATCAAACTCCTTTATGATCTCCTGCGCTAAAAAAAGGAACTTGATAGAATTTCTGCAATGGCTGAACAGCATAGACCACTTTTTATATATACTGTATATTGAGGAATTGTGATTAGTCTTGGAGTCAGACAATAATGTCTAAAGTATGCTAATTTCATATCATACAACTGAAATGCTCAGGTTTGACAGAATGAGGTTGTGATTTTGTATGGCAAAGTACCGACTGAAGTGGAGTCATGTGGCTGCCATGAAATGAATGTACTGATTCAGACTGCTGACGACATGGAACAAGATGTACAAAAGTAGGCTATACCTACATGACCGCATGCTGTAAAACTCTTTTTGAGTCCTACCTGTTTACGTCGTCGGCCATATGGAAATTATGGATTATTTTCAGCTTCTATCCACTGCTGAATAATCAGAATGTTTCATAATTCATAAATGGCATATATGATATATTACATTTAGGGTTTGGGGAAAATTGCCTAGAAAAAGTAATGTTTGTTTATTTGTTCATGACCTCTTGCTATAATGATTCCGCTTTTGTGATGCATGTCTCCATTCCCTAAATTCTTTAAAGTTGTTTGGTTTGGGCATGACTTCCTGTTAGAATTTCTGACAGAGCACTGACAGACTTGCAGCCAAGGCAAGTGAATGATGTATGAATGCAGGCCCCTTATGCAGAAAAAAAAACCCCACCATGCAATTCCAACCCAATTTTCTAATTCAATTACCCTGGAAAGCCCTGATTAAACCGCCATGTCAGCGTTTAAAGCGTTCCACATTGAAATGTTGCGCGGGGGAACAAGAATAACAGCCGTGATGTTTGTGTTGGCCAGCGGGGTACACGAGTTGATTTCTTTAGTGGTGAGCGGTTGGTCTCCAGAGTGTCCCGCCGCGTGGACCCATCCTGCAGTAAGTGGGTTAGCGGCGGTTCACAGCGGAAGGTGTATCCACCGCAGATTAATAAGGCCTGTCCCACTGCTGGCCCCAGGCCAGCCCAGGGGCAACTGTCCAACAGGAGCCCCGGATCACATCATAACAAGCACACAGAACACTGGGCCTCCTTTTCAAAGCACATTTTCTTCTCTTCTTATGCTTATTTTCGCTCAGAAGACAAATGAAAAATTGGCATTGGCCACCAATTTTTATCTGTTCTGGTAAGTTAGAGATCATGTCAGTTGGTGATGGAATCTTAACGTCTGTCTATTTTATGCTGAGAGACTTTCACATAACTAAGAATGTTAGTAGATTAGGTCAATTGAGTCATAATAACTTTTGCCAGGTGAACATGTGATAAGAACACTAGTATTTCTTTGAGTTTGTGTGTGTGTGTCTGTGTGTGTTAGTGTGTGTGTGTGTGTGTGTGTGCCTGTGTGTCTGTGTGCCAATGTGTGTATGTGTGTGTGTGTGCGCGCATGTGTATGTGTGTGTGTTGGCATGCGTGTCTATGTGTTTTAATACTAACAGTGTTTTGTCCTTTATTTTATGTGCAGTGTCTAATTATGAGCACTTTTGTGGCTGCTCAGTCATTATAAAAACAAAATGGGCTTGCTAGGTGCTTTGCCCAAGAGACCAACACACATGAGCGAGCTTTTACATTTAAAAAAATGGTGGTTGTTCAGAATTCAGAATTCACAATATGCCAAGTCTGGCACTGATATTAAAGCTATGAGAGTCATTTGTTTTGAAAAATGATTTTAGTCTTTTACTTCAATAGGAGTTGATTTGGATCAGACCAAAAGACCTTTTAAAAAGGCTTATTTAATTCTAATTCTGATGAAAAAGCCCATGTTGGACTACAGATGGCATCTTGCAGAATAACATCTCTCTGATGAGAAAATGAGCTAAAGAGAGACAGACAGAGAGAGAAAGGGAGGAAGAGGTAGGGAGAGAGAGAGATAGAGAGAAAGAGTGAGAGATAAAGATAGAGTGACAGAGGGCGAAATCTATAGTTTGCCTAAAAACGCATAACAAATCCCACTAATCTTGACCTTTCACGACATTCTGCCTCATCTCTTACCTAGACACATCAAGATGACAGTTAAATCACATCAGAGGAAGGGCTGGGAGCATTTTCCCCTAGTACCTGCAGAATAGGTCTGCAGAGTGCTTTTATCAGGGAGGATGGACAAGCAGGTCATGTCTCCCTCAAGCATATCTTAAAGACAGACATGATATAGTAACTGTGCCCTCAGCAAAACCCCATTCAGACGCGCAACCAGGCCATGGGGAAATTTCACCCCTTGGAAAGCATGTTTGTATTAACTCCGCAAGGGCCATCGTGTTTAGCTGTGGCCATTTACTGTGTTTTTAATGGACTGTTTCAGCTCGGCTGTCCAGTGATACTGTACTTGAGATCAAGTGTTACACGAGAAACATCATATGCGCAGTATGAAGGTTTTATAGCAATATGAAGTTTGACAATACGGATGGTTTGAAAGTTCTTAAGAGCTTAAGAGCATGACAGTGGTTTTCTGCATGCACAGAGACATTAAGAACAGTTCTCAGTGGCGCCATACAAGTAATCATTTTGTTGGTTGGCCTAGGCCTAGGGCCTAGAGAAAAAGGAACAATGCATTTTTATTCACTGCAGTCTTGGCATACTTTAGGCATATAGTATCCTTTCCACCAGCAATTGCTTGAGGATTTGTTCATCTTAAAGTGTATTAGCTATACCAGTTAGTAGTAGTTCAAATTGCACATTTGGTGTCTGGTAAAGCGCAGTTTCAATCCTCTGTGTAATGCTTGTTACATAGTGAATTGACAATAAAGTACACTTTGACTTGACTTATATTGGATTGATAAAGATTCCTAGACACATTTATTTTTTGATTTACTGCAAATAGCAACGTAACAAAAAGTACAGAATCTCAGAACATCATTTGTCACACTTGTGTCAAAAATACTGTTGATCCTTTTTTTATTTAGCATTGCAAATGTTTAACAATCCTTTGTGTAGACACAATACCTTGTTGCTATTCCACTGCAACTTTCAATTCACCACCACGGCAGCTGCTTTTATTGTACCAGCCGATCATTGTTTATGTGCAATAGGTCAGCACTGTGTACCCTTTTTCTCTATTTTTCTCTCCTTAATTTTGTTTTTGGCAAAGTTAGACTTGAAAGGGGTCTGCATCTGCTCAAACGGCAGACATGAAATGAGCCCAAACAGGATAATATCAGGACAGGATGGTGGGCCGCAGTGAACAAAGTAACCCTGGTGGTGGGGGAAAAACCTGTCACTGTGCAGCAGCAGAAGCGGACCAGTGAGGATGCCCATGAAGCGAACGTCTGGGTGATTGAATAGCTCGTTCTTCTCATCTCACACTGAGTTAAAAAAAAAAAAAACTTTTTAACTATTCCCGTAGTTTTGCACCTTTGTTTTTAAAATGAATTTGATAAAATGTGGATCATAACAGGACTGTTACTTTGAATGTTGAAATTTGGCATAGGGTGTGTTGTTGTTGGGACTCGTTCCATAGCCAAAATAATTGAGAACTACTATCTACAGTATAAAGTCTCTTTGGACTCCTGACAGCTTTGTCCATGACTCCCACTGTGTTGGAGCCTGAGCCTTGGTAGCTTTTGCCCAGAATGAGAAAAAGGCAAAAAAATGTGTGTGTGAGTGTGTGTGTGTGTGTTTGTGCGCCTATGTGTGTGTGTGTGTGTTTGTGTGTGTGTGTGTGTGTGTGTGTGTGTGTGTGTGTGTGTGTGTACAGTACGTGTCCATATGTGTGTGAGTGTGTGTGTGTAGGCCCACAATATGCTTTCTGTCTCTTGGTGACTTAGGAAGTCATAAAAAGCAGTTCCAAATATCATTGTTCTCCTTAATTAATGCTGCAAGCTGGAAAATGGAAACCATCATGCTAGGTATGTAGAGTTATGAGCTGACATCCAAGAGACTTTGCGAGGCATCCAAGAACGCCCGTCTGAGTTCAGATGACAATGACTTCTGCAAAACAAATGAAAACAAGTCTTTTAGGACTCAGCGTCTCCGCCAGCTGCAGATTTTTGTGGGACAGAATAAACAGCACTGAGTAAAATTGCACCATGGATCAAATTCACTTTTCACGCTGACCTCTTGGCAACCCAGCCTTGAAGATTTTTTCATTTAGTGGGCGGGGAGCAGCAAGTCTGGGTCGATATGTCTGTTGTGTGGGTATGTGCTCGATGCTGGGAGTGAACAAGGGAAAGACAGAGGGAGAGTGAGGGAGAGAGTGATAGAGAAAGAGACAGAGAAAGAGGAAAAGAGTGAGTGAGGGAGAGAGAGATAGATACAGAAAGAGATAGAGAAAGAGACAATAAAAGAGGAAAAGAGTGAGTGAGGAAGAGAAAGAGAGATAGAGAAAGAGATAGATAGATAGAGAGAGAGAGAGAGAGAGAGAGAGAGAGGGACAGTACACAAGGGAGAGAGATAAAGACAGAGAGAGGGCGAGAGAGAGAGAGAGAGAGAGAGAGAGAGCAAAAGAAGGTGAAACCTCTGTGAGAGTGCGAGTGTGGCTCTGCTTCCCATTTGTCCCCCCTCTAGCAGGTCTGAAGCAGTGGAGCAGGGGCTTACAAGCAGAGCAGTACCCACCTCTCCTCTCTTCCAGCGTGTAGAACACAAAACAGGACAGCCTCCAACCAGCCAGCCAGCCAGCCAGCCAGCCAGCCAGCCAGCCAGCCAGCCTCCCTCCCAGCCCTCGCTCTTTCTCTCTCTCTCTTATCCCCCCTTCTCTCCCCCTCTCCTGCTCCTCTGTCTCTACCTCACTCCAGCTCTGTGTCTCCCAGCTGTTGTGCTCCGGCTGCAGGCATGAACGACATCAAACTTGCCCTGCTGGGCAGCAAAGGAGCTGGAAAATCAGGTGAGCCTCTCATCTGTAGCGATCACACACTTTCACACTCACAACGCTTTCCAGGCAGGGCTCAGAGTTTTAAATGATCTGCTGCAAAGGTAGATTTTTACTAGCCAAAAGGTTTAAGATGAACTTGTGTGCCCCAGCCATAGCTGGAGCCAGATTGCTTTGTGTGTTGCTATTGCAACGGTGTTACTCTGAACTCAGTTAGTCAGCTGCACTAATGTACTATAAAGGCCTGCTTTGACAGGCAGTGTGATGAATGATGTCCACTCTGCATGACCGCACTTTTTAATGTTCACTGTGCTGGATTTTTTTTGTTGTATGAATTAGGTCACTGTTAAACAAATCATCCAGAGGGGAAATTAAAATTGATGGTTGTAACAAGCAAGTAATTGGCATAACTGATGAGGGATTCTTTTTTTTCCCTCCGACACTGAATAGGGACATAGAGTCCCTCAGGCGGCATACCTGTACTGATGACTATTAAATAAGCGCAGAATAATTACCCATGGTCCCCTGGGGCCAAAAATTAAGAGCCAGTAGTGGAGACCACAGTAACAAAGTCCTCTAATCCAGGAGGCTCACATGGGAGAAGACAGACTGGGAGAAACATCCCATCCCAGATACATCTTGGCAGATGTGAGAATGTGTCATGGAAACGGGACTTTGGTTTTAGCCTTACGGATGCAAGGGACTGAGATGGGATGGCTTCAGAAAAAAAAAACATAACAGCGTTCTCATGACATACACAGAGTGAGTGTTTGCACATGGAAACATAGCCCTGATTTCAGCGGAGAGGGTGAGCGAACGCGGCTTCATTGCTCAAATATTTAATATGCACCAGGCAGTGCACTCACGGCCAAAAAAAAGCGCGAAAAGAAATGTAAGTGCTGGTACCAGGGGTGCCAAATCCACCCCGGTGCATGTTGCTGCAGAGTCCAAGCCTTTGATGGGAGCGGGGATTGACTCTTCCCCTCTTGTACCCTCGTTTCCTCGGCTCTGTTTACCCCGCCAAGCTTTAACAGCATTGTTTGCGGCTCAGGCCGAGTGTTTTCAGCTCGTTTCTCTGCTATTCTCTAACATGGTTCCTTCCCTCTACCACGTCCACCCTTCTCCCTCCCTCCATTCTTCTCTCTTCCTCCCCTCCTCTTGCTATATCTCTGTCTGTCTCACTCGCTCTCTCTGTATCTCTCTCTATCTCTCTCACACACACTTACACACACACACACACTTTCTTTCTCTCTCTTTTCTCTCTCTCTCTCTTTCACACACACACACACTTTCTTCCTCTCTCTCTTTAAGTCTCTCTCTTTGTCTTTCTCTTTGTCTCTCTCTCTCTTTCCCTCTCTCTGTCTGTCTGTCTGTCTCTCTCTCTCTCTCTGTCTCTCTCTCTCTGTTTCATGCTTCACAGCGGTTCTGGTGCGGTTCCTAACCAAGCGTTTCATCGGGGAGTATGCGTCCGACACAAGTGAGTCTAGTTCTCCCACCTGCACGTGTTTAATGATGTGACCGAATTACTGGTGCTGGACTTACCCGCCCTACATCTCAGCAGCCAAATCTGTTGCCACTGGCCGGGCACCAGCAACCTTCACTGAACACAGAGCTTTATTGTGTCCCACATTCATGGGAAATATGACTGCGGCCAAACTGACGCAATGCCCCGAGATTAAGCTTCATGTTAAAAAGAAAGAGAAAACATATGGGCTGATTATGGCGTTTAAAACTTCAAGGCATTAAAACAATTGTGTAAACATCCCAACTTTAAGACAGCCCATGGATTTGATGAAAACGTCTCGCAGAGTTGAGTGAAGTCATGGGCTTGTCCCATTAGTCACTGTGTGTCTCTGTGATGGCCGACCCTTTCATGTTGTCATGTTCTGAGCGCGCGTGATTTCCGACCGCTCCACTCATGGCTAATTCCCTTAAATCTATTGGCTTGTCTTCTCTGACAGAACGACCATGCCAGGGATTTTTTGAGGCTTACAGTAATCATTTCTCCTCATTGCAGCTGCATGTGTATCCCATTGCTCACTGGCTCGCACTGCTCCCTCTCACGTGCCTCTTTTATATATTCTATTTACATTTTACTATGCCGTACATTTCTGTGAGCCAGGCCTTTTATTTGGCACACATGTTGGGTCATAACAAAAAAAAAGACTGTCTTTCAACCTGTTTGTTTGCAGATTCCTTATACCGTAAAAGGCTCTCCATTGATGGGAGACAGTTGAACCTGGAAGTCTTTGATCCCTGCTCACAGGTATGTGGCCATATCCCTATAACTGCTGCCTCTGACAGATAATGCTCGGTGATCACAAAAGGGGCAGCGCATCAGGCTGGAGTTGAAAACGTCTCCATATGGAGTCTGTATGCTGTGGCTCTTAGAGGCTTTATGACAGGAGCCCCCGAGGTTCAGAGAGCTGGTGCGTGGCGTGTAGCTCGGCCTTTGAAAGCTGAGAGCTGCAGAGCAGCGGCAACAGAGCGTAGGCTACGCGGCTCACGGCTGTTGCATCTGGGACCTTTTACTGGCCCCTCGCTTCTGAGACCCGCTTGCTATACGCCATACGAGCGCCGCAGTCCAGATACCAGGATGTGTGTGCTGTCCGGCTTTTGTGACATCTTAAGCATGTGAAAGGCATTAAACAGGCTAACAGGTTCTCAGTGTGTCTCTAGATTCACAACCACCCCCTAACACACACGCACACACACACACACACACGAACACACACAAGTTTACAGAGACGAAACAGTGAGAGAAAAATAAAAATTCTCTATCTTGACACAAGAGACATTTACTTGTCCCCAGAGTGCTGTTGGGGGAAAATTCGAAACTTGTGTGGAAGCATAGCCGTTATCTCCCCTGCTGTTTGATACCACCACTGCTTTATACCAGCAGCAGGAGGAGTTAATGGAAAGTGAGGTCGTCCGCTTGTTTATGCCCCCTTGTTTCACCCGCTCCTGGGCACCTTTTTTTCTTTTGCAAGGCCGGGTTGGGAGCGTGGCCTCCTTTGATCATCAGACCCCAGTTTTGCCTCCCCCCTTCTTTCCCCAACCTCCTCCTCCGGCCTCCCTAACGCTCCTAACCCACCCCCCTTCGCCTCTTTCCTTCCTCCCCTCAGACAAGTGAGAGCAGATGCATCCTGGAGGAGCCCGTGGAGTGGGCCGACGGCTTTGTCGTTGTCTACAACATCAGCGACCGCACGTCCTTCCTCAATGCCAAAAACATCCTGTGCCAGATCAAAGAGACCCGCGGAGGGGAGACCTGTAAGGGGTGAGTGACGTTGTGAACCCCCTGACCCCCAGGGGGACTGATGTGGGCAGAGGACTGGATAAGGGTGGGGGTGGCTGTGGAGTTGTGGTGGCGTTGGGGGTCGGGGCCCTTCTCGGAGGGATTAATGAGGACCATTTGTTGAATCCTGTGTTTCTTGTGTGGGTTGCGTGCTGTGGGCATGAATTTAAACTGGAACTGAAAAAATGTGGCATTGACAGAAATAAGCAAATAAAAGCAAACAATTGGCCAACTCTGATCAATGTGGGTGGGATTGGTTTGCCGGTTTGTCCCAGAGTTGATAACCGTTACACTCTGACACATCCACATACACACACACAAACATGCATGCACGCACGCATATGTGCCTGCACACGCATATGTGCACACACACACACTCACCCACACATGCAGGCAGACACACATACGCACATATACACACACACGCATACAGACACCCACACACATACAGACACACTCTCTCAGTTCTGTTCTGTTAATTGTTAGAGGGAACACACATGCGTTTTCCAGAGGGCCCTCCATAACCTTTCCTAACCAGATTGATGTAGCAGAGCCGAGGGTATTCACCGAACAATTGTCACTTGAAAGTCATTTGCTGACAGTGGTAAGTGAGGGTGTGAAGTAGGCAGCTGGCAACCATTAAAGCTCTCACACATACATGGAGAGTGAGATCAGATGGGTGGTCATGCCTCAGTCCCCCTTTCCGTGCGTTCACTCGCACAGGGCTGAAGCGTTTTGACACGCTCTGTGGGGAAAAAAAGACATGACACAGGGCTCAGCAAAGCACAATTTGAGGTCCTGTTTGACACTTGACACACGCTCTTTTGCTCTTTGCTCGTTGGTCCTTAGCACATCTCGGGTACAATGCTTTATTGTTTGTTCGAGTTCAGAAAGTTCTGCTCGACCATATGGTTGTGTAAACACTCCCAGTAAAAAAAAAAAGAAATGAGCTAGTGAGAATAATCAGTCTTCATCATTGCCGTGTTGGCCAGGGAGGTGGACGTGCCCATCTGCCTGGTGGGGAACAAGCAGGACCTGTGCCACAGCAGGCAGGTGAGCGAGGAGGAGGCCCGCGCCGTGGCCCTGGAGCACAAGTGCCACTTCCAGGAGGTGTCGGCGGCCGAGGACTACCTGGAGATAGGCAACCTCTTCACCAAGCTCATGCGGCACGTCATGGAGCACCTGAAGCACCGCGCCGATCGCCGACGCTACAGCGGCTCCAAGTCCATGGCCAAGCTCATAAACAACGTCTTTGGCAAGAGGAGGAAGTCTGTCTGAGTGGGCCTCGCGGGGCTGCCAAGGGGGACGTTGCTACAGCCGAGTGCCTCATTTGCTCGCACGAGTGTCAAAAATCTGTGTTCTCTCACGTGCAGATGTTTAGCGTTGTCTTTCGGACAAGGTTTTGACTATTCGCACAGTGAAGTCGTAACTGTTCTATTGTCTTTGTTCTGAGAGAGCTATAATTTCCTGATGTGTTTCCATTACTTTTATGACTGTTACAGAGATACAGAGACAGAGGTTTGTCATCACGTTCAATACAATGGCACAAATTGTATACCACATTGGTGTATGTTAACATAATGACATAATAATACAATGATCAAAATGTCTGGAAAAAATCTATAAGAACCTGAAGAGCAAAAGTTATTTCTTGTCATAACAATACAGACAGAATAACATGTACTTTGTTTTGAACTCTGATAAAATGTTACATCCTGAATGACTTTCATGTATATAAACACACAAACTTTTCAGACTTTTGTCTTTTCAACTAAGCATTAGACATTTTCTCCAAATCACTTATGATTTGTTGGACATCAACGTGACTCACCAGCCTCCACATGTAGTAACATAGCCTATGTCAGCTCCATCTGTTATGGAGCTGTAATGAGGTGAGAATTATGGGTAAATTACCCCTGAACAAGAGCATGGCACAGGACTTCAAATAAATCCCAATTGAGTCTTTGCTGTGGCATTTTAAAAATGAGCTGCTTTTCATCTTTTCTTGTAACGATGGGTAAAATTGCTTTCTGTGGAAGAAAAAAAACAAAAGCAGTTAAAGCTATATCTGACATAGCTGCAATGGTATGTGTATTTTATAGCATGCAGATATATAACAGAAATGATATGTTCCACATTTTGCAAACGTATCAGAACTATAAGTAGCCTAGAGAAATGACTTTTGATGTCTGACAGCATCAATTTACTGAGATGGATCAACATATTCCTAACCATTTACACGTGTTTTACTTTCAAGAGACACTGATTAATTTTGTAGTATAGTATCCAGACATTGTGCGTAGACCTGAAGTTTCTATGTCATTCTCAATGAGGAATCCACAATAACAGTCTACAGCAAAACACCCTTATCATAAAACACAATGCTGAGAAAATGGCATTTGAGCAAAGGAATCTCATTACTGTATTGCTGAACATGTGCATTGTACATTGTTATTTTGAGAACTTAATAAAGGACTTAATAAAGAGCTTCATAACACCATGAGCTTTGAAACTGCAGATACCTAGATACCTACAGCCCCTACAGCACATATTGTAAAGACATGTACTTACACTGTAAACACACTGACGTATACTGACTAAAGTTGAAATGCATAGTACCTCAGGGCACTCAATAATAACAGGGATGGATTTTTTATTATTGTGCCAGCTGACGGATGAGATTTTGCTGTGTGGATGAAAGTTGTAATCACACCAGCATACAGGAAGAATTAAAGAAAAATAAACACAGCTCTTAAAGAAAAATAATCACAGCTCTTTCTGCATAAAAATGCTTCCTTCCTATTGAATCGTCTGAAAGCAAAGCCAGCATGGAGTACATGGCTTCACTGCTGAGGAAGGCTTAAAGTGCATGCTTCGAATTCACAAATAAGCATGAGAATCATCTGGTGTCGATTATCTCTGAAAAGAGAGACTCAGATTGTACATGACCTGTTAAGTCGTTATGGTTTTGTTGGACTGTATTGAACCATCCAACCGATTTTCCCAACCATCCAACAGGAGAGTTTTCTAAAATTTCAGCCCCAAGTATGGAAACCAAATCAGCAAAGCTGGCAAGAGCTGTATACATGTTTTAAATCTGTAATTATATTTTATCTCTGGACCATTACGTTTATATCTAGGGAATTAGGTCATTTGTTGTTATAAACTGGAAGCACAAGAAAACAGATTCACATTTGGCAAAGCCATCCAATTCAACATTTATGGTGTGGAGGAGGTTTACGCGACATTATAAACACACATGAAGTTATCCTCCCTGTTGTGTTGTTATACTCTAGAGAGAATCACATACTTTCCTTATTCATCATTCTCCTTTCTTGTTATGATTAATTAACCAGAAAGAGCAATACTATTCTGAGTCTGGGAGCTTACCAGGGCCTTTCATTGTAGGCTATACTTTGGGGTTAGGGGTGGGTTAGAATGATGAGGCCTAGTAATGTCAGGGGACATTTTGAGGGCATTATTAATATTGTTGGTAATGGAAGGGGTTTCCATTAATTGTATTCTTTTTTAGGACACAACATTTCTAATGGTGTCCCTAGATTACTGTAATACTCAACTGGCCCTTTGAAGCAATGTTTCTTCAAGGTCTTTTTGGAATGCTTTTGAATGTTCATGCAATATCACAAATACCCACTAGATGGAGACTAATACACAAGAATTCGGTGTGTATAATCATGGACAAACGTTGTATCAAAGTTAATTTGATAAGATATTTTGATTGATAACACAACTATACTACTAGTAACATGTTCTGATCTAGTGTCCATTGCCCTTTCTAATGGGTTATTATAATAAAGTCTCATAAAAACTGAAGAAAGCACATGAACATTGTTTGCTTAAATATTGCCAACACCCATAAAGTAAAAATAATTACATTACAGTCTAGCTAATACATTCATATGATATTAGGTTAAGAGGGAGCTCTACGCATCATCCAGAAGCTGGCAGGTGCCTCACTTTAGGACACTGCTTGTATAAAGGAGGAGCTGGAGCACACTGCATCTTAAACGTTTATATTTTTATTTGCAAAAAATGACTGACGTTTCGATGTTACTACATCTTCTTTAGAGTCCCTAAAAATATAAGATTTTAAGCTGCAGTGTGCGCCAGCTCCTCCTTTATACAATCATATGTCTGGCTGTACAGCAACGTGATTGACGTGCAAGAATTTCTGTAAGGATGTCCTACATCAGCCACCGTACTCCGCCCCCCTTCAGTAAGAACCATACAGTCTATGGTAAGAACAGAAAAGTTTAGAAAGTGTCGCAGCGAATTATCCACCTGATCTACAGCCACTGGTCATTACAGGTGAAGAAAACGTCCAAGGAGAGTCTGGAATAGAACGGCTGGTAAATTAATGTTTTATTGAAGGATTTGTATTGCTTTTTTGCTAGATTGCTCTGGAGAGAAGTTGATGCCGAATGAAAACGGCCAAGCTAACTTCTTTTGTTGCCATAGCAACACACGCCAAAGCCTTAGTGAGTGTTGCATTCACTTGTGGCAAACGATTCCCAGTGATTAAATTATTTCGCTCTATACTTTGTAACCCCTGCTGTTTACATTAGCACATTTTATTTATAAGTACCTGTTTAATATGTGCGTGAATTTTGTTGCATCTGAACATCAGCAACCGTGATTACACTGTACATCTCAGCCGTGCTAGCTGGTAGCTGACATTAGGGCAGCTAATTATCACGCTAATGGACAGGACACACAAAGCGAGATTTCAAAAACGTCGTGGTATTTATATTGACAATAAGAAGAGAAAGTTCGATTTGCCATAACTCAGTAAACTCAATTTAATGAGCGTGGTTTTATTGCTACTTCAGCTTGGAGCACATCGAATGTGTTAAAACATCAGCGAGCATTAAAACACCTATTACTATGCAGGTTCTATGCCAGATAATTATATTTAGCTGGAATAGGTCACAGAAAGTTAATTGCTACTTGTATGAGATTTAAATAATTACAGGCTCCAAGCAGCTGGGTGTTTCTTGCTCCTGCAACATTGCCTTTCTTGCTGAAGAATGTAATGCTCCAGTTTCACATTTTTCCCAGTTGACATGATAAAATGGGTGCAGGTCTGGGCGATATGAGTACCGTAGGGAAAATGTTACTAATTTAAGTGACAAGAGATCCATTACTGAATATCCATTATCTGATCTCTATTTCTTAACTGCGAATTGTTCAGAATCTGTGCACGCCACTTACAGTATTTTAGTGTGAATAGTTGATTTGTAGACCTGTTATTATCATGGACGCTTTCAGCAAAAAGTATAGGGGAATCTAACCTCTGTTGCTGTTCGAAAATTCAGTTGATCATTGCAGTGGACAATTTTGTATTAAGTCAGAATACTTTAACAGTGATAGGCCTGCCCTGAAATGCACAGAATAACTTAGACCTGTACGCTGATATTTCTTGGTTTTTGTGTGGTCGTCTAAATCCTTTATCTACTGTACATTGAAAGGGATTTTGCTTTTCTGAAGGTTTTACTTTGGCAAATGGCCAGTGATAGAAAATGCAGAAGAATCCAGAGACCAAAGCTCTGTGACAGATGTCGGAATGCCTGCTATCATTTCAGCTGTGATCATTTTTTTAATTCTTAATTGTTCCTCTCACAGGAACTTACTGACATTTCAGAAACGGTGCCCTTCAGAGACATGCCTAGCTGGTGCTATTAAGCCAGTGACAAATGCTTTTGAATATGTTGTTGAGCATTATCTCCTAGCAACATGTGAACTCCACTGAGCAAGTGGGAGCAACTTGATCTTTTGCTTCTTTAGAACAGAGCAAGTTCATCCAGTCTCTGCTGATCAATCAAACGTGACTTGAAAGAAACCACAAAAGGACAATTGGTTATTCAAAATAACTAAATAGCCTACTGGAAGTGCCCTGACCACAAAGCCCACTGCTTAGATTTTTAACAGTAGGTTTCAAATGATAAGGAAAGCAGAAAAGAATCATAGTTAAAGTAGTGCAGTGTTTCTGTGGGTGTATTCTGTAGCAACAGTGCTTTATGTTGAAAGCATTCTCAAGTATGATCTCTGTCAAAACACCAGACGAGTAGACTAGTATTTCATTATGTGAAAAAACCCCTCCTGTTTGGTCTAGTAGGAATACTTTGTCAGTTTGTCTCCAGATATTTGCAGACTCTGCCATCATATGGTGAGTGCATTATGACAAGATTATAGATGCCGCGCTACACTATAGCTCTCACAAAAGAGGCTTATTTAAGCAAAGTGCATCTAAGATTTCCCTCGCCTAGCCTATATTTGTAGTCTAGACATGCTCATCTTCCTTCAGCAGGTAATATAATTCCAAGGCTCATTAAGATGGCGAGGTTTATCATTTGTCATCAAAGGCAGTTGTCAATAAATAATTAAGCTGCAGATGATGAGAATGAAATATTTAGCCTAGCCAGACTGCAGAGAGAAAAGATGGTTGTGCATGCCACGGGTATACTGCTTAAATCTTAACAGTTTGTTTTTTGGCAGCGTCTTTCTATACTCTGCTTGGTGGCGTGCCAAGGTGAAAGTAAATTTGGAGGAAGTTGTTGAATAGCACAGTAATAAAGTAGTCTAACATAACATCCCAAGATCCCACTGCAGTTTCTGTATGGTCTACATTGTGCCAAGTGACTTTTTTGACGATCAGACCCTTAACCTTCTGCTTCAATAAGAGCTGCTCACACAGTTATTACTCCATACGTCCATGTGCATTTGAACTGGGACTGCTTAAAAGGGTGGGCACACTTTCAAAGCAAAGCAGTGCGGTCTGCACTGTTGCAGAGGAAGAAAGGGTTGCATACATGGGGGAGAGAGACAGAGTAGAATTAAAGAAGAGTGTAGAACAGAACAAAAAGGATATGAGAGCACAACAAAGGGAGGAAGAAGGAGGAAGAGGCAGATTGAGAGACAGAGAAAGAAAGAAAGAAAGAAAGACAGACGTGCTGTGAAGCAGGGAGGGAGACGGCAGGAGAAAACTCAATCCAGGCCTGGAATTATCTCTGTGTGTCCAGGCATCATTCCGATGTCACATTTAATTTGCGTCGCCCGTCGAAACAGAGCATCTCTCTCTCGCAGCTGAGGGAAACAATGGGTATTTCCGTCTGCAAACAGTCTGTAAATAAACGCTAATGGGCGTCTGACAGTTATGGCACGGGAATGAAAAATGCAGTGGGATCGATTGCTGACATTCTATCTGCCATAATTACTTTCTACTGGGTGCTCTGTGAGATCTGAAGAGGCACCAGGAAGCGCGTGGTCCATGGTGAGGCCGACTGTTGCGATGCATCAGTCTCGGCTAATGATTCTTGCCTCTCTCATACCCTCTTGAGTGTGAGTGTCTTGATCTTGTGGTGCATTTCACAGACTGATAACAACACAATGTAACTCATTCCTTGAAGAAAAAAAAAGAAAAAATCTTTTCTGCTTTTTTCTGCTTAAGGATGAATACCTTCAAATTGTGAAACATAGCTGTAAAACCTTTTAACTTTGGCATGCTGACTCTCAGGAAAAAAAAAAAACCTCCCAAACTAAGGTAAAACCAATGTAACCGCCACAATACTGTGTAACTTCATTCTTTTGTCCACAGGTTGTTGCAACCGGAGAGAGCGGCAACAGGCCGAGCTGATGGAATTCCTCGAGTCCCCCCCGACGTGGTGAGCGCTCGCACATGTTAAACCTCTCTCCTAATTCGCCTTGGTGGCAATCTCTGGTGACACATCGTGCAGCTCATGACAGCTCCTGCACAGGTGGCCTGCCGAGCTGAGACGCAGGAAGGTGGGCTGCCTGCGAACGGAGCAGGCTATTATTCCCCCTTCTCCCAGCTCTGCCTTGTGAAACGTGTCATTCACGCGAGCCCCAGTTCTGTCACGCGCACTAGATGATTAGCTCCCAGTGTCTGAAGTTCTTCCTCTCCTGTCTGTATCGCGTGTCACGCCAAATTACTGTTCAATTAGCCTAAAAATTTCTCCCCATAGTTATGCAGATGTTCAGTATCTCCGTGCTTCTGGGCAGACTATTAATTTCCATAGTTTTTGTGTTATTTTATCGCTGAAATGCTCATGCCTTATGTAAGTAGAAATTGGTCTTACATAAAGTTAAAATTTAGTTATTTTGGATGTTGAAGTAACCAGTAAATTACAGAAGTAAATGAACTCTAAATGGAGTTTAATTTAACCATGAGTTCTGGGCTCACTGTTTACTAATTACACTCTACAGAGTGATAAAGTTACTCTAGCCTATCTCCGGTGTCAGTATTGATCGAAATGCTAGATCAAAGGCTTCAGTGTATTTTTCACTTGTTATTCAGTCAGCATAACACAATGATGAGCTTAGCATGCTACCCATTTATTAAGTTCTGACACAAAGTCATGGCCTTTTTATTATATATTGCAAAATACAGTAATGGTGTGATCTCAATTCAAAATTTGTACTACAATTTTATGTGAAAGACCTACAGCAAAAATATATTAACACTCTTATCTTAATTCATTTTTACTATGATTTCAGTGCCTTGTTACTTTAGTTATTATCTTTCTATAAGTGAAGCAGCCCAGCAGTAACCGTTGTTGACACTGTCCAACCAGACCGCTTGCAAGGCCATCCCACTGTACTGACAGTGACCTGTTTTAAGGTCAGGTACCTTTTCAGCCCTCACCCTGATATCTCCTTTCCCCCTGGCCTCATCACCCGGCACAGGCTGCACTCCCTGTGGCCCTGGTGTGGCCACAATCGCTTGGATACCGCTTAGCCAGGCAACCATCCCCTGGGTCTTGGCGCCGTCCTTGGCAAAACAAGCGCTTAATAAGCCGATTGGGATTCCAGAGGGAAGCTGTCACAAGCGCTTTTGTAACTGGCAAATAAGATTGGGGGTGGGAGATGTGGCGATGGGCGATTGTCCGGCCCGCGAGCCCGACCGCACGCCCGCCGTGGGATTGCTGTCAGGGAACAGATAGGTTAACGCTCCCCAAGAGAAAAGGTTAAAGACACCGTTTCCCTCTTAATTATTAATGCCCCGTCCGTGTGTGGCAGATGCACTCCAGCGCTCACTGCCATCGCTCCTCAATGGTCGTACATTTCATTTAGCTGCAGAGGAGCTGGATAAATTGGCCATCATATTAATATGACTACTTAAGACAATGGAGGCGGGGAGGGGGGGTGAGAGAAGCCCTGTTGGGCAACGTTTGCTGACATGCCAGAAAGGATCAAGATAGGAGGCGATTGTACACGAGTGCAGTACATGTGTGACAAGCCACAAAGCATTCACGATAAGATAGGCATTCACATTCACCTGTTATTAGGTTAAGGTAAACCCTCCATTCATATGCCTTAAGTGGATGCTGGAGTGTTATCGGGTCCCTTTAAAGAACTAATAATTGAGTTCTGCGTGATTGTTAAATTCCATCTTATCACTTGTCAGTGTGACTTAAGATGCCCTTCTTCAAGAGGACTTGACTTTCCTCTATCACAGTTACACATTAAAAATACATTTGTCTGATTAATTAATTCATGTGAGGTAATCTTGACATTTCTGTCATCAACACAAGCGATAAAGCCAGTGCCGAATAGGCTTTGACAGGAAAGTAGTTTTTCTGTCATGCATAGAAATTGACATTAGCCTACACATAATGTTTTGTTTATTCTAAAGTCATTTTGTGTGCATTCAAGTTCATTTTATTAGAAGATAGGCAAGAGACAACAGACTTGAAGGCCAGAGTCAATCAGTTTATATATATATTTTCTACTTTTTCTGAATGAAAACTTCTTCACGGACATAAAAAAATAAAACATTAAAGAACCCTAGAGCTTTTCATTGCCGCAGCTTATTGTGTGTCTATGAGGAATTATCCAGGCCTTATTGAGCATGGTGAAGACAGCATTTGAATGACCCTGTGGCAGAGCGACTGTCACCACCCAGCCTCTGCCAGGACACTTGGGGTGGGGAGGGAGGGGTGCTCGCTGCAGCACCAGCTGTGCCCCCATTGGCTCTCCTCCCAGCCTCACCTGAGCTAACCTCAGGTGTACAAGGCCTCACCTGATTATCTCTCCCAGGTTGGGTGACATAAAAACATCCCCGAAGATTTTCTCTGGAAGCGGTCAGAGGTAGAGAAAGAGAAAGAGAGAGAGCGAGACAAAGAAAAATCGAGGCAAATGATTATTGATCACACTGGGGAGGAGAAACCTACTCTGCTGGCTTATCAGCAGTGACTCTGCTGCGCCTGGTTGTTTTTGTGATTGTCCCCCGCAGTTGGGTAATCTGTCAGGACGGTGAAGGTACTTATTTATATATTTGTTTATTTATTTATTTATTTTTCCCAGTTTGTGGGGCTGGGCTCCCTGCACGTGATTCACACAACCTGAAACGCAGCTGTCCTACTTAGTCTGACTCTGTCTCTGTCTCTCTCTCTTTCTCTTTGTCTCTCTGTCTTTTTCTCTTTTTACCCTCTCTCTCATACCTCTCTGTCTATCTCCCTCTTTTTCTCTCTCTCTCTCTCTCTCTCTCTCTCTAGCTGAGGCAGACAGGCGTCTGGAGCTGGCAGAGAGATGGCCTCCCAGTGGACTCGTGTGAACAGCGCTGAGAGGAAGGTGCCTCACACGCGCATGGAAGACGAGATCGACATCCAGGTATAGACACACCCCCGCCTGTGCCCAGACCGTACCGGCACATTGTTATCGGCCATTATATGCTGCCGTGACCTCTCCTGGCTCTGAGCAATTAGCACGCTAGCCAGGGGTGCAGAAACACTTGTCCGTCACGCACCTGAGAATGTCTGCTCTTCCCCCACAGCGCCGTCCCCTGCCCTGGGGAGCAGCTGCAGGACAGTGGGATTATAATTGCCCCCCTATACACACATATACACACACACACACACACACACCAGCTCACTCCACAAACAAACACTCACACGCACACAACAAAACACACACACACACATGCCACCTCACAAATGTATACACATCCACACACACACACCACCTCACCCTGCAAATACACACACACACACACACGTGCGTGCTACCTCACCCCACAAACACACACACACAATCACACACACACACAGTCACTCACTCTCACACACACCCTTTAAGAGGGCAGGCGATGCAGTCTTTGCCAAATCCGCAGCAGGCAATGCTCAGCCTTGCATGCACAGAGATAATGATCAAGTTAATTAGACCTGAGATTGAATGAACTGCGGCAGCAACTTAATCATTTGTAACTTGATTAGAAATACTATATTCTCCAGCTCCAGAGACTGGCAAACTCGAAAATTAAGTTCCACTTTAAGATCCGGGTCTCCGGTTAATCGAGTATTGGAGACAGGAAAATAATTTTTGGAAAAAAAAAAAAATACAGTAGCAGCCTGAAAGACCAGACATTATTCTTTATGTGTGTGTGTGTGTGTGTATTTGTGTGTGTGTGTATGTTTTTGCATGTGAACACGTAACGTTCAGCCAACACTGGCATTTCATCTTTGTACCTCCAGCAAATCTACTCCTTTGGGAGGAAACTAGGTCAAGGAAGCTTTGGGGTCGTCTGTGAAGCCACCCACAAAGAGACGCAAAAGAAATGGGCCATCAAGAAGGTGAACAAAGAAAAGGTATGTGTGTGCATGTGTGTGTTTATGTATGTGTGTGTGTGTTTGTGTGTATGTGTTTACATTGCCTTTCAGAATGTAATGACAGCTGATGTATAAAGAAAAGAAGAAAAAAGCCCCAGTGAAGACTGTTATAAAAAACAGTGCATTCAGTTAGGAGTGTGTATATCTGTGTCTTGTTTGTTTGTGTGTGTGTGTTTGTATGTGTGTTTGTGTGTGTGTGTGTGTGTGTGTGTATGCGAGCAGGCAGGGAGCTCTGGAGTGAAACTGCTGGAGAGGGAGGTGAGCATCCTAAAGCGCGTCAATCACGAGCACATCATTCACCTGGAGGAGGTATTTGAGACACCAAAGGTGAGCAGGAACCAACGGCATTTAGAAATATCCACTACGAAGCGCCCAGAGCCCCCATGCCCCCCCATGCCCCCCCATGAGCATAATAAAGCACAGGGGAAGGCTTTTACCTGCCTCTATTGTGTGTGTGCGCGCGTGCTGCTTTGTGATTTAAGATATTGATTTCCTCTGCCCTACTTCTGGGCCTGTTTGAATCTAGGTTGGCTCAGTAAGTTTAAAGAATACACCGTGAAGGGCTGATATTGTGGAGGGGTTTGTGTATTGTATTTAAATAGTGTATGCGTGTATATGGGTACACTGGCACATTTATGAGTCCACGTTATGCATGTATGTGTTTTATGTGTGTGTGTGTGTGTGTGTGTGCACGCACAAATAAATACCCGTCTGTGTGCATGCGCGCATTGTTATACCTACTGTACCTGTTTGCCCATGTGTTTTTCTTTGTGTGTGTGTGTGTGTGAGTGTGTGTGTTTGTGTGTGTGTGTGTGTGTGTGTGTGTGCATCCCAGAGGATGTACCTGGTGACGGAGCTGTGTGAGGGCGGCGAGCTGAAGGAGCTGCTGCAGCGGAGGAGGCGCTTGAAGGAGGAGGACGCGCGCCACGTCATCAGCAGCCTGGCCCAGGCCATCGTCTACCTGCACAAGAAGGGTGAGGGACGCCCAGCCTATACACACCCCATGAACATACATCATCACTTTAGCTTCAATATCAGTATTGTCTACTTAAAGTACAGTTTAGCTTCACCATCACTATCAAGTACCGACGCATCAGCAGTTTAGGTTCACCATCACCATCGTCTACCTGCACAAGGAGGTGAGGGACTCCCAGCCTATACACACTAGAGGTGTGAACCTTCACTCATCTTACGATTCGATTCGATTACGATTATTAAGCTAGCCATTCGATTCGATTCGATATCTCGATGCATCACGATGCATCGCGATTCTTCACATCAATTTTCTATATTACTGCACATGGCTTTGATTTCATCAACAAGCACAAGCAGTCAGATATTACCTTCCTATTTTATTTAATAAAACTCAACAGCCACCAATATTCATGGCAAATTAAAAACATTATGAAATAAAACGTAACAGCACAGTTTAATACACAAGAAAATACATTATAATCGATTATCATCTGCTATTGAAACGATTATTAATCGTTCATGTCTGCATCACGATGCATCGATTATATGATTAATTTCAACACCCCTAATACACACCCCTATAAACATACATCATCAGCTTCACTACCAGTATTGTCTAGTTTAGCTTCAACATCACTATCGTGTACCTAAAGTACAGACGCATCATCAGTTTAGCTTCACCATCACTATCATGTACCTAAAGTACCAACGCATCAGAAGTTTAGGTTCATGATCACCATCGTGCACTTGTACAAGAAGGGTGGGGGACTCCCAGCTTATACACATCCTCTACTTAAAGTACAGACTCATCATCAGTTTAGCTTCACCATCACTATCATCTACCTAAAGTACCGACTCATCGTCTACCTGCACAAGAAGGGTGAGGGACTCCCAGCCTATACACACCCAATAAACATAAATTATCACTTTAGCTTCACTATCACTATCTTCTGCTTAAAGTTTAGCTTCAGTATCACTGTTGTCTACTTAAAGTACAGACTCATTATCAGTTTAGCTTCACCATCACTATAGTGTACCTAAAGTACAGACGCATCATCAGTTTAGCTTCACCATCACTATCATGTACCTAAAGTATCAACGCATCAGCAGTTTAGGTTCACGATCACCATCGTGCACCTGTACAAGAAGGGTGAGGGACTCCCAGCCTATACACACCCCATAAACATACATCATCACTTTAGCTTCACTATCACTATTATCTACTTAAAGTACAGACTCATCATCAGTTTAGCTTCACCATCACTATCATCTACCTAAAGTACCAAGTCATCGTCTACCTGCACAAGAAGGGTGAGGGACGCCCAGCCTATACACACCCCATAAACATACATCATCAGCTTCACTACCAGTATTGTCTAGTTTAGGTTCACCATCAATATCGTGTACCTGAAGTATCGACGCATCAGCAGTTTAAGTTCACCATTACCATCATCTACCTGTACAAGAAGGGTGAGGGACCCCCAGCCTATACACACCCCATAAACATACATTATCACTTTAGCTTCAATATCATCTACTTAAAGTACAGAGTCATCATTAGTTATCTTCACCATCACTGTTATCTAAAGTACAGACTCATTGTCTACCTGCACAAGAAGGGTGAGGGACTCCCAGCCTATACACACCCAATAAACATACATCATCACTTTAGCTTCACTACCACTATCTTCTGCTTAAAGTACAGTTTAGCTTCAGTATCACTGTTGTCTACTTAAAGTACAGACTCATTATCAGTTTAGCTTCACCATAACTATCGTGTACCTAAAGTACAGACACATCATCAGTTTAGCTTCACCATCACTATCATGTACCTAAAGTACCGACGCATCAGCAGTTTAGGTTCACGATCACCATTGTCTACCTGCACAACAAGGGTGAGGGACTCCCAGCCTATACACACCCCATAAACATAAATTATCACTTTAGCTTCACTATCATCTACTTAAAGTACAGATACATCATCAGTTTAGCTTCACCATCACTGTCATGTACCTAAAGTACCGACGCATCAGCAGTTTAGGTTCACCATCACCATTGTCGACCTGCACAAGAAGGTGAGGGACTCCCAGCCTATACACACCCCATAAACATAAATTATCACTTTAGCTTCAGTATCACTCTGGTCTACTTAAAGTACAGACGCATCATCAGTTTAGCTTCATCATCACTATCATCTACCTAAAGTATTGACGCATCAGCAGTTAAGGGTTTACCATCACTGTCATGTACCTAAAGTATGGACTCATCGTCTACCTGCACAAGAAGAGTGTGGGACACCCAGTCTTATTCCAGCACCACACACAGACACTCACTGAGCACCACACACAGACACTTACTGAGCACCACACACACACACTCACTGATCACCACACACAGACAGACACACACAGACAATTACTGAGCA
>CM050207.1:7739782-7769782 GCA_027475355.1 Coilia nasus
ACATACAGTACACACACACTCTCTCCTTCGATTGCAGTCATTTGGTTAAGTGTGCTGTGTGGCTGTTAATGTGATTGCTGTGCTGTGCTGTGCGTGGCAGGCTGAGCGGGGAGCCTCCGTTCATGTCCAGCTCCGCTCACGTCCAGCTGGAGCTGATCAAGGAAGGCACGCTCACCTTCAGCGACCCTGTCTGGGACGGCATCAGCGACGCAGGTCCTCCAACCCCTTTACCCCCAACACCACCACCCCCCTACCACTCTACCCATCTCTCTCACCACCCCCCTACGCCTCTACCCATCTCTCTACAGCCTCACCACACAACCTCCACCTCTCTCTCTTTCTTTCTTTCTCTCTCTCTCTCTACCTCTCTCTGTCGCTGTCTTTTGTTCACTCCACTGTTGATATCTTTCCCCAGCACCACCATTAATAATAATAATAATAATAATAATAATAATAATAATAATAATAATAATAATAATAATAATAATAATAATAATAATCTTTACTTGTATAGCACAATTCATACATACAAGATGCAGCTCAAAGTGCTTTACAGTTTGGCAAGGTCGTCACAAGACAACATTTCTTGCAGTCCAGTGGCACCGGAGCAGATGAATACAGTAGCCATTGACCTTTGTTCTGCAGCAAACCACTGTTTCTCTTCGTAAGATAAGAAATTGTATGTAACACATGCGTCTAATGTTTGTAACAAAAAAAAGCGAAAGACAGTTTGCAATTTGAAAGACAAAATGTTGAAGTACTTTGAGCTACATCCTCTGTATGAAAAGTGTTGTGTGAATAAAGCGTAGTATAATTAACAGTTATTTCATTTTTTACCCACTAGCTAAGAAAGTGCTGTGCTGCCTGCTGAAGGTGGACCCTGCCCATCGCATCACGGCCAGTGAGCTGCTAGACAACCCCTGGATCACAGTAAGCACTCGCCCACCGCCACCCTGGGGCCCTGACCACTACCGGCCCCGCCACGCCATGATGACACTACATCTGTGCCACTCTAATGTCTATCACTTTACAAAACTTTTTCCACAACAAAAGTGAATATTTAGTTGAATGTTTACTTACCTCTTTATGTACTGGTACAAAAATGTATGTGACAATCAGATTTACTAATGTATCTAATGTATCTAATCAAATCTAAATGTATCTAAATATAATATAATATCACTTAAAGTGCATGCAGTGTTATGGCAAGTACTGTAGGGTTAGAAAGCTATGATCCTGGTAGACCACGCAAAGGCTCAAAGTAATCATTCGTTACTAAATAAACAAATATTACAGTATAACTAACGGTTTCTACCCAATCTGACTCTAAAAAACATTGCATGATTTTATTCAAGGGCAAGGTTTTAATCACGCACATCCATGTAATTCAAACTGCAAGATTCAAAAAAGTAAACCTGTAAAGACAAATAAAAATCCGCACACTTGAAAGCTCCCATTAAGGTTCTTTTTTTGTTTTTGTTTTCAGCAGTGACGTTTCGAGCCCTCATGGCCATTCCTCAGACTTACCTATTTAGCTCACCATACTTTACATTGTTGTCAACGTTTTCCCCTCTCTAGTGCTGCCGCATCTCCAGGCAGCCGGCGTAAGACTTAACCGCTCTCTGGCACCGGCCATCATTCGCATTTAGCTGTGGCTCATCAGAGCAGCTTTTAGAAAGGGCACTTTAAACGCCGCCTCATTGGGCCTGTGCCGTGTGTGTGTGTGTGTGTGTGTGTGTGTGTCTGTGTGTGTGTGTGTGTGTGTGTGTGCGCGTATGTGCCTGGCTGCTGGATGGAGAGGCTGAGTGCGCCTCAGTAGTACTGGACCAATGCTTTTGCTATATGTGGAAGCACTCAGGCAGTCAGACAAGACGGGAAGACTTAAAAAAAAAATAAAAGAGAAGAAAGGAATAATTGGCCTCTTGGTTTTATGGCAGTGGCTTCTTTCAGTAGGATGGTTTTGACGGAGTCATGCCAAGATAGGAAAACCACTTTAACCTTTCACCTTTGACCTTTTTGCTCTTTTTTTTTTTCAAACCGGTAGGGTGACACAAGTATGGCATCGACGCCCACCAACGTGTTAGAGATGATGCGGCAGTTCCGGAACGATCCGGAGGAGTTGGACGAGGTGGACGCGGCAGGCTCAGGACCGGACGAGCTGTCGCTGTGCAGTTCCCAAGACAGCACAACAGATCCGCAGATGCAGACGCAGACTGAGCTGCATACGCAGAGACAGACGCAGACACATACGCAGACAGAAGCCTCCCTAGAGCAGTCTGGCTGCAGCAACTGCGTGTTGCTTACAGAGGAGGCCGACACAGAGGGCTGTAAGCCCTCCACCCACTCCAAACAGGTGCCTTACCGCCCCTCCGTGCAGGAAAATAAAAGATATGGTGTTCATAAAAAATACACGCTGACTGTATGGTGTATAAATGTCAGTAAATTACATAAAGGGTAACCAAGCACATCAAAAAAGCAAAAACATACCACATTGTCTTCCCTGCCCAAACTATATGCTGAGCACAAAAAATGATCATCCAATGGGCCTCTGGGAAATATGTTTGGCTTGCAAGATATTTTAAAGGTGTACTTCCATCGTGTTTTCATTCATTTTGTGGTGGTCTCTAGGAATTAATGAATGCCCTGTGAGCCGGTTTTGGTGAAAAAAATGCTTTAGTGCTTCTGTTTCAGGCTGTTGTAGTTTGGTGGAGGAGATGAGGCAGAGACAATCACAGGTTCCCGGCTATGCTAGTCACAGGTTACAATCATTCGAAGCCCATTCTGTCATAGCGAACCACATACTTACCTATACTTCGCTAAGTGAATGTGTGCTGCAACAAAACTTCTCCAGTAATTACAACTGCCATAGCTTTTTCTAATTTACAAACCTACGTCACTTTGTTGGCCTTTTACTTATTCCCCTGTTTTTCCGCCTACTACTGACTAATGGAGGCAATCGGGTTAGAAGAACATTTTCACGTGCAGCATGCATATGCAACTCGGGGTGACCTGTCGTATTTCAAAAGAGCAAGTACTAGACGGTTTCTCATGGAAGTACTCCTTTAACAGGTGTACAGTCCACACACGTTCACTGAACTTGTTAGCGTCAGTATCAGTAAGACACAGACAGCAGATGAAGTGCAAAGGTACTGCAGGGTCAGAGTCCTGCAGTGTTGGGTTCAGTGCCCTTCAGTCATATTGTCCCTCCTCGCAGTGTCCCCTACACACTCCTCTTTATGTCCCATACACTTTTACAGAGAAACAAGAAGAAGGCCTCACTCTCATCCTCCAACGGAGTGAAAAAGAACGGGCCGCTTGCTAAGACCTTCAGTAACACACAGGTCAGACGTTATGAGGTTTTCAGACACTTAAAGTGTTTAAAAATATTTTTTCATCTTTTTTTATTGTTTTAATTTGTGTGTCATTCCTCAAACCACCACTAGGTGGTGCCAACACTACCAGCATGTGCTGTAGCCCAGCATGGGAGCCTGCAGCCTGCTTGTGTTGATGCGTGCGCCCGCGCTCTTGCGTGAGTTGAATGTGAGTGTCTTATCTTTTCAGTCCCACGCAGGTGGCGGCAGACCCTCCGCAGGCCACGCGGCTCCCAAACACGGCAGCGGTGGCATGCCCTCGGACCGCAGCGAGACGGGCCCCTACGCCAAGTGCGCGTCCGGCCCCGGCAAGTGCGAGAGCCCGAGCAGTGGCAGAAGAGGCACCTGCAACAGCCACGTCCTGTCTACCTGCGGCGGTCTGTCTGGGCCTCGGTCCCCTAAGCCGCCCCTGCTCGGCGGCGGCAGCAAGCCCAAGAAGGTGCCCTAGGGTGGGCGGGGAGAGCCCACAGGCCAAGGCCCCGCGGGTCAGGAGAGTGCCAAAGCAGCACAGCACCGTCCGCAGCCGGCCCTGGAGCGTGGCTAGCCTGCTGGACACGTGAAGCACCCACAGCTCCTTCCTCCTCCTTTCCCGTCACCTGTAGAGTACAGCGGGTCTCTTGTAGCGCTAGCCAGCGGAGCCTGGAGCACGCATTTAAGCTGCTCAGCCAATCACAGAGCTGCTTCACATTCCACACCACCAATGTTCCAGTGCATTATGACCTCATAGGCAGCAAGGTCCATACAGTCCATTGGAAGGTTCCATACCTTGCAGTGGTGACTCCCCACGACCTTGACCTATGGTGGGGGTCCTAAGCTGGAGATGGGGCAACTTTTGAAAGGGACAAGGCCCGTGGCCTAAGGAGCCAGCAGAGCATGGGCAGGGCATGCTTGCCTGGTCATGTGACTTTCTCTAACCTACGCTCAGCAGCAGGTTACCAGTCCAATCATCAATAAACACACACATTGAAATCTCTTGTGAAAACTGTGGTAAGTGTTGCAGTTGAATTTTTGAGTGATTGTAAGGAATATATTATATAAGGGTTTACAGGGTTAGGTTGATGTTACTCCTTCAAAAGTTTGTTGAAACTTACCAGCAAGCTGTGTGATAACAGGATATAAACACAAATTGCCAAAATAAGTCACAAGATTACCGTCACACTCTCTTCTGGGTGTTACTGAAGAGTAGCTCAGCAAAATTATTATTATTATTATTATTATTTCTATTGGTGTTGTTGACACTGAAGGGGACTGTGAAGGGGTTGTTGTTGGTTTATTATTTTAGGCACCTGCTTATTTCCACTCGTTTAAATCTTTGCCAAATCATGACGCTCTTATAAAACTGATTTTTTTTCTCCAATAAATTGAGTTCATGTCTTGACATGTCCTTTAGTATTTTATTTATATATAATATGAGTAGTTCAACAGGCCGATGTATGTGATGACGCATGGATGTTTTGGTCGCTATAGAAAGATGCGATAAGGGACTCGAGATTGTCTCATGGGAGGGACACGGAAAGCAGCAGAGACCTCTGCAAGCAGTTGAAGCTTCTGAAAGCAGTAAAGCTTTCTGTAAGCATGACCATTGAGGCTTAGACCTTAGCCTTGAGAGAATAATTCCTGGAAAGGACAGGATGTACATGTAGCTGAACAGAACTCGAAAGAAGAAACCATTCAAATCTTCGTTCCGTTTGTGTTTTGATTCGATGTGATTTGTGGAGTAAAGATGTTAATGACGCAGTCTTCCTGTGAGTCTTCTGCACTGGGATCTAGCGTCGATGCACGTCAGGAAACAGAGAAGGTGAATAACACACACACACACACACACACACACAGCAGTCTTGTTCCTATCAGCACACACACACAGCACTTACCGCTGTAAGAGGGAGAAAACAGGGCCTTAAGGATCATGGTGATTCGTTCAATTTGAGGGCCTCTGCTCCAATCCAACACCATCCCTCTCGCATCTCCCTAACCCACCACCACCACCCGCCCGCACCTACCCTCCCTCACGGTACTGAGGTGCATTTGCATAAGGTCTGTTTAGACAACCTCCTGTATGGCTAATGTGTTGTCAGAGGCAGAGATGGGATTTCAACATATGGTCTTCATTTTCTTGTGCCAGACTTTTAATTCATTATAGGGAAGAGAGGTGGAGGGTGGGCGAGGTGGTGGGTGGTAAGTCCTACGGGGTGAGGGTGTGGGTGGGGGAGGGGGGGTGTATTCAAATTGAATTGTGCTGGTGGAATGTGACCCATGTAAATCACAGAGGTGCATCTGTAAGCCTTCGAGGAAACTAGATTTTTTTTTGGTGAGAGAAAAAAAAAAAACCAGACTACAAAATTAAAAAATTGATACATTACAGGTCTGAGGAACTGATGGTGAATGTCTCCTGGTGGGTGAATACCAGTTTTTAAACTCCTATCTGCCGTGTAAAGTATGCCCTTGTAATGTAAACATTTTCATATCTTTAACAAGACGCACTAAAACGTGTCCTCTAAAAGCACATTAGGCTGGAGAGGCAGGAGCAGAATATCTTCTTGGGGTGGGTAGGTGGGCGTGGGGGTGTGTGGTGCTCGGCTGGGAATCCATGCTCTCCAGCGGTGACCCTGACAGATGGGAGAAGGGTATGGGGTAGAGCCGCAGTGGGGACCTCCAGGATTAGGCCTCCTCAGGTGCCCTCTTTTTTGGCATCCTGGGGGTAAGTGGCTCCCTGGCAAGGACAGCGAGCAGGGGTACAACCACAGATAGAACCAGGGAGGGTGTGTGTCTGTGTGTTTGTGTGTGTGCTGTGGAGGGTGTGTATGTGTGTGTGCTGTGGAGTGTGTGTGTGTGTGTGTGCGTGCTGTGGAGGGTGTGTGTATGTGTGTGTGTGCTGTGGAGGTTGTGTAGGGTAGGGGGTGGTGGGACTTAAGACTGCACCTTCATCTCCCCCACCCCCTACCCCACCTCCTCCACACTGCTGCGCAGTGCTTGTATGGCATCTCAATAACCCTAATGGAGCTCTCCTTTAATTAATCAGCTCATCTGCTGCGACCCGATACCTGCAGCTGAGACCCCCCCCAACGGCCAACCTGTCCCACCCCACCCCACCTACGCGCAGCAGCCCGGCGTGCTTGCCGTGCGGCGCCCGTGACATTGCGCTAATGACTTAATGCAGCTACAATGTCAGGGAAGCGCGCTCGCCGGGCCCGTTATCAGCCCCAGCTCATCAGAGCCGCATATGCGCCGTATGCCGCCACCCCACCCACCATCACACCACACCACACCGCTGCCCCTGACCCACCCCCCCACCCCCCCCACACACACACACCACCCCCACCACCACCACCCTGCACCCTAACCACATCAGTGTGGGTGTGTGTGTGGAGCATGTGTCTGTGTATGTTTTTTTGTTCACCTCACACACACTCATACACCATCAACGCCAACCCCTCACACCACCCTACACCCTAACCACAGCAGTATGGGTTTGTGTGTGGAGAATGTGTCAGTGTAAACAAACACACACACACACACACACACACACACACACACACACACACACACACACACCACCATCACCAACCCCTCACAACACCCTACACCCTAACCACATTAGTGTGAGTGTGTGTATGGAGCATGTGTTTGTGTATGTTTTTTCTTCCCCCCACCGCACACACACTCACACACTCTCTCTCTCACACACACACACACACACCAGTGGCGGCTGGTAGTCTTTCAAACAAGGCTGGTCAGTTAGGCAGATAAAAAAATGTCAATTATGGCCCACACCCTTGCCTCTGAGTCACCCCACTTTGGGCTGGGTCTCCAGTCCAGAAATTTCCCCACACACTGTGCATTGTCATCAGAGTGTCACCTGGGTTCCTGGCCCACCTACTGTGAAATTACACATTGGTTCTTTTGGCCCAGTACTAAGTATTGGCCAACACACTGAAATGACTTATTGGTTCTATTGGCCCAGGACTGGCCCAGCAAGCCCACAAATTGTGAAGTGACTCTTATTGTTTCTTTTGGCCCAGTACTGGCCAATATACTGTGACATCTTATTACAAAATTATTTAGTTTATTTCTGTTAATATTTTGTATGTGGGATATATTTTAAACTGTTAATAATAAGGCCTATGTTGCTTTATGCAGAAGAACCACCACCACAGCAATGTTATGTATAAGAAAATACTGCCCTTCTTTCTTTTTTTCTAAAAAACTGTCTGTTACCCAGTCATACCAGCTGGGCGTCTTCTCTAGGGACAAGTAGATCAGGTAGGTTGCTAAGTTAGCTTTACCCTATTGTGCTACAGCTGCACCTGCAGTTAGCCAGTTGACCTTGTCATACTAGGAGAGCTGAAAACAACGATGATTTTCCCCTACCTTTTTAACTAAATCAATGTTAGGCGTTGGTCTGCCCTGCTGTTTAATTCAGTCTTTGTAAGGAAGACTATCAAATTTGTTCGCTTAAATCAAATCCAAAATTCTAGCCGCCATAATGCACAGCTTTCTTGCTAGCTGGCTAGTTTCCCCCCTCTACAGGCTATAATAAACGAACTTTTCAAACTGAAATGAAAACCAGTATCAAACTTAATAACACTATATTTACACTTTATTTACAAAAATATGTACAAAGACACTAGTGAATTGTAGGCAAAACGAATGGAGATTTCCCACCACTTCCCTATGTATGGTACTGACTGACTGAGCAGCATGAAATCCACCGCCGATATTTTTTAAGAAGCTGTCAATAAATAAAAATCCGCCCGCTTTAACAGTTCCTCCAATCACCACACAGAGCCTCAGCCTCCTCTAGGAAGCAGTTTTGCCCGCCCTCTCCATTTACTCCCAGTGAGTCCGAGCCTCCCTGGAAGTGACGATTTTTTCAGCGTACGTCTAGGTTTTCGCACTGAAAGGGAGCATACTGCAAGTGCCATTGAAGCCCAGTGAGGCTGGACTGGATCACGTTGTCAAAAAAACAAACAAACAAACAAAAACGTGAAAACTAATTGCTGAACGATTTGATCTTGAACACATTATACAATGCTGGAGATGAAATACCAATATAGTAAATACAGTACAGTAAATATAGTACAACATAGTAGTAGTAAACTTTTTTCTCCATGATTTTTAGAGGAGGCTGAGCCTCCCTTGTTGTCTTAGAGCAATCGCCTCTGACACACACACACCACCATCACCAACCCCTCACACCACCCTGCACCCTAACCACATCAGTGTGGATGTGTGTGGAGCATGTGTCTGTGTATGTTTTTGTTGCCCCCACCACACACTCACACACACACACACACGCATACACACTCACTCACACACACACACACACACCACACCGTCATCAACTGTGTGTGTTTTTGTGTTGTGTGTGTGTTATTGTTTTGTCTGTTGGTGACGAGAAGCTTAGCAGTGACCTTTGCCCGACGTCAACAGCAGTGGCAGTGCTGCAGGAGGGCGAGCTTCATATTGGGGTTTGCAGTCAACTTAAGGCGGCAACAGCTCTGTATAGGCACGCTCACCTGTGTACGTGTAAGTGTATGCGTGTATGTGTGTATGTCTATGTGTGTATGTCTTAGCGGATTCATTTGAACTAATGATAAAAGAAGCTCCTGTTTAAGCAGCACTAAGCAGTTTTCCTCTTCGGTCGCCCTACAGGTTGGAGGCGGGATTGTCTCTCATTTGAACTACAGAGAGATCAGCCACTTTCACATGGTTTCACTTCGTGCTGGAGGTAAATGAAATTGAGCGGAAGCACTATTGAGTGGTGCTAGCCTGGTTGCAGAGAAACGGCCCGCTCCTCCAAACATACTTAGTCCAGTTATAGCCCATGGAGGGTGGCAAAGCGAAATCAGAAGTGCCTTTCACCCAGTTACAAGCTGATGAACCGATGAACCACTGAAACGATTTTGGAAAAATTATTTTAAGGTTGAAAAAACTACTTAGTGTTGTTTTAATATAAAAAGTCGGCATGTGAGGAGAAGGAGGGGTAGCTGTCACTCATACTGCAGCCTGTGTGTCTTAAGAAAGGGGGTGGGGGGGAGGAGTCAGCGCCTCAAGTAAACATTTGAAACAGATGGCATTTTCAAAGCAAGCTTCATCAATCTTTGTTGACACTATTCCTTTTTCCTTTTTTTCTCCTAACTACACTTATTTGGGGGTATTTGCAATTATAATACATACGCTCATTTGAATATCAAATTAATTAGCAAACACCAGAGTAAATGCCTTTTTTTTTGGCGAGTCCTTGTTCAAAAGTGAAAAGTTCTCAACTACGGTCGGATGGTGTGTTAATTTACAGTGATATCTAATCCCATGTTGCCCCACATAAAAGGCATTACTATCCATATTTTAATGGGGAGGCGGTTGTTTTTCCAAGCAATTTTCTGCTAGAGTACATTTTTAATTTATTCACATTTAATTTATTGGTCTCTGCATAACCACTTGGTAAAACTAATCAACTGCATGTAGGGGCCTCTTAAAGTCACAGTTGCGCGCTTGATTTGGACAGCGCCGTCGTATCCTTCCTGTCTCCCCCCCAGCGCTTAGTGACACAAACACGTGGAGCAACAGAAGGTTCGTGTCACCGCGATACAGAGCGCTCCGGGGAGATGGGCTGATTCCGACGGGCTATCGTCTAATAATTTGGGTATGTTTGAAGGTGGACGGGGACCTAAAAAATGAAAAATGTGTTCCACCTTGAACCAGCTGAAGCATTTCCATTTTTTCTTGGGATGCTGACCATCAGGGTCCTACAAGGTGGTGTCAACCACGGTACACTGCGTCCTTTTCTATCCTCTCATGCCTCCCCTTCTCTTCCCTTCCTTACTCCCTCTCTTTCTCCCTTTCTCTCTCTCTCTCACTCTCTCTCTTCCCCCCTCTGTCCCTCTCTCTCTCCCTCTCCCTCTGTCCCTCTCTCCGTCTCTCTCTCTATCACTGTCTTTATGTCTCTCCCTCTCTTTCTCCCTTTCTCTCTCTCTCGCTGTCTCTCTTCCCCCCTCTGTCCCTCTCTCTCTCCCTCTCCCTCTCTCTCTCTCTCCCTCTCTCTCTAAAGCTTTCTTTCTGTCTCTCCCTCTTATTTTCCCTTTCTCTCTCGCTCTCCCTCTGTCCCTCTCTCTCTCTATCACTGTCTTTATGTCTCTCCCTCTCTTTTTACCTTTCTCTCTCTCTCGCTCTCTCTCTTCACCCTTCTGGCCCAACTCTCTCTCTCCCTCTCCCTCTCTCTCTCTATCACTTTCTTTCTGTCTCTCTCTCTCTTGTCCTGTTGCTCTCCTCCCCCTGGTCCTCCGGTGCCCTTGAGTCCTGTCTTTTCTGCACCCTTTTGGTGACCGTTTCACACACTGTGACTGGAGTTCTTATCACCACAGAGTCCACTGTATGTTCCAAATACCTATCGACCCATTGACACAACCACACCACCTTACACATGGAAATGATTTCAATTAATTACCGTTTCACCGAAGCAGAGGGCAAGCCAAGGCGTTGGGAGGCTGGGGAGCTAGTCATGTTTGTGTGTGTGTGTGTGTGTGTGTGTGTGTGTGTGTGTGTGTGTGTAGATTGGGGTGCGGGGGCGGAGGGCGTGACAAAGAGTGCGAACAACAAGAGGAACACTCTTGCGGAGCGATGTGCACAATGTATAATGAGCGTGCCAAAGGTCATTTGACACATTTTTGCCTGTGTGAATCAATTTGTTTCAAGCACTTTATTCTGTTTGGGGGCCCTGTGACTGGTTGCAGGTGGACCCAGCGCTGAGTGGGGGCATAAGCCAAGGCGTGTGAGTAGGGGCGTGTGTGTGTGTGTGTGTGTGTGTGTGTGTATCTATGCATGTGTGTGTGTGTGTGTGTGTGTGTGCATGCGTGCGTGCGTGTGTGTGTGTCTGTGCTTGTGACTATTGTGTGTGTGTGTGTGTCTGTGCTTGTGTCTATTGTGTGTGTGTGTATGTGTGCATCTATGTATGTGTGTGTGTGGGTGTGTGTGTGGGTTGCTTTTCTCACAATAGGCAGGGCCACCTGCAGGGCCACCAGGATGGGCCTGGAGAACTCGGGTGATAATGAAACAAGCAACAACACACACACACACACACATACACACACACACACACACACACACACACACACACATCTACACACACATACGTACACACACACACAATAGACACAAGCACAGACACAGACACACACAGACACACACACACACACACACATACATACACATCTACACACACCTACACACACACGCACGGACACACACACACACACACATGCACGCAAGCACACACAAACACACACAATCATTGTGGGAAGATTGCTTTTGTCACCTTCTGAGTAATTGGAGTGGTTATTAGAGACCAGTGAGGAGTCATAGCTCATTAGGTGGCCTCCTACATAAGGGCTGCCCAGTGAGAGCCGAGGTCCAGAATGCCGCAGTCCTGGTCCAGCAGACGAGAGGAGAGAGTGCATTGCAAGGAGAAAATACTGTCTAGATAATCTCGCCCGCTTGCTCTCGCTCTCGCTCTCTCTCACTCTTTTCCTGTGATTTTCAGTCTCTTTCAGGCAAAACACACACACACTCACTCACACAGGGAGACTTACACACACTCACACACACATACACAAACACACGCACACACATAATGGGGCTGTGTTTAACGGCCTAACTCGGGGCCTGTCTTGTTCTGTGGCCCCTCTGTTATTGAGGCAGCAGGGGGTATGGGTGAGCGGCACAAATCACACAGACTCCACCAGGGAGGCCATCTGAGGTGCTGGATTCAATTCGGGATTGCTCAGCACCCCATCCCTCAGGAGCAGTGCCACACACACACACACACACACACACACACACACACACACACACACACACACACACACACACACACACACACACACACACACACACACACACACAGGTGTGCATACTGACTCACACACACACAAATACAAACACATGCAGGCACACATGCACATATCTTTCCAACCTAGGCTGCCCTCACACCCACACTTATGTGTGAGAGGGGAATAGCGAAGCAGAAAAGGGAGACACCATCACATCCCTGTTTCCATTTAAGGTCTGGATAGAGGGGAAAAAGTTAACACAAACTTCTCATCTTGTGGACGTGTTTGCAAGACGGGGCATCGGCGCCGTGTCACCTTGCATCAGTGTGTGTGCTACACTGTCCGACCACTAGGGGGCACAGGCTCAGTCCTTAAATGAATCTCTCCCTTAGGTAACTGATGCACTTCTGAGTGCAATTGCTGTGTGGTTTAATGTTTCTCCCCCCCCCCCCCCCCCCCCTCATATTGTTTAGAAATGGTTTAGTGGGAGGATTATCACTGTAAACCACAGCAACAATAATACAAAACACTAACACTGTACAGAAACAACAAAACACATTTTGGCGATCAAAGCAGGAATATTTAATATGTTTAGGTATGAAAATGGAGTTATTATTTATGTTCCAAGGGCTGATTTAAGACACTTTTTGTTGTGAAAGAAAAAGGAGAAGAGGCGCCGTGAGTTGAAAGGAGGAATGCAGGCTTGTTGCTTCACACGAGCCCTAAGTCACAATGAGCAGCGTGCTCCTACCCTTCTGATTTTCCATTCTCTTTGAAAGGTTTAAATGCCCTCGCAACCAATCTGCAACTTTATAGCACCGGCAAACTCACACTAATGAGTGTTTCTTTTTTTTTGTTGTTGCATTCCTGCGACTCTAAGTGCATTAAATATGAATATCGTGTCGTGATGATTAAAAAACAATGGGCTGGCTCTGAGAAATGAGGTCTAATTTAAATGAACCTGGTGATGGCAAGCGTGTGAGGCACTGCCACCGGTACTCCTGGTGATCCGATCGCTAATGAACCTAACGAGGGTGCATGGTAATGCTGGCAGTATTGACCTAGCAACAAGCCTGACGCCAAAACGCATCGCATGGTGTACACAAACAACAAGGCCCTTAAGATGCACAGACAAATTAGTCTAAACTATTGAAGAATCTGTAAAAAAAAAAAAAAACAACCAAACAAGAAACAAATAATTAGTTATCTCAACTGAAATGCTTGAGCTCAAACGTGGCCATGCATCAGAGACATGGCACAAATAACTGACTTTGTTCGGATTTACGTGAACCTTTTTGTAATGTTCAAAGGCAACACCTTCAAATCTGTGTGTGTGTGTGTGTGTGTGTTTGTGTGTGTCTGTGTGCACTTATACATAAAAAAATGAATGTAAAAAATAGAATTACCACTGTGTGTGAGAGAGAGAGAGAGAGAGAGAGAGAGAGAGAGAGAGAGAGAGAGAGAGATTTTACTGTCTATGTGTCGCTGCGGGTAAAGGCTTTGGCTTCTCAGAAATGGCCTAGTGCTTCATTTCCTCTCTGATGGCTGAGGCCAGCACGGCCGCACAGGAAATAGACTCCCTCACACGGGCCAGCCCTGTTGTGATTGGTCCTCTCGCGGCGGTCCCCTGCATTATTGGCAATTATCACAGCGTGTGTTGGTGTGATGTGGTGGCATGGCGATGGTGATTGAGTAAGGTGGTGGTGCTGTTGGTGGATTGGAGGGGGGGGGTGGGGGGGTTGAGAGGGTGGGGCAGTGGTGGTAGCGATGCGATGGGGTTGATGTGACAGCCTGGACCCTGGCTGCAATAACGCATTATTAGCTTTCTGGCTGCTCCCCCCCTGGGCTGGATTTACACTGGATATCCACAGACCTCAGAGGGCAGACCGGTGCCACAGCCTCACACACTACCGCAGGAAAGAAGTCCATCCAACATGGGTACACACACACGCACACATGCCTGCGCGCATACACGTACACACACACACGCACACATGCCTGCGCACATACACGTACACACACACACACACACACGCATATGCCTGCGCACATACACGTACACACACACACACACACACACACACACACACACATACACACACACACACATGCACATATGCCTGCGCGCATACATGTACACATACACACACACACGCACGCACACACACACACACACACACACTGTACCCACAGACACAAACACCCACCCACACACACACACACACACACACACACACACACACACACACACACACACACACACACACACACACACACATTCGCATACACGCACACGTACACGCACATACACACACACACACACACACACACACACACCTACCTGTACAGGGAGCCATCCCTGCATTCATCTATGTACATTCGCACATAACCAAGATGCACCGGTGCAGTCCCATGCATACAGACGTTTGCGTGGGGCATAGAGTATGCCTGCCCATCACCTGCCACTTATCCATGGGTGTTTCTTTCTCGCCCACACTGCCTCTCTCTTCAATTAGCACCCAGAGCAGTGGCACTGTTTAGCATTGCATGGCACTGTTTAGCATTGCATGGCAGTGTTTAGCATTGCGCCACACTTGTGAAATGGCCTGTTGGGCATTATCGCACCCACACGAGCAGAATTTATCAAGGGCCTGCACATGTTAGGCTCCGGCCCCACGGACCCTCACTTCCAGCCGCCTACACACACACACACACACACAGTCACACACACACATTGATGCACACTCACACACACACACACACTCTCTCTCTCACACACACATACACACACAAGCATACACTCACACACACATTCACGCACACACACTCACACACATACACACACACACACACACACACACACACACACTCTCTCTCTCTCACACACACACAGACACAATCACACACACACACACACAGTCACACACACACATTCACGCACACTCACACACACACACACACACACACCCTCTCTCTCTCTCTTTCTCTCACACACACACACACAGTCTCACACACACACACACCCGGATGTGCTACCCACCCACACACACACACAAGCACACACACACACTCTGATGCGGCACCCACATCCATCTACACACACACTGATGTGCCCCCCTATCCACCCACCCACCCACACACACCCACACACACACACACACACACACACACACACACTGATGTGGAAAAGGGGCCTTTTGTTGTGCGGTCGACAAGAACTTCCTTAAGGGACAATAGCAGCGGGGTCCTCGACTCAATGAGGGTGACATTTTGCTGATGTGCAGATTGCTGCTACTCAATCTTTTTATGTAAAACACTCATACGTCACTGCATCAGCCCTGGATGGATGAACTTTGGGGGGGATCGATGGTATTGATGAGTCATAGATCATACGAGTCAACAAGACTGACATTAGGGGAATGGAATCATTGCGCGCGGGGGGGAAGTCGACGTTAAATTGTAATCATAATCAGACAATGTGAGTTATACCTAATCAATATCACAATTATGAAATCACAGCCCGTCTCCTCACAGAAGAGCATGGGATCTGACAAGCAAAGCCCTGTGTGGTTGGATGGAGTTCCCTTTTTCATTAGTTTGTTAAGCTAGAAGAAGGTAGAAGAAACAGGGGCAACTGTGGCCTAATGGTTAGGAAGTTGATCTTTGGATCGGAGGGTCGCAGGTTTGAATCCCGTACCTGTAGGAAGGATGTGGGTGGGAGAGTAATTAACCAGCAATGGCTGCAATGGCAGTAATAACAACTAGCATCCATGGCTGAAGTGCCCTTGAGTAAGACCTGTAACCCCACATTGCACCAGGGGACTGTAACCTGTAAAATAACGGTAAGTTGCTCTGGATAAGAGCATCAGCTAAGTGTAATGTAAAAAAAGATCATACTGCACTGATATGGTATGTCACATCATGTGCCCAAAACTGGCTAGACAGATAGGTGCTTTCCTTATTTGGATGAATGGTGAAGCACAAACTTCCAGAGGCACCCGCAGTGACTAACCTTTGGAAGTCTGTAGGCTGCTTGTGTAGACAAACAGAGAGCTTCGAAAGAGTTTGATTTTTAGTGGTACAGCTGTGCCCACAGAGTCTCCGCTTTAGATGTGAAATGTGGCCAGAAGTAGTCTGGGAATGCAACAGAACATTTAGGCATTGTTTTTGTTTTTTACCATTGGAAGAGTGTATAGTTTTGAAAAAGTGGGCTGGAAACCTACATACTGAATATTAGATTCACACACACACATACATACATACATACACACACACACACACACACACACACACACACACACACACACACACACTCAGAGGGAGAGAATCTGCAGGCAATAAATGTGTCCACCTGAGAGAGAAGCAGAGCGTCTGTGCGTCTGGCGGCAGCGTTGCGAACGGAAGGCGATGGCGTGGGCCCACACGCGGCAGAGAAAAGCAACACATAAAAGACATTATGATATTGGACCCTCCACCTCCGCCCTGCTTTGGACCAAACATATTGGAAAAGGATTGTCAGGAGGGGAGCACAATATATCTGTGAAATCCAAGGAGACAATGGCATTTGATTGCGTCCTTTGCTGAACCCTACAATATTGACAAGATAGTGAGCAGGTGTGTGTTTGTGTGTAGTGTGTGTGTGTGTGTGAGCAAGCGCGGGTGTGTGTGCATGTGTGTGCGTGTGTGTATGGTGTGTCTGTATATCTGTGTGTATGTCTGGAGTGTATGAGTGTGTATAGGGGTGGGGTGGGGTGGGGGGTGGAGGGTTTGTTAGGTAGCAGATCATTCAAAGGTGTCCTTATACTTTTAAAACTTGTTTGTCTTGTCAACAACACACAGTCAACAACACACCCTTGTTCAGTTTCAGCAGACACTACACAACTCTTCTACACAAAATACATTCCTTCCAAAGACCTGCAGCCATTTGCTAGGTAAATGTTTGCTGTGCTGCAGTGTCACGTATCAGACACGATATTCTCATTCAGAAATAGAGGCTGATCTAAGTTTTCATAGGGCCAGTAAGAATTTGCTGTACTAACTGGAAATTGATTGTGGGCAAATATTCAATTACATGCATGACATAAACTCTATAGCGCATCCCTATGAAACTAAAGATTTCAAACCACCTCGGATAAATTAGCCCGTCCAAACTGGCATCGCTAAAAAAGAGTGATATGGAGACCGTGAGAGACAGAGAGGGTTTTAGAGAGAGGAAGAGAGAATGAGATAGAAAGAGGGGAGGAAGAGAGAGAGAAAGATAAATAGATAGAGAGAGGGAGAGAGAGAGAGAGTATAAGTATCCTTTTCTTTAGCTTAGAAAAAATCAAGTTCATGATAAGTTCCCTTTCTATTCTAAATTATTTTTTAGTTTTAAGTTTAAAATGTTTGTTTTCATTTAGATTTAAGAATATATATTTACTGTAAGACATTTATTTTCTTTTAAACCTGGATTTATAATAGCAGGGGCGTAGCCAGACTTTTTTACATGGGGTGGCCAAAGGGTGGCCAGCGTTATTGAAGGGGAGGCCATGTTGTAATCAATGTATTTCGGGGGTCCGGGGGTCCTCCCCTGGATTTTTTTTTAATTAGCGTTGAATTACTGTATTCTGGTGTATTTGGTGGCATATCTGGTGTCATATAGTAGTCATGCCTGTATGTATATTGTATATTGTATATTGTTGTCCCTACTGTATATTGTATATTGTATATTGTTGTCCCTACTGTGCAATACAAGTACACATAATTGTTTAGTCTATTGTATTTATTGTATTGTATTACGTTCTGTGTTATGTGTATAGAGAGCTAACATCTGCCGGAGTCAAATTCCTTGTATATGTAAGTATACTTGGCCAATAAAGCTGATTCTGATTCTGATTCTGATTCTGATTTAATTAAGGTGGACCTGTTCAGTGTCCAGTGTTTTCTCCATATGCCCATCGCACACCTTAGACCTCTTGACCTCTTTTACGGAGCAAAAGGCGCAGATGATTAGAAGACTATTAAAAAACGGTGTCAAATTCCATGTATTTTTGCACATGCTGAAGTTAAAATTGGTTAAAAGCATTTATGATATTCATGGTAATTAATTGTTGCTATCAGGCTAATCAAATAATTTATGACAAAGCTGATATCACGTATTTGGCTGATAAAAAGGTTAGTTCAATGGCATGGTATCATACACAGCTCAACTGTGGAAATAAAATTGTTTCCTATGTGTTTCTGCCATAGTTATGCCTTAACATGCACCTTCTGCTTAATAAGGTGTTTTGCTGTGATATTTCTTATGAATGGAAATATCATGTCATTTGCACTGCATGACATGCCGAAGAAAATTTGGAAAAAATAACTTCAGAAATAAGATGTATGTTTAGCAACTTCTGAAGAAGCAGACCGAGACCGCCAGTGGAGACGTGTCTAAAGATTAACTTAGCCTTGGTATCTTGTTGAGTCAATTGCATGATTATAACGTGAACCAAAACATGGAGGAGTTAACCTGAAAACGTTAAGTTTAGCATATTACTTGCATTAGCAGCAGGGGTAGCCCACTGTTACGATGCTTCACAAAACCGTCTTGTATCCATATTTGTTGACTATACACTTTTTCATCAAGATGACCTCTGCAGACTCCACAGATAACGGGCATGTTTCTAGCAGTTTTTTTTTTTTAATTAGATAGATAGATAGATAGATAGATAGATAGATAGATAGATAGATAGATAGAGAGAGAGAGCGCGCGAGAGAGAGAGAGCGTGCGAGAGAGAGAGAGAGAGAGAGAGCAGCATAGTACAAAATACGGTGTGGGTCACCCGAAATTACATATACAACTAGCACGCCACAGAAAATCCTGGCAAGAGACGTATCGTCTATTGCAGGTACTGTGACATTATGGAGGTTGAGGATTAAATACATTTTCTGCAGAGGTGGCCCAAGTATGTATCAGTGAGAAACAACTTTTACTTATAATTTAGCAGACATAATGCACATTTTCTGGCAATGAATGACAACTCGAAAATGGAAATCCTCTTAGGTGAGGATGAACAGGCAGTGGAGCTAGCAGCTCAGTATGTACACAAATGCCACAAAGCAAGAACAGAGAGCACATACACACATATACACATATACACATATACACATATACACATACACACATGGGAACAGAGAGCACATACACACATATACACATATACACATATACACATATACACATACACACATACATACATATACACATATACACATACACACATATACACATATACACATATACACATACACACATACACACATATACACATACAGTATACACATATACACATACACACATACACACATACACACATATACACATATACACATATACACATACACACATATACACATATACACATGGGAACAGAGAGCACATACACACATATACACATACACACATATACACATATACACATATACACATACACACATACACACATATACACATATACACATACACACATACACACATACACACATATACACATATACACATACACACATATACACATATACACATATACACATGGGAACAGAGAGCACATACACACATATACACATATACACATATACACATATACACATATACACATATACACATGGGAACAGAGAGCACATATACACATATACACATGGACAAAAAGCAGATACTCCCATCATCTTAAATCCTATTCATCCCATCCCATCTAGTATGATCATTTTTCATGTTTGTATTATTATTATGACCGCCGCTAGCGAAGCTAGCGAAAGCGGTCATATTGGAGTTGCTGCAAAATTTTTCCTTTTTTTTTTTTTTTTTTTTTTAATTTTAATTTTTTTTTTTCACCGATTTTTCGTCAACGATTCCCGGGACACTGAAACTCGGGGAGACATGAATGTTTGTAGGCATGTAGCCCAAGAAGTTTGTGAGCGAATAACGCCTTTTGGTCCCCCAGGGCCACCCCCCCGCTGTGCCAGTGTCCGTTAAAGAGGGGGAGACCGGCAAAAGTTTTTGCTGAATAACTCAATGAACGTTTCACCCAACAACATGAAATTTTTGTGATATGTCGGTGTTACAGAGACGTATCGACCCAGCCCATAAACTCTCACTTGAAGCATAGCGCCACCTAGTGATAAGGGTAAATGCAAAAATTGGGATTTTGAGTTGCCAATATCTTGGACCGAGAAGGTGGGAACTGCGCAAAATACGTTATGCACGATCACCACAAAGACCTCTAACACCACAGAACATGCCATAAAATTTGGTCCATAGGGGGCGCTGTAATTGTAGAAAATGTCATTTTGCCTATTATCTAGACAATGCTTACGTTTACAACAATTTTTTTTTATCGTGAAATCTATTGACCCTCACGCATTGAAAACACTGGTCGACGCCCACTTCCAACGAAAAAAAATTCCGTAAAATTTTAATATTGCGAAAACGAATCTGAACGAACTCGTCATAGGCCGTTCATGTGAATCTCACCAAATTTGGTATATGTCATCTACAGACAATGCTGACAAAAAGTTATCAAAGGATTTATCTTGAGATAAACCGTTCCGAAGTTACACGTCAATGAACATTTAACACGTAGCTTAAAATTTTTCAAATGGCCGTATCTTGGCTAATAATTGCTCAAATTTGGTCAAAGTTGACATTCCATCTCTAAACAGATTTCTTTTCATGTGTACTAAATTTTGTGACATTTCGTCATAGGGGGCGATGTTTATTGGCGAAGCTAGGTGTCAAAAAACAGTTTTTGTTAAATAACTCGCCAACAATTTTGCCCAAGACAACGATTTTGCGTTAGTATGTCGGTGTTACAGAGATGTATCGACCCAGCCAATAAACGCTCACTTGAAGCATAGCGCCACCTAGTGATATGAGTGAATGCAAAAATTGGGATTTTGAGTTGCCAATATCTTGGACCGAGAAGGTGGGAACTGCGCAAAATACGTCATGCACAATCACCACAAAGACCTCTAACACCACAGAACATGCCATAAAATTTGGTCCATAGGGGGCGCTGTAATTGTAGAAAATGTCATTTTGCCTATTATCTAGACAATGCTTATGTTTACAACAATTTTTTTTTTATCGTGAAATCTATTGACCCTCACGCATTGAAAACACTGGTCGACGCCCACTTCCAACGAAAACAATTTCCGTGAAATTTTAATATTGCGAAAACGGATTTGAACGAACTCGTCATAGGCCGTTCATGTGAATCTCACTAAATTTGGTATATGTCATCTACAGACAATGCTGACAAAAAGTTATCAAAGGATTTATCTTGAGATAAACCGTTCCGAAGTTACACGTCAATGAACATTTAACACGTAGCTTAAAAATCTTCAAATGGCCGTATCTTGGCTTTTAATTGCTCAAATTTGGTCAAAGTTGACATGCCATCTCTAAACAGCTTTCTTTTTATGTGTACTAAATTTTGTGACATTTCGTCATAGGGGGCGATGTTTATTGGCGAAGCTAGGTGTCAAAAAACAGTTTTTGTTAAATAACTCGTCAACAATTTTGCCCAAGACAACGATTTTGTGTTAGTATGTCGGTGTTACAGAGATGTATTGACCCAGCCCATAAACTCTCACTTGAAGCATAGCGCCACCTAGTGATATGGGTAAATGTAAAAATTGGGATTTTAAGTTGCCAATATCTTTGACCGAGAAGGTGGGAACTGCACAAAATACGTCATGCACGATCACAACAAAGACCTCTAACACCACAGAACATGCCATAAAATGTAGTCCATAGGGGGCGCTGTAATTGTAGAAAATGTCATTTTGCCTATTATCTAGACAATGCTTATGTTTACAATAATTTCTTTTTTATCGTGAAATCTATTGACCCTCGCGCATTGAAAACACTGGTCGACGCCCACTTCCAACGAAAACAATTTCCGTGAAATTTTAATATTGCGGAAACGAATCTGAACGAACTCGTCATAGGCCGTTCATGTGAATCTCACCAAATTTGGTATATGTCATCTACAGACAATGCTGACAAAAAGTTATCAAAGGATTTATCTTGAGATAAACCGTTCCGAAGTTATACGTCAATGACCATTTAACACGTAGCTTAAAAATCTTTAAATGGCCGTATCTTGGCTTTTAATTGCTCAAATTTGGTCAAAGTTGACATGCCATCTCTAAACAGCTTTCTTTTTATGTGTACTAAATTTTGTGACATTTCGTCATAGGGGGCGATGTTTATTGGCGAAGCTAGGTGTCAAAAAACAGTTTTTGTTAAAAAACTTATCAACAATTTTGCCCAAGACAACGATTTTGTGTTAGTATGTTAGTGTTACAGAGATGTATCGACCCAGCCCATAAACTCTCACTTGAAGCATAGTGCCACCTAGTGATAAGGGTAAATGCAAAAATTAGGATTTTGAGTTGCTAATATCTTGGACCGAGAAGGTGGGAACTGTGCAAAATACATCATGCACGATCACCAGAAAGACCTCTAACACCACAGAACATGCCATAAAATTTAGTCCATAGGGGGCGCTGTAATTGTAGAAAATGTCATTTTGCCTATTATCTAGAGAATGCTTACGTTTACAACTATTTTTTTTTTATCATGAAATCTGTTGACCCTCACGCATTGAAAACACTGGTCGACGCCCACTTCCAACGAGAACAATTTCCGTGAAATTTTAATATTGCGAAAACGAATCTGAACGAACTCGTCATAGGCCGTTCATGTGAATCTCACCAAATTTGGTATATGTCATCTACAGACAATGCTGACAAAAAGTTATCAAAGGATTTATCTTGAGATAAACCGTTCCGAAGTTACACGTCAATGAACATTTAACACGTAGCTTAAAATTCTTCAAATGGTTGTATCTTGGCTTTTAATTGCCCAAGTTTGGTCAAAGTTGACATGCCATCTCTAAACAGCTTTCCTTTCATGTGTACTAAATTTTGTGACATTTCGTCATAGGGGACGATATTTATCGCCGAAGCTAGGTGTTGAAAAACTGTTTTTGTTAAATAACTCGTCAACAATTTTGCCCAAGACAACAATTTTGTGTTAGTATGTAGGTGTTACAGAGGCATATTGACCCAGCCCATAAACTCTCACTTGAAGCATAGCGCCACCTAGTGATAAGGGTAAATGCAAAAATTGGGATTTTGAGTTGCCAATATCTTCGACCGAGAAGATGGGAACTGCACAAAATACATCATGCACGATCACCACAAAAACCTCTAACACCACACAACATGCCATAAAATTTGGTCCATAGGGGGCGCTGTAATTGTACAAAATCTCATTTTGCCGATTCCTTGCCTTCACAAACTCCTACACACTACACATTCAAAACCCACATCCATGCCCACTTCCAGGAAATCATTTCCACAGAAATTCTCACCTCACAGCACTGCTCTACCACACACTCATCACACCAACAGTTCCCACATTTCAATATACTGCGGCGGTCATACCATGTACCGCTATGCGGTACATCTAGTTACTTTTAATTATGACCGCCGCTAGCGAAGCTAGCGAAAGCGGTCATATTGGAGTTGCTGCAAAATTTTTCCCTTTTTTTTTTTTTTTTTTTTTTTTTTTTTTTTTTCACCGATTTTTCGTCAACGATTCCCGGGACACTGAAACTCGGGGAGACATGAATGTTTGTAGGCATGTAGCCCAAGAAGTTTGTGAGCGAATAACGCCTTTTGGTCCCCCAGGGCCACCCCCCCGCTGTGCCAGTGTCCGTTAAAGAGGGGGAGACCGGCAAAAGTTTTTGCTGAATAACTCAATGAACGTTTCACCCAACAACATGAAATTTTTGTGATATGTCGGTGTTACAGAGACGTATCGACCCAGCCCATAAACTCTCACTTGAAGCATAGCGCCACCTAGTGATAAGGGTAAATGCAAAAATTGGGATTTTGAGTTGCCAATATCTTGGACCGAGAAGGTGGGAACTGCGCAAAATACGTTATGCACGATCACCACAAAGACCTCTAACACCACAGAACATGCCATAAAATTTGGTCCATAGGGGGCGCTGTAATTGTAGAAAATGTCATTTTGCCTATTATCTAGACAATGCTTACGTTTACAACAATTTTTTTTTTATCGTGAAATCTATTGACCCTCACGCATTGAAAACACTGGTCGACGCCCACTTCCAACGAAAAAAATTTCCGTGAAATTTTAATATTGCGAAAACGAATCTGAACGAACTCGTCATAGGCCGTTCATGTGAATCTCACCAAATTTGGTATATGTCATCTACAGACAATGCTGACAAAAAGTTATCAAAGGATTTATCTTGAGATAAACCGTTCCGAAGTTACACGTCAATGAACATTTAACACGTAGCTTAAAAATTTTCAAATGGCCGTATCTTGGCTAATAATTGCTCAAATTTGGTCAAAGTTGACATTCCATCTCTAAACAGATTTCTTTTCATGTGTACTAAATTTTGTGACATTTCGTCATAGGGGGCGATGTTTATTGGCGAAGCTAGGTGTCAAAAAACAGTTTTTGTTAAATAACTCGCCAACAATTTTGCCCAAGACAACGATTTTGCGTTAGTATGTCGGTGTTACAGAGATGTATCGACCCAGCCAATAAACGCTCACTTGAAGCGTAGCGCCACCTAGTGATATGAGTGAATGCAAAAATTGGGATTTTGAGTTGCCAATATCTTGGACCGAGAAGGTGGGAACTGCGCAAAATACGTCATGCACAATCACCACAAAGACCTCTAACACCACAGAACATGCCATAAAATTTGGTCCATAGGGGGCGCTGTAATTGTAGAAAATGTCATTTTGCCTATTATCTAGACAATGCTTATGTTTACAACAATTTTTTTTTTATCGTGAAATCTATTGACCCTCACGCATTGAAAACATTGGTCGACGCCCACTTCCAACGAAAACAATTTCCGTGAAATTTTAATATTGCGAAAACGGATTTGAACGAACTCGTCATAGGCCGTTCATGTGAATCTCACCAAATTTGGTATATGTCATCTACAGACAATGCTGACAAAAAGTTATCAAAGGATTTATCTTGAGATAAACCGTTCCGAAGTTACACGTCAATGAACATTTAACACGTAGCTTAAAAATCTTCAAATGGCCGTATCTTGGCTTTTAATTGCTCAAATTTGGTCAAAGTTGACATGCCATCTCTAAACAGATTTCTTTTTATGTGTACTAAATTTTGTGACATTTCGTCATAGGGGGCGATGTTTATTGGCGAAGATAGGTGTCAAAAAACAGTTTTTGTTAAATAACTCGTCAACAATTTTGCCCAAGACAACGATTTTGTGTTAGTATGTCGGTGTTACAGAGATGTATTGACCCAGCCCATAAACTCTCACTTGAAGCATAGCGCCACCTAGTGATATGGGTAAATGTAAAAATTGGGATTTTAAGTTGCCAATATCTTTGACCGAGAAGGTGGGAACTGCACAAAATACGTCATGCACGATCACAACAAAGACCTCTAACACCACAGAACATGCCATAAAATGTAGTCCATAGGGGGCGCTGTAATTGTAGAAAATGTCATTTTGCCTATTATCTAGAGAATGCTTATGTTTACAACAATTTCTTTTTTATCGTGAAATCTATTGACCCTCGCGCATTGAAAACACTGGTCGACGCCCACTTCCAACGAAAACAATTTCCGTGAAATTTTAATATTGCGGAAACGAATCTGAACGAACTCGTCATAGGCCGTTCATGTGAATCTCACCAAATTTGGTATATGTCATCTACAGACAATGCTGACAAAAAGTTATCAAAGGATTTATCTTGAGATAAACCGTTCCGAAGTTATACGTCAATGACCATTTAACACGTAGCTTAAAAATCTTTAAATGGCCGTATCTTGGCTTTTAATTGCTCAAATTTGGTCAAAGTTGACATGCCATCTCTAAACAGCTTTCTTTTTATGTGTACTAAATTTTGTGACATTTCGTCATAGGGGGCGATGTTTATTGGCGAAGCTAGGTGTCAAAAAACAGTTTTTGTTAAAAAACTTATCAACAATTTTGCCCAAGACAACGATTTTGTGTTAGTATGTTGGTGTTACAGAGATGTATCGACCCAGCCCATAAACTCTCACTTGAAGCATAGCGCCACCTAGTGATAAGGGTAAATGCAAAAATTAGGATTTTGAGTTGCTAATATCTTGGACCGAGAAGGTGGGAACTGTGCAAAATACGTCATGCACGATCACCAGAAAGACCTCTAACACCACAGAACATGCCATAACATTTGGTCCATAGGGGGCGCTGTAATTGTAGAAAATGTCATTTTGCCTATTATCTAGAGAATGCTTACGTTTACAACTATTTTTTTTTTATCATGAAATCTGTTGACCCTCACGCATTGAAAACACTGGTCGACGCCCACTTCCAACGAGAACAATTTCCGTGAAATTTTAATATTGCGAAAACGAATCTGAACGAACTCGTCATAGGCCGTTCATGTGAATCTCACCAAATTTGGTATATGTCATCTACAGACAATGCTGACAAAAAGTTATCAAAGGATTTATCTTGAGATAAACCGTTCCGAAGTTACACGTCAATGAACATTTAACACGTAGCTTAAAATTCTTCAAATGGCCGTATCTTGGCTTTTAATTGCTCAAATTTGGTCAAAGTTGACATGCCATCTCTAAACATCTTTCTTTTCATGTGTACTAAATTTTGTGACATTTCGTCATACGGGGCGATGTTTATCGCCGAAGCTAGGTGTTGAAAAACAGTTTTTGTTAAATAACTCATCAACAATTTTGCCCAAGACAACGATTTTGTGTTAGTATGTAGGTGTTACAGAGGCATATTGACCCAGCCCATAAACTCTCACTTGAAGCATAGCGCCACCTAGTGATAAGGGTAAATGCAAAAATTGGGATTTTGAGTTGCCAATATCTTGGACCGAGAAGGTGGGAACTGCACAAAATGCATCATGCACGATCACCACAAAGACCTCTAACACCATAGAACATGCCATAAAATTTGGTCCATAGGGGGCGCTGTAATTGTACAAAATCTCATTTTGCCGATTCCTTGCCTTCACAAATCAGTCCTTCACACTACACATTCAAAACCCACATCCATGCCCACTTACAGGAAATCATTTCCACAGAAATTCTCACCTCACAACACTGCTCTATCACACACTCATCACACCAACAGTTCCCACATTTCAATATACTGCGGCGGTCATACCATGTACCGCTATGCGGTACATCTAGTTTTATTTACATGTAATTACCTATTTTTCTATGCCCTTTCCTTCTTTTTTTTTGCTGATCTGATTTTTTGCAGATTCACTGATCTACAGTATGTATTGCTTGTAAATGCTTTGACAACACAACAACACAAATGCACTTGTCATGTCAATATATATATAGACAGAGAGAGAGAGAGAGAGAGAGAGAGAGAGAGAACGCATTTGACATTACACAGGGAAGTTATTATGGTGCAGTAGAACATTCAGATGGACACACACACACACACACACACACCACACACACACACACACACAGACACATGCACACTGCTGAATTGGGGCTCTGGCAATGGCAGTTTGGTCAGCAGCTCGTAGCGTGTCTCTCTGTGGGGCAGGCAGCCATATGCTTCCATCATCCATCATTAAAGAGGGGTGGCTACAGCATGGCGCTGGGTGACCCCTGGAAGACGCACCGCTCTCTCCCACACCACACACTACATATCAGCCATTCTCTCTCTCACTCTCTCTCTCTCTCTCCCTTCATCTCTCTCTTTGTCTCTCTGTCTCTCTCCCTCTCTCTCCCTCTCTCTCTTCGTCTCCCTCTCTCTCTCCCTGTCGCTCTCTCTCTCCCTCCTTCCCTCTCTTTCTCTCTACCCCTCTCTCTCGCTCTCCCTCTCTGTGTCTCTCTCCCTCCCTCTTTCTCTCCCTCTCTCTCTCTTTCTCTCTCACTCACTTTCTTTCTCTTTCTCCCTCTCCCTCGCTCTCTCTCTCTCTCATACACACACTCTCTCTCTCTCTGTCTGTTTATATCACTCTGTCTCTCCTCACTGACTCCCTCTCTTCGTCTCTCTTCTGCCCTACACTGCAGCACTCTTCTAGCCGGGCCCTTTGTCATGTGCGAGTGAGTGGCCATTTTAAAAAGCACCTCATCACTGTCTGTACCCATGACACAAGCCTTTAATTACACAGGAAAAGCTGTGATGCTGTGTGTGTGTGTGTGTGTGTGTGTGTGTGTCTGTGTGTGTGTGTGTGTGTGTGTGTGCATGTGTGTGTGTGTCTGTGCATGTGTGTGCACACGTGCGTGTGTGTGTGTGTGTGCGTGTGTCTGTCTGTGTGTGTGCGCGCGTGTGTGTTTGTCTGTGCATGTGTGTGTGTGTGTGTGTGTGCACGTGTGTGTGTGTGCATGTGTGTGTGTGTGTGTGTGTGTGTGAGAGAGAGAGAGAGAGTAAAGGAAGCTGCTGCTGCTGTGGCAACATGCTGGTAAAGTTTGGCTCGGTTTGAGCTGCGAGATCAGAAGCATTTGAACTGAATTTTGTCAAGCATTTTGCATCTCTCCTTCTAGATATGCGGAGCACACTCCTGCTTTTTGAGAGCTGGCACTTATAAGCTCACCTAATGATGAAAACCTCCAGATTTATCCTCCCTGTATCAAACATTAACATTTTAATGAAGCAGCATTGCTGTGAATCTTGAACTTGATAGTGGCATCATACAGTGTAGATGCAGATGAAATGTTGGGTGAGAGTTGAAACGTATAGTCCAAATATCTCTGGGTGCAACACGTTCTTTACAGTTGTGTGGTTCACATTTCTGGATGTGCCTCTCCTGGGAGAGCCAGGATGAGAAGAGCAAAAGGATGTATAAAAGCGTGATTAGAGGAGTCACTAGTGTCCGCTTGCTCCCCTGTTTATACCTGTCAAGGGAGCCACTCTTTGAAGTCTTCTAGGCATGCTGCTTGTTTTATCTAAACCTTTTTAAAGGTCTGTGGGATGCTGTATTTAGATGCCTTTTTTTCATTTGAAAAAAAAAAAAAAGAAATAAAATAAAAACAGAAAAACAGAAAGAGAAAATGTGTTTAAAGGAAACTTTTTATCATGAAAATATCCAAAACGAGTGTGCAGGCTATGTGCCTGCCTGATGGAGTTTCCTTTTTTTCTCTATGCTGCAACACAAACTAGGCCAATTTGTGCTATATTATAAAGCGAACAACATAAAAAAAAAAATCCATATTCGACCACCAAATGTGTATTGTGGCTTCCACTCTATGTGGCTTTCATGCGATTTCAAGTAAGTGTGAAAATAATCATCCCGACTTGAAAATTTCTGCCGCAGCCCTTCCAATAAAAAGGATTATTCTTTGAATCATTCGGTCAAATAAAAATCTGTGACGAGTGCAAGAGGGCCTCTGTCATCTTCATTTGGGCCTGAATATGTGGGCGACCAGGGTCAGACGTTGTAATTGGTGCCCCGTGCAAAAAAAAAAAAAAAAACAGGCAGTGAAAACCTGTGGCCTTGTGTGCATTGCTTAAAAAGGGAGTCACCCAGCCTGTGCTCCACAGCGCTGAAGAAATGATAAAGCCAGCGGGTAAAGCAATTACCCTGAGCGCCCTCATTATTACCAGACAGCATAATATGGCCCAGTCTCCTCCTCCTCCTCTTTCTCCTCCTCCTCCTCCTCCTCCTCCACTTTCCCCTCCTTCTCCTGCTCCCCTCCTCTCCCACACCTCTCTCTCCTGTTCTCACCTCTCCTCTCCTCTCCTCTCCTCTCCTCTCCTCTCCTCTCC
>CM050207.1:7774782-7792282 GCA_027475355.1 Coilia nasus
GGGACTCCCTTCCCTATTAGCACTGAGATCTGTGGGAATCTTCAGCATAAATCACTCATCAGAGAGACACAGCGCTCTGCTGGCGTATGCAGACACTACCCCCCTACCCTCCCCCCAACCTCGCTGGTTCTGCTGACAACAAGTCTTACATGGGTTGTCAGCCTGGGCACATGTACAGTATGTGTGTGTGTGTGTGTGTGTGTGTTCACATGTGAATGTGTGTGTGTGTGTGTGTGTGTTTTAATCTATGAAGTCCTCAGCCACCATTTTAAAAGAAAGAGCACTGTTAAGTAATGGTGTTAATTACATAGGGCTAATTAGCAGCATGGGTAGAGGCCGCATGGTGGTCGCTATGTGGCCTACTGCACTGCACCACGCCGGCTGCTCTCTCGTGCTATGTAACCGTAGCCTTCACCACACAGCTATTTGCTAAGGAGTCTGTGGACAAGACTCCTGTCCCCCGTGGCCATGTGGTGGAGACGCGATAAAAAGGTGCAAATATTAATCCTCCGATGCCTTTGTGTTAGCCGCGGCTTTTAGCAAATACGAATTATTAATATTAAATGGGCGTTACGGAGATGTGTTTAATAATTTACATGCACACTTATTTGCACACACACATGGTCACACACACACACACACACACTACACTCCTCACAGTTAATTTTGAAGAAGGGGGGGTGTTCTCGCGCAAAGATTACAGGTTATGCCATAAAACAGCGAATGACATGTTATTAGCCATTTGTTAGCATGCTAATTGGCCTTAATTCCCTTTAGTTCTGGGGCTGGCTCATTTAAAGCATTAGCTTTAATCCCTTGCTGATGGGGAAGTTCCTGTGGGGAGAAGGGGGCTGGATGGGATGGGAGACAGTGAAAATGGTGGACATGCAGTGTTTGACTCATCAGGGCATTAAAAAGGTCTGTACTCTGGCTTACTGAAGCGCAGGCTTAATGATGTTGATGGACTCTCTGTGAGGTAGGTTTGCGTCAGCCAAACATACCTGAAAAGAACGTTCATCTTTGTCTTAAAGCCCACAAAAACTAAATTGTGGCTTCAGGTGCTTTTCTGTGCACTTGCATTTGCCTTTAGGCCAAGGACACTGACAGGCTAGAAAATGTTCTTCACAAGGTTTTTTTTTTTCCAGAGTGATGCATCATACTTTTTTGTTTGATCTTCAAAATAAATAGCAAGTGACCCCCTCAGCCCAAGAAAATCAACCCAGCATTTTGCACTCTGTGAAAAAAATCATTTCACCATGAAGAATGAATCATTTCACCATCTGCAATGAAAAGTGCATCCCCCAAAAATATCTACAGTATTTCTGCAGCCAAAAAAAATCTGTGAGCACCATTCTTTATATCATCAGAAAAAAGTGAACCAAGACTCACCACTTATAATGACAAATATAAAAACAAACTGCATAACAATGAAAATAATGCATAAGGGCAAGATGGTAGAATGCTTTTTTTTTCTTTCAATCTCAAATCATATAAACAGGCAAAGAGACGCAAAAATGGGATTGCCTTTTCAGGCATCGCTCAGAGAGACCTTGTCAAGATTGATGTCTTCCCTGTAGCTCCTGAAGTCTCTAGTTAATAGTAGAGGGGGGTACTCTTGAAATTAGAATCCACTTCTCGCTAAAAGCACCACCCGTGAATGGAGGGCATTAGAGGAAAAAAATAGAAAGGAACATGTAATTTCTATAGGTGGCCAGACACAGGGAGAGGAGAATAGCCAATCTGTACTGTGTAATGGATATGTCAAGAGTTGCTAAATCATAGCTGTCCAGGACGGAGAGACAAGAAAGGCAAACATAATGTCATCCTGCAGGAAGAGCAAGGAGAGAGGACAGGGTGAGACGAGAGAAGAGAGGCCGAGTTTGGGTGTGGAACAGAGAAAAGAGAAAAAGAGAGAAAAAAAAAAAAGCGAGACGAGGAGAGCGAAATGCTAAAGCTTGCTAAAATACACAAACAACCACGGGCCAATCCAAGCACCGCCGTGCACCTATGTGGAAATCAAATAAATTAATAAAATGCGGCTGAAAGATTAACTGTTTCCATTCTTGCCTTGCTATCACTTGTGATTACTTGGCTTGGCATCCCTTGCCTGTGTGCATTATGGAAATTAAGCATCGCTACTTTGCTCAACAATAACACCCTGACTTTGAATCCTCTTACTTAAGGTTTGATTGCTTCTTGACGGTGGTTTTAAATGAATTGTGTTGGGGAGTGATAAAGAGCTTATTGTCAGGAATAAAAGCCCAGAGCAGTGAAGAGAAGCTGCACATGGAGTGTCCAGACGATACAGGCTATTACGGTGAGGGAATGGTGTCCTTGACTGCCAGGACGGCTTAGAATTTTATTTCATCTTGTTTTGCTGCCTGCTGACTATGATGCGTGACTCTGGCTGTGGTGGAAGAGGGCAGGCATGAGAGCCATTTTAGATCTCATTTACGTGTGTGTGTGTGAGAGTGTGTGTGTGTGTGTGTGTCTGTGTCTGTGTGTCTGTGTGTATGGTGGCACCAGGGGAAGTGTGTGACAATTCATTTGTGGTGCACAGGACACCAAAATACCGTTTGAGTGAGTCTGTGATTGCCACTGTCAGTCTGCAGCCTTTGCATGTTGGTGAAGATGTGTGTGTGTGCGCGCGCATGCGTGCGTGCATGTGTGTGCATGCATGCCTCTGTGTGTCAGCATGCTCAGTTGGATTTTGAAGGATACACACACACACACACACTCACTAACACACTCAACAAAAAAGGCATTGAAATTTAGGCTGCACAGGAAGAGAGAACTCTGGGAATTGTTGTTTATTCAGCGGGCAGGGAGGACTCTTGAGCAGTAATTGCCCTCCCACGGGTGCAGATGTTAACCGTCTGCCTCTCATCAGCTTGAAGTTGGCCCCTCTCTGCAAGTGTGTGTGTTCATTTGCTCAACTGCCTCATTTAAGTTCGTTTGAAGGTTACTTTTCATTTTACTTTTTTTTTTTTTGGAGGGGAGGCTTTGTCAAGGTGAGTCAGTGACAGGGCTGCATGGCAAAGCAGCCATGCTCAGCTGGAAGTCCGATAAGGAAGTGGAACGGCTGCATCTTCTGGGGCCCTCCTCCTCCTTCACCTCCTCCTCTCCTCCACTCCCCTCCAAGCCACAGACAACTAACACAGGGACACATCAACACTCAACAGCAGGGCTGATCCATCGCTGTAAACGATTACTCTGCACCACAAAAACGAAAGGCCGCTAATTGGTCTTTAAGGGACAAAAGGCATCTCGGCAATACCAAGGAGGCAGAATGGAAGGAGGGGAGGGCTCTGAACAAAACGCTTCAGAGCCAAACTCAAACAGTTTTATTAAGGGCAACATTCCCAATGAATTATGCAGAGCCTCAAAACGAAAAGGGCAAGAGAAGAAAAAAGAAGAAGCAGTCGGCTAGGGGAAAGCAAAAAAAAGAGAGAAAGAATGGAAAAAAGACGAGTGAGTCAGAGATGCCAAAAGCCATTACTTGGGAGGTAAAGAATATGTCTAATAATTATCTCATGTGATATTGTGGGTTTCCATGCATGCAGGAAATAACGATCCGTCACAGACAACGTGCTTTAGAAACCAGAAGAGCGAAAGTACATGCCGTGACGAGTTTAGACATCTCAGGGACAGGGTTTTTCTTTTCTCTCTCTCTCTCTCTCTCTCTCTCTCTCTCTCTCTCTCTCTCTCTGTCTCTCTCTCTCTCTCTGTTTCTCTCTCTCTCTTGTGCTTTTTTTCTGGTTGTTGCAAGCAAAAAGATGGAGGCCAAATATGGAGGCCCCCATGTTCCTGTCCAGCACAAAGGCTTGAAGATGACTTTGACATCACAAAGCCAAGATAAAAACGAAGACCCCCCCTGCGCCCACCACCACCACCCCCATGACCAAGTTTCCTCCAACCGCCCTGCACCCCTGTCCATTGCTTCATCCATGCCACAGTGTCCTTCAGAAGCCCAAGGACAACCTCAGGGTCACTGAGGCTCCTCAGCGACCCAGCGTGTCCCTGTCTTCTCTTCTGAGCGGAAGTGTATTTAATGACTGAGGTTCGACGCTAAGACCACGGAGGTCCCACACCAGGCCCAGAGAGAGACACAGAGGAAGCAGTGAGTTGGGACGGGAGGTGGGGGGCAAAAACTTTCATAAAAATGCAGCGAACAAATGGGATTTAACACACGAGAGGCTCTGATGGCCTATTAATTCTGCCTTGGCCAGCTTCCAGGACCAGCCAGCCTCTCTCCTAATTCATGGCTAATTTCTATCAGAGGTATCAAGAGACTTTCTCGCTCTGTCTCTCTTTCCCTCTGTTACTCTCTTTCTCTTTCCCTCTCTGTCTCCCTCTCTCTCCGTCCCTCCCTCCTTCCTGACTAGGATGCATCCGCATAACTTTAATGGATTCATTCAAGGGCCGCGGCACGGACACATTGATTAGCCCGCCTCAGAGGCCCTAGCCGCTAGTCGCTTGACACGGGCAGCAAATGAAAAGTGACCTCCAGCACACGGGAGCGCGCCTCCCTGCCCCTCCGTAATCCATTAGCCCCGAACCTTTTCCAATCCCATTTAATTAATGAAGTGATTCCACAGGAAAGAAGGCGAGGAAAAAAAACTACACGGGCACCTGCAATTACTGAGCCCTTTTGTGATTGGGTAAAAAAAAAAAAAAAAAAAAACCATGGACAAAGGTATCACGAGCAATAAAAACACACCAAAAAAAGCAAGGTGCTGGAGGAGAGGGGGCACTTGAATAACACTGGGATGGGTTAAACCTGTCCATGCAGAATAATGGCTCTAAGTGCCATAATGAAGCAGAATTATGCTTGTGTTTATATGGACTCGCTATACCACTCCATGAAGGCCCCCCTCGTCCAGGCTGAGAGTATTGCTATGTGTTCAGAAATTAAGGTCAATTCATCCATAATTTGCCAGTCAAGCAGTGCTATTACAAGAGTGTTACTAAGCCAATTTGAGTACATGCAAGTAAATGAAAACAAATGAGCTAATCTAGCTGCTTGGTGAAAAATAATCTGTCTGTCGAGCAGACATCGAAAGTCTGCACCCTTGCGTGGCATGGCATAGGCCTGTGGAAGCTGAGCGAGATTTAAAGCACCATCAGAGCCTTCATCTAAACAGGCCAGATATTTGTCTGCAGCCTTGGTGTTCCGGTTTGAATAATAAAAAAAAAAACACTTTTCCTCCCCCTACTTGTCTTACTTTGTGCTTGTGCTTAAAGCTGTTTGGGCTGAACGGGTGTACGGGTGCTCCTGGGAAGTGCGGAGGAAAGGGACGAGATGTGCAAATACACTTTTGGACTCCTTCCTTCCTCCTCCTGCTCGGTGTCAACAGAGAGAAGGAAAACACAATCAAAACAGCTCTGCAGGTGCATGCGCCATGCCACTTATTTTCCAAACCACATTCATTTATTTATTTTCAATTAATAATTTATGATGCAACGCACAGAGGTATGCAAATGAACGATTTAATTTTAATGAGTTTTTAATGACCAAACTAAGAATTAGCAGACGTTGTGATCTGCATGTAATTTGCTCGCAGATGAATCTGAGCACTTCATTTCATTTTTGAATTTACCGTATCATTAAATGTCAGAAAGAGCTCAGGGAAGGCACACAACAACTACACGTGCAGATGCAGAGAGAGAGAGAGAGAGAGAGAGAGAGAGAGAGAGAGAGAGAGAGAGAGAGAGAGAGAGAGAGAGAGAGAGAGAGAGAGAGTTTCTAACAGAGTTACACTCATTCAAACATTCACATACAAACATTCACAGTCTCTTTCTCTCTGTCTATCTCCCATTTGCTCTCTTGTTCTCTCTGCACACGCACACAAACACCCGCCCCCCCCCCCACACACACACGCAGACACACACTCACCCAAACCCTAACACACACATGAGTAACACCACAGAGGACATCATTGTCACTCAGGCAGACAGGAAACAGCAAGGTGAACCTGGTAACACAAAAAAATACTCTTTAAAAACTACTGCTCTACCCTGCATTGTGTCTTACAACAAAAGAACCCATGCTCACCGAATGGTAAAGTATAGTTGCATTTGTCTTCAGCAGATAATGGGAAACTTAATCCCCACCCCTTGCACCCACCCACCCAGCCAGCCACCTAACAATGGCCTGCTGCCCTAAGATGGAGAGTGACAAAAATGGAGGGGATGGGCCTGATGTTGCCAGACCCAAATGCCATTTCCTAATGGCTTTTTTCCCTCCCTTGCAGCAAACCCAAAAGACATTGTTAAGATTTACATTTTCAAATATATGCTGACCTTTTTTCCCTCCCCTCCTCAGTTCGCTTGTCATCAGCCTGTAATTGAATCAATATATTTCCTGATCAGCCCTGAGATTGAATAAGGTCACAGGAAGCCATGTGTGGACATTAAAAATCATTATTCTACTCAAATTGAGCAGAGATGGCATGGACCATTCAGGGTTCAAAATGAAATTCTATTAGAGTCTATTACACTTTTACAATTATAGCGACGTTCCAATATTACAACGGGAAATGAAGTCATAATAAAAAGCCCAGGGGTGTATTACAAAGAAATGACCATACTATTTTTCTACTTTGAATCCTTATTAAATTGATGAAGAGAACTTGGTGACTTTCCGGTCACTGATAAGTGACCTTGTTCATGAAATATAGAGGAGTCCATCTCAAACAGCTACCCCCCCCCCCGCCTCCCCCTTTTTTTTTCGGTTAACATTTCCCAAATGTCTCTCTCGGTTCCCGGCCGGCTTCGTGGTCACACTCAGAGAGGAAAAATGTGTGTGCTTATCCCAGTGCTCCTAGAGGCACTTTAAAACACACGCATTACTAGCCACTAAAAAACAATTATGACTTTAATTACATTTAATTAGACATTTAATTTTTGGCCAAGAATTGCTTCAGCCATATTTAATGCGCTAGTCTGAAATGCTACCGGCAGCTTAGCCGTGGTTGGTGCAACTGGGAGGACAGCGCTAAAAATCCTGTTAGCAAACCCCTCTCTGCCACAAGCCACTGAAAAGGCAAATTAACCACATGAAACTACTGGCACAGGACATTTATGTGGAACTTGTACAAATAAAATTCAAGTACTAAAGAGAGAAATAGACACAATTCCATTTTTAATTAGCTCAATTATTGAAATTAATCATACTTATCGCTAAAGAACTTATCGACTTTGGGTGAATTGAGGGAAGCGGACAGAGGAAAAAGGAATTTTTGGATGAAAAAAAAAAAAAATCGCTTTTTCACACTGCTTGACCTACTATAGGGGTCCCCAGTGGAGGCTTCCATTAGCCCAACAAACTGGACCTTAACAGAACCCGCTGATATGTTCGCTTAACTGGTGATGATGGAGCTTGAAAAGTTCTGAAAGGAATGCACACATATCCGAACTTGAGAAAAAAAAAAAATCTTTTCTGTTGAACCCAATGCGCCATTCCTTAGCTGTGAGATTTAAGTGTCAGCGGCCACTTCACTACCTCTTTGCCCTACGTTTTTAAAGATGTCATGTGTAACTGAGCTGTCAGTGTCTGTGAGTGGCCACATTACGCTGGAGGCTTTATGCTCTCCTCTGCAGCAGGCCCAAGTGAGCACTGTCACAACTGAGCAGTGCTACAGGCATTGTCCCTTCTGGTCAATTAGCTATGATGGGCTGAATGTCTGCAGTGCGATTCCGCTCCTTAAACGCAAGTCGGATTACAGGGAACCGAAATATATAAGCTGAGCCATAATGGCCACCTTCGTCATCGCCATCATCATCGTCATCATCATCATCCTCGTGATCATCACTTCACTGTCGCTGGTGCAGGGCTGAAAATGGGCTTCTTATCTCAGGTGGAACTGAGCAATTCACGCTAGCCACGCCATCTTCAAACCGCCACTGCCGCCGCCGTTAAACTTGCCATAAAGTGGAGTGGAGAGGCTAATGAAGAGAACATTTATACCCTCCATTCATCCCCCTTTCTCTCTCTCCCTCTCTCACTACCTCTCTCTCTCACACCTCACCCCCCACCCCCACCCACACTTCAGACTTCTCCACCAGCATAAAACCTGCGAGTGGAACGTTTATGAAACACATAATGACAGTCTAAATCAGTGGGCGGCACCAATCTGCAAGGATTAGTGGTTTTGATGTAGTTCCGTACAGGCAGACACACTTGTCCCCTTATTAAGAGTCTCAGAAGTCATCCCTGTCGAAGTGAGAGCAGTCTGAGGGGGTGGGAGGTTCAGGGGGGGGTGGGGGGGTGGGGGGGGGGGGGGTGAGAGTGGGGGTGAGGGGGTGACTCACTTTCATTGCACGACTTTTACTGAACAAATTAGACCCTGTGATTATCTATAACGACTTAAAAAATGTATATTAGAAAAACAGGAGAGGTGGAAGGCGTTGAGCCTGTCATCGTCAGGTGAGGGGGAGAGAAGGGGAAGGGGAAGGGGGAGGGCACTTGAGGGTTATAGTTCTGTGTAGGATTTTTATTTCTCTCCTACTCTGTCTCCCTTTCCCTCTGTCTTTCTCTCTCCCTTCCTTTCTTTTTTTCTCCCTCACTTTATCCCTCCATCTTCTCATTTTCTGTGCCCCGGCTCCCCACTTCAGAAGCACAGATCTCATTATGCAGGCTGGCGACAGACAGGCGGTGACAACGGCTGAGTTGCTGCTCGCTCGCTCGCTCTTAATGGAGAAACACGGCCTCGGATTCGCTGCGTCTCCATATGACCTTTCATAATCTCGAGTCAGTGCTGCAAAGCCCCAGACAACTCCTCCGCAGCCTCGCTCCCTAACCTGGGAAACAGCACTAGAGATCTACAGTTTTGTACAGCATCCGATGCCCTCCTGTTGTATGATCCTCAGCCACTGGCTAAATGCTGCTCTAGGCTAGCAGCAGTGCACTGAGTCACAGGTGGGGTGGAGTCTTCACATAGACACTGTGCTAGAGCTACTAAAGTGAGCTAAGCCCATGACTACTAGACCCCTGTCTTGGATTATGTGGAGGAGTCCTGCATACAGTACACACACACACACATTATCCATTTCATAGGATCCGTAATGTCAAAAACACACACACACAGACACACACACACACATGCATCAGGCAAAGTCAGGCAAACATACACACACACACACACACACACAGCCTTGCACAAAACTACATCTTGCTTAAGACCTACTCCCCAGTCCCCTTGCTGTTGCACTCTTTTCCAGCTTGAGTTTTTAGTATGGTGTGAATGTGTGTGTGTGTGTGTGTGTGTGTGTGTGTGTGTGTGTGTGCGTGCGCGCATGCATGTGTATGTGTGTGTATACTGTGTGTGTATGTGTGTGCATGTGTGTGTGTATGCCTGTGTGTGTGTCTGTATGTGTATGTGTATGTGTATGTGTATGTGTGTGTAAGTGTTGGCAGCGTGTGCGTCAGCACTGGTGCTGTGAGCGTCCAGAGCCAGGGTGTTTTTCCCCGGAGTCGGGAGCTGGAAAGCTCGACTGGGCTGGACTGGACTGGACTGGGCTGGGTTGAGCCGGGCAGGGCCGGGCAGCCCCTCGGCTCGCCAGCCAGAATGAAAAACAGATTAAGCCGAGCAAGAGCTGCCAGCACCAGGGGGATGTTTGGCTGAGGGCTATTGAGTTATCGGCCCCTTTCACACCTAATGAAACAACATTTAGCGCTGCGGCTTATTAGATATCCCCAAGACGCTGGCTGGAGCAGCAGAGCTGTGAGGGTTCTGAGGGAGAGGAAAAAAGTACCCCACACCCCCACCCCACCCCAACAACCCTACCACCCCAACCTCTCCACACACATATTTGATTTTTAATTAAAAACAAGCAAAATATCAGATGAAAGGACAAATGGATGGGTTGCTTGGAGTCTTGCTTTTTTTTTGCCCAAGTTAAGGTGAAACTTTGAACTCCACAGGCACAGTAAGAGAGAGTTTGTAAGGTGCTGGTGTGCTGCATGGCTGGAGCTGTCTCACTGGGACTGCATGGCTTTCTCACTAATGCCTGGCAAGTGTACATTATAGCACCCAAAACATGGGGGTGAATGTTGTTGTTTTTGTGATGTGTTTGTGTGTGTGTGTGTGTGTGTGTGTGTGTGTGTGTGTGTGTGTATGTACATGTCTGTGTGTGCTGTTGTATGTGTGTGTGTGTGTGTGTGTGTGTGTGTGTGTGTGTGTGTGTGCTGTTGTATGTGTGTCTGTGCATGTGTCAACAAACTGACTCAAACTGCTAGCCAATTAAGGCAATACTTCAGTCCGATACACTGTCTGATTATTAATCTAATTTCCTGGCTCTCCCCTGCAGGGTAAATTAAGCCAAGCACATTCGAGTTCCTTTCCTGAAATCACACAAGATCAAAGCCAGATATTATACTCCCCCCCCCCCCCCCCCCCTTTTTTTGGGATGGCTTCAATTACGTTAAATAGGATTTTTGTTTTCAAGGCAAAACTGCTGTCCTTTCAGGTGTGAAGGCACGCAGTACGAGGCTGCTATCATTAGGCCGGTGCTGTGCTTGCGGTGGAAGATGGGCTTCTTTAAATAGAAATATAATCAGGCAGGCCTTCTCATTATGCTCCCCTCTGTTTATAATGATGTCCACAGAAATCTGGCCATCGCCCCTACGCCGTAATTAAACTTCCCCCCACAATGGCTCGGTTCAACCGTTTCTCCTCATCTGTGCCAAGTCCTTATCACAGCTTCGATTCGCAGGCAGCCCACGGCCCACGCCACTTTTACAGAGTCTTGCTTCCTAAACAGACACACACAACCACACACACACACACACACACTCACACACAAACACATGCATACGCATCTGAGGCCCTTACTCAACATTGTCTGCGCATGTTGGGGGGTGGTGGGGGGGAAGTGGATGAAGTTTTGCAGCATTTTTTACATATTTTAATTTCACACAAGATGCAACTTTAAAAGTGATACTGTGCAAAAAAAAAAAAGCAAAAACTCAGCAGTCACTTTCCGGCCGTGGATAACTGCTAAAATAAACACTTCACATGGCCTAATTATGTGGCGCCTTTTCATCTGCTGGGCAATTATTTCTCGAGAAGTCACAAGTGAGACGTTGGAACAGCTGCCGAAGGAGACGGATTCGTGACCAAAAAAAAAAAAAAACACAGGCGGACAGGATGACCGGCCCAGGCCGCTAGCGCTTTCCACACCAGCTCGTCCAAAAAAAAAGCCCCAACTCCCCTTTCCTCCCCTCCATCTCCCTCCCCCACCACCATCGCCACCTGCACCACCTCCACCCATCCAACCCACACATCCACCCCACCACACCCTCCATTGCTCTCCAGATTCCAGCTCCTCCAATTGCACACACTAGCTGCCCAGTGTCCTTTTATGTGAGCTGACCCCCGCTTTCCTTACTTCCGAGAGGGCTTCATTAAACGGCTCTGTGCCTCTCTCTCGGCCCTTTTCTCTCGCTCGCTAAGTGGAGAGAAATGTTACAAAAGGAAAAGCTTCCAGTGGGTAATTCTCGGTGGAGAGGGGTGACCCCGACGTTGGGGAGTAGAAAGAACCTGAGGATAATAGCAAATGAAGCCAGGGGCACATTAATGGGCAGACAGTGGCGCTCAAGCCAAGTTCCAGAGGGGTTGGGGGAGGGTGGAAGGTGAGGTGATGTGTGTGTGTGCGTGTGTGTGTGTGGCTTAGTGTGTGTGTGTGTGTGTGTGTGTGTGTGCTGCTCAAACTGACAGACATGTATATTAATACTCAGCACTTTTATCGGAGAGAAAATATGAATATTCATCCTCATTTATATTTCAAGGCATTTCCATCCCAGTGGGGGCCTGGGGGCTGGTTGAGGCGTTTTTTTTTTTCTCTGTCTCTTTTTTTCGACCCACCCCCCCTCTTTCTTTTCGTCTTTCGCCAGTTTTCCATGCCCATTACGGAAATGACAGCGCTCACTCCTGGGCCCTGACAGAGGTCTGCCCGGCACGCAGGAGGTCCGGCGAGGAGGGAGACGGCGCCCTCCCCCAGCTGTCCACAAACACTCATTAACACAGGAAAATATCCAATGGAATCTCTGGGAGAATTTTTAATCACACAAAAGGCCCTGCTAATTAGGCAGCTGATGGGCCATGGCGAGCACAAGGACGAATTCTTTAAACAAAGGACTGGAAACTTTGGGGCCGCTTTAATTACTCGGGCAAAGAGTTCATTGCAGAGCTGGAGAGCACATCATTCCGCTAATGAGACCAAGTGGCAGCGCATATTAGGGAGAAATAATGTGGAAAGTTCAATTATACTTTGCTTTTGGAGCCTCCAACTGCTTCCCCCTTACCTCCTCTCTCTCTCTCTCTCTCTCTCTCTCTCTCTCTCTCTCTCTCTCGCTCTCTTTCACTCACTCCCTGTCGACTCTCGGCTTCTGATGCACACACATGTTAGACAAAGCTTTGGCCAGGGGAATGTACAGCGGGTGGGAACGTGGAGAAGTGTGTGTGTGTGTGTGTGTGTGTGTGTGTGTGTGTGTGTGTGTGTTGGGGGTGGGGGGGGTGGGAGCACATGTAATCGCTGGCACCAGCTCACTGTTCTTCACGTGTAGCTTGGCAGGCTTGATCGTCTTAATTGCCCATTAGAATGTTCCCGTGTTTGAAAATGAATATCATTATGCCCTGCAGTTTGGCCCCCACTGTAGAAGGCTTTATTGCAAAAAATCTTTTTTTTCTTTTCTCCATTCGCTCGTCATTCAATACCCCGTGTCTGGAATTCCAAACACACAATGGATTACTAATTTGCGGTAACTGGACCCCGGAAAAGTTATGAGAGGAGCGGGCGAAACAGGCTGCTCTATCCTGCCCTCATTACTCATAAGGTAAAATTATCTCCCCGAGCGTTTTTTTCTACCCCCGCTGCAATAACAAACATCTATTATGAAACTAAATACATGTACACACCCCGCTGTCTCCTGGTTACACGAAAACAATGAAGGAAACGTCTTGGAGGCCCGATCTGAATTGTGCTCGTGCTCGTTCCGAAAGACACTTGGCACCGAAACGTCAAGCTTACAAAAGCAGGGAAGGGTCAGTCCACAAGTGAGGAGAGATTGGGGTCAATGCTGCTTCCCAGATGCACCGATGACACCCAGGTCACATATGCTGGTCACAGAAATCCTTACAGAAAAGTAATAAACAACGAGTCAAAATATCGGGGGCAGCTCATGTCACCACGCATGTCACGTAGAGCTCTTTTTCCACACTTCACACTCATTCACACGGTGGAGGAAAGGGGGAGAGAGAGAGAGAGGAAGTGAGAGAGAAATTGAATGATGGGGAATGGAGGAGGTGGGTGATGGGGATGTTGGGCTTAAGCTCCTGCTTTGGAGTGTGACGTGTCTATAACTTTGTGTAAATGAGAGCGGAGGGAGAGGCTTCGCTAATACAATTAGTGACGATCCTTAACTCTTGCCAAATCAAATGTTTCACATGATGTTTGTAGCAAATAATGGAGAATTACCATCAAGTTACGTGCTGTTTAAAGGGTAATTTATGCATCTTTCGGTGGCATGGAGGGGGGGAATAAGAAATTCGGGAAATTCTAATGCGGTACAGCGTTGCGAGGCGCCTACATAGCAATTACAGCATGCAGGAAGCAAATTCCCCGTGAAATAAATGGCTAATGGGAAATAGAGGGCAGCCCGTGTGGCCCACACTAGCCTGCTCTCTCAAGGGAGAGTTAGCGCTGTAGCGCCCACAGCTAACGCTAACCTACTCCTTCAGGCCTAATGTCACTTTTAAACCACAAATGATGTCGACCCCATTCCTTCCGCAGACACTTTTGCTCCCGCTTCCTTCAGGGGGAGTGCCTCCCCACAAAAAAATACATCAGTATCATCCAAAGTTCACATGGATAAAGCAGCCCTCACACCAGCCACCATTAGGGCAGTTTCTCACAAGCACATGTCTTTTAAAAAGGGGGGCGAAAATGATGTTCACCTGTGCGAGTGTCTTGGTCGTGGGCTCCGAAAAGCATTCAAAAGGATGCCAGTGGAGAAATGGTCCGGCAGTGCATTTAAATGTCTGGTGTCTCCCATCCTGGCTCTTTATAAGCAGCTAGCTGACATTTCTCAGATGAGATGCTAATGTGCGTGCCCTTCAAGAGCCTGCACTGTGGCGGTGCGTGGTTTCAGGCTAAGTGCATAGATCTGCACTCGTCGGCTTCTGCCTGCTTCCTTAGATGTGGGGGGAAATTAGTGATTCTGTGGCCCACCCCCACACCCCCATAGCCAGTTCTCAACAACCCACCCCCCCACCCCCCCACCCCACACACACACACACACACACACACACACACACACACACACACACACACACACACGCACACACACACACACTCTGGCCCCCATCTCCCCTCCCGTCTCTCCAATTCCCTCTCCAGACAGTTCCTTCCAGAGAGAGCAGCCGGGCCAGCAGAGAAGCAGCGAGTTGGGAAAACTATTGATTTTTCTTCCACTGCTGCTGCCTACTACCTGGTGTTAGTTTCTCCTCAGCCGTCGCACTTGTTTTATTTACCAACAGCACGATCAATAGAGACGGCCCTTTCCTTGCTTGTTCCAGATTTATAAAAACATATCTCTTTTTCTCTCTCTATTTCCTCCCTTCTGTCTACCCCCCCCCCCCCTCTCTCTCTCTCTCTCTCCCCTTAAGCGCTTCAGTAGGTCTACATCATTTCTCCAGTGGTTCAAATAATTTGGGTTCAAGTGATTGACAAGAGTAATTGTGCACAGTGCTGCAGCAGGCAGAGGAAGTGTGTGTGTGCGGAAGGTAAAGTCTTGATATGTATATTTGTAGAGTACTCCGAGGGCTGTCAGGAACCAGAGGAAATATCTCTAGCATATCGACCTTTATGACTGTCAGTTTTTCCCTTTTTAAAAAGGAACCACTTTAATGCAAACGAAGGACTCTCCCCCCTCTCTTTCTCTCTGCCTCCATCTCTCTCTCTCTGTCTTTCTCTCTCTTTCTCTTTCTCTCACTTCAAGCCTAGCACACTCATCAAAGCGCAAGGAGTCTGAACGAATGCACAGTTTCTTCCATTGCTGGATACTCTCCGGCACTATGATTTATGCTCCCTATTTGGGATCATTATAGAATAATTACACGCCTTAAAAAAAAGTTAAATGTCAGTGTTTTATTGGACCTCTCTCTCTAGGAAGTTGGCGGGGGCTGGAAAGAAGAGAGAGAGAGAGAAAAAAACTACCTTCCTATACCTCACTTGCCTTTAATGATATATGGGCAGCTGTAATGAGACACTGTTTGCATTGCATTCTTCAATAAAACGACAACCTGCTCAGAGATCCACGGAGGCTGTTTTAAAAAGAGCCAAGCTATGGTTCGACATCGACGCAAAGTACCTTTAGGTTCTGTCGTTTATAAAGCTGCAGTCAATCCTGCTATCTTCCTCTCCCCTAACCCCACCCATTTCTTCCCCTCTCCTCTCCTCTCCTCTCCTCTCCTCTCCTCTCCTCCCGGGGTCTGTTTGCTTGTCCCTGCCTTGGCAGGCTGCTGTGCTGATACACTCTTTCCGTGACAGGGGTGCTACGCTTTGAATTAAAGGGGCCCTGATTGATAAGGCGGTTGAAGGCAAATCTGCTCCCGCTAATTGTCTTTCAAATGCCCTCATTAATCAGAGGCGAGGCGGGAGGCATGTGACGGCCCCCGGCCTGTCAGCCCCTCCGCTCGCTACCACCGCCGCTGCTGCCACCCTGCCACCCCCTGCCACTCCCGCTGCCCCTCCGCCGGATGCTGGCCTCGCAGCGTGATGCCCACCTCTCCTCTCCTCTCCTCTCCTCTCCTCTCCTCTCCTCTCCTCTCCTCTCCTCTCTTCCTCTGTTTCCCCTCTCGCTTTCCTCCGTCACGTCTTGGCCACTGTTCGTGCCTGAGGAGAGGAGTGGGGGACGGTGGATATGGGTGTAGGGTGTAGGTTTAGGGGGTGGGTGTTAGGGGGGTGGGCGGGGATCACGGGTCTGTCCCCAGCGCACCTGCCTTCTGCCAGACAGCCGCTGACCGCCCCTGCGCCCACTGCCACGGCCCCAGAGACCAATTTAGCAACCGCTTAATGATTCATGGCTCAAGTGGTGGTGATTGGGGAGAGGGGTAGAGGGAGTGAGGGTGTGTGTGTGTGTGTGTGTTAGTGTGTGTGTGCATGTTTGTGCATGAGTATGTGTGTGCACGTAGAGGTGTTTTGGAATTGGGAAGGGATGTGGAGTGCAGGTGGTGGTGGGGTGTGTGTGTGTGTGTGTGTGTGTGTGTGTGTGGAAGGGGGTTGGGGGGTGCAGCATATGATAACAGGAATAAACAGGTTTAATTAGCTCCTGCATATACATTATTTATTTATTTACCTGCTCGCACGGCCGTTATTAATTTATATACGCTGCTGTTTGTGTTTGCGAGGGGGGCTGTTTTTTTTTCCTCTTTCTCTTTCTCCCCTCCCCGACCTTTTTCGGTATTCACAGCATCTGCCAGGGATTTGCTTTGTTGTGCCGTTAGGAAAGTGTCCTGTCCCTGATCTGTGTTTGTGGTGGGGGTGTGTGTGGGGGGGGGGGGGGCAGCAGCTCACCTCCTCCTCTATGTGTCCTGGGACACAATTGGGGGGCCCCAAGGGACAGGGGATGTGTGTGTGTGTGTGTGGGGGTGGGGGTGGTGGTGACAGTGGGGGTTGCATGGTGGGGGTTGGATGGTGGTGAATAGGGAAGGGTAGAGGAAGACGAGGGCTGGGGGGCTGTTGGAGAGAGAGAGAGAGAGAGAGAGAGCGGGAGAGAGGGAGAGAGGGAGAGAGAGGGAGGGAGAGAGAGGGAGAGAGAGCGGGAGGTCTTCAGGGATTTGCCAAGCCGCTGTGCAACAGAACGTCTGGCTGCATTAGCCTTTAAAATATGCAGCTGCGCTGGCAATCGTAAGTAGCCTTGTTTGTGGCTTCCCTGACAGGTAGCGACTCCCCCGGTTTGCTTTGAGGGCCGGGGCCATGCATTTTCATGGGGGCCGCTAATCAAAGCCTCCGCCGCGGTCAAAAAAAGAAACAAAAAAAAAAATGGCGGCTGCGCTGGCTTGCCAGGCCTGTTAGAGACTTGGAAGGGTGGGGGTGTCAAGGTGAGGGTGGTTGGTGGTGGTTGATGGGAGATGCTCCTGCTTGGTGTCCTGGGATATCGCTGACAACCCTCCCTGCAGTAACACTGCTACTCCAGTTTGTGTCATGTTGCGTCACCCAACACATCTTCACCACTAACACACTTAGACTCACTTAGTGAAGGCAAAGGTTGGGCAGGTTCAACACCAGGCTCACAGCCAAGAAAACCTTTACATAAACAGTTTACACTACCCCCCCCCCAAATCTTCCTAAACCCCATCTTCCCTCGCCCCCCGTCTTCCTAAACAGAACATTCGACATTTTGAACAACCCAGATCAGCGCTTCTCACTGAGTGGCTGCTTTGCCCAGAGATTCTCCTCCACTCTGACGAGAGCTTGTGGGTGTAGGACAATCTGG
>CM050207.1:7802282-7807282 GCA_027475355.1 Coilia nasus
CCTAAACTTTGTATTACACATAAATCTATATTAGAACGGCCGCATTAGCATGTGTCCGGCCGCTCTGTCGAAAAAATGTAAAGGAGCAAAGACTACTTGCCGTCGTCACTCCCACTGTGTTCCATAATATATGCCAGACCCCCCTGACAACCCCCCCACACCCCACCCCCACCCCAGCCAAACCCCCTACGCCCGCCGCCATCTCTTTCTGATGGAGGTGCATGAGAATGTGCAGCCGTTTGAGTGACAAAGAGCTCATGTATTTTTTAGCGCTGGCTTCGGCCGCGCTCCAGGAAGACAGTGAAGGGGGGGGGGGGGGTAATCACTCCGGAACCTGAGTGACAATTAGAGATGTGTTGTTGGACAACAGCCGCGGACTCGCTCGCAAATTAGCCTCAGCCAGCACCACCGCAGCCAGAGTGGAGAGGCAGAAGGAGTGAGAGTAAGTAAGAGGGAGAGAGAGAGAGCGAGAGAGAGAAGAAAAAAAAAGAGAGAGAGAGAGAGACAGAGGGAGAGGAGGGATGGAGGAGGGGGCAGGTGATGAGAGAAGGAGAGAGGGCATCTGTCTGTGCAGTCACAGTTTTAAATGAGCTCTTTTCATGGAGCGCTGGTATGTGTGCTTGCTTATGGAGGCCTGCCACCTCCACCCCCCCCGTGCTGAGCAGGTTACACATCCTGAAGGGTAAAAGCACGGACTGTGGGACCCACCTACCATTTAAAAGGGCCACCGGCGCGGCGTGAGGAGACAGCACAGATTACACACATCAGGACAAAAAAAAACATGAAACACGAAAGAAAGAAAAAAGTAAAAGAAAGTATCCAAAAACATCGTAGTCGCTAAGTGCCCGTGGCTCTGAGTCTTAAAGCTGAAAGTTGACCAGGCACCACAGAGCTGGAGCAAAGCTCCAGTCGGAGAGAGGCTGAGTGAGAGCCTAGATCAGCCAGTCGCCTCTGATCACAGCGCTCAGCCTTCGCCCATTTGATGTGATTTTTCGGAAGATGCATTATTAAAAATACTTTCATGCACTCTCGACGTCCGGGGCCCCTCTCTCGCATGCGCCGCCGTAATCCAGACGTGTTATGGAATTGTATTGAGCAACTGTCAAATGAATTAGCCTAATGTATGCTTAAAGTGCATTCTGTCAGTAGTAATTGCCCACTTGCCAGCTGTTTGTCGGCTGCTCTCTTTGTTGCGTCACGCCGAGCGGCATCCAGGCTCCAAATTAGCGCCTTGCCTGCCATTTGGCCATGAAATACCTCCTGACAGTGCGGCTCAGGCAGGGATGATGTGTTGCTTTCTCTCTCCTTCTCTCTCAAAGAGAGCAGGCAGGCAGAGAGGAGGTGGTGGGTGGGGGGGTTGGGGTGGGGGGGTTAAGAGAAAAACTAGCACAAGCTCTCAGATGCAGCATTAAAAACTTTTTCAAAACCTTCTCATCTGAGTTCATTTAAATATCTCCAGTTGCATGTTTTCTGGCTCCAGCAACCCCCCACCCCCTCTTATTTTCAGCACTTGGGCTAGGCCAGGCTCTTACAAGGAGGTTTAAGGGGGGGGGCCTGATGGAGGCTGGTGGTGCGGATCGGTAGCTGAAAGATGGGAGGAGTGGAAGAGTAGAGGAGAGACGAGGAGTGGAGCCTGGTGTCACACGGTCCCCCACCCCACCCCACCCCACCCCAGCCCACCCCCCTGCCTGTCCCATCCAAACAGCCTGTCCCCCTCACTGACGCCCCCTGTATTGATCACAATAGGCTTTTAATTTTGGACGCTCACTTAAAACCTCAGCCTGGCGCTGTGTGTGTGTGTGTGTGTGTGTGTGTGTGTGTGTGTGTAGGAGGGTTGGGAGGAGGAGGAGGAGGAGGAGGCCGGCTTGGCTGCATATTCAGCTGTTAATGCCACAATCAGCTCTAATTAAAAATGCATGAGGCCTTGGGAGTGTGCTCAGATAGGGGCCTGCCTCTAACCGGGTGCCCAGTATTGGTCATTAGATAATAAGGATTGATAAAAGTTACAGGGCACAATGTTAAAAATGCTCCTATCGATCGGCCGTGCACCTTAATAATGAAAACGGGGGGCCTGGGGGACGAAAGCCATGGATCATTTTGACAAAGGGCCCTCAGATCACGGGCGAGACAGAGCATGGACAATTAATCCCTGCGAGCTTCCGTAGTCGTAGCTCATTACGGCCTGACCTTGCTAAGCAGCCTTGGGGAGCGCAGGTGACCTTCGGGGAGTTGATAAGTTTACCCAGCCTGGGCGCGCCACGGCGCGGAAGAAAAGTGCGGCTAGCAGCACCAGCCTACAGGCGGCTGTGGGGGGGAGTGGGAGAGCAAGAGGGGGGGGGGGGGGGGGGGGGGAGGGGGAATGACAGCGTGTCGATCTGTGAAGACAGAGGAGGCAGAGAGAGACAGACAGAGAGAGAACAAGTAGCACAGAGAGAGAGAGAGAGAGAGAGAGAGAGAGAGAGAGAGAGAGAGAGAGAGAGGCTGAGACAGAGAGAAAGAGAGAGACAGAGACACAGAGACAGAGGGAGAGAGAGCCTGAGATGGAGAGAGAGCGACAGAGAGAGAGAGACAGAAAGACAGAGAGACGCAGGGGGGAGGGAGTTAACCTCTCTCTGCTTCCTGTCTCCAATCACCAGGGGCTGCCCAGACATCAGAGGGCACTTAACCCCTTAAAGAGGAGCATTTGGAGGGCAGGGGTGGAGGGCCGACATGCCTGGGGGAGGCGGTGTGTGAGCTCCCTATCTGCCTTGTGCAAACAAGGGCGCCGCTAAAGAGGGGGATCATTCAGGGGGCCCAGAGCATCACAGTGCCCACAGAGGACTATGATGTGGTTGGGGTGGGGGCCCAAAATTATTTTCTTTCAGGGGGCCTACAGTTTCTAGCGGTGCCCCTGTGTGCAAACATAGAATCCAAATGAGGCTCATGTTTCATAGGGCCCAACAGTGCCGCTGCAGCAGGGCAGAGAGCAGAAACTGCCGCTACCCACACTAGCACAGGGCAAAGCCTAGCGAGCAAAGCCTAGCGACCAAAGCCTAGCGACCAAAGCCTAGTGAGCCTCCTCACATCCCTGATACTGGAGAAAAACACATGGACGACAAAAGCAACATGCTAACTCAAGAGTACACAAAACACATCTAATACACTTATTTTAATTCCCATAACTATTCATCCAGCTTTATCTTCTCTTCTTTCTTTTTTTTTTTTCTTTCTTTCTTTCTTTCTTTCCTCCGTTCTTTTTCTTTCTTTCTTTCTTTCTTTCTTTCTTGCTATTTCTTTTTTCACTCTTCTCTCTGTCTCTTTCTCTCTCTTTCTTTCTCTTTCTCTTTCCGTCTGTCTCTTGTACCAACCCCCCCACACACACATTCGTATTGATGAGAGAGTACATACATCTATCTTGCTTATTAATCTGGTCAGCGGGCTGTGCCGCTCAGAGTGAGCGCTATCTGCGGAGGCATGTCCAGGCTGGGCTGAGGCGTGGTGCGGCGAGGCAGACAGAGGAGCTATCATCTCCCCCCTCGTGTTTGGATTTCATTGGGAGCCCTGGCTCGTTGCGAGGGAGCACGATCGCAGCAGATAGGCGCTTGAGGAGCAATTGTCTGCATGAGTCAGTGTTTTTCAGTCGGCTCTCCAGACTCGCTCTCTCTGTCGCGCTCTACTGATGCTAGCAGATGCACGCAGGTACACACACGTGCACACATACACACACACGTACACACACATACACACACACGTAAACATAAACACAGAGACCTTAACACAAAGGGCAGAAGCAAACACACACAAGGACATGAATTTTGTACACATAAAAAATACACACACACACACACACACACACACATAGAAACTCGCTGAGAGATACTCACACCAGCTTGGATACCAACCACCAGCTAAACTCCAATACTGTTACAACTGAGACACAAAACTACACACCTTAAATAAAACAAGCAAAAGTGAATATATCCTCTACAACAGTGTTGGGGTCGTTACTCAAAGAAAGTAATGCATTACACATTACTCGCTACTGTTAAAAAATGTAATGCATTACTTTACTTCTTTATTGCTTATGGAAAGTAACTCCTTACATTACTTTACGTTACGGTCTTGAGCAAAACACATAAATTCCTATTGCAACGAGCAAGATGTAAGACAAGACATTCTTTCATGCCATTTAACGAAAACAGGCTACACCACAAAGCTGGTGAAACTATAGAGCACTCCACAGGGTCACATCAGTGTAGCCTACTACTGGCAGGATTATGTCGTAAAAAAACAAGCCAAAAGTCTAAAACAGGTTAACTTGATAACAGCACTTACTATAATAGAATGAATAAAATAGCATGCAGAGACTGGCATATAGGCTACTACAGCATAAATCCCTTAAATAACTAGACCATTTAAATAAAACGTGGTACTAAATAAAATAACTCTGGACATCTAACCACATTAGGTAAACACGTTTCATTGGCATGGTGGGCTATAGTCTAGGGCAAAGGCACTTTGTTAAGTGACTAACACGATGATCATATTGCATGAGAAGTCTTTCAAATCTTTCAACCAATTTCTATTCTTCAGTACGAGACCATCTAGTCTGAATAGCCTCTTGACTGGCGCGCTAGATGGGGTAGCTGTGTTAAGTTTCATATAGGCCTACTTTTTATATGAGGGAAACGGTTAAGGATTTCGATGTGTGACTGCGACTTCACATACTCTGTTGCTTTTGTGTCAAAGTTTAAAGAAGCTGTATCTCTCTCATTCTCATCAAAAGCAAACATCTCCTTCTCAGCGACAGTGCTGTATGGCGGCACGTTTCTGATTCTGCTGCGCAACCGGCCCCACTTCCCGGTGCAAAACATGACACGACACAATTCCTCACTGCTTCTCTCTTCTCCTCTCCCCTAAGCCATTGCACTTTAACGTCGGCAATGTCTCTTAAAACAATGAGCATATCTCCACCCCCTGAACGTTACGGTAGACAGCTTAGCCTTTTCCCTGAATTTAAC
>CM050207.1:7824782-7859782 GCA_027475355.1 Coilia nasus
CAACATTTTCGAGGTTAATAAATCATCTTCGTAAGTTGGTAGATGGTAAAATGACTCATTACAGCGAATAAACGTTCTCTCGGCCCCGTCAGTGGTCTCCACTTGCGAGATTGCCTTAGGTCGGCACCCATAGGCTTACAAGTCTCAGGCAGGGCAGGCTAGTTGCTAGCTGTAGCCATGAGGTTTCATCATAACAGAGCCTGTGAAAACAGCCAGAGAAAACAGCAATTGTAAGTAACATTGGAATGATTTCTTTCTTTTTGTGCATGTTTGTGCTTTCACTATGGTATTCACTGTTTGTAGAGGGATTGGTCTGACTATTTGGTCTGTTGCTTGATAGCTAAGTGGCTAGTGAACATTTAATCCTGGCTCATAAAGGCAGTCTCGTAGTATCGCTTTAAATGCCAGTGAATGGGATGTTAAAGACAGCCGTCCTGGGCTCATGGCTGTGTGTGCTCTGTGTAACGTACGCCAGCTAGCACAGCTTGGTGTAAAACGTTAGTAAACCTCCCTCCCGAACCCTGAAAAAGATACAGTACTGATTGAGCTAATAGCCTGGCTTTTAGCTCACTTTGTAGTGCGTCTGTCTGCCTTACCGGAGTTGCTGTGAGGTCACAGTTTCGAGACTGGGTCTGGACTGCACAGGAAGACCTCGGTTACAGACAGTGGTGCCATGACCCGGATGGGAGTGAGGTCTTTAGGGGGGTGAGTGTAAAGGATGCCAGCTACACCTCAAAAACGCTACTGACTGAGGTAATAGCCCAGCTTTTAGTTCACTTGGTAGCGCATCTGCCTCCCATACTGAAGTTGTTATTACGTTGCGGATTCGAGACTGGGTCTGGACTGCGCAGAAAGACCTTGGTTACAGTGGAGCCATGACCCGCATAGGAGTGAGGTTTAGGGGGGTGTGTAACCCCCTAGCACAGCTCGGCGTAGAACATTAGTAACCCTACCGACACCTCAAAAAAATGCTAATGACTAAGCTAACAGCCCGGCATTTCGCTCACTTCGAAGCACGTCTGTCTCTCATACAGTAGTGGCTGTGAGGTTGTGGGTTCGAGACTGGGTCTGGACTATGCAGGAAGACCTCGGTTACACATGCTGTATTTACAGACCCAGCCTGCTCTGGTTTACACAAGCCAGAGCAGGCATCCATCTAAACCACTCACCCGGTTTGTGTTGCAGAGTTCTCAAGGGAAGCGCTTCAGTAAGCTCCTCACATGCTAATACACACAGACACACACACACAAATATGTGTACACACACATTATCATGAGAAGTTGGCTTTAGCTTACACCTTTGGAGAGTTCATGTGAGGGTTGCAACCCCACCCCCCCACCATTCACCTCCTCTACACACACATACATATCCACTTATCCTAGCCCTCAGAAAACATACTACCCCCCCCACTCCACCAGACCCCTACTTCCACTCTCTCTCTCTCTCTCTCTCTCTCTCTCTCTCTCTCCACACTCACCATCATCCCCTCTCTCCTCTCCTCTCCCCCCCAGATTCATCTTTTCACACATTAGAGCCTGTTGCCATGCACCCGCGGCTCATCCTCCCCTCAGCCCTGGTCCCTCCATCCAGGCTTAGGCCCCATCACTCCCTCAGAGGAGAAGTAAGCCATTCCAGAGGGAGTTAATGGACGCCTAGCGCAGACGCGTAACCGGCACCATCACCACCGCCGGCCTCCTAACTGACAGTGGGGAAGATGCTAGAGAACAGAGAAAGAAGGAATTCTGAATTTGGATCTGAATGGAAAAATAAGGAAATTTAAAGGAAATAAAACTCATGTGACAAGGGTGGCGTCACCCCCCACCCTCCAGCAGCCTACCGTCATAAATAAGGATAAACGCTGTTTGTGGCATTTGGAGAGTCATCAAGCATGTTTGGGTGTGTACATGTCAGATTTTTTGTCTACCTTAAATAATATTGCTTTGAATACCTTTTTCCAACAGGTCCTGGCACTTTGGTAGGATTAGTTTGCTTATTTTTTTAATTTATTTCTCAGAAATCTGTGGGCTCAGGCCCCCTTTTTTAACGTTCATACTGTCTTAAAAAGGATTATCTGTAGCACCTGGGTTTGATTTAAATTTGAATAGGTGGGAATTTATTTCGTGGTGCTCAGTACTCCACACAAATAAGTTTCCTCCAGTAATCCAATTCCACCAGCACCAGGAGGAAAAAAGATGAAGTGAAATCTCATTATAATGTCTCTTTTATGTTGGTCCCCCCCCCAACAGCACACACACACACACACACACACACACACACACACACACAACACAATACAACCCCCCCTCAACACACATAAACAATCTTCTGGATGCTACATCTGATTGTTTACTTATCACGTCCGGATGACGGGTAAGTGAAGCACCTATAGATATTTCATTACCTTTCAATAGATGGATGAGAAAGAAATAGAAATAAAAAACATCAGGAGGAAACTCATCCCTGAGCATTAATTCATTTGAAATACCGCACCCCCAACCCCATCCAATGTCTTGTTTACCACACCTGGAACATTGAATTTAGCATGATTGAATGTCGGTATGAAATGAGATTGCTTTGTATGTGGCTGCCTAGCAATTCCTGATGGAAGTGCAGCTCTCAGAGCGAAAGGCATACTGTAGGGATCCTCATGAAATGTGTGGCACGGAGTGAGAGCCATAGGGATCTTCATGAAATGTGTGGCAGCTCAAGGCCTTATGCACTGCAGGCTGACACACAGGACAATACAAGCCAGCTGGCTAATTAAGGTGACATAATAACTGAGGGAAATGTTATAGAGCTGAAGCTTGGCTACCCATTAATGTGTGTTCTGTATATGTGTGTGCATGGTATTTTGTATATGAATGTGTGTGTGTGTGTGTGTGTGTGTGTGTGTGTGTGTGTGTGTGTGTGTGTGTGTGTGTGTGTGTGTGTGTGTGTGTGTGTGTGTGTGTTTGTGTGTGTGTGTGTGTGTGTGTGTGTATGTGAGTGTGTGTGTATGTCTGCATGAACAGTATGTATGTATGAACAAAAAGACAGAGAGATAAAGAGAGAGAGACAGATAGAAAGAGAGAAAGCGGCACATGTGTTCATGGATAGGAGGCGCTACATTTATGCTGGGCTTGGTGTTCATTAATAGGAGGTGCTACATTTGTGTTGGGGTTGGTGTTCATGGATAGGAGGCGCTACATTTATGTTGGGGTTGGTGTTCATTAATAGGAGGCGCTACATTTATGTTGGGGTTGGTGTTCATTAATAGGAGGCGCTACAGTTTACATTTATGTTGGGCTTGGTGTTCATTAATAGGAGGAGCTACATTTATGTTGGGCTTGGTGTTCATTAATAGGAGGAGCTACATTTATGTTGGGCTTGGTGTTCGTGGATAGGAGGCGCTACAGTGTACATTTGTGTTGGGCTTGGTGTTCATTAATAGGAGGCGCTACATTTATGTTGGGCTTGGTGTTCATTAATAGGAGATGCTACAGTGTACATTATGTTGGGCTTGGTGTTCATTAATAGGAGGCGCTACATTTATGTTGGGCTTGGTGTTCATGGATAGGAGGTGCTACATTTATGTTGGGCTTGGTCGTCTCGTGTGATGTGGCACCATGTTCTGTTTAAGGGGTTGATTAATGGCAATAGATGACAAGACCTCTCAACACTGCGGGTGAGTGTCCCCCAGAGAAGACAGTCCACAGCAAGCGTCCATCCCCCTCCTGGGGTGCAGCCACTAACCCCCTCCCACCCCACACACCCCACCCCACCCTACCCCCCACCTGTCCTCGTTTCCCAAATGACCCCCACTGCTGTCTCCTCCAGCCAGCCAAGGAAAATAATTGGGTTTCTTAAAGCGCACATCAAAATGGTTAAGATAGCGATCAATGTTCACAAGTCCATCGGGCGAGGCTGTGATCTCATTATGTTTAAAAACCATTCACACCGATTGATCCACGACCAGCCATGGTATTGATAAATAATTAAAATGCTCTCAGTTTAATTCGAGGATGGGAACAGAGGAGCGGAGAGAAGAGGAGAGGAGAGGAGAGGAGAGGAGAGGAGAGGAAAGGACAGGAAAGGGGGAGAGGAGGGGGAGAAGTGGACAGGAGGCAGCTTGTGTCCGGCTGGGCGTAATGAGGCCGGTCACCCTGCTGTGAGACGACCATCCAGGCTCTTATGTCTGTCCCCTTGTGCTCACACACACACACACACACACATACATGCACACACACACACACACTGTCCCACCGGACAGAGCCAGCTGGATTTGTCTGCCATATTCACAGAAATCAATGCAATCTGGCTTGAAAGAAAATCAATAAGACGTGTCCATTTATGCTTCAGCGTAGAAGAGCAGCCTTTGGAGGACCTGGCCTGCCAAACCAACACTCGAGATTTAATAGGACTGTTTTCGTCAACTGTACATCAACCCAATCCACAACACACACACACACACATGCACATAAACCCGCACACACACACACACACACACACACATGAACACCAGAAAGGTAATTCCAATTTAGTCTTACCTCTCCACTTTCTGTACTTTTTCATTTTCAGGAAAAAAAGTTGAATTACTTTCTTTGCGACTATACTGACAAGGTAGAGCCCTTGTAAAACCCAACTTAACAGCTTTGAAAGAAGAATCAGCGTCCGGCTTTTATTATCAAAAATAACTCTGCTAGCAACTCACTTTGAGAAAATGTCGGCACAGATGTGTGTATTCCATCCTCTTCCTGCACACAATGTCCAACAGCACATCATCTTTTTCACATCTCTATTTTCTATCCAGGTCAGTAAATGACCTTGGATCCTATTTGATAGGTAGTCAGAAATTATTCTGAATCACTTCAGCAACACTTAAACAGCACAGGAATACAGCACTTAACACTGAACCCGTTACTTACTTAATATAACTTTTTAATATGAAAATCTATATGTCTGTGTATGTATGTATGTATGTATGTATGTATGTATGTATGTATGTATGTATGTATGTATGTATAATTTTATCTGTGTATCTATGTGCATATCTATGTACATGTATACAGATACTGTATATAGCATAGATATGTAACTATGTGTGTTTATATAATGGAGTGATGCTCTCCTTTGCAATGCATTGACATGCAGTGCGGTGGGACCAGCTTCTTGACATGCAGTGGCCTGAGAGGATTCTGTGTAGCATGTGTGAAGGCCGCGAGGACCAGGATTGAGGTGGCCTTGGGGGCATGATGCAGGATAATCGACTCGTGGGTGTGTGTGTGTGTGTGATGGGTGTGTGTGTGTGTGTGTGTGTGTGTGTGTGTCTGTAACCATGTGTGTATGTGTGTGCGTGTGTGTGAAGCTCAGATGAGCCCATGGAGCCAATCTGCAAACTGTGCATAGGTCTGGCTGTGAGCAGCAGAACGCTGGGGCAGCACCTCATCCAGGGCCCTGGACAGCCCTGCTGCCTGGGATGGGATGTGCGATATGGGGGACTGGACAGCCCCGCTGCCTCGGATGTGTGATATGGGAGACTGGCCGCTAATGTGCGAGGGCAGTCATGGGCTAACACCTCCCCGAAGAAGACGGCGCGGTAGCGGGACCTGCAAATGAAGTGCAGGGAGAGGGGACGACCGTCCTTGAACCCGCAAGGTGACGATCACCATGGACAGGCCATGCCGGACTTGTGTCGGCTAACCCCCCCATCCCCCGCCCCCCCACACACACTATAACCTCCCACCCGCCCGAATTCATTTTCGACCCGCCTTCTCCTTCATCCCCGACACTCATGTCATTCTCTCCCACTCTCCTTTACTATAAGAAAAAAAAAAAAAAAAAAAACGAAAGAGAATATTGTGCCGTGTCACACTTTTTTAATGTTGATATCCATCTAATTGATGACTTTGTGTCACATCAATCCATTATGCATAATTTAGCATGGATCAACTCCCACATTATCATAATCCTCCATTGGATATTCCGCTCAGTGTGACACTCCAGAGAGTGGCACAGGCTGAACTCCATGCAGAGAGATGAACAGGACAGAGAGAGAGAGAGAGAGAGAGAGAGAGAGAGAGAGAGAGAGAGAGAGAGAGAAGCAAGGCAAGGAGGTGGCAAACACATCTTTCCTCACAGGCCCCTCTGATGTGTGTGATGTTAAGATGTCAGCTCCTCATTCACACAAAGCTAATACCAAGAGTCAGGCATGTGTGGATGTGAGTGTGTGTGCTAGTGTGTGTGTATGTGTGTGTGCATCTGCGTATATGTGTGTGCACATATGTGTGTGTAAGTGTGATTGTGTGTGCGTATGTGTGTGCATATATGGGTATGTGTGTGCAAGTGTGATTGTGTGTGTGTGTGTGTATAATAGTGTGTGTGTGTGTGTCGTCGTTCACACACCCGCTGACTGGCGCAGAGAGTAACGGGTTACCACCGCCTGCTCAACTGCTGCCGTTTGCAATCACTAAGCAGCTTTAGTGTCTCCTACCACACTCCTGATTTAAAATTCATAAATGCTAATCCTTCATAATTTACAGTTTAAAAAGCAGCCCCGCTCACAGCGCCCTGTGGCCACGGCTCAGCCAGAGTAATTATGCTGTGGAGTTGGGAATGGACTGCTAGCTAGCAGAGACTTTCAACATTCAAGGAAATCCCCCCTCCCTGGCACCCAAACCAATTACTCCCCAAATAACTAAACAGATTAGCGAGTCATTTCCCAGATAAATCTGGACATAGGTGCCAAATCGCCACATTTTTTTTTTTTAACGTAGTCAGGTGGGTAAACAGCTTTAAAGTTTTGCCGTTTGCCACATGCGTCTGTTTCTTATTTAGCTGCCGGATCTGCCAAGTAATTTTATTAAGGCGTTTCATTTCATTTGTGAGGGGGTGGCGGGTTGGAGGGTAGAAGGGGCTACTGGCAGTTGTCTTTTATAAGGTTAACAGCCTTGTCCCGATGGCGTCAGGGGCTGATTGGCTGCCGCTGTCGTTCGGGTGACATCACTGGCGCTTTGTGTGTGGCCGGGCAAAAATAATGGCCGCTCGCTGGGACGAGGCGGGCGAGTCTCTGTTTGCGATCAGTTGGGAAATTTGCAGCACCGAAGGGAGGCTGCCAAAGGGATTGGGAGCAGTGTGTCACAGGGCCCTGCCAGCAGAGCTCAGGCAGATGAAGGCTGATTTCCTAGGAACACTTGTAATTGTTCAGCTGAAACAAAAGAGAGGCTGTTTCTTCTTTTTTTTCTTTTTTTTTTTTACAGTGCCTCCTCCTCTTTCCCTGGATTTACTCGAGAAAATCCAATTTATTTAGAAATATCTATTTGTGTTTCATTTCATGTGCTGATTCAGCTGGTGCTCTTTCTCTCTCTCCATATAGCAAGGATCTGGGGGTTCATGTAAACTGAGAACCTGCTTTTACCACAGTCGTTCGTGAATGTAATTTAAATCACAAAGCACCCGGCAGCTTCGCTCTCTTCATATTTGAACAGAATGCCTCACAGTTTTTGGATCTTAAAACATCAGAGATCAAAGGCAGCTTTCTCTCCAGATCTGCTAAACTTGCCAAAGGATATGTGGCGAATACGCATTAAAAATTAAACATTAAATTATAACATTTTAGCATGCGTGCTTGACAAAAAAAAAAACATTCGAAATGATGTCAGACTGGAATTGATCGTGGGTCAACAGCTCGCTGGGGAATATGTCATAAAGGAATATGTGGTATTTGGATATGATTGCAAAAATGAGAAGCATAGCTGCAGGGCTGGAGGCCTTGTCATTAAACTGATTCAAAGGCGGTGTCGTTGGCCTGCTCTGCCATTTCTAAATACACTCCGGTAACAAACACTGTTCTACAAGACTGGGCCTGTCATCACAAATTACAACCTGACATAACACGGTGTGACAGTTTAGAACAACAAATATGACACTGTGGACGTGACCTAACAGCCCCGCCTAGCTCTCTGAGGTGACATCACCAGGGATAAGGAAGTGATGAGAGAATTCTGTGAGGACCCACAACAAGGGGAAACTTGGGATAAACACATCGCTTTTAATTGCCTTCATTTGAATTATGGTAATAAATATAAAACTAAACATAATGACTTTACTGAGGCCAACCCACTGCCACCACCACCACCACCACCACCACCACCTCCCTCGTTATAAAGCAAAAAAATGCTAATAAATGCAAAAAAAAAAAAAAAAAAACGTTTTGAAATGAAATCAGTTATTTAGAAAGTTGGGGTGGAGGGGGGGTGGTTCCCTAAAACATCATGTGCAATACAAACATGGCTAGAGAGAAGCACATGGAAGAAAGGCATCTGTTGGTCCAATATGGATCATCAATCAAATAAGACATTCTGCTCCAGTCCAACAGCAAGGGCCTCTTGACTCCCATCTTCGGACACTCTTTAAATCGCACGTCTTACGCGGCACTGTGGCATACAGTACACGATTAGAAACAGCCCTCGTGTCAGTAGATGCCCACCTCTCTACCCCTCACTGCTGCACTCGTCTACCGCGAGAAACAATCAGGATTCTATTAGAGGGGATTAGGGGCGTGGGGCTAGATTCCTGTCACAAATGTGCTCATCTCTCCCCCACTTTCTTTCATCTCTCGTTTTTATTCTGCCCTCTCCTCACCACACTATACACACGTCTTTTTTTGGTTAACCTCCCTCTGTCTCTCTCTTTCTCTCTCTCTCTCTCTCCATCTGTCTGTCTCTCTCTATTGTTTTCCTCTATATATCTATCTGTGCTGTTGTCCTTGCCTCTCCTGTTTTTCCTGCGAGCCAACGCTTGCTCTTGCTTACACTGCTGTTGTTCATTTTCCAGACATTATGGGCCATAACCTCTTTTGTATCACCTTGTAATATTGACACTACGAGGACAATCAAATATAGTTTTTTTTTTGCTCGGCACACACGGACGCACAGCGGCACAGCTGTAGGTGTAACATGCTCTGATCTCCATATGCCAGATGGATCCTGCCCCTACACTTCTTCTATGGCAAGCCAAGTGAGGACTTGGGTTTCAATCACTGTCACACACTCCCCGCATTGGGATAAGACACCTCCACCCACTCGGCCGAAATCACACGGCGACAGATGAGACTCGCAGGGAGTGCCTTAACCTGTGCGGAGGAATCTCAAGGAGCGCTTCATCAGTCTGCCCCCCCCCCTCTCTCTTTCTCTCTGTCTTTCTCTCTCTTTCGATCTTTCTCCCCTTCGCCCATTCAGCCATCACCCCTCTCCTCTCCTCCACTCCGCTCCCTTTTCGTCTCCTCTTCCTGGCCTGCCGCCGTCATCACAGATCACAGTAATGGATTCAAGCAGATACAATCTCCCAAATCAGCTCAGCCCCAGCAGATGAATCCATCAATTCCACATTCATAAACACAATCTTTTGTTTCCCCTCTGTTCAATGAGAGAGATGACAGGGGCTGTACGCAGCCAGTCAGGCCGTATAAGATGTCTGGCGATGAGATGGCATAACAATGAGAGCTGCTGCTGATGGAGGTGCTTGTGGGGGGAGCTTGTTGCTGGGTGGGTGGGTTGTGTAGGTAGCCAGGCATACAACTGGTTCTCTAAACTAAAACTGCAGCACATGATCTAATCTGGGCATGTCAATTTAGACATCACATGGACACATACAGTGCATGAAATAGCAAGTCTTGATATCTCCCAGGGTGTACTACTGACATCAGATCTAGCAGGACCCTTATATAAAATGTTTTCCTATTCTGCACTTAGAACAAAGTGAAATGCGCTCCCATGCTAACCTGTCATTCACTTGGCCAGCGTGTGGTCTGTTGTATGCGGTAAGGGTCTGTCTGCTTGCATTCCAACATGCAAGCTTTGGCTAGACAATGCGTACATGCTCAGTATATCACCCCCTAAAAACACATTATGGGCCCCTGATGTGGCAGGTTTGCAGAGCAGCAATTTCCCAAGCAAATAGCTTGGTGAGTGATAGCGGTTTCATTATTACACAAACAAATCAAATGCAACAAGCCACTCTGCACTTTACGGTGGTGTTCATAAAAGAAATATTTCACTGGTTTTAATTTAGGTGCTCAACAAAAAGAGACACTGTGGCTGGGGACCTGGCAATGTGAGAAATGCTGCAAATGATGGAAGCAGGGTAAGTGAGAAAGAGAGAGAGAGAGAGAGAGAGAGGGAGAGAGAGATGGAGAGAGAGGGAGAGAGAAAAAGACAGAGAGGGGGAGAGACAGAAAGACAGAGAGAGAGAGAGGGAGAGAGAGAGGGAGAGAGAAAGAGAGAGCGAGGGGGGGGACAGAAAGACACAGAGAGAGAGAGGGAGAGAGAGAGGGAGAGAAAGAGAGGGAGAGAGGGGGAGAGAGAAAGAGAGGAAGAGAGAGAGAGATGGAGAGAGGGAGAGAGAGAGGTGGAGAGGGAGAGAGATAGATAGAGAGAGAGATAGAGAGAGAGACAGAGAGATGGGGAGAAAGAGTGAGAGTGAGATACAGACATGGTGAGAGAGAGATTTCAAGAGAGAGAGGGGGGGACAGAAAGAGAGAGAGAGAGAGAGAGTAGGACAGAGATGGGGAGAAGGAGTGAGATACAGACATACTGAGAGAGAGAGATTGCAAGAGAGAGAGAGATGGAGAGAGAGAGAGAAAGCAAAAGAAAGACAGAGATTGCAGGAGAAAGAGAGGGAGAAACAGAGACTGTAAAGACACCTATGTCTGCACTGGAGCTCAGGCTATTCACATTACGAGGGCACTGTAATTATGAAAAAAAAATACAAACTAATTAAAACAACAACAAAGACATTAAAACACATCACCCAATGGAATTACTTGCATTTGAACTAGCAAAATAGTTCATAGCATAAAAAATAGTATGTTTTGTCCTTGGAAAAACACACACACACTTACTCATTCACTCCCACACCCACCCACACACACACACACACACACACACACAGGCACGCGACGACCTAGGCCAATTTTTTTTGTCTAATCCTCGCACTCAGCAGCATTAAAAACCTGAGAAGCTAAGTGAGATTTATGAGGGAGATGTGGGTATTATATTGTCTGTGGGCAGCCAGAGAAAATACTGGAGTGGAGTTGGTGTTTGGAAAGTCACCAGTGGGTATCGAGTTACCGCCAGTTCATTTAGCTACGGCTCCCAAACCAGCGTGTGTGACTGCTTTTTATTACATCCAAACATCCTCGCGACGGGCACACTGTGGTTTCGACTTTTTTCCACAGCAACAGCGACAGACATTAGCATGGTGTTAACATCTATAATCTCTCCCTCACTGTGTACACGGAACAGGGACATGGACGTGCTCATAAAATTTTACCCTCAAAACAAAATAAAACATGGATAAAACAAGATATGGCTCCTCCAAGTAGCTTTAAAGGAGTTCCAAGTACATATGATGTAGATCCAAAGAACAGTTGTTGCTGGTACAGCAGACTCAACAATAAATGTGCAATTATTAGCACAGTAAAGGGCAAAAAATCTCAACACTGTCAGGACATCTACACAACACAGTCACCTCAGAACACAGCCGTGTATCCTATGAAAGTCAAAACAGGAGGATGCCTTGTTGGTACTATAGTCCTGATTCTTGTTTCACGTGTTTTGTATTCTATAGTGAAGCCAGTTTTGTCTGTCTGGGCCGGATAAGGTGGCGTGTGCAATATAGGTGTCACAAACACCATTGCCGACTCCATCATAACAGAGACATCACCATGAGCTGTCTGTGTGGACACTCAGACAGAGAGACAGAGAGGGAGAGAGAGAGAGAGGGAGAGAGACCAAGCAGCTAAGTGTGTTGTGTGTTGGGGTGCATGTGTGTTTTTGCATGTATGTGTGTGTGTCTGTGTGTGTGTGTGTGTGTGTGTGTGTGTGTGCGCGTGTGTTTGTGTCCGCTCTGTAATGAAGACAGAACTCAGACAGCTGAAACCCGTCCCCTCCTCTGCCGCTCTGATTTATTGTGTCTCCCGTGAATTCATAATGGACCCCTCAGTATTAAAAAAGGGGGGAAATTGAGACGCATTTCAATAAAAGTGATTGGTTCTTGTTGTAGAGACAATGTGGGCATGCACGTGTGCTCTCCCATACACACACACACACACACACACACACGCGCACACACACAATTGGCCCCTCAGATGAATGCGTTGTAATTACTGTGGGTGCCTGCAAGGGCCCCCTCTATTTCTGCCCTCCGTTATGATTATTCTTTGCTGTCAGTGTTATCTGTGAGGGATGAGTGCCGCAGTGCTGTCTCGGCCCCACAATTGAGGCGCTGATGAGCGAGACAGGGTCCTGTGGCTCGGTGCGTGGGTGAGTGCTGGAACCGGGCGCCATTTGGGTGGAGCTGTGTGTGTGTGTGTGTGTGTATGCGTGTACATGTGTGTCTGTGTGTGTGGTCATGTATTTCTTTGGTTGTAAGGGCCAAATGTCCTTACAACCATAGGAAAACTAGAAAAACTAGACTTGTGAGGACATTATGATGGTCCTTATAACAGTGTTTTCTTGGCCATTTTGTTGTTATTGAAAAAAGAAACATTTCTTTACTGACAGGTTAGGGTTAGGGATTGTTTTGGCAAGGGCACAGTTAAGCATTCTTTAGTTAGGTATGAATGGGAGTCAATGGAAGGTCCTCAGCATAGAAAAACAATTGTGTGTGTGTGTGTGTGTGTGTGTGTGTGTGTGTGTGTGTGTGTGTGTGTGTGTGTGTGTGTGTGTGTGTGTGTGTGTGTGTGTGTGTGTAAGTGTGTATCTATGTGTGTGTGAGTCCTTCAGCCTGCATTTGGACTTGTAAGTAATTGTGGGTATAGTAGTCAATTATCAGTGTTGGAGCCTCTGTGCGTGTCAGTGGTAACCCACTCCACAGTGAGGACAGTGTGTTTATTATTAGAATATTTGGAGTGCCCTGCGTAGGTGGCTTACAGTTACCTATGCCGCCCATCTAGTGCACACAGAGCAGAGGCTTTGATCGGCAGAGAGGGGTAAAGGCTGCGATAAGAGAGAGCTGGGGCCAGCTAGGGGCCCATGTATGGTAGCCAGCAGAGGTCTAATTGGAAAGTGGAACCCTGTTGACTCAGGGCGTCCTCCTCTCACGGTGCAGAGACGTTATAAAAAGAAGCTATGCCTCCAATTGATTCAATTAATTTATTTTTCCTCTTCCCCCCAAACCCTCAACACACTGCAACCCCACCCCCCCTCCCACCAGGTTGCCATGGCAGAAATACAGTCTTGTAGACCAATAAAAGGGGCAGACAGCTTTAGCACCATGTGTCACTGCCTCGCTGGTTGTGCCGCTCTGAGGTAATGGTGGGGATGGAGCTCTGGCACCCTGCTGGTTGGCTGGACTCCCCCTGCTTCGGCCCCTGCCCAGCCCAGCCCAGGCCTGGGAATCAGAGTGGCACAGTGGCAGCCCTGGGGGTGAGCAGGTTCGGAGAAGAGGAGGCTGTGGAAGGGGGGGGGGGGGCGGTGCCTGGTTGATGATGGAGGGTCTGGTTTCTGTGGAAGAAATGGCTCTGTGTCTCCGCTACCACCACAGTATTATGAACTCGTCACCCACAAGCATGGCCCCTAGAACGGCTGGCCTGCGCAAACACAAGGCCTGGCCACCACATCAGAGCTAAGCGGGCAGGGATGGAGCTTGGAGTAGGGAGGGGTGGGGTGGGGTGGGGAGGTGGTGCTGTGCTGTGCTGTGCTGTGCTGTGCTGTGCTGTGCTGTGCTGTGCTGTGCTGTGGGGAGCAGGAGGAGTTGGAGGGGAAAAGGAGGGAGATTGAATAATGTGTCAGGAGCTCAGAATGAATTAAAGTGCAGCAGCGGCCTGTGGAAATGCCTCTTTGTGTGGGGCCCTAATCATCTGGAAACATGGGAGATGCAGAGGGAGGAGGTCGCGGGGATGGGAGGAGGGGGCAGTGGGAGAGCAGGGGGGGGGGGGGGGGGGGTGTGGGTGTGCAGGGGTGAGTGGGTGTTGGGGGGGAGGTGCAGGGGAGGCAGGGGGAAAGCTTTCATTCCTGTAACTAATCATTTGCGGTTTCCCAATGCAGCCCAGCCAGTGCCAACGGCGGAGCCTAATAAACTAGGAGGCAGTGTAGATTTATAAATGATTAATTAAGGAGAGTCCCAGGGGAGCAGCAACAGCTATAAGCAAAAATATTAATTAGTTGAGACAAGACTTAAACTAACAGGAAAACACTTCGCCTGATGCCAGAGTAAGGAGAGTTAGAGGAGGGGGTGGCGTGTGTATGCATGTGTGTGTGTGTGTGTGTATGTACTTTACATATATATGTGTGTGTGTGTGTGTGTGTGTGTGTGTGTGTGTGTGTGTGTTAATGCAGTGAGCAGCTGTGCTGGGTTGCTATGATGTCAGTGCTTCCAGAGTCTCCGATGCTCCTTTGGAGGGAGTTGTGAGGAGGCGTGAGGGCGTCGAGAGGGGGATGAGGCCTAAACACCGCAGGAGTATGCGGTGGGGAGTGGGTGGGGAGGAGGTGCGGGAGGTCTAGTCTCTAGGGGGAGTTTGCTGTTGAGTTTTTTGCTGGTACTTCTGGGACTACACATGTGCTTTTAACATGCGAGACATGTGGTGGTGGTGGTGGTGGGGGGGGGGGCTCTGAGCTCTTTTCTCTAGAATGTCAAGATGCAGGCCTGAAAGCCTGCCCAGATTAAGGCAAACATGTTTGCCATATTCCTCCTCCTGATGACCGGAACAAGGCAATTATGGGACTGCACTGGATAATGGCACTTTAGCCAGAGACTGTCTGCGCTCTCCCCATCTCCCCCGTCCCTGAGCGTGGGAGGGGAAATCTTCATCGGACCGTGAGCTTTTTACATTAAAGAGCACTCTCTCTCCATGGCATTAGCGTATCCATACGACTGTGCTTTGCCTGGCTAGAGCCCGGCCTAATGAAAGCACATACCTCAAGTGCCGCACTGGCTAATGTCAAACAGAAACAGCAGTGGCTACGGATTACCTGCTGAAATGTTAAATATGGACTCGAACGTTCCCCGATCAGTATCGGTAACAGTCAGGCCTGCATGTGTCTCCACCGTGAGAAGGAGGATCAACCCTCCCCCCACCCCCTACACTACCACCCGCTAGCCCCCCCACCCCCACCCAAGCAGATACAGATATGCTATTATGTGAGAGAATTGGCAGTGCTGTCAAGTCAGACCTTGCCTGGGAGCAGACATGCCGAGTAGTGAGCGCGAGCCCTATTAGCCACCAGCCTCCTCGCGCTGCCAGTGCCGGTGCCTTGTGAAGCCCGGTTCAGTCCTGGCACGACGGAGCACGCTCAGTGTGATGGGCATCGTCGGGGCTTTGATAGAGACAGCAGACATGTCTAACCAGCCTACAGTGGAACATCAGGGGGTGGAAGGCAGGCGCTGCTCCAGACTAGGAAAAAGCAAACATCCGACTGGCTCATTTTCTGGGGCCCATAGAACTGGCTCCCTTCAGATATGTAATTTATTCTCGGTTGAAAAAAAAAGTACATGTGACATTATTCTGAATCCCCAAGGCTCCGTCCAGACTTCTTCCACTCCTTGGCACTCGGGACAAACTAGTGGCTAACCTCAACTTGTTTCCACGGATACGTCTGAGCGGCTAAAACTAATGAACAAATCATCGACGAGGAAAATGACTCAAGGTTACGATATGACGGACGGTTTAAAATTAACAAGGAAAAACAATGTCATAAAATGTCTGCCTACACCAAAAAATTGGGCAAGGAACATGAAACCCAATTATAGAAAAATATGAATTCGCTAAAGGTCACGCATCCCTCCTTGTGTAGCCATGTTTCTTGATGCAAGCCAGCTCATTGAGAGTGTATTAGCAGCTATGCCAACTCAAATGTTATTGCAGCCAATGAAACACTAAATCAGGCTTGTGGGGCGATGGAAATCAGGCCATCAAGCGAACATGGATCGAGCGATCAACCCACTTCACGGCTCACGCGGACCCGGCCAAATCCACGGGCCGAGAGTCGGGGTCAGCATAACATTAACCAGCGCTAAGTACTGACGCCAGAGTGGTCCACTTAGGTACAACAAGTTTCCAGCGCCAGGCAAATCTCCCACACTGCCAATCCTCCCAGTCCTTTTGCATTGCGGCCAGGTTAGGGAGAGCGCTGACTCTGGCCCTTTCTCCCCTCATTATATTTTCACCTAGATTGATTAATCGCAATAAATGAATCATAACTGCACAATGGGTGAAACGAGCGGAGCACATAAAAAGTGGCGGGTCTGCCGGCCGGCGACTTCCAGGAAGCCGGCGGCAGACATTTATAAGCCCTCCCTAATTGACTCACTGGAGGGCCAGACGTCGCCGCGGCGACGAGGTGCTTCAGAAGTCAATGTTCTCAGTAACCAGCACGCGGGGAGGAATATATGTTTTTTAGATATCCAAAAAAATAAATATTTCATTAAACTGTCAGCGGCGCAGCCGAGCGCCGGGCCCCCTTTCATGTCGTGGCAGTTTAGAGGCGGCCTGTCGAGGCACTGAAGGTTGGTAGCTGGCAGTTGCCGCTTGCTGGAGCTGGCAAGCTGAAAGGACCCCCTCTCTTACCAGCGCCCTCGCCCCCGCCACCCCCCACACGCACACCCTTCTCTAAACGAAGAGCGAGGCTGTGCTCCTTTTCATCAGCGCCACCAAAGAGCATGCCCGGCAGGATCAGGCCACGGCTGACAACAATTAGCACCATGAGCTTGAGCCGTGACAGGAGGCAGAAGCAGCTGGGCACAGCGGCCTCGCCTGCTTAAAGGCGGCATCATCTCCCACTGATGTGGGCACATCACAGCGATGCCATAGCCGCTCACACACACCACTGACAGGCAACACTTCACATTCCTGAGGCCAACAGGCGTATGTGCTTATGCGCGTGTCTGTGTTTGTGTGAGTGTGCGTGCATGTGTGTGTCTGTGTATGTGTATGTGTGTGTGTGTGTGTGTTACATATGTGTGTGTGTTCGGTGAATTTTTCAAATGCTGTCGTTTTCTTCTAATCTGAAAATCTGAGTTTGACAAATAAGGGAGGTCCCTGAGAGAGAGGCCCACTTGATGTTTGACTTGCCTCGAAAGCTCTCAACTATCCGCTTGTTGCTATTTTATTAACTGTAAAACTTTTAAGCTTTCAAAGTTAAAAAATATGGCGTTTATTTCAATATTTTGATCAGTAAAAAAAGACAGCGCATGAATCATCCAACAAATGGCTTTGAAATTAAACAAGGGGCACGAACCACACAAACATAATCCTATTAATCCCTCACAAGAGTGACACACCATTTGGTTCCCATGGGTTTTATACAAAAGAGAGTTTCGACAGGAACAATGGAAATGGATGAGATTCAGGAGCCCATGTTCTAATTACCTGTGTACATTTTTATGACAAGTGGAGGGGAGACGAAGACTCAACACGAACAAAGAACAGCAGAGATTGCATCTCACCTAATCTCGAAGACAGAAGCCTTACCACTCAACAGACAATACAAATTGCAATTGTACAAGTGTGTGTGTGTGTCTCTACATGAGTGTGTGTGTGGTGTCTCTGTGTGTATGTGTGTGTGTGTGTGTGTGTGTCAGTGTGTGTGTGTGCATGTGCGTGTGTATGTGTGTGACCTGTGTGTGTGCATCTGTGTATATGAGGTGTACGCGTGTGTGTTGTGTGTGTGTTGTGTGTGCGTGTGTATCTAGTGTGTGTGTCTGTGTATTTATATCTGTATGTGTGTGTCTGTGTATCTCTGTCAGTGGGGGGTGTCCTCTGCAGCATCGACACCGAGGGATTATAGTATCAATATTTGTTTTAGCTATTTGGCTGCTTGGTGGACTGGATGTGTTATTAAATGCCAGTTTATTATTTTGTGCCCCTCGCAAACACTCAGATGGGTTAATATGTTCCTCAAACAGATTTATATCGCATATTGATGACGCTAAAAATAAGTTCAAGGCTCCCGTTTCAAAGCCACAAGTAATTAGATGGCGAGTCTGCACAATCTCCAAAACATATCGAGCGGAGCTGGGCCCGTTTGCTGTTTCACCAGCCAAGTAGCTAGCATTAGTTTGGTGAGGCTACATGTGTATCGGTCCATCAAAGCGGGGATGCTAAATTGGTCCCTTTGCTGACTCTATAACTGCTGCATGGGTTAAATGGACTGCTGCAGCATTAATTGACCTCAGCAATCTGCACCAGTGTATTTCATTATCTGAGCGAGAGAGCCGGATGCAGCAAGTCACAAACAACTCCGCAGAGGTGAGGAGAGGTGTGGGGGGTGGGGGGGTGGGTGTTGTGCAACACTACACTGATTATAAATATCGTTTTTCTCCAGTCGGTTTTCTAGGTGGAGGCAACGGCTTGAGAAGCTAAAAACAAATCCGGGCAATAATTGAAATGTAGCATGAAATTACCTCAGTAAATATCCGCTAGTCATTACATGAACACTATTACTCTCTTTTCCCCTGCAACAGAAACTTGCAGGCACACAGGCCACATTGACTGGTGCACACACACACATACAAATACACACACATACACTCATGTACACACACACACACACACACACACACTCTCACACACACACAGGGTATTCTAACGTAGGTGGGAGAAACCTTTGAGGGTTGCACAATTGCACATTTATCCTCAAAATTAAAAATGGTGATTGATCCGTGGAATATTAAGGGTCAACAGTGTTTTTCATTAAGTTGTGAAGGGGAGCGGAGGAGGCACTGTGTGACAGAAGAAAAGAGAGAGAAGGAACGGGAGTGAAAAAAGGCTCTCTGTTTAATGTTGATCCCGTATAGTGAAAACCCCGGAGAGAAATGTAAATACTCCAGTCCAATAACACGACAGCACACTAATCATATTTACAAACTATATTAAATCTGTCCATTGTGTTCGCCCTGCTAAGGATTGGCTCCCGTGTAATTGTCATTGTAACCAATGTTGGCTTATGGGAAAATTTAACTGCAGTGATATAAGGTGACTGGTGGGCTTATTATTACTTTATTATTACCCGGTATATGTTTATTAAAACAATTTGTCATGCAGAAAGGGAGTGTGGGAATGGAGACATTAAATCCTGCCGTTCTCCGGCCGCTGAAATGAGTTACAATAAAATGAATGGCGGCGCGGCCTGGGCTGACACCGGCGTGGGGCGTAATAACCCGCTGCTTCGTTTCATTTGCTGATCATTTCCTGTTGGGCCCCCTGGCCATTAAACATACATGTAGGGGATTATTGAAATAGCCCTTGCCAAGGCGATCACACCCAAGCAAGCAGAGAACGAGGTGCAGGAGAAACAGCAGGAGCAAGCAGCCTTCTGGCAGAGCTCTGTTCCACTCCCAGCCTGGGATGTTAAAACAGGGGCAGGTATCTAAGTAGCAATGGCACACCAGAGCACTGCCTCTCACATCGAATGGTGGGTATAATTGGGACGGCATCCATTACACAAAAAAGAAAAAGGATATAGATGTTCTGAACATGCTGATACTAAGACAAACTATTTATTGGACACCTTTGAGCAGGTTCTGTGAGAACTGCTGTCAGTGTATACAATTCCCATAATGCTATGCACAGGTCTGGTTACAGTAGCACTGGTTACAGTGCCTACCCTGGCTGATTCAGAAAATTATCCTCAACTCCTAAACATCCTCAAATATACATTAAACTTAAATAAAATTAAATAAAATACACTAAATGTTCTAAATTTGCACGTATCACATTACTGTACAGTGTATGTGTAACTGTCATAGCATGACAGTCCGTAGACATTTGGTAGTTAATTGCCACAACTTTCCTCTCGTTGCCTTAACCAGATGCAATCAGGCCAGACACAGACACAGATTTTATCTGTCCTGAGGTTCCTGGCTTCAAAAACTTTTCACCACCAAACTGTTGGTTGACAATATCCTAGCTATACTTAAGCAGAAATTTCTTGACGTTCTTGTGGGTACTTGTTGTTGTGTGGGTATTTGTTTTCTAATGTCTATACACTGCCCAGAAAGAGTAAAATGTGGCGGTGTATTCCTGCGTAGTAATAATAATAATAATAATAGTACAAAATAATAATAATAATAATACTCTTTACTTGTATAGCACAATTCATACATACAAGATGCAGCTCAAAGTGCTTTACAGTTTGGCAAGGTCACCACAAGACAACATTTCTTTCAGTCCAGTGGCGTCAGAGTGGACAGTAACAAAATGATGTAGAGGGTTTCCCAATGTGATGGGTGCAATAGCCTGCACTCACCTTGTAATGCAAGCTCCACCACATGTAAACATAAAGAACTTCGATTCGATAAATGTACAGCTTATTTGGGATGCTTATCTGGCTATCCTGAATGCTGTTGCATGCTCATTCATCATGTGTATTACAGTGTTGGGGCAGCTGTGGTCTAGTGTTTAGGGAGTTGGTCTTGGGATTGGAGAGTCGCAGGTCCGAATCCCACCCTACCCATGGCTGAAATGATCTTGAGCAAGGCATCTAACCCCACACTGCTCCAGGATCTGTAACTGAAACCCTGTCAATAACTGTAAGTCGCTCTGGATAAGAGCGTCAGCTAAGTGTAATGTAATAATAATGTAATAATGTTGGGAATGACTTGAGGTTGGAGCAGGCAAAGATCGCTGATTTGTAGGCAAGTGATTATTATTTCAGTTTGGCCCATACCTTTTAAAAAGTGCTTTTCAAAACGTGTCTAAAGTAACCCAATAATTTCTACACCAACCAGTGACAGAGGTAATCATCAAGCCAAGGCTTCTCACCTCAACTTCGTACACTGAACATGCACCTGAAAAAGCAATGAACTGCACATTTTGAGGGCGGAAATGGGATGGCACTCACACAGTTTTAAAATTACTGATGATTTATCAATGAAGGATTGCCATACGCATGCTTTTTTTGTGCATACATTCGATTTTTCTGAGTCACACATGATTATTTCCAAAGGTTCTTCGATGAAATGAAAGACTGTTTCTACAGCATTTTCTACATGAGGCCCTTCAACTGCTACTTCAAGCCTGTGGCCCATTGGTGTCCAGCTTTTGACCGCAGCTTCACTGCACTTTGACACCCCAGCCATCCACTATTGACCACACAATAAATCAAGCAAGAAACACACTTTCCATGCTTTTACACTGACTGCTTACCAAATGCAAGGGTGTAAATACAGTGGAACAAAAGAATGGCAAGGGTGCTTTGTGGCATGATCGCCCTAACAACATCCCGCCATCTTTTAGAGCCCCCCGCCTACCCCTCACCCGTATCTTTTTCCATCTACACCTACACCTCTCCATCTCTGGGTATTCTCACACCTGATTGGTGGAACAGGCTGATTTATGCGGCTGCTTACGGCGATCAGCATATCCACGGTGAAACCCCAAGCCCCAAGCTCGACTGATCGATGCCCAGGGGTGATTTATAAGTTCACAGGCGCTATTTCCATCTCTAAAATTGCTCCATCTGTGTGGAATGTGTCCTTTAAGAGTAAATTGATTCCAGGAAAGAAATACAGGCAGTGTTTTTTCCCCCAAAACATTTACTTAAGCCAGCCACTGATGCTGTTATTGTAGCTTTCATGAGAGAAGGGTGGTTAGCAGGTTAGATTGAAGACCTCCATTTTGTAAATCCCCGTCTCTACCAGGAATTTCATGTTTTTGTTTATGTTTGGAAAAGACGAGGATTGGTCATGGCGGCAGCTCGGCCAAAAGAAAATGAGGGGACCTGTTCGAAGGCTTTGTTTATCTACATTTGAAAATGGTTTTAATCAAATTCTTAGGTATGTGAATCTGAGGGGTATTGTGTTGCCTTTTTGATGTCACTGGCTCACTCTAAAGCCCAAAAGGCCTTGGCTTTCTCAGATGAATTTCCTGATTACACAGGACACACAAATAAACGGATGCTACCAACTAATTCCTCAGTAATTAAAAATTAAGCGTGGGTATTCACCCAACAAAACACCGAATCGGCGAGTCCTCTCCACCCTTCTCTTTGGCCAGCTCAGCACCACTGCGAAACCCACAACACCCCACTTCACAGCCCTCAAAGTCCAGGCTTTTGGAGGGAATATGTGCATGCCATGCATTTTAATACAGGGCGCATAATATTGCTTTCTTCACAATATCTATTGTACCCAGCTGGCTATTGGCCATATTTAATAATATCACAGTTGACATGAAATGACTGAGCAATCCAATTTCATTTTTTAATAAACTTCAGTTTGGCCCAAATTGTGTGCCACTGCAGAGTCACTGTACTCCATTAAATGGAGAAAAAAAACCTTCCCAAACACAAATGAAATTTCTCTTTTCAGCAAATATATTCTGCACACACAACATTAACCCACTTAATAAATTTAGATGGATTTTTCTTTTCTTCCGCAAATATTTCTCCATCCGTATATACTCTTTCAACACATCTGACACACCACACCACACCACACCACATCAGTTGCTATCTGAGATGTGAAACAGCAAGACTGTACCATAAATACAGGTCACATGCCGGTGCACCTTTTCATGCAGGGACAAGGCTACTCAGCGCCCCACCACACACCCGCCAGTGTCACACAAGACACACGTGTGTGCCCTAGGCTGGCCGCCATGGGGAGGTGCAGTGGACTTCCTGTTGATACTGAGACTGCCCTACGTTCAACCTGTGAAACGGCAGTTGGGTGTCCCCATGGAATGTGTGACACATGATGTAGAATGTGTCAAAGTGCCATTGGCAGAGGTGAGGATCCCAGCTTCAGGTACAGACGCTATAAATGCCTGTCATGTATTCCCCCTGCCAGTGCACTTAACATAGGTGATTTCACTGATTAGATGTCTACCTGTCTGATGATCTGTGTGCTCATCAAGATCAGCTGATTCAGAAAATAGATGGAGCAAATGTGCTGTAAGATGTTTAGTTTCTGAAGCTGTTATCTCCACTTCTGGCTATCAGTTTACACAAGGGATATCTCCCTCCACACAGGTATAGCAGTCCGTTCTTATCACTGCCACATGCATGTATGTTGTCAGTATGTTATGATATAAATCTAAAATAACATATTTATTACTTGATAGCTGCTTTTACCACACAGCTGTGTTTGCTGATGCACAGCTCAGTCTACAGAAGGCCTGAAAGGTATAGTGCCTGAGCTACAGGTCTGTGGAGAGAGTAGGGTCCTCAGCAGGGTCCTCAGTAGACTTTACTGCAGATATCTTGGCCTGCCACATCATATTAGGCGTGATGGGAGGGAGTCCTTCAGACGTGGAGGATTTCCTCCATCATAGACCCAATCAGATGAGCCGTGGCCTGCGCGATTTCGAGGCTGTACATGACATCACCAGCGCAGTGCGTGATTACAATCAGAGCACCAATTAAATTTGAGTGAGGTCACTTTCAGCCAGCCCCGCCCCTCACACAACCAACACCCCCACCACCACCAGCACATACACACATGCACACAGACACGTATCCTGCTCCCTCGCTCCACACCACCCATACCTCCAGCACACACACACACACACACACACACACATGCTCTCGTGTCCACCACACCCCACCCAACCCCACCACACCCACTCCAAAGTGCTGTCCCTCCCCACCCTCTCCCCCTTCAAAGCCTCTTACTGCCACATTAATACAGCTAATTACCATGTCAATCACAAGTAATGCTTATTAATTACCTCTCAGGAAAAAAGTCCCATTTCAAACAGTGAGTAGGACCCCTTAAAAGCCCAACTGAAAGGCTGACTGCGGGGTAGGGCACTGAGCAGGAGAGAGAGAGACAGAGACAGAGAGAGAGAGAGAAAGTGAGAAACAGAAAGAGAAAGAGAGAGGGCTGTGTTTCAGGCCCACTTATGGCATTAGTCAATCTGCTGTCCAGATGTCTTACACAGGTGACAGCTGCAATAGCCTAACAAGCAAATTAATCATGGGGCTTTTGTGGTGCTTCATTCTAGGGAAACTCATTTCGCTTCATAAAAGGCTTCATCTCCTGTGGAAAAAAATGACAAATTGCAGCCATGGTGTGAGAGAGAGAGAGAAAGAGAGAGAGAGGGAGGAAGAGAGTAAGTGTGAGAGAGAGAGAGGGAGACGGAGGGGAGGGCAAGAGAGGGAGAAGGGATAGGAGGTGGCGAACAGACTGTGTGCGTTGGTGTGCCATGCCTGTGAGGTGGCGTAGTGCAGTTGATGTGTTTGTGAGTGTGTGTGCGCGTGCGTGTGTGTGTGTGCGCGTGTGTGTGTCTGTGTGTGTGTGCGTGTGTGCATGTGTGTGTGTGTGTGTGTGTGAAGAGGGGGATGACAAGCCTGGCATGGCTGTGATGGTGCCTGCTCCTGCCATGCTGGGGGTGGGCTTCTGACGGCCCTCACAGGTGGCGTGCCCAGATTAAAACCCACTCGGCCACGGAGGCCGGGGGCACGGAGGAGCCTTTGAAAGCTGCATGTGGGCGGCAGCCGCCACCGGTGCACTAATCAGGCCGTTGTCTTCATGAAGGTGGTCGAGGCCATCGCAGAATGAAAGAGGGCCGCAATAAGGCCTGTGTTGTTCCAAGCTGGGTTTGTGGGGGTGGGGGTGGGGGTGGTGGGGTGCATAGTCTTCTGATGAAAAGGGGGTGTGGGGGGGGGGGGGGGGGGTCTCTTTTTTTTCGCAGCCCACTTTGTGTATCAGACACAGACAGGAGCTCAGTGAGAGTCTGATGGCAGGACATTTTTGACAAATGAGCCTTGTTGAGTGAAGATAGGCCAATTTCACACATAGACTGGAATGAGCCCCTGCGTAAATACACCAGGCATTGCTGGATGATTTCAGAGGCCAGAGCGAACAAGAAATAACAGTTGAGAAACTAAACTTTTGGATTCAAGTCTTAATAGAAAAAGGGGGAGGGCTTCGGCAGAGAAAAGAAAGACGAGCACAATGGCTTTACATTTCAAAAAGGAAATATGGGCAATTGAAAACCCGTCAGTGACAATAGAAGTGACAAAGCATAGAACTTTGGGATTTAGCTGAAAAGCGGGAAAGTTAATAACACAAAATATAGAAGATAAGTCCTTGAACGTCATCCAACACAAAACTGCAATTATCATCGTAACAAGAAAAGAAGAAAGGGGCCGTGAAGCAAAGTATATTCTTAAAGAGGATTACGCTACTTCACAAGAGAGCGAAACACTGTTTGTTTCTTCTCATTTGTTGAAATACGCTCGGAGGTGACAGATGTCAAAATCGGTGCATTACTTAAACATAATTATTGCGTTCTCTTTGTCCCTATACCACACTTGTTCATTGTGTTCACTGTTAAGAGTTTCTACAAAAAAAATCTGCAGCCGGTGTGCAGCACGCCTTCGGCTGCATTGTCACTCATCACAGTATGCAAGGACAGGCTAAGGTGATTTGAGAGACATACATTTTGTCAGAGTATTGCAAACTGGGGGGAAGAAAAGCACTCAGAGTACACTTAGTCTCGTGGCGAGATTAAAGTGAGTTTTTCCCTTGATTCAACAAGAAATGCTTCTTCACCCCCATCTCACAGCCTCTTATCTGGCGGCGTGATGAATAGAGTGCATAGCCACGGCTGCCGCTCCCTGTAAACACTTCAATCACCGCTATAGATTTTGTTTAATTTTCTATGTAATTAACGTTGCGGGGGTGTACCGGCTGCCCTGCGTTAGCCCCTGCCGAGAACGCCAGTGAACCTGAGCGATGACTTCATTTATGGATTGGCAGGTGAGGTGGGGTGTGGGTGTGGGTGTGTGTGTATGAGAGAGCGAGGGAGACAAACAGAGAGAGAAAGAGAAAGAGAGAGAGACAGAGGAAGAGAGATAGGGAGAGAGGGTGATGGAGGCAGGGTGTGTACATTTGTGTGTGTGTGTGTGTGTGTGTGTGTGTGTGTGTGTGTGTGTGTGTGTATGTGTGTGTGTGTGTACGTGTGTGTGTATGTGTGTGTGTATCTGAAAGTGTGTGGGGGACACAGCGATGCCAGCGCGCGGCCAGGGGATGCGGTATTTCCCGCGGCTCAGATAGAGACAACCTCTGACTCCCGTGCCACTGTCGCCCTGCCAGATAAGGCCCCTTATCGCGACAGCCCCACACGATACGTCTTCCGCCAGCAGCCCATGCCAGGACACGCGGTGATGGACGGCGGACATGTTTTTACATGCTTAAATGACTAACGCCAGGGACCTCGGGCAGCTTATTACGCCAGGAGGCACTTTAGTCGCACGTGTGCGCCAATGCATCATGACAAGAGGCTGCTGGGAAGCCCGTGACATGTGGCCGGATGAGTGGTGACTCCAGGTGAGCCTGTCCTCTACGCCGTGTGCTATGGTGGCCAAGGGAGGGGGTATGCTCAAGCCCTGGCATAGGAAAAGAGTGGGTTATCCCCGTAGATCGTGTAGATCAGAATGGATCTCTCAGTCCTTATGAGAGCAGCCTGGCTGAACCTTTAAGAATGACAAGCCCCCACAAATTAGGCACCTCTCTGCGAAAGGATTAAAATCCCCTACCTGGATGCAAAATAGCTTTTGTATTACTTGAGGTCTTTCTATCTATTTTAGATTAGCTGTTGACAGATTCCTAGTTGAATAGAATCAAAATGTGACAGTTGACTCCAGAAAGGATATGACCTCACCCAATCAGTGGTAGGTTCCTGTCAACAAGCAACTGCTACCTTAATCCTCCAGAGAGAAGTGTAATGATGACAAACCACTGATCATCCATATTGGCCTACATTTCACTGCAGCCCTGTAGACCCAAACAGATTCAGCCACAGGGGATTTGTCTGCATAAATTCTCCAGGATGTTTATGTAGCTCCCTTACAGGAGCAGTGAGGTCTGCACCCGAAGGGAGGGACACTGCAATCAGACAGTCAGCCTGTCAGACCATCTGTGACTTGGTCACCCAAGTCACTGCATTATGTTACATTACTTGTCATTAAGTTGACGTTCTTATCCAGAGCAACTTCCAGTGGATTAGGTAAATTAGGTGCATGGACAGTCCGCCTGGAGCAATGTGGGGTTAGATGGATGCCTTGCTCAAGGGCACCTCATCATTGGCTAAGGGTGTAAAACAGCACTGGTTATTCACCCACAAAACATTTTTTCCTATTTAAATGAACCTGCAACCCAATTGAAGTGAACTTGTGACCCTCCAATCTCAAGATCGACTCCTTAAGCATTAGGCCACAGCTGCCCCCCTCTGCAGTGTCTGCCACACCATTGGCACCTGTCAGTGCAAGCTTTAAGTGGGTTTTTGGCCAATTCAGCATGTTGAATCAGCATCAAGCCTGCGAGTGAGAGAGAGCACTCTGACTGACTCTTCAGCTTTTAGTAAGTAAGTGCATGAGAAGAGAAAATGAGGTCACGACAACTTCCAAACAATCTCAAAAGGCCTCACAACATACATCAAATATGTGTTTACAGTATAATATACTAAGCTAGCTCCTGAAAAATAACCAATGGATCAAGCTCTTTAGCCTAAAGTGTTTTAGGATTACTATGCGGTAACATAAATGATAAAATAATTTCCAAAATACCTAATGATAATTATCCTTACAGTGAAAATACCTTAGCGTAGGCACTATGGAATAGCTTAAACTGTAAGGGTAAGGATTGCCTCATTGGCAGACATAGGCTACACTGCCCAGGTGTCAAGCAACAACAGCTACACGGCTGTGCAATCACAGTTGGTTGGTGTCAGCACTTGATAACTCTCATTAGCTTGGATGTCCCTTCCTTTAGAGCTGAACATTTGAAGAGCACTTTTGTTAGAGAGACACCCAAATGAGGAAATAATGATGTCGTAGAAGCTTACGGACATGTCCAGCCTAAGTAATGCATGTCATAACATCAGAGCCCTGTATTTGTTTTCAGACCCTGAGCTGCAGTACCAAACACTATAATAAACACTCTGTTATTAACTTTCCTGAATTAGCTATGCTGGTGCACTAACAAGGCGTTTTTATGGCAGCCATAACCTGTGGAGGTGTCCTGAGGCCTGTTTTGGCAGCGTACACTTTTTAAGGGGGGGTGTGGGGGGAGGGGTAGGCAGTAAGTTATCTAAAACAGTGCCAAAGTGCTGCTGTGCCTGTGCCATTTTATCTGTGACTCTAACAGATTAGATCTCAGACACACCACGGTGGCTACAGATTCTCTCATCGCAAGCAGGGCACACTGTTTTGTGTCTTCTCAGACATCCAAGACCTCCAGCTAAGATGCCAGCCCCGCACTGCTGTGTACGGGACGGACTCGTGGGGGGTCAGGGCAGAAGCTGTGATGATGCTGGTGGGGGTTCTGGGAGGAGGGAGGGGGGTTATTAAGTTGAGTATGTGGGGGGGGGGGGGGGGGGGGGGGGGGGGGGGTGTAAGGGGGTGGTGGTGCGTCTGCTGTGGCCAATACCACTGTGGCTGCAAGTCTGTGTTCAGTCGGACACCCTGGCACTAGTCCCCCGGGGCCTTGAAAAGCTAATTAGTTTTTAAGGCATTTATTTATCATAGATAAACTGTCAAACAATCTCACTGGCATGTCCCCTGATGGAAAAAAAGAACTTCTCATTAGTTTGTTCAATTAAGCTTTCCTCCCCCTCTAACACACACACACACACACACACACACACACACACACACACACAATCCTCAGCACAAACACACACACACACACACACACACACACACACACACGCACACACACACGCACACACACACACACACACACACACACACACACACACACAATCCTCAGCACACACACACACACGCACACGCACGCACACACACACACACACACACACACACACACACACACACACACACACACACACACACACACACTCACACATACTGACTAAAGATACAGACCAAGACACTTTCAACAAAGTTATGAATAGAGACAACTGAAACATTGCAGCAAATGGCCCTTTGTGAGAGCAATAGGGAATGAAAGCCTTGGGACAGAACCTTGGGACAGTTAAACTCTGCAGACTTAATTTAACAGCAAGAAAGATCATGCAGATTTCAAGCTTTGACATTTACAATGTCTATGAAGTTGTTCGGCTGGCACATTCATCTGTTATCAGAAGGTTATCAAAAAGCACAATCATAAAGGCACTGTTCCACTGTAATCTAAGAGGCATGGTCACAACACAGGTACACACCTTCTCAAGAAGTATACCAGAGTATGAGAATATGTAAACGTAGTTACCACTGCGTGAGTGACTGCCCAGTATGATTTCAGGAATACCTGCTGTTTCCCCCTCGGTTGAGAAACAGTTCATGTAAAAAGGGTCAAATGTGTAACACTGCAGCTGAAGGTCTCTTGTAGGTGTTCATACATCACATATAATCCTACATTTAGCCTTTCCCAAATGTACAGTAAGGGATATGTCTGATTAGGTGCTTAACATTCACTTGTTAATCAGGCCTTTGATACATGGCTTTAGCTTTCTGCTTATTATCCAATATTGGTAGTAGGAGATGATACATAACAAAAGTGTCAAACGATTTCATGACACTGCTTTTCCTGACGCCCTGTCTCATTGTTCATTAAAATCATTAGAGCAGTCTTACCAGCTCAGCCCCTGCCGGTTCGATGTCATGGCCAAAAATGGATTTTGTCTGAGTCACGTCTCAAAAGTTGCTCCATTGTTTTAAGGTTGCAGTTCTCCTGCTGTCGACACTGCTGTGATAGGCTTGCATCAGTCCATCACTGAGATCCCATCAGTGCCTGTGCGGTTCTGTGCAGGCCCTGACTACAGTATTAGAGATGTACATGACCTGCAGTGGGGTGTCTCCTCATGATTTCATCCATCCTGGCTTTATTTATTTATTTTTAATGTCATTCTGTCCAGAGTGTCCAGAGTGCTTACACATCAACAACACACCCCCCCCCCCCCCCCCCCCCGCCCCCCCCCCCCATATGAAAACACACGCACAGACACGCACTACCACTAACCCCCAAGACAATATCGTCCGGGTGCCAACAAGGCAATATTTAGCTTGTTCCATCACTCTAATTCACTCCCTTCTTATCCATATTTCATTCAGGCACGACTCAGACACCATCTCCAAACAGAAATTAATAAATAAGTACGCTGGCCTTCATACAAAATTGCATGGCAGGGACAAGCACCCAGAAGTTTGGGCAGGGGTGCATAATAGAGAGAGAGAGAGAGAGAGAGAGAGAGAGAGAGAGAGAGAGAGAGAGAGAGAGAGAGAGAGAGAGAGAGAGAGAGAGAGAGAGAGAGAGAGAGAGAGAGAGAGAGAGCAGAAGAATGAGAGAGTAAGAAAGAGGGGGTAAAAGGAATGGAGAGGATGAACAGATAGAGAGAAGGCAGATAGTGTGAAGCAGAAGAAGAGGAGAGGGAGAGAAGTGGGAAAAAAGATAGCAGGAACAAGAGATAGCAGGAACAAGAGATAGCAGGAACGAGAGATAGCGTGTGTGTGGAGGAGGGAAGAGGAGAGAGCACAAGAGGGCGAGGCGGGCCAGGCCTTCAGCCTCCTGGTGACTATGGGGGCCATGTGACCACGAGCGGAGTCAGAGGCTGACTATCTCTCATCCCCAGTCCCCTCTCCAATCCCATGCCCAGCCCCAGCCCCAGCCCCAGCCCCATCCCCATCCCCATCTCCAGCCCCGCTCTGCGGAGACAAGCCAGGGCCTCTTTACGCCAATGCCCTTCAGCTGACATTAGCACAGGTCTCATGTGCAGTCTGGTTATCTTCAGCTGGCCTGAATATGCCGTGTTTTTTAAGCAACGCTCGCCACATTAAGCGTCTCTTTCCCCAGGAAACAAACACGACATCGGCACTAAAAGGCAGTGGGGGTGGTTGTTACCTGCAAGCACACGCTGTTGTGTGTTGTGTGTTGTGTGTTTCCACGGGGTCCAGACCTCCCAGGTGTCTGGCTGCTCCTGCTGAGGTAGGGAGAACAGCGTTGTCGATCCAGCCCTCCTCCCCTACAGCTCCCCCCCCCCCACCTCCACCCCACACCACACCACCCACCCCCGACACCCCGTGACTCACCATAGGATGCGGCGGCGTTTATTGAAAATCTGTGTACCTCAATTTTCCCATTTGTCTTACTAAATGCAGAAGGCTCGTAGGTTGGGCTTAAGGAGTAATCCCCTCTAGTTGGGGCTCTCCAATATTAAATCGCCACCTTCAGGGACCCCGTGAGTAATTTGGTGCAACAAAGTTTTCTGCATCTCTCTGCTTTGTTTACTATGCTCACGACCTCCACCAGGCAAGGACGGGCAGTGCTATTAGCATGCTGTGGGAGGAAGGCAGAGACATTCAGCAATTACTTTATCACGCCCAACAAGAGAGAAGACGAAGGAACAAAGTTTCACTCGTTCATTTTACTGTCTTTGGATGCATCTTAAGTCACTTGGGTTACATTTGAGATTGCACTGTTTTTCACTGTAGAACATGATGATGTAATGAAGTACTGCATACTGGTCCTTTAGATAGCACTGCTTGCTCAGGTCAGGACACAATAAAAGTGAAAGCTGGAGCTTGTTTTCCTAAATTAATTTCTCAAAAGAGTTTACGCTGCTGATGCTGAAAATGCAAATTCGCCGCTTTTGATATTTTGTCGTAAGGTTAAGATTTTTTGCCTGTGACAACAGTTTTTCTAAATCCACAGACTAAAGGCTGCACTGAAAAGGTCAGGCAGTGAATAGTTTTCCCTGAAGTGACATCCCATCCATGGCTGGGCAGGTCTGGCTCATCAGGCTACACAAACTACCAGCTGAATCTGGTCTTTTGCCGTATAGCTCTGTATGTAACATAACATAATATTTAGTATATTATACTAAAAGGCTTGAAATAGGCTAAATCCTTCATCTAAACCGATACACTGATGTTGACATAACTGATGTCAACAATGAACAATGTTAGCAGTAAAGGGAGTAAAGAGACATACAGATGTAAGGATTTAATCTGTTAATGCAGTGGATGTGGTAACGTATAGGCCAGAGATGAGGCTTCCTGCTCATCTGAGTCCTCAGTCCAACCGCGGCCTTGTCATATAATCGGCACCGAAACCAGCGCCACTCAGGCGGTTAATACTTCGACCAGATGATGCTACCGGCCTGATTAATGTGGCCAGTCGGTGTATTAATCACTGTGGCAAATAACACCATCATTAGTCAATTGATTATTTCTAAATAATTACACAGGCTGCGTGGGACCAGGCAGAGGAGGCATGCGTTGTAAATTTCGGGAGCTGGGCTTACGCACGCACACAGGAGCTGGCCAGCAGAAACATTTCACTCCTGTTTTAACATGGGCAGATGAGTTAGATGATGTGTGTGGGATTGTGTGGGATATTTTTGTCTTTTTTGCAACCCTATTTTGCATAAGAGGAAAAATGAAGAGGAAACCAAATCACCTGCAATGTGGGGGAGAAATAAGTTCAGCTCTCCGCTCGAGAGAGAGAGAGAGAGAGAGAAAAAGCAAGGTACAGTAGTTGCCATTACCGCACGTAATCATACTTGCTTTCGTCCGCATAAGCTTTGCATGCGGTGACACACCGAACATAATACAAAGCCATTTCAGGGGCTGGAGAGGGGCAGTAGGGTTGGAAACACAGACTCTACCTGTTATTCTCTGAAACAAACGTATCAAAGAGGCTTTCCTGAACAAATGGCCCAAATGTGAACACAAAGCATCCAGATTAGTCTATTACCCTATTAAGGCCACTCAGAGCGGCACAGCCGTGGCGGAGATGGAGAACAGACGAGGCCCATCAGAGGACATTAAACGAGTGTAGCTCCTCCCCGGCTGTTTGCTGAGCTCACTCGGCAGCAGACATGGGGCGACATTCGCAGTGGCAACAGCAGCGTCTGCCCATTTAGACCAGCCATCAGTGGGTTCAGACGAGGCCCTAGCTGCCAGCAACACACACACACACACACACACACAAACACACACACACACACACCCACACACATCCCAATGGCAACCCCCACCCCCTCAGAGCTAAATCGAATAAATAAACGGCTACTGAGAAGCCGATTTTTATTGTGTACGCATGCTGGAATTGAATATCAACAAAATCATCTGCGAGCACGCACACAAACGAATCTCCTTCGAAATTAAAAAGAAATATTTAGATCAGAGTTATTAAAGGTAAACATCTGTATGGCCTGACATTTAAATAGAATGTCTCTGCCCCCACCCCCACCACCACCCCCCTCCCCTCATCTCGCCAGACAACACCACCACCAGCAGCCCCCGTCATGGCTGCCTCCCCCCATTCCTTCTGCTCTTGGAGAGTGCCAGCTTTTTGTGGCGCATCTGAAGGAAACTGGATTTGCCGGTTTGACGCCAGCGTGCACAACCTCAGAGACAGTCGGGGTGAAGATGTGCGTAGCACTCAAGATTACGACCAATCCCCTCAACCAAATCCCTCTCTGTGAGCCAGCATATGCATGCATATGTGAATATGATTGTGTGAGTGTGCCTGTGTGTGTCTGTGTGTGCGAGAGGGAAATAAAATGTGTGTGTGTGTGTGTATTTGTGTGTCTTTATGTGTATTTGTGTGAGTGTAGGTCTGCTCGTGGGTGTGTAGGTGTATGTATTTGCATGTGTGTGTGTGCTTGTGTGCGTGCATGATTGTGTATGTGTGTGTGTGTGTGTGAATGCGCGCCTGTGATTGTGTATGTGTGTGTGTGTGTGTATGCATACAAGAGACCGACACCTTACAAAGCTTAGATCCATGGTGTGTGGCCTTCAGACAGCTCTGGAAGGTGCCATGCTTTCATGCGGATTCACTACGCTTTGTTACATCCCCGCAGCACTCAGGAAAATTGTTTCTAAAAGCAGCATGGGGCAAAATGGCCACCCCAGACAGGTGAGGACTAATGCATGGTGACACAGCGTTTAATGAATTTGAACCCTGAATGTGAGGTAAAAAAGAACCCAGTGAAAGGGAAATAAGCTCAAACCCTCAAAAACGACGGAGAGCTCTGAAAGACAACATGTAAAGAGGAGAGAGAGAGAGAGGTGGAGAGGGAGAGGGAGAGAGAGGGGGAGGGAGAGAGAGATAGATAGAAAAAAACACTTCCCTTCTCCCACCATCCCCTTAAGCAGCGTGTCTGTAAAGACGCAGCCTCAGCATAAGATACTCTTGCTGCCGCCGATAAAGCAGCTCTTTTCCCAACCCTTAATCAACATATAATGCATTATTTTCTGCAGATAACAAGAGAAAAATTAGTTCAAATTATTTTTAAGTTTTTGTTAATTGCTTTTGGCGCCGGGAGCTGTTCTCTGCCGTGCTGCCTCAGTGGTAGCGTCAGTGGTGCTGAGGCGCTGCCTCCGCTCTCCTCTAATTCACGCACTTAGACTTGCCGAGGCCCAAGTAATGCTTTATGAAGCATTCAGGTCTTTATCTGTGTGTACACCTCTGATGCCATCAGCGGGCTAAGCGCTATTTCCACTAACACTCATCCCTTAAATTAAAAAAAGCAGAGGGCGTGCATTTCGGCGGTAGAATCTAATATCCCGGATCCCACCGGGGCATTTATGTGGCTTTTATAACTCTAATTATCTTACACAATTACAGTATATCAACTTTTAGTAGCCCATTGTACTCCTGCAATATATCATGTGGACAGGTGCCTCCACCGTGCACTATTTGTCTTGCATTAGATGGCAAGGAAACAAAAGTTCAGTAAGATGCAATATCCTACCCCTGGGTGATTGCGATGATGGCATCGCTGGGTTTTTAATAGAGTGGCACCCCAAGCAGTGGAGCGCGTCCCGGTTCCGTAATTCAACCTCAAGTCTCAGAGAGAGAGAGAGAGAGAGAGAGACAGACGGAGAGAGAAAAAGAGAGTGAGAAAGAAAGAGAGAGAGAGAAAGGGGGGAGAGAGGGACAGAAGACAGAGCCTCAGACGGAGGGGCTCGTGTGTGGGGGCTATGTAGGAACACGGCTGTGGCAGATCACCACACTCTAATAACAGCAACAGGCTGCGCTTGTGAAAAGCAATACAGCTCAAGTGGAGACAGCAGAGAGAGAGAGAGAGAGAGAGAGAGAGAGAGAGAGAGAGA
>CM050207.1:7867282-7884782 GCA_027475355.1 Coilia nasus
CACTCGGTAAGCACACTCCAGCTGCAATCTAACACACCGCTGAGCTGAATAGACAAGAGAAATTGGATTCCTTCCTAATATTTAACCTTCAAGTCAGCTCTAACAGCTGTTGATGGGTTGCTTTTCTCAGGTAGTTACAGCAGGACTTTTTCCACCCTGTCTGTTTGTCTGTCTGTCTGTCTGTCTGTCTGTGCAGCTCCAGAGAGAAAGAGGATCGGGAGGGAGCAAGAAGATGCAAAGACTTTTAACGCCCTCCATCTTGGCTCTTCGAACTCCATAACATAGCAGACAGCTACAGATGATATTTATGTCAGCGCAGACATCTGTGTATCTGTCGCATTCATATATCTGAGCCCTGGCAATGCACACAAAAAAGGCATATATGCGCACATGTGCACAATCACACATACACACACACACACACACACACACACACACACACACGTTTTCATACACTCAACATGAATAGAATCAGATTGTTTTCAATAAGAGACAATATGGTAATTTTGACCCCTAGCATAAGAATCTCTGAGTGGCAACAGTCTTGGACTGACAGGCGCGCTGTCAAGGACAATATCTAATAACACCGCATTCCGTTCAATCATCACATTTCAGAGACAGATGTCAAGACAAAGGCTGCTTGGCTCCCACTTGCTCTCCGCTGACGTCTAGAGTGCTCGCACTGTTAAGGTCTCTGATTTCCTATAGTGCTGTCACTTGAATGCCTCTTTGCATAGTGACACACTCCTGAACGACGAATATCAGTGCAAGACCAACAGAAAACACAATGGAATCAATCTACACAGCATTAGATGGGTGGTTCCCTGATGTAAGTCACAAAGAGGAGCACTCTATTCAGACACCCATTACAGGGTTGACAGAAGCCTTTTGAATATGTTGACAGTACCGAAGAGGTTATGGAGAGAGAGAGAGAGAAAGAGAGAGAGGGAGAAAGAGAGAGAGGTGGATTGTGGGAGCAAGGATAATCATACCCCTTTATCAACTCATTAATTTCAGAACAGTTTATTCTGAGAAAAGTGTTGCTCATTTGAATTGGCAAAATAGTGGATGTCTTATGATAATTTAATGCTTAGAACGACAGAATATTGCAAGCGATTCATTAGTGGAGTCACGCACTTTGCATTAGCACCTCTTCCATTCCATTACTGCAGCAACGCCTAAAGACACACAGAAGGAGTCTCTCTCTTTTCCAGCAAACACAGAAGATGCGGTATTGCCTAATCACGGGAAGTTTCTGCACACACTATAGACTTCCAGTCCCGGCATATATTGCTCAGACAGGGGTGCATTTTAAGCAAATTAGGCAGTAATTGATTTTTTCCCCCATTTGACTGCTGTCCCATTTGAAAAAGCATATTTTCTGTGTGAGAAAGCAATTCAATAAAGTGGTCTGGTACCAATCCATACTTAAATGAAGCTTCACATTCAATTACAGTTCAGCTTTTATCTTTACTTTTAGTTGATATAACCAATTAATCACACTGAGTTTCTTCATGTGTTTTTCCCTCTTCCGAGTGCAGGCCTGTGTGTGCTATAGCAGAGCACTGCATGTGTGTGGGTAGGTGGGTACGTGTGAGAGAGCAAGAGAGGAAAACAGACAGAGGGTGTCAGTGAGATTGTATGTGTCTTAGTCTAAGAGTGTGTGTGTGTGTATGTGTGTGTGTGTGTGTGTGTGTGTGTGTGTGTGTGTGTGTGTGTGTGTGTGTGCGTGTGTAAGAGACTGTGTATCACTGACAAAGGGGGAGGTTGGATTATTTCTGTATTTCCCAGCACAGAATGCTTTCCCACTCGGGAGCCTGATCAGATGCCCAGCAGGCTACCTCACCCACCCCACCAGGCTCACCTCTCCACCCCACCACCATCCACCCCTCAGCCCTGATGATGGGAGCCCCCACCCCCCCTTGCGGAGGCCTATCTGTGGGGAGCCGAAGCCCTGCGCTCCCCTCATCAGCTCCATCGTGACCCCGCACAGGGTGACTGGGCCAGCCGCTCTAGAGACCTTCGCCCATCTCCCGAGCTCCAGCAGGGCCGAGAGCGAAGGCTTCCCCCAGCCGACCAAGGCGAGGGTCGCTAGGCAGTCGCTAGGAGAGTCAACTTTTTTTTTCTCCCCATGTTGACAACAAATAAGTTGTGAGTGACGTGTCTCTGAGGCTGTGCTAAGGCAGGCACATATTTAAGATTCAGCAAAACATGAAGTGGATAATGTTCACAGCATCCACCAAGGAGGCTTAGCGGCAAGCAAATAACTGTGTGGAGGTTTTTTTTTTTTTTTTTCCTCGAGTCTAGGTTTGACACGGTGATGGTGAAACTCTGTCAAGCAAACACGCAAAATATTAAATCGCTGGGGAGCAGGCGACAAGTAAAAACTCCCTCCCCGCACAAATTAATTGGGGGGGAAAAATAATTCCCGCAATTCCCAAAGAGCATCTTTCATCTTATAAATAGTGGCTGCAAACTTTTCTTCCGCTGCTTAAATAATACAGCATTGCAGACGATAAGAGTCCTTTGAGCTGGTCCCATGGGCTCTGCAAACACAAAGCACTTGTTTAGTGACTTGCACACGCTGAGGGTCCCAACATGGCCCCTGACTGAGACGCACCTCGCCGAGAAACCTGTTTCCATTTGCATGCCACGCATCTCCAGGCGCCCCAGCAACACGACCGCGTCCCCGACACGACATCAGGATACACACATAAATTAGTCTGGGCGCCCCTTTCCTCTTCCACCCGCCCAAACACGCGCCACCCCTACACTCACACCCCACACACACACACACACACACACACACACACACACCACACCCTGTTCCCCCCTCCTTCTCCTCGCTCTCTCGTTCATTCTTCGCCCCCTCTCTCCTCCTCTGCTTCATCCCTTCTTCATCCCTTCTCCCCCCCCCCCCGCGCCAACCCACCCCACCCCACCCCACCCCACCCCTGCCACATCCTGTGGCACTGCCACTTCACAGTTCATGCAGAGGAGAAATTCAGATTCAACTTTCAAGTTCTCTCATCGAATTGCAACCTCTGCTTACTTTTCCCGGGGCGGATGGATAAAGTAGAGAGAGTGTCCTCTGCTCGCTCGAGCTGGGATGTACGACTCTCAACTCCAGTCTGAGTGCAGGAGGGGTCCCTGAGCACGCAAAGACTGCAAAATAAAGTTCGCTGTGAATAACTGTTCTTAATGTGATGTTTGGCTGTTTTTTTTGTTGTTTTTTTTATCACAACAACCCACTCTGACCCCAATGAGTGGGAGTCTGCATCATGCCTTGGTGATAAAAAATTACTGCCACATTTTTCTTTCAGGGTGTGTGTGTGTGTGTGTGTGTGTATGTGTGAGTGCATGTGCGTGTCTGTGTGTTTGTGTGCGTATGCATGTGTGTGTTTCTGTGCCTCTAAATGTGTGTGTGTGTGCCTGAGAATGTGGGTGTATGTGTGCATGTAAATGTGTATGTGTATGTGTGTGTGTGTGTGTGTGTGTGTGTGTGTGTGTGTGTGTGTGTGTGTGTGTGTGTGTGAGTGCATGTGCGTGTTTGTGTGTTTGTGTGCGAATGCATGTGTGTGTGTGTGTTTCTGTGCCTGTAAATGTGTGTGTGTGTGTCTGAGAATGTGGGTGTATGTGTGCGTGTAAATGTGTGTGTGTGTGTGTGTGTGTGTGTGTGTGTGTGTGTGTGTGTGTGTGTGTGTGTGTGTGTGTGTGTGTGTGAAAGAGACGAAAGTGTGGTGAGTGGTGTCAGTCCAGACAGCAGCTATCAGTATCGCTAGTTCTGGCCTCATTAATTTACCCTTCCCCAGTGAACCACCCTCCATCCAATCACTGTCCATTTTTTTTCTTTTTCTAATTAAATATAATTTTGAAGCTCTTTAAATCCAGCTCCATCCAAACACACAATCTAATTTTTCATTTGCTTTTGTACATGATATAAGACATCAACTCAGTAATTTATTAAATTACGTTCCCCATTCATTTTCTTCTATCTATAATTGATCTCTTCAGCTGAAATTCTGTTGTTCCTCTTAGTCTGTTGGCCTGCCGAGAGGCTGTGTGACATCACTGCAGAGGCCGACAAGAAGCACTGCAGTCCATAACACCCCCCCACCTCAACCACATACACACACACACACACACACACACACACACACACACACACACACACACACACACACACACACACACACACACACACACACATTCCCTATCCCCCCAGCTATGTGGCCCTCACTCACCCCCCTCCCACAACCAGACACTCCAGCCTAAACTTCAACACCCCATCCCGACCTCCCGCCCCCATCCACCCACCCACCCAAAACCTCCCTGGATCTTGACTCTAGACCTGACCACCAATCTCCATGATGGATGCTGGAGTACTAATGTCTGAGGGGGCCCTGAGGGGGCATGGAGGTCTCCAGGGCTCCAGGACTACACTCGCCTCTGCACTCCTACCAGGCTGTGGTCAGCACACACCCCCAGCTAGACTAGGGTAGCCCGGTTAGGCAGGCTCATCCCTTACCTCACAGCATCAGCCTGGATGTCGGTAAGGTGCAGCACTGGCACATAAACATTAACGACAACAGCAAAAACACTCCATCGAAGGTCACGCTTTATCATTATTATTTGAATCTGCTGCAAACTTAGTGCTGAAATAACAGCACAGCCTGATGTGTCTCCAAGATATAGCAGTTTAGATAATGGAAAATTATTTTGGTAAGTGTGGCTCATTATATCTCCAAGGCATGAATTTGCTGGTCGAGGCTGTTTTGTCAGGTCTACTGCTATTATGTCTAATCTTTAACTGCATTTTGTAGGAAACTGAAGACGACTGCTGAAGCCTTGGGTTCCGTGCACGTAAAAACATTTTTTGCTGAATTTTTTGAGAAAAACACAAGCTGCAGAAGAGGTCTTCCTGGCAAGGTAATGAGTAGAGGGCCAGGTTTAATTGCAGATTGCTAAAATATCTGCCGAGTCTGGAATGTAGAGGTCAATGTTAATTACATTCTCAAATGAGGGGAGTAAAATGGCTGGTGAGTGGTTTCACTGTATTTTTAATTTCAAATTGATGACCTTCATCTCTCTCACACAACCCACCCACCCACACGCACACACACACACCACACACCACACACCACCCACACACACACACACACACACACACATTCCCTCTCTGTCTCTATCCAATTCATTGCAGTTTAATGTTTTGGTTCAAACTGATGCATAAATAAACCCAGGTACAGTGGCTCAAATATCAGAGTTGCATGCACAGTCTGAAGGCTGTTAAGAAGAGTCATTGGAGAGAGTTGATAGACATTGTGGGGAGAGGATGACTGGCAGACACAGTGTGCATAGGCTGATTGTGCTCGTGTGAATACTCCATATAGTGTCTGCTGTTGTCTGATGTCTGTATTTGGTCACGGACACAGTGTGCAGTGTGCATAGGCTATGTCTACAGTATGTCCAATGAGCAACCTGTGTACATAATGGAAAATTGGGGCCTTATAGCCACCTAACTCAGTTCTCAAGCACAACTGGGGGGGGGGGGGGGGGGGGGGTCATGTTGTTTCTGCCATCTAGATGTCGTGTGTGTCGACCCAGCTCCAAATTTTCATGACACTGGACAGTCATGTAAACTGGCCTGGCCTGGTCACATGCATGGTGCAATGATTATGCTCGTGTGAATAATCTATATTATCATGCTATATTCCATATAGTGTCTGCTGTTTTCTGATGACTGCGTCATATATTTGGTCCTGCAATAAGTGCCTGTGATTGCGAGTGTGCTGCAAACACAACTGCCCCATGAGAATAGTAAAGTTAGCCACCACTGAATGCTGAAAATGGTGTGGAGTGACAGTCGGTCCAAATACATACACACTCACATATAGAAACAGAAACACACACACACACACACACACACATATATATATATATATATATATATATATAATGTATATATAAAACTGCCTAATTTACGAATAACAGCAAGGAGAATTAGACTTTGTACTGATCCTCTTCGCTTTCAGCAGCCGTCTGTGAATAACTACAGTGTGAAGGAGAGAATTACAATAAGAAAGCAGGAGAGAAAAGCAGTGTGGAAAAAAAAATGTTCTCTGCAAATTGGGCCATAATTAAATGCTTACAAAATTCCATGCTTAGCTCATTTTAAAATCAAGTGCTTTAGAGGCAATTTCCTTTCTTTAATTACAATTTCCTGTCTGGTTTGACATTTACAATGCAATCTTCAGGGACGTGTTTGTGATTTATTATTCTGGGCTCCGTCGCCACGTCAGTTTGCTGAAATGAGTTTATAAAATAAGAGCTCAAATTATTATGGCCTTTGACCAGTAAAGCTGGCTCATTATCACAGGCCAGAGGAGAGATTAACATTTTTGACAACCAAATAGAGAGAGTGAGATCAGTCGGGGGAGAGGAGATTGTTTCCATTTCCTCTGAATCAGCCGGGAGAGGCGGACCTAGAAAGCAGACAGCACCAGGCCGAGGAGCGCTTGCTTCTCAGGGAGCTCCAGAGGAGACGGTGGAAGTGGCTCGAAAGCTGCGCCTTCCTCGTGATCGCTGCCCACATCCTTCCTGCTTTATCATTTCTTTCGGCACTTTCACACCACAGCTGCTTTGGTACGGTGCTGAATATTCATGCAGTTCACAGATTAATGTGGGTAAGTGTCAAACAATGACGCCATTTTGTTATTTTTGAGGAGGGCGATGAGAATGGGAGAAAACCTTTCCTGAAGTCTCACTGGTTGAAAATGAGATCCCCGCCTCCACGGCTCCTCCATCGTCTTGACAAAGAAGGGATACATGCATCCCCGGGTCCCCGGAGAGCAATCTCACTTAGACAAATATTTGCTGTGGGCCTAAATCTCAAACAAGACCTTTGTCTGCCATGTTGTCTGCGTGGGACTTGGTGCAAAGCCTTAAGCAAATGCAGAGGGATAGATCTCCACTGTTGGCCTCTGGTGCAGATAGCCTGGTTGGGGTTTTTCCAATAGTACCCAAGTTTAATCAGCAGAGAGGGACCGATGATCAGCTAAATCAACAAGAGCCCAAGGGGAATCTCTCAGACACTTCCACTAGGCAAACCTGACACCAACGTGTTACAGACCGCGCTGAATGACAAACAGTTGTTGCATGTCTTTGCGTGCAAAAAGCCATGAGGAAACCCATGATTTCTTTTCGAGATGTCTATTTATATTTACTGACATACTTTATGTATTTATATAGTTATACATTATATACTTATTTATATACACTGTATATATTTGACTTTCTGCCAAAGTGTTTTTTCGAAAAGGTGCACCTTGAAAAAAGTGGAATGAGACAAATCATTTGGAAACAACCAGTATGGAAGTCCAAACAACTTTAGACCCCTTTTTAACACGTCCGCATCAATCACACTTACAGATGGAGAAGCCAAATTCAAAGGGCATCAGAATTAGTGGGGGAAAAAGCATCTTTGACGTGGCCCTTCTGAGTGAGTTTCCTGTGCGCACTTCTGTCTCTGGTCAATGACTCATGTTTTAACGCAGCTCACGATCCATCACCAAGCTAAGAGTCATATCAATACTCGGCCATTTTCCCATTTGTGAGGAGATGAGCAGATCAATTCATTTAAAGGGGAGGCCAGTCCAGACATCCGTTTGAGAGATTAGAACATGTATTGGCTAGTTGTCTGATGGAAAGCAGAAGGTTCATTAAGTCAATGGAATCCTTAATCAATGGGCAAACTTCAAGTAAGCCCCCCAGGCTATTATGGTACCACGTCTCCTCACATAAAAGCTGGGACACAGAGCATCTTACATCAGACAAAGCTTGAGATCTTTCCTTCTCTAAAAGTATTTGCAGACGTGCTTCTCTGAGCTGATTGAGATTCTAATAACAAGGATTAATAGTCTGGCATTTGAAGTGTCATGGTATAGGGATTCCATCTCTAAATATAAGGCCGTACATTACTGGGGCCTCGCTCAAATTGTGCAAGTTATGAAAAACATCCATCAAATCCAATGAGACCATCTCTTGGCATCGGTATTTGGATTGCTGTTATACCATCCACGGCAAACAGTTTGTCAGAAAGGCCCCTTTCGAAGGAAACTGTTATCCCAACTCCCGACTCGGGCAGCTGTTTTGAACATAAGGGAGCACTTAAAACAACAGTCCCTTCTCCAATAAAGCGAGGACGGCAAAAGCAACAATCCGCCAAGGCTTTTCAGCGATGAAAGGAGGACCATCAAAAGCACCCAGCTTTTTCGTCCCCACAATCACAGAACAGACGTCTATGTAAATAATATGAAATCACTTCCACTCCTGGTCCCCTATCTCCTTTAAGCACACACACACACACACACACTCACACTCATTGGCAGATATGGGCCTGGTCTCCCCAGTGATTCTTGAGTGTCACTTGTGTCCACCTGAATTATTGTTTGTGTGCGGCGTGTGGGATGGCCCAGGATGCTGTGGCCCTGCTGATTGATCGTTAAGTGTTGTCCGGGAGCCCATCATGGAGCTCCACTTAACAGCCCCCACCACAGAAAGCAATCAGTGGATGTTACTGAGAGTCCCGTGGGGATGAGGCAGCCGGTGATTGATCTTCAGCGGGCCTCTCAGGATGTCTGGCGGCGTGTGGTGTGAGTGGGCCCGGACAGCCCCGCCGACCTTGCCTGCCTCTCAGCAGTAGCCGACAACACACAGGAGAAGCGAGCTTCTTAAACAGCTGTCTGTGCTGGTGTAACTGTATGGGTGTAGGCACACACAGGACACTGTATGTGTGTGGTGTGTGTATGCATGCATTTGTGTGTATGCATGTGTCTCTGAATACAATGTGTGTGCGTGTGTGCATGTGTGTGCATGTATGCATGTGTGTGCGTGTGCGCGTGTGTGTGTGTCTGTATGCATGCGTGTGTGTGTATATATGCACATGCAATATGTAGGTGTGTGTTTATGTATATGCTTGAGTGTGCAATATGTGTGTTTGTGTGTGTGTGTGTGTGTATGCCCAGCATGTGGGTATGTGCATGTGTTTGTCTATGCAATATATGTGAAAAGATGTGTGTGTGTGCATGCATTTGTCTGTGTGCACAACATACATGTGTGCACTACATACATACACGTGAGTGTATGTGTGTGTGTGTGTGTGTGTGTGTGTGTGTGTATGTGTGTATGTGTGTCTGTGTGTGTCTGTATGCATGCGTGTGTGTGTATATATGCATATGCAATATGTAGGTGTGTGTTTATGTATGTGCTTGAGTGTGCAATATGTGTGTTTGTGTGTGTGTGTATGCCAAGCATGTGGGTATGTGCATTTGTTTGTCTATGCAATATGTGTGAAAAGGTGTGTGTGTGTGCATGCATTTGTCTGTGTGCACTACATACATGTATGTGAGTGTATATGTGTGCGTGTATGTGCGTGTGCGTGTGTGTATATGTGTGTGCTTGCACGCATGTGCGTATACTGTATATGCAAGCATATTACATACATACTTGTATATACATCCATATTATGTACATACAGTAAGTGCCTATATGTAGGTTGTTTTCTCTATTGTCTATATATTTTTTATTTGTCTATTGAATGTACACTACTACATGTCTACATGTTGAATGTATAGAGAGCTACTGTAACATCTACCGGAGTCAGATTCCTTGTACACGTAAGTACACTTGGCCAAGAAACTGATTGTGATTCTGAAGGACTGGAAGTAGCATGGATGACAGCCACAGCCTCTGCCACGTCCGTCCCCGTCCCCTTCCCTTGCACCCCATGTCCGACTGTGTGGCCTCTTCCTCCTCAGTCAAGCGCTGCGGTGCTCAGTGACCACGACGCCGGGTGCTGGACTCATTACTCGGAGATCAAGGGGGGACGCCAGCTTCCCACCAGACACGCTTGCATCCACACTCCTCCCGGGACAAGTCTCCTCTTTTAATCTCAAAGGTCACATTTGGTCATTCAAATATAAAAATGCATTATATTATGACTGGCCCTCGTGGCTCCCAGCGGTCCTCTCGCGCTTGTTGTTTTAGGTGGAACCTCCAGAGAGCAGGAGCAGAGGAGGAGGCACAGGCTACAGTTAACAAACTGACACAGCAATTGTACGTCTTTTCTGCATTTGAAAGTACTTTTTTTTTTTAAAAGAGCCTTTCAAGTATGTTCCTTATATAATATGAAGGGGAAAAAATGCAATTTAGGGGCTTTAACTCATTTAGAGTGAGGCTCGAATTGGCCTACTAGGCACTACCACTCATATTATGAAAATTACAATTTGATAAAAAAAAAAATTCAATGGCCCCAGCAGCGAAGATCACATATTTTCTTTCCACTGTCTCATCCCCTCATTCCTGGAATTACTTAGGACTACGCAGCGAGGAATTTGAGGTGAGATGCCATTTAGACTATCTTAAGGCTGCATTTATTCCCCTGAGCTGGCTAAAAAAGGAGGGAGAGAGACTGCATTTAAAATGGAAAGTGTGCTTATTTGGCTCATGTGATATTCAGCTGAAGTGCACAGTCACAGCATTTCGGGGGGTTTGGGTGTGTGTGTGTGTGGGGGGGGGGGGGGTGGTGGTGGAGGTGGTGGGGTTGCAATAAAGGCCTTGGTGCTATTGCACGATGGCGGCTACAACCTAATCTGCTCACGCCTTTCTCATTACCCCTAACCCGGGGTCAGCGTGGTTAAGAGGGGTGGGGAGGAAGATAAGAACTGGCTCCAGCACCCTCATGTGCTAGGTGCTATGTGGTATTGCGGCCAACCAGGGAGGTTTACCAGGCCCTGCCCTGCCCTGGCCCACACATGCTCTCTGGTGGAGTCTGTCTGTCTGTGTGCTAGTTTGATTAGATGTGATGCTTGACTAAAGAGCACAGATAGGACTGTTTTACTGGAAAGACCTGCTCGCTTTGTGAAATGGATTTTTTTTGCAGTGCTGCTGTTGTGACTACAGTACTGTGCTGAGAAAATGACAAGGACGATGACAACAAATGAGCTGTCATGTAGCCCAGGCTGCAGAGACATCATCTAGCTAACTGTACTATGATGACACAACCTCGAAGCTACTACCACCTGCATCCACAGCTACTGCTATACGCAGCTATGCTACTGCCATACGCAGCTATGCTACTCCACTGTGTCGCTACATGAATGTAGCATTCTTCTCATACGACCGTCTCACAAGTACGACGACTTCAGTTACCACCTAACAACACACATTCTAAATTATGGGAGGGATAAGATGTGATTACAATGATAATGGCGTGGAGAGTAATGACGATAATAAACCAGTATGCACACTGCTGCTCTTTCTCCCCCTCCTCTCTCTTTCTCTCTCTCTCTCTCTCTCTCTCCCCCCCTCTCTTCGCGCCAGCTGTTCTGCAGTCTATATTGGCCTGTTCTTCAAGGGAGGAGAAAAAAGAGAGAGCAACCTAGATGAGAATTTTGTGCTTCAGTGGCTATTGAAAGATGAGGCAATAAACTGCTAAACTTGAGTAATCACACTCTCCCCGAGGAATCCCTCAAATGGGGATGGTCAAAAACCTTGAAATTTGAGCCCCTTGCACATGGCCCTGGCTTTAACATTTGATGAGATTCATTATTGTAGGGGGCTGAATACAAGTGTCCTCTGATTACAGGCCCCTCCATTAAAACTTCCCACCAGTGTGCCTTGCCATGGTGGAACGTCAATGGGATTAAAATCTCAATTCACCCCAGTCAATTCTCCAGTAACAAGATTTCATTAAATGCAGGCAGGGAGGAAAATGGACTCGAAAGCACTGAAACAGCTGGCGTATAAATTATAGAAATGTGCTTTCTGCTAACTGAACACACCTTCAGCTTGCAGACGCATTATTATTTAATGTTCAGAAGAGCTGATTTTATGTAAATTGGAATCTTCCTTTTCTCCTGCACAGCCCTCTTCTCAATGCCAGGTACTTTGCAACCAGGCGTGGGGAAAGATTATGCAAACCAATTAACATATGAAAATAACGTATTAATATACTGTCTGTGAACTGTATCCAATCAGTTCCTTTTCACTGGCGTGTATACAAAACAATTAAAATTAAATTTATACTGCCTCTCCCTTAACATATTCCGCGGCAAATGGAATCACTGAGCAAATGCTGACAAAAGTTTTACAGGCTCGTGTTCCTTCTTAAAGGCACACTGACTTTCGGAATATTTACAAGATCTCTCCCTAATAAATTCCCTTCTTTGTTTCTCCCTAATGGTGTGGGAATCCGAAACAAAGCAAAGCAGATCCATAGCCATGGCCAGGTGCTAATGAATGGTGCACATTATGCTGCCCACTAATTACCAGCATACCATAAATAAAACAGTAGACAATCAATTAGCGGGGAACTTGTCTTTGTTAGTCATGGACGGCCAGACATAGAGGCAAGGTTTAGTTTCTTTTTTTTTAAATGCTGACGTGAGGATCTCTTCAGGGTGCAATTTTGAAATGGACAGGGGGACTTCCAATAAATCACATTTTGAATGTTGTTACTAAAAGCTCTTCAGGCGATCCACTTTTGCTCCCTGGGATTACAAGTAAATTAATACCTATGCAATTTCAACCAAGAGGAGAGAATTATTAATGTGGCGGCGCTCCGATGTCGTCTCTGTGAGCAAGTGCGGGACCAGAAAGAAAACCAAGTGTAATTATCTCTGCCTTTTAGTGAGGCTCTGCGAAAAGCCCTTCTTCTCTAATTCACCCTTCAGCCAGAGGGTTTCATTCAGCTGCCCGCCACGCACTCCAGCTGAGTCACATGTTCCATGTGATTTGGGCCAAGTCAAACTCGTAGTGCATTAACGCTAGGCCTAAGTGATGCTAACCAAATGATACAAGCATTATGCAGCCCCGTAGCCCGGGCCTATCTGTGCGGCATGACGCATAATTTGTGCATTAATGTCATTTGCATTTTAACGCAGGCCCTGAAGTAAACTGATTAGCAGATGGCTATCAGCTAAATGTGTGGAGAAACAGCATGTCACTGACATGCAGGCGTCCAGGGCGATGGGATTACACTCACAGACACACACACACACTCTCACACATACACACTCGAGCACACACGGTCAGCCTCGACAGACCATCAGCAGAAAGTTACTTTCTGCCCACAGACGCATTGTGAACATCATCTCCAAAAGTAAATGGCTGTCGTTCAGGTTTGCCAGTGTAGCAATTCCGTCTAGCAGAACCCATCTTTCTTCTTTAGCTTCAAGGACCTTTAAACAGATCAGACCAGTATGGGGGGGAAACCCATTATAAATCAACAGGACTCAACTGCAGTAAGGCCAATGTCCTCCATTTTTAAGTCTGTTTATTTATTTGTTTCCCACTGAAACTCGTCCACATGGTAAACTCCTCAATTAATTCCTAAATAAAGTTAGGCGGAGCAATTATTCATCAGACATTTTTGCAGTCAATCTGGCATCCGAATATAATAAAAAATCTTAAAAGTCCTCCCGCTTCCATCAAAATGTCTTTTATCTCCATCCCGACAGAGCCCCCTCTTTTTCATGGGACAAATTAGTCCTCCAAAAAGATGACAGAAGCCCTTTTAAAAAAAAGTGCAACAGAGTTGCCGTCCCATGATGCAATGCTCCCAGTGGTTACATCTGCTCCATTCTTTCATCTCTCTTCCATTGTTAGGCGGGAGCTGTCACATTAGGGGGAGAATTGGTGGCTCCTTCCCACCCCCAAGTCCTCCCTTTTCTCCCCGCCGCAGTAGCTGGCATGGTGGCAGGGGCCCATACAAAGGAGAGAGTGTGCACCAGGAGCTGTGAGGGGAGCGCTGTTAGAGGGGAAAACAGTTTGGGAATTAAGGTCATTAATTTTCCACTTTCAAGGGCTGCCACACAGACGGAGATAAAGTCAGCATAAATATTCCGGCGAAGTTTCTCCTGTTTTTCTCTCCTCTCTCCCCCTTTTCTCATCGGCAGCCCATTTATCTCCATGCTGTCAATTAGAGGCAAAAGCAAAGAACTAATTAGGAACTGTGCAATTTTAATTAGCTGTTTTGATAATTAAACTAATTGGTTCCCTTGTGTTTCTGCAATGTGCGCTGAGCACTTTTTTGATATCTGGGCTGCAGATTTCCCATCCGTTGGTTAATTAGTCACTTTTGCATTAAAAAGGAGCCTTTCTTAATAGCCTTAATTTGCAGTTGAAAAGAGAATCTACCGTCAATAATTTGTGTAATTGGTAACCGTTTGATTGTAATTTGGAAGCACGGCCGGACAGCACTGCATGTCTAATTCTTAATGACTGGGATTAAAGTTGGATTAGATGTTTGGGAAGGGAATTCTTTTTTCCCACCCAACTGACACCTTGTCTATTTTTGACTAGATCCCTACAAATGAATACGTCCAGCAGGAGCGTGAGTTCGACCTCCTGTGTGGTGATTACTGCAGGAGAGTCATATTTCATTATACTGTAGTGTTAGAGTACACCAGAAGTGGCCTGCACTGGAGAGCCCTGCAAAGATGAAGAGCCCTGGTACACGAAGACCATTTTAAAGATTGCCTGTTTTTTTGTTTTTTTTTAAGTCTTTTAACATTATTTAAAAACCCACACTGATACTGACCACTCAGGGGAGAGGTATAGTGGCCAGCCACTAGGAGGGGCTGCACATAAACTCTTCAAGTTTCAAACAAACAACAACAACACAGGACTAAGCTCATTACATATTTCTGTAACAGGCACATGTAATGACATGTTATGTGCATGTCATGATCATCTAATGACCTTTCCAGAGATAAAGCACTTTGTTTTTCTACAAACAGCATGTTCAAACAAAAGGTCAGTGACTATTAGGAGTTTAGCTAGGTTTAGATTTTAGTTAAGATGTTTAGTGTTGCATGAATGATTTCAAAGAGTAATGGTCAGTAGCTTACAGTGCACCCCTGGTGGCCAGGAGATGTTACTGCAGTGTCTCTGGTGAAGACAAGGCCGTCTGGCATAGGCATACCTACTCTCATCACAGCTCACAAAACTCCACTGTAGACTCTGCTCTACTTAAAGTTGCGTTGGGCTTGAGATATGTCCATGGATTGTAAAATGTGTTGGGAAGCAATTACATTTTTTACATAGTTATCTGTAATGAGAAATCACTTGCGCAATCTCGAGACATGAAAGAAAAAATCTTAACTACATGAAATGCAACAGACTCAACAGAACAAGGACGACTTTTAATTGGTGTTTGAACGCGAATGCAGCCTCCATCACTTCGCTTCATTTATCCCATTTAGGCGGATATGATCAAACCAGAAAGATGGCCTATTCCGATCACACTCCCCGAAGCCCATCCGCCGACATAAAGGAGCGCTCTCAATCGAACACACTCAGTAAACACGTTTGATATTGCTTTATAATCTTCTTAGCCATTATGAGGTGCAGCACAGGCTTCTGTTCATCGTCTCTCTGCAGCCCACATGCAGCGATAGTCCGCCTGAGGACGAATCCGAGCCCTCCGCTGCCCCCGCTATCTGATTAGGTGCGGTTAATTACAGAGAGATGTTTTGTAGCAGGCTGCATCCAAGCCGGCGGTAAATAGATGGGGGTTTGGTTGAAGCACAATCAGAGGCGAATTCTAATTAACTCCATTGCAAGGGCCCCCACGCGGGTGCTTGTTTTCATTTGTTGCTGACCCCGCCGTCAAGCGCAGTAGTCTGCGCCGCAACGTAGCTAGCCCATCATCATCATCACGAGAGGGAGAAAAAAAACAATAGAGTGCCCCTATTATTCTGCGAGCTTTGCGCATGGAGACAAATGGAACATGATCCGTGTCATGGCATACGCATGGGTCATTCATGAGAAGCTATAGAGTGGGAGTAGCACTTCCATACGCCCTTCATGCTCCGATTGGATGATAAACATCGCGGCCTACACACACCTGGGCCAACCTGACAGTCATCAACGCACCAGCAGTTTCATCCGTGAGGTGACCAGGGACAAGTGTCCATTTTTGAAAATGGTTTACAGTGTCACGTACTCGACATCTGCCTGTGGGTTAAATGACATCCATCCATCCTATAGCTCAACGGCACGAACAAGCGTGTTGTTCAGATAGTGTTTCAGGTGCTCCAAATGTGGTCATAGGCTGTTTTGTTCGTTTGCCAAAGTCACAGATGACATTGAACACAGCTTCTTGTTTTCTTTTCCTTTCGTGTGATTGGATTAATTATGTGTCATTCACTTTTGCTAGAGGTCAGCAAACACACATTCTCGGTCAGAAGTCATCAATCTATCTGACTGCAGAAATGAAAAAGTCACTCATGTCAGCCACAGAGGGAAGGATCAAACAATTGATTTCAGGGCCAGCACAGTCCCCCTGTGTTCAGGACAGCCTATTTCTCTGTGGATAAAATTATCATTGACTTTAGAGGGAGCAAGTCACTCTCAGTAATAGAATGCATTAGAGACCAATATGCAATCTCAGACATACAATCTAATAAATTGTATTTTCATGGATGTCCGGACGCCATCATATTCAGAGTGATCCGCCTTGCAGAATGGTTGTACCTGCTTTTTTTTCATTATTTTACATAAAAGCCTGTTTTTGGCTGCACATCATAAGACAGGCCTTTCCTTGCATGACTGATTGATAGAGTCACTGTATATTTCTCCATAAATATTGATTTATGTGGCAATTAAGTCGACAGAAAAGTAAATAACAGATTGTGTATGTATGGCAGATCGCCCCTGCTGACAAACAGAACGCTTTTGTAACCTACTCCACTCTCCTAATGGTTAATCTTAGTAGGATCTCTTCCCTAATTGGTTAACAGTCTCTACAGGGCAAGTGAAAGTACCGCTATTTAAGGCTCTCCAATGTACAACAACACTTTGATCCGAGCTATAATAGCCTACAATTATATTACCAAATACGAAACCGAGTCCTCTATCTTGCTTCTGATCAAAACAGCCCATCTGGTGTGCGCGCCGCTTTAAAAATGACTGTGTATCTACGTATGGAGAGTGGTTCTGGCCATCCTCATCACCGCACGGATCTCTGTTTCCGAGAAAAACATGGGTTACACGCAAGAAGCTGCCAATTCAGTTGAACCTCGGAAAATAACAGACGAATAAAGTGAAAATAAATTGAACGATATGTGTCGCCACCCTATGTGATGAGTGTTTCTCTCTCTCTCTCTCTCTCTCTCTCTCTCTCTCTCTCTCTCTCTCTCTCACACACACACACACACACACACTCACACGCACGCACGCACACACACACACACACACACACACACACTACATCACATGCGCACTCCACACATTACCACTCACCGGGACTCACACGCGCACACTTTCCCTTAGCTGTGCTTTTGTGTTTTGTCAGAATTAATGAGAAAAGTTCCCTTGCCCTAGGGGTAATTAGTGTCCTTGGAGTTAAATAAGCTAATACTTAGACACCTCTGGCACAAGCAATTATGTTTGTGTATTGAATAATTGATTCAAAGAGGGGGGAAGGGCTGCTAAT
>CM050207.1:7889782-7917282 GCA_027475355.1 Coilia nasus
GAGAAGATCATATAGGCAGGTGCACCTGCCTCTGATGCAAATGCTCTTTCTGTAGTCTGAGCCATGTGCAATATTAGGTTAGGTCCACAACGGTGCTCCTTCTCTAGCACCAGACTTTCTTTTTACACTTGCGACACTTGTATGCGCACACTGCACACTCGCAACATTACAGGGCTAATTATCATACAAGGCTATGTAAACAGAGCTTTGTGACAGCAGACCAGGGCGCACTGTTTTTGTGTGATGCACAAGCACCAGCCAGCGATCGCATTCAGACACTAACCGATGAGCGGTGGGCTAAAAACAGTGGCAAGCTGCGGGGACTCTTCTGTAATTTCGGCAAACATGAAATGCTCTGAGCTCAGAAGGGTTCCGACGCTGTCACGGCACCCTCTGTAACAGAGAAGCATTTTATATGATCCTCACACATGCCAGTGCCTGGGTTGAACTGTCATAGTCAGCTGCCTTTTAAAATGTCTCAAAGCCACCTTATCTTTCACCTTGACTTCTGAGACATGCAGACAGGTGCTGTGTTCAGAGAGCGAGAGAAAGAAGAAAGTGTGTGGGGGGGGGGGGGGGGGGGGGGGAGAGGGAGAGACAGAAGAAGAGATGGGGGGGAGGGACAGGTTCGTCAGAATGGAGAGAGAGGAAGAGCATACACAGTGGCAAGGTGGTGGTACACCCACCCATGGCCTGTTGTAACAACATTTAAGCACAGTGTAAGGTTAACAGCTAGTCAGCATGGCACAAGAAACATGGTGGATGGGCCTCCACCTTCAATACCGTGCCGCTGCCATGCCGAAGTGTCCCGGTTCTGTCACTTTAAAAGGAGTGGAGGCTGGTAGCCGGCGTGGTGATGTCTCGTCCCAGCAGACTTGCTCCTGGGTAATGGTACATATGCTCTGCTGAAAGAGGGTATACAGCTACATATTGATGATTTTACAGTAGGTGGTTTTTAATTTACTTTTCTTTGGTCTTTAAAACCACATGTTATTCCCCCGAGTTGCCTTGTTGTAGCGGACTCTCTGCCACTTCTCATTGCAAGGTTGAGTCGCCTCGTCTGCGTGTTCACACACACGCGCACCCCACACACATACATACACACACACACACCACACATAGTCGAATGCACTCATGTACACACATACACACTGCTCCTCTCCACAGCAGGTCGTCACACTTGGCTCCATCCCATCACAGTCCGTCTCTCTCCATTTATGTTTTTTTTTTTTTCATTTACCTCAGCAACACCCCCCCCCCACCACCTCCACCACCACCTCCCACCCCCCCACCCCCCACCCCATCCCTTTTACCTCCCGCCCCTCCTCCTCCTTCTCCTCCTCCTCCTCCTCCTCCTTTCTCTCTACTTGTCCTGTGGATTTCATTTCATACGCCAGCCCTCTCCTCCCCTCTCCTACCCTCCTCCTTTCCCCCTCACCTCCTCCTCAGTAATGAGCTGAGTTAGTTACACACGTTTACAAGCAGGTGGCTCCTCTCTTATCCCCCCTCTTTTTTCAATCAACCTGACTGAGAGGAGCTGCCTTTGTTTTTGTAAAAAAAAAAAAAAAAAAGAGTTGTGGGGCATTCATATCTATTTTTTCTCTCTTGTTTCCCAGGCGCACCTAATTATGAAGCAAATGAATAGTGACTGGGGTAATGTCTCGTCTTCGGGTGCCAGCGCCGTGAAAAAGCTGAGGAGACTTTTATAAACTCTCCTCATTAACCTTATCACATACTGTAACTTGATAAAAAAGCTGCACTAATGATACCTGCGCTGATGGCCACACAGGGCTTCTGCTGAAGGTTTTGGAAGTGACGCTGAGGATCTCATTGCTGTTCATTAGTAAGGCAGCTGCTTTTTTTGTTGTTTTGAAAATTGACCCCATCCCCCACTCCCCATCAGATGGCATCCACGTGACGCATTCTTGGCTGTCCTGTGTGTTGCCACTGAAGGCTGAGTTACTTAGTGTACTTACCAGGGGTAGGGGGGTGGGGGAGTGGTTGGGGGTGGGTGGCAGAGCGTTTGAGCGGTATTTAGACGTACGAAAGAATAGTGTCGTCTGCAGGCTTTTTTTTTCCCTTTTTGAATGTTTATGAGCGGGTGATTGCCGTGATGAATCATTTATGGGGGGAAATCGAATACTGCTACATTATTGTGGCACTGTCTGTTTATGCATGCAAGTTTCCATTCTGAAACAAAATGATCTGCCATCATTCCTATTAGCTGGAAGACCTCGCCTCCCTCCCTCTCTCTCTCTCTCTCTCTCTCTCTCTCTCTCTCTCTCTCTCTCTCTCTGTTTCTCTTCTCTCTCTCCCTCTCTCCTGAAATGCTCCCCAGACACATATTTGTTTGTGTTGTTTACTTATCGAGGAGTTAGGGCCCAGGCCTTTAAAAGATTGTGTGTGTGTGTGTGTGTGCGTGCGTGTGTGTGTATGTGTGTGTGAATGCCCACATGGTCAAGAGGCAGAGGCCCACTAGTTCACTCATTAATGCACAACTTCATTCCTCTCCCCTCAGCCCATCTATGTTTTTCAGAAGAGCTGGAAGGGATTAGTGAACACAGGGAAGGGTATGGTGTGTGTGTGTGTGTGTGTGTGTGTGTGTGTGTGTGTGTGTGTGTGTGTGTGTGTGTGTGTGTGTGTGTGTGTGTGTGTGTGTGTGTGTGAGGGGGAGTGCAGTTGAATTATAAAACAGGTAATGCCTCTCAGCTCAAGATGTGATTTCAATTTGCCATTCCAGGAGGGAGGAAACTATTTAAAACATTTTAAAAGTGCTTTAATGTTTGTGGAGATTGTAGGCAGAAGATGGGGTGACCTAGCTGAATTGCCCGGCTAAGTGTATTAGCATGGCTGTTCATCCTCATAATGGGATGTACTTGGGGCTAGCACCTGACATATGAACTCCCCAAGTGCCAACAGTGATTGGACCCTCAACGTGAGGCTGTTTACTTTCTGCCATATCTCATGAGTGCAAGTATGTCCTCATCACCACTTATTGTGTGTGTGTGTGTGTGTGTGTGTGTGTGTGTGTGTGTGTGTGTGTGTGTGTGTGTGTGTGTGTGTGTGTGTGTGTGTGTGTGTGTGTGTGTGTGTGTGTGTGTGTGTGTGTGTGTGTGTGTTTGGTGGGGTAAATAGTGTAATGATGCACCGCAGCACTTCATTTAGAATTTGCCACATTACATGTCCTAGATTTCAGAGACGTCTACATTATTCTGTTAGGAATTTCTCCCCAAAGAGCAGAGCGATCATACCCAGCAGATGGTTCCTCTGCTTCGGGTAAATAGGAGACTGTTCATCCAACTGAGAAATGTACTCCCACATATTTTAGGCCTTAAAGATCAAAAAGTCCTCCCCCCTGAAAATGAAAGATAAATGAACATGTTTACTTACAAAACCTACAAAATATGGTTTGCATACAGATGCAGAACTTATAAAACTGTCTGGCATTGGGGGAAGATAAACAATATGTTTGTTAAAAAGTGTACCCATGGATACAATGTGGGTATTATATTGAAAGGCTTTTTTTCTGTCATAACAACGCCACAACAAACAGAGAAGTGAGGGTGGCCACTTTAAAATACTGAAAAACACTCGCAAGCCTGGCCACAGATGGAAAAGCTTCAATGTCCTTCTTCAATAAGAACCAACTTACCGGTCAGAGACGCACATCTGAATGGCCGATTTTCAATAAAACAAGTCTTGGAGAGGAGAGTGATTAATTGAAGTCTGTGATCGCAGATTTTGTTTCTCCGCCCAACCCCCCCACAGCCCCACTCCCACCCAACCACAGCCTGCCCCCACCCACCTCATGAGAAGAGGCAGATGTGGTGGTGGTGTGGTGATGGGGAGGTTTTATGGAGGGGGTGGGGTGGGGTGGGGTGGTGGAGACTGGAATTAATCAGTGTTGACCATGGGTTTTGGCCACACAACCAGAGTTTGAGCCATTAGTGAATGGCAGCTGCAGTCTGCACTGCCTGGCTATTCTGCGGGGCTGTAATTGCGAGTGGTAAGCAAGCGAGGTTCCGTAATGGCCCTCTCTACCCACTGAGCGACCCTCTCTCTCTCTCTCTCCCTTTCTCTGTCTCTCCCTCTCTCTCTCCCTCTCTCTCTCTCTCCCAGACGCCTGCTTTCTTCTGCTCTTCGGCACACTTTAAAGTGACAGTCTCCCGCTGGCTGCCAGGGCCCATAATGGAGTGGCTTTTTACCGTTAACCCTTCACGCTCCTGACCGGGGCCCCTTGCGTTGGTTAACGTCAGTTCCACACGCACATAAAAAATGAGGTCATTTCACACCACCCCATACTGATAGGCGAAGGCCTCAGAGCTGGGGCCTAGCACACACACCTGGGCTAATGGGCTAACACCAACATAAGTGCCTAAACACTCGTCTCAACAGGGGCTTGAAGAAAACTGCTTGCAATACTCATGCCTATCAACAACTGAAACAACTTTATACATAGTTTTGCCTCACATGACGAGATTTACAGTGTGTCTGACACTGACCGTTGTGACCCTGTTTTTACAGTATAACCTCTGGGCTCGAAAAGGTTAGCCATTAGCCCTGTGTAACACTGACAGTCAGGTGCCCTGAGCTGGCCGAACGTCCAGCAGAAGAGACCAGCTCTGCCTCTCCATTTACATCACAGGGAGTCAGACAACTGCTATAGTCCTCAAGTGCTCCCGAGAGGGTTGATGGAGTGTGTGTGTGTGTGTGTGTGTGTGTGTGTGTGTGTGTGTGTGTGTGTGTGTGTGTGTGTGTGTGTGTGTGTGTGTGTGTGTGTGTGTGTGTGCGTACTGTGCAGGTGGGCGGTGGGTAACCGTTCAACAAGCACATGCCCCCTGTGGCGAAACTGCATTATTCCACTTTAAATGTCCCAATAGGCTTGCCGTTGTGTGGCGTTTTTCTCAGCTCCTCACTCCGGTGAGAGACCTCAACGCCGCGACCGTCTCCCGGAAGATCCCTTTGAAATAATAAGCGCCCGAGTAATTGCTGGGCAGACAGAATTTCATACACGACTTCCTAACCTTGGGAGTGACTCAAACTTTAGAAGGCTACATTTATCCTACTTGAATGCATTTTTAATGGTGGTGGGTTGGGGTACTTCTGGAAAGTGTGTGGGGGGTAAAAAGTGTTGCAGGATTTCTCTGCACCAGAAGGCGCAGCAACGGAGGTGGCCGTGCTAATGGTTACATTCTGCCAGGAGCCATAAAATGGCAGATAAAATTGCCCCCCCCACCCTCATCTTCCACCCCGTCCTTTATCAAACTCTGAAAAGATCAAGTTTCAGAATGGATGGATTTCATCCTTTGTTGAAATGCTAATGTAATCTGTGCACGAGAAATTGAAGTGAATTCACATATACATGTAGACGCATTCATCAGGCGAAGGCCACCGCAAGTGCTACTTGTCGCGAGACTCCCCTAAACAGAGGAGCGCTGCTTTACGGAGTGATAGGAGGACAGAAAATGAGAAGGGGCCTGAAACAATCCGACGCTCAAGGCCACCCCAGGCGTCTGACTGACAGCAGGAGAAGCGTCTGACTGGCTGGAAGCGGGGTCACCCGCTTCCCTTTTCTCTGGCTATCAGACGCCTGATTGGTCACCCACTTCCCTTTTCTCTGGCTATCAGACACCTGATTGGTCACCCACTTCCCTTTTCTCTGGCTATCAGACGCCTGATTGGTCCCACTGATCCCTCGCCCCCTCAGAGCTTCTCCAGGGTCTCAGCAGTAACCCTGCATAACGAGGGTTAGGAGCGACGGGCTCTTTATATTTTTATATACCTGTGTTTTTTTATATTCTTCTTTCCTCTTCCTCTTTGTGCTCTCTCTCTCTCTCTCTCTCTCTCTCTCTCTCTCCCTCTATTCTCTGTTTTTTCTTTTTTGAGGCAGGGCTGTCGACAGCTCCCCTTCCAGAGCTGTAATCTCACCATGCTAGCAAAAGCAAGAGTGTTGGAAACAAGTTGCCTTCTGTAATACCTCGGAAACCCTGCCAGTTTTCATATCTCAAAATAAGCAGTAATGAATTTAATTAGAAAGCTGTTGCATATCTCTGTGATACACTTCTTTTAATTAACCCCATGTGAATAAATTAAAAATAATAGGGGGGTGAAAAGAGTGAAAAAAACATACTTACACACACACACACACACACACACACACACACACACACACACACACCCTAATGAAGTTATCCGCTAATTGGGATCGCGTCTGCAGCCAAAGCACAGCAAGTAACGGGCACCAGGAGCTAACAATGTGCTCAGTAAGCCTCTCGGCCTCCTCCTCTTGCGACACACACACACACACACACAAAAAGGGCCTTGGGCCTCGGCGCTGACTTCAAGTGTAAGAAATGCTCCTCTGACGTGATGGAAATGACCAGTGGGCTGGAGAAAAGCCGTCCTGTTCCAGGCGGCTCTGCGGAGGGAGGCTCCCCACACGGCGGTTGAAGCCGGGCCAGTGTTATTGCAGGCCTAATGCGGCCGCCTCATTTGGAGCGGATCAGGAGTAATTACCGCTGGGGTGGGTACGTTAGGGTGCGGTGGGGTGGTTGAGGGGTGGTTGGGAGAGCAAGAGTGGCTGCCGACCACAGGGGTCAGGACACTTGTAACATGTGAAAAGAGCAATTATTCCGGCAGACAAAAACCTTCCCTTATCCCGAGCGCTGCCAGGGTCAACGCCAGGGACGCGACGGCTACGTTTCAGTGGGGCTTATTAGCGGAAGGGCCCGGGCTGCAAAGTTTGCGAAAGTGCATCTCGTTAATGAACAGACTCCTTTCCCCGGCTGCCTGCCTTCCCGTCCTGCAGTCCCTTCCACCCCGCTTGCCATCACCATCCCCCCTTCTCTCTCTCTCTCTCTCTCTCCCTCTCTCCCTCTCTCCCTCTCTCTCTCTCTCCCTCTCTCCCTCTGTGTTATTCCCCCATCTTGGTTTTCAGAGGTGTTAATTATGTCATAATCCGAGCACGCAAGCCGAGAGCTCGCGCAAGCAGCCCTTGCAGTCGTACACAACAGCCCGGAAACATGACATACGTGATCACAACACACAGAAATAGCCGAGTTAATCACAACATGCCTAATGCACACTAAATATGACACGCAACCCCATTATCCCTGTCTCCTCGTCTGTGGATGCTCTCCGAAAAACACTCCATCACTCGTCCTCTCTTTCACTCTCTCTCCCCTCACCTCCCCTTCTCTTTCTCTCACTTTCTCTCTCATCCTCTTTTTTTTCCCTCTATTTCTCTCTCCATCTTTGTTTTTCTCTCCTCCTCCTCCTCCTCCTTACCCCCCTCCTCTCTTTTGCCCCTTGAGTGATACAATCCATGCGAGAGACACCAGCTTGTCTCGCATCATGTTAAATCCACTGCTCGCCTTTTCCATCATTTGTCTTGCCTTTGGGGGGCTGGCATGTTCCACCTGATATTATGATGACCAGATGTCTCGTGTTTTTGTCTGGGGTGGCGGAGGAAAGGAGAGGAGAGGAGAGGAGAATCTGCGTCTACAGGCTCAATTACTGTAATGATGTGAGCTGATTGAGGGCGGCTGATTCGCGCAGACAATGGCGGGACATCTGCCTGGGCCTCCTATTAACCTCTGCGCTGGCCGCCTCGGTGGTGTGACAAATGCCATTCAGGATTGCCATGGACACGGCGTTGCATGGCAAGAGCATGGACACACATACACACATACAGACACATGCAGACACACACAGCGCGTGCACACACATACACACGAACACACACACACTCATACACACGAATACACACATACACATATACACACACACACACACACATACACATGAACACACACAGACACACACACATACAGAGATGCAGAAAAGGGAGAAAAAAATCAACTGAGTGATTTATAACAGTACAAGTCCACTGATGAAATAAAGCCTGTTTTTTAACATATACTTCATATGCTACTGGCCATGCAAGGAAACATGGTAAGGGGGGATTTTGCATATTGCAATGTGATTCCAATTTTTTTGTCATGGAAGTGTGTAGAGTTTAAAAGGGGAACGAAGGCTCATGGGAAATTTGCATTGCTTCTTGGAAAGAGACAGTTGCGCCATTTTTTTAAACTGCTGGTGTACTCTAAGAGTTTTTTTTTTTTTTACTCCTTCCTCTACTCCTCTTAATTATGGTGAGACTAAGAGAGGGAGAGAAGTGCAGCATTTAGCCTTCGCAACCACAATGCCATCCGAGAGAAAGAGAAAGAGAGAGAGAGAGAGGGAGGGAGAGAATAGAGCGAGAGAGAGAGAACAGAGAGAGCGAGAGAGCTGTACTCAGATGTCAGTCGGCCCTGTCTGTTATTCCCATATGTCTGTGGCCCGATCCTCCTCTGAAGCTGCCCCTTTAAGAACAAAAAAGAAAACAAGGCGCTGCTTCTCACGGCCCTTGGGGTCGTTTGCACATGTCGTAAAATGTCATAATTACGGCTGTCTGCAGGACATAAGCGCCCGCGCCCGCTCCCGAGCCTTGTGGGCTGTCCCCGTGCTCGGGCGTCTTGTTTATCATGGCGTAATGAGACGGTCGGGCTCGTCTAATGTCTTTCACAGGAGAACTAAAGAGCGCAGGAGCGAGAGAGGGCAGAGAGGAGGGGGCACCTCGCGAGCATCAGTGCCGCATGTCGTACACGATGAGAGCTCGTCATTTTTTTTTCTCTCCCCCTCTCTCTCTCTCTCTCTCTTGCTCTCTCTCTCTCTCTCGTTCATACTCAGACTGCTCTGCAAATCTATCCCATGAGTGCTATGGCCATGCCAGTCTATTATTTACAGCAGTTTAGGGGGGTAATTACGAGAGGCCTCAGAGCTGAGACCCACTAGGCCGGGCCTCGCTTAATGCCTGTTGGGCAAACACGGGGGGGTGGGGTGTGCTTAAGTGGGGGGACAAGGCCCTGACTCACCATCGCCACCCACCCCAACCCAACCCAGCCCCAGCTCACCCCACTCCACCCCCGACTGCATCTCAACGCCCACGTGCCCACCCGCAGCTCGTCAAGGTGTCACTCCGACTAATTGATCAGATCGATTTAATTACGGAGAGTGACCTCGTGTGAGAACACGCAAAGGCGGCAGCGCATTCCAATGCTGCCCCTGCACCGTCGTCCGGAACATCAGAGCGTGGCGTCGCGTGATGTGATGAACAGTACTGTAGAGGGTGAAGAGGAGTTGGGAAAGGGCAGACTTGGGGTGTGGCTTTGCAGCATCCTAGCCCCTCCTTTCTGCCCCCCCCCCCCCCCCCTTTCCCTATTCCCACCTAATCTGTAGACACACCGGCTTGCTGTCCCGACGCGATAATTGTGCCGTAAAGCTTTAAAACGATTCCTTGAGAGCACAAAACCATTCTGTTTTTTTTTTTCCTTCTCTCTCGCGCCGCCTGACTCCTTTTAAACCTTAAATACATCAAAAGGGTTACCACATTGATTTGATTTTTTGATAGCTGCAAAATGGAACTTGAAATAGGCCTACATGGAAATCGGATGCTATCTCCGTAATGGGAAGTACATGGTCTGACAGTTTCAAATGCAAAAATGAAACTCTACATATTCCAAAATGATAAGGTCTTTGAGGAAAAAAGGAAGGGTATGGGTTGGGGGTTGAGGGAGGGAGGAAGGAAGGAAATGTACGTAGATGACAGGCTGGCTCAAAGTATTAATGGCAAATGATTTCTCCTTCCTGCCCCTCCTTTCTTCAGAGAGATGTTTGGCAAAAGGAAAGCATCCTTTTTAAAGCACAAAAAAAAATGCTTCACCTCTCCCTCTGAGAATGTGAATTATGGCTGAGAGAGGTATTCTTTTTGCCATGGCGAATGACACAGGAAGGTCACCTGCTCTTGTATCTGTTAAATGGATTGGATTAAGTGGGTGCTGGCTCTTCAGTGGCTGTTTCCTCTCATAATGTGACTTTCTGTGTTTTTCCAAGGTAGCGGAGTGCGCAGGAGCTTGAGGGCAGGCTACAGTGGGGCTTTTGGTGAGGTAGAGAGTGCCTGATGACAGATGCACTCCTCACAAATAAAATAATTAAAAGGGAAGGTCTCCAGGCATTAGCGTATTGAAGGCCCGCTTACTGTGTGGCATCGTTTATTCTGTCACTGCTCGAGCAATGTGTTACAACTTCTGGGGATTGTGTGTGTGTCTGTGTGTGTGTCTGTCTCTATATGTGTGTGTGTATGTGCCTTGTAAGCAAGTCCAGTCCTTTTTTTGGGGGGAGGGGCATCAAGCGTGTGTTTGTTTTAGTATGGATCAGCTTTTGTTGGACTCCAGGTCTCCCTGAAGTGTGACTCTGTGCTTCTCTCCAGACACTGCTCACTGGCCCAGGGAGAACAGAGGGGTAGCGGGGAGATGGAGGAGAGGAGAGGAGAGGATAGAAGAGAAGAGAGGAGATAAGTAGGAGAAGAGAGGAGAGGAGAGGAGAGAAGAAGAGAGGAGAGATTCAGTATGCCTGCAGACTGGGTCCTTGCAAATCTGGGTTAGGGAAAGAGAGGGGTCTCCTCTATAAAAAAAATAAAAAAACACACACCACCAGCTTGGCTTGAAAGATTGCTGGAAGGATCCAAGAAAACTGAAAGGGAGGGTGAGGGAGAGAGGGAGAGTGTGTGTGTGTGTGTGTGTGTGTGTACTACAGAGCCAGTTGAAAGAAAGGGTTAAGTTCTCTCTTTTGCTAACTTGGTGTAAAACACACACGCATTGTTAAGGGGCTGGTGAGTATTGCTGTGAGTGTGTATGTGTGTGTGTGTATATATGTGTGTGTGTGCGCGCGTGAGGGGTGGGGGGTCTAAACCAATTACGCCTGGTTCTCTGGAGGTGGGGGGAACGACCTTTGTGTATAATTAGTTCTCTTATTTAAAGCAAAGATTTTGAATAGAATAACTAATTAGCTGTCATAAAAGGCAAATTAAAGATTTTTGCAATGTCCCTAAGGGAATTGAAGGGAGGCCGATTCCCCCGCTGTGTGTGCACGCAAGCAAGCACAGCCGCGGAGAGACACACACTTTCTTTCTTCCCTTCTCTCTCTCACTCTATCTCTCTCTCTCTCTCTCACACACACACACACTGGCTGACACTCTCTCTCCTCATTAAGACTGTTTTTAGTTCCGCGAGAAGCTTGACAGGAGAGCACTCTTGGCGTACCTGCGGAGAGATCCTCTAACAAGGCATGAAATGCAGGTAGAAAAAGACCGCCCTTAGCTAGTATGGCTTCAATTGAAGCTTTTTAGCGTCATTTACACCGAACATTGGTATTTATAGCAAGTTTTGTGATCCTAATATGTCTGCTTCAAGAGGCCCCGATTTTTTTTTTTTTGCAGGGAGGAGTGGAGAGGAGAGGGAGTGTACGAAAGAGAGGGGGGGGGGGGGGGGGGGGCGAGGGAGAGGGTGTTTGGGGGGATGGGGGGCGGGGGTGGAGAGAAGGCAGTGAAACTAATTGATGGCTCCCATCAGCAGCACTGGACCAATTAGCCTCCCTTTTCCCACTTCTGATAAAGAAATAGGAGGGGCTGAATAGCGCCAGGGCCCTCGCTCACCTCCAAACTATAAATTTAACTAACAAGCTCGCTCTCCCTCCTCGCCCGCTTTTTAAAGGGGAAATGCTAATTATATTACATTCATGGTATTGCTGATGTGTGGCTAGTCAGAAGTTACTGAACAAATCTGGATCCAATAAAGTCACAACTCTGTCTGTGAGTGTGTGTGTGTGTGTGTGTGTGTGAGTGAGAGATTGAGAGAGAGAGAGAGAGAGAGAGAGAGAGAGAGAGAGAGAAAGTAAACTATATGCCTGTCAGAATGTGCGAATGGATGGGAAAGACACAAAAGTGAGAAGTGAGTCGAGAGTAAAACCTGCTTTGATATTCACAACAACAAAGTTGGAGGAGGAGAGTGTGTGAGAGAGAAGGGCTTTGATGCATTTTGGGGTTTGAGAAATACAAATGTAGCATGCTGAGAGAAGAGTCAAAGGTGTGGGCTAATGGACTGCATAGCTACTGCCAGTCCACCATGTACAGTACAGACTCATCACCCAAACACCAATGAACAGGAAGCCATCTTTAAAAGCACCTGAGCACTTTGCTTTGTCACTGCTCTCATTTTTATATAATGGACATTATGTTTTACATTATGTTTTATACATTATACTCAACTATAAGGAACAAAACTAGACATAACCACCCATAATCAAATTGGTTATATATATATATATATATATATATATATATATATATATATATATATATATATATATATATAGCTCGGCATTGACTTCACTCAATTACATGTGTGTCTTGCAGAATTGTATAGCTACATTTATGTAGCTCGGTTGTGTAGTACATTTCTGTGTATAATTTTTTCACCGGGTATTGGTAGATGCAGTGACACAGAGTGGCTACACTTTTTTGTCAGAGGGAGAGTGAGAGATGGAGGGAGGGAGGGAGAGAGAGAGAGGGAGGTAGGAAGAGTGAAATGTGTTTTGAAAGCAGAAAAGCAAGTGGCGCTGGCCGCCGCGTGTTCTATTAGACAGATCAATAGCTCAGTGTGTGAGAGAGAGTGTCTTAAGAGCCGCTGTCCTGGGCTTTCAGCTGCGGCAGACCTGTTAGTGTGGCAGAGGGGTGCCATGCTGTGCTGTGCTGTGCTGTGCCGCGCCGCACCGCACTGAGGCCGCCACCATCGCACAGCCGTGGCCTGGGGGCGGCTTTTAGCCCAAACACAAATGTCAGGCGCGGATAGACTATTAGTGTTCAGTGCAGTTATTAAATGGACTTTATTTGTCCTTTAGGAGACTAAGAGGCACACTTAAAGGGGAGTCCGCGTGACAGCAGGGCAATTTGCGGGTTTGGTTACACACACGCACGCACACACACACACACACACACACACACACACACACACACACACACACACACACATACACATCTACACACTAATACACACACATACACAGATATGTGTAAAATAAAGTAAGGGCTGTGATGTAAAGACTGTGTGTGTGTGTGTGTGTGTGCGTGTGTGTGTTTGTGTACTCTGAAAGGCACTTAGGCGGCCATAATGTACCTCACTGGGGGCTGAGAGCAACCTTCTTGTGGTCAACAGTGTTTTAAAAGGTTAATGTTAATCCATACCAAACAAAGCCCATGAGGCAGTTCCATCATCTGCTCCCCGAACTGCAAAGAGCTAAAGGCTCCAGACAGGATAGCGTGGTTGCTAACATGACTCCACACCCCCACAGCCCAACCCCACAGCCCAACCCCAAACACCTCAGTAGCCCACAGGAGCTGTCTAGTTTCAGGCTCTCACCAACAGAATTTCCCCTTGAGATTTTTTTTTTTTTTTTTGTCATTTAAACCTCGAGTTTACAACCCACACGTTGAGCTTGTGTTTGCCTCAGCCCTGGGCCCATCTACTTGTGTGTGTGTATGTGGGTGTGTGTGTGATTTTCTATTTCTTTTTTTTTTGTGCCTGAGAGGAAAAATGTTGGGGGGGAGGGAAGAGGGGGGTTGTGGGATAGCGTCCAAAGTGACCTGTGTGCTGTTCTGTGCTGTGGCTGGCTATCTCTATGCGCCGCTGTTAGCCGCAGCATGCTAATGCATATGAAACAGACAGCGCATGGCTCCGAAGGCTGTTGGCCTTATCAAAAATAAGCAAAAAAAAAAAAAAAGGGCAAGGAAGGTTAAAAAAATGTGCACAAGCAGGGATGGGGGTGGGGGGGCGGACATGAACATGAAAAGTCACTCATGTACTTGGGCAGTAAATCACGGCACGCCGCTTGTCTCCTTATCGCTACAGGTGTGCCGATGCTCTCCGTGCAGCCCAAAGGGAAACAGAAGGGGTGCGCGGGCTGCAACCGCAAGATTAAAGACCGCTACCTGCTCAAGGCCCTGGACAAATACTGGCACGAGGACTGTCTAAAATGTGCCTGCTGCGACTGTCGCCTGGGGGAGGTGGGCTCCACCCTCTACACCAAAGCCAACCTCATCCTCTGTCGCAGGGACTACCTGAGGTAAGGCGGCCGACCGCTATTCTCACCCTCTCCCCCCTCTCACTCTCACGCTTACACACATACTCTGCCTCTTTCTCTCCCTCTCTCTCTCTTTCTCTTTTCTATACATCCCTCCTTCTCACTCTTTCTCTCTCTCTCTTTCACTCTCACCTCTTTTTCTCTCTCTCGCTATGCTGCTCTCTCTCCATCTCTCACTCGCTCTCTCTCTCTGACCTTTCTCCCCCATTCCCCCCTCGCTACGTCTCTCTCTCTTTCTGTCTGCCCTTCTCAGATTGGCATACACACACACACACACACACACACACACACACACAAGCGCGCACACACACACAAACAAAACACATTTGTGCATATAAGGAGAGGCTTGTGGCATTCTAAAAGGTGCACTGTCTGTAAATGCTGCAGTCTGGACGTTTTAATCCAGGTCGGCCGCTCTCTCTCTCTGTGGTGGCTTTCGCTGAGAGATGTGCTGTCTTACAAGTTGGCGGGATTAGAGACGGGGCCAGAAGTCGTTGCGCTCCTGAAGTACGTTGTGAAAAGGCTGCCCCCTCTTTTTCTTTCTGTTGGGGTTGTGGTTACAGCACATGTTTGCCTAATCATCACCACGGCACCCTGTCTTGAACATTTGTGTTTATTGAACTAAATAGCCCAGCATCTAGAGGGGACAGAGGTGTGTGTGTGTTTTTTTTTGGTCATTTAACAATTTTGTTTATCTTTTTGTCTTTCAAGTGGCCGCGAGGCACTAGGAAGGAAGGAAGTGAGTAGAGAGTGAGATAAAAAGAGAGGGATTGAGTGGGAGAGGTTGAAGGAGAGGAGAGGGGTACAAAGTGAAAGCGAGGGAGGAAGAGAGAGAGAGAGAGAGAGGGAGAGAGAGAGAGAGAGAGAATAAGAGCAGGATAGAAAAGAGAGCACTCCAGGCAGCCTGGTGTCAGCCTCAATGTCTTGGGCGGCTGTTCCAACCCCCACCCCCCCCCCCTCCCCCCACCCCCCCGTCTCCCTGCCATCTGCTTGCTAAATTAAACATGATTATTTCCTGGGCGTTAAGTCGCCGTCCCTGGGGCCTCCCAATAAGATCCAATCATTTATTCCCCGAGAAGGGGGCCCTGCATTCAGGGAGGAGACAGGGTGGTGGTGGGTGGCGTAGGAGGACCGGGGAGGGGGGTGTTGATTTGGGAAGGTGGGGAGGATTGGGACTCTGCTATCTCTCCCCACCCTACCACCCAACCCCACACTGGGCCCAACCCCACACTGGGCGCGAAAGTGGAGCTGGGGGCTTTTGGTTTGGTTGTGTGTGTGTGCTGGGACTCAGTGAGTGAGTGAGTGAGTGAGTGTGTGTGGGTGGGTGGTGTGGGCAGGGGGCGGGGGCAATGCTGAATAGGGGCCACCTCCATCCATCAGCTCCGGGGCCCTAATGGCATTAGGACGCCACTGAGGCAGGGTTTCAGCGAGGGCCTCATCTGCCCAGCCAGGCCCAGGGCCATATGGAGCGGATGGACGGACGGGCGGGCGGGCGGGCGGGCGGGCGGAGGCCTCTGCCCGGCTCAGGTAACAGCAGCGGCCAGCTGAAACCGCGAGGGCCTGGGGAGGCGTGCGTTTGACTCAATTAAAACCCCAGAGATTGACCAGTACTCTCCACCCTCCACCATCACCACCACCACCACCACCACTCCCCGTCAGATTCATTTCACTGTCCATTATAAAGGGCGTGACCTCGGACTCAGAACCTGGGCCTTCTGGGTAAAACGTGGATGCATAAGAGGCTAACAGTGGACACTGTGTCAGCTCTTTAAGAGAGAGAGAGAGAGAGAGAGAGAGAGTGCAGAGAGGATGAAAGAGAAAGATGGAGCAGAAGAGGGAAGAGTGAGATCAAAACAGATGGAGTGAGTGCAAAAGTGGATGGGCAAGGAGTAAAAAGAAGAAGAGAGGGTTTGGGAGAGAGAGATTAAAAGAAGAGATAAAGAGATTGAGGGAAGAGAGGAAGGCAGAGAGATGGAGGGGGAAAGAAATATTGAGAGAAGAGAGAGAGGCAGAGAGATTGAGAGCAGAGAGAGAGAGAAAGAGAGATTGAGAGGTGAGAGAGTAAGGAAGACAGGAAGGTAGAGAGAGAGATTAAATGCAGAGAGAGAGAGAGAAAGAGAGATTGAGGGGAAAGAGAGTGAGGAAGAGACAAAGGTGAAGAGACAGATTGAGAGCAGAGAGACAGAAAGAGAAAGAGAGAGGAGAGAGAGTGAATTGCAAGTGAGAGAGAGATTGAGAGCAGAGGGAGAGAGAGAGAGAGAGAGAGAAAGGTAGTGAGAGAGAGATTGAAAGCAGAGGGAGAGAGAGACAGAGAGAGAGACAGAGAAAGGTAGCGAGAGAGAGATTGAGAGCAGAGGGATAGGCTTCCTGTGTTGCTGCCTGGGCCCTGATGGCCTAATGAAATCTATCGCACTCGTCAGCTCCTCAGTCTGAGACAAATGTGTGCCACTTAATGGCTGGAGATGCTCGAGATGAATTCTATTATGGAACAAATTAAAAACTTTCCCCTTTCGTGCTGGGCTGGGAAAGAGGCTGCTTTTCAGCCGCGGCCTTCGCTAAAAAGTGGGTGAGGCCGCCGCCCGCCTGCGTTGCACAGTAAGGGGAGAGGAATGCGTCACCTCACCTGTGCTAATGAAGACCAATCTTCCCTCAGAAGAACACACACACACTGTGCACACATACACACACACACACACACTGTGCACACACATACACACACACACTGCACACACACAAACACACACACACTGCACACACACACACACACACACATTGTGCACACACACACACCACTGCACACACACACACACACACACACACTGTGCACACACATAAACACACACACTGCATACACACACGTAGACACGCACACTCACACAAACACAAGCGCGCACACACACCCCATACGGACAAGCACTTCATTAAAGACAGGCGGGTGGATCAAACGTACTTCCTTTATTTCTGTGGTTTTGGAGCCCTGCCATGTGCACATTAATTATGAGAGCAGCTCTGTCTGCATTTGTCCTTCAGGAGCGAGAGCAACATAATGAACGCTCACCCCCCCTCCAGCTCCCCACCCCCCCACCCCACCCCGTACCCAGCTCCCCACAGCTCCCCACAGCTCCCCACAGCCACCTCCTGCTCATTCCCTCCTTTTGCTTTCTCTATTACTTTCTCTCTCTCTCTCTCTCTCTCTCTCTCTGTCTCTCTCTCTCTCCCTCTCTCTCTCTCCCTCTCTCTCTCTCTCTCCCTCTCCCTCTCTCTCTCTCTCGCTCTCCCTGGACCTCCCTACGAGTCTACCAAATGCAGCTCAGGCATATAGACGTACTCTATATAACACCTGACCCTGGACCCCCCACTCTCTCTCTCTCTCTCTCTCTCTCTCTCACACACACACACACACCCTTCAGGCCTCATGGCATCTCAACTTTCCCACTGCACTTGACATTCAGTTCATTCCATCAGGAGACGGCGGAGCCCATTATTAGCGGTTTCCACACACTCTTTTCATTATCGGGCAGAACAATAGATTAATTAGCCGTTTCATTTTCCCCCCTCGCTCCCTCTCTCTCAGCCTCCCTCCCTCCCTCCCTCCGGTTTGTCGCTGGCTGAGGATCTGGTGACCTCGCCAGAACAGAGCAGACAAAGAGGTTCTGTGTGTCTGATTGCACAGGGCCCACGGCCCTAAATCATTTTCATCTTCAAGCCCATTGAATGTATTATATTACGCCGAACATATCAGTCATCGCCTTATCAAAGAGAGGTTCCTTTTTTAATTGAAATTTAATTTTTCCCTACTAAATAAGGGGACGTACTGTACAATGGGGCAAGAAGGGCAGGCTAATTAAAGGGAGCAGTACCTTTTCATGAGGAGGATATCGGTGTGTAATTTAGGACGTTTGCTCATTAGGTGCATTTGATGGAGAGACATTTAAAGCAAATCGTTCCCTTGCTTTTTTAGACGTTCTTCCTTTGAACCAGCACAGTGGGGGAAAGAGGCCAAGGCCTCTAATGACCGTACTAGTTACTACAGATAGCTGGCTTGAAAGTTGACAAGGACCCATTAAGGAAAAACGAGTATGTTCGAAAATGTTTGACAGCATAAAATATATATATTTTTAGGAGAAACTCTTAGGGAACAAAAAACACCTCACACAAGTGATGGCAAATCTGAAAGCTCCTTAGAGCAGGTAATACAAGAGCCCCATCATGAATAGCTGGAGCCTAATCGTAGCGGAACATAAAAGGCCGGCAGAGCCGTTGCTGGCCTCAGAAGATTAGGAGAGACGTTGCCGTACGCGGCGCCTTCAAACGGGCACACAGAGTCTGTCCCTGAAGATGCCGGGCAAAAAAAAAACACACCGCTACTTAGCAGGACCCTGCGCCGGGAACTTGTGCTTTTGTGTCCATTAGTGCACGCTTATAGGTACTAAAAAAGGATTTTCTGTGTTTCAAAAGTGCCCGTTTCCTGTTTCATCGTAACTGTGCTTGTACAGTTTGAAGTGAACTGAGATGCCATGTAGACATAGCTACATCACGTTAAAGAAGTACATTTGATAGAAGTAGAAAGCGTAGCACGCTGCTATTGTATAGTGTTCACAATGTACAATTCTACTAGCCTGGTAAACCCGCCCCTCGTACTTCATTTCATTTTGTACAGAGGGTCTGGACAGGAATCTCTTGAGGGTCATTTAGCAAGTCCCAGCAAGACCGATCCAATCAGCCAACAGAGAGTGTGTTCGTTAGCCGTGACATTGACCTTGTGTGCTACATTTGAATTGCAGTGCGCAGGTAGGCAAATAGCATACGTGACGACCAGGCGTTAGTGTTTGGGTAAAGGCAGAGGCACTTTTTTTAAACTTCAGCAGAGTCCACACCTCCAAGAAATCTTTTCTGACGGTCTCTGTTCCAGACCCTCTGTACGAAATGAAATGAAGTACGAGGGGCTGGTTTACCAGGCTACAATTCTACTGCGTAGAACTGCCAACTGGACAATACTAGAAGTTGAATCCTCTAGTTGTCCATATTTTGAATGTGTTTGCCACCATTTTGTAAAAGCATTTAAAGTATTCTATAGAATTAACTGAGTGAACCCAGTGGTTCAAGCAAATGTCAGTTCACAGTGAGGCAAAGGTCTCTGGCTGTAATATCAAGACATTATGTTAGGAAGCCTGCAACAAGCTTTTGAAAACTCCTTGGAATACAGGGGTCCTTCAGCACATTCACCAGAAAGTCACTTTAAATGGCCTTGTCGATATAATGGTTGGTTTCACTTTATCTTAAATTATACCGCCTCAAAATCCATGCCATTGTGTTTCACAGTTTGTGGCTGACCTTCTAAATGAGTGTCTGTAACCCTCTAATCCACTTAAATTAACCACCAAAGTCTCCATTTTGAGGCCGTCCTTCCTCCCCACCGCCTGAAAAGCGATCATAAAACTGACTACTGCGGCACAGGAGAAATGTGGATGGCTGCAATATCAGTTATGAAGATGTGTTGCAGGCTCTTTTTAATAACCCGATTTATAAGAGCACTACTTCACTTAAATATGCTGCTTCTCTCTCTCTCTCTCACACACACACACACACATGCACATTTCTCCTCTTTCCCTTGTGCAGGCTCACACAATGAAACACCCACACACACACACACACACACACACACACACACACACACACACACACACACACACTCGCCCAGGTCTGGATCTGCAATTATACATATCTTTGAAATGAAATGGGCATAGGGCGAGGGGGAAAGACTGGAGGGATTAGTTTGAATTGGATGCATTCGGGGCTTGTGCACATGAAAATTTGGTGACATTCTCAGCATTCCACAGCCTTCCTCTCCTCTCTCCTCCCTGCTCCCCGCGCACCCTTACTCAGCCAAAGTGGGCCCTGCTCTTGTCCTTCCATTTCAAACAAACCCCCACCCCTCTGGCGGCGGGGCCTAATCCGTTCTGGTGCTGCGCTTGTGTGACAAGCAGCATTGGGATTACATGGTGGCCTCCTCAGAAGAGACCCACTCTTCAACCGCCGCACACTTCTGTAAGTTTGTTCTTGTCACTCATTCGGATGGAAGCTGATGGGTGACATCTTGGAGAGAGAGGAGAGAGAGAGACTGTTCTTGGAAATACAGGTTGTACAGGTACATGTTGGAGAAGCACTTGCAAGTGGTGTGTCTGTGGACTTCAGTGTGGAGCTATTCTGCAGGTCTGGTGGTTCAGATCAAACAGTTTGGGGGGGCGGGGGTTGGAGGGGAGTCAGCAGCGGCCCATTACTTAGTGACATGTGGTGTGATTAAGTTAGCCCACCGGGTTGGCCAAGGTCTCTCTCAGGCAGGGCTGGAGAAACGCTCAGCTGCTCTGCTTGAGGCCTCGGTGATTAGCACAGTGCACGGAGCAGCAGCAGAAAGACTTAGCGGCAAGTCCTGGCCCGAGCTGTAACTACAGAACGATCGCACAGTCGGAGAATATAATACATTTCTCAAATAAACAAGTGACTCAGAGCCAGTGGCAGTTTTTTTTTTCGCGCGAGTGCTGCGGAGGGTCTTTGCTTCATTCCGATCTTGCGCAACGTTTGCCGAGCACGCCTTCAAACAGCACAAATTCACTTACTCTGCACTAACTCGGGAGGGCCTGACAACAATCATTTTAATAAGCAGCTGCTGTTGTAGTATTTTTCCGTATCTGTCTTTTTTTCTTATTCATTCCTTCCCATTCCTCTTTTAGCGAGGCAGCACCTTGTCGGGGCACGCCAGGGTCTCAGCAGTGTGTCAGAGGTCCAATGCAAACACACTTTTACCGCAACAGTAGCCACTTCTAACAGCGCCCCTGCTTGAACACCTCGTCTAGCGCCTGGAACACCACTCTCCCGGCGCTCTCTCTCTCTCTACCTCAACCGTGGTGAGGCGGGCCCGCACTGTGCGCTCTGCTGCCTAATTAAAGGGAGGGTCTGCTGGGTAGATGTTGCTGGTGACAAGGGGGTTGAGCAGTGGAGAGAAACCTAATATGGCGGAGGGGAAAAGGCCAACTTTTTCAACTCTCCCCAGGCCGTGTTGGCAAACTTTTTGGGGAAAAGCATTTAACATGCTGTCAAAGTGGCAATCTGGTTGTCCCTTGATCCCATCTTACAGAGCTTTTTCTTTTACCCTCTGTTACGTTATTCTCTCCCTTTATCTCTTCCATTCTGCCCTCTCTCTCTTTCACACACAATGTCTGTTTCTCTCTTTATGTCTCTCTCTCTCTCTCTCTTCTCTCTCTCTCTCTCTCTCTCTCTCTCTCTCTCTCTCTCTCTCTCTCTCTCTCTCTCTCTCTCTCTCTCTCTCTCTCTCTCTCTCTCTCTCTCTCTCTCTCTCTCTCTCTCTCTCTCTCTCTCTCTCTCTCTCTCTCTCTCTCTCTCTCTCTCTCTCTCTCTCTGTCTCCCTGTCTCTTCCTGCCCAGCTTTTTTTCCTTGTGTTGCTGTTCAGTGGAATATATAAGTCTATCTGTGATTCAGAATCTCCAAATTAAACATGGAGGCAGGCACTTGGAAAATGGAAATGTAAATGTGACGAAAGAGGCTTTGGAAGCGAAAGAGATCTGCACGGCTGCCTCATTCTCTATTTGTGACCTTGATGGTGTGGCTCCTATCTAATAAGCTTAAACAAACAGCTGGGAAATTTGAGGTTGTGTGTGTGTGTGTGTTCTGTGCACCATCGAACATCTAGTTACCTCTCCAAGGTTACATTTGCCCCAGCCCTTCATCCCTTCTTGGCTTTCTTTTCTTTATAGAGAGAGAGAGAAAGAGAGAGAGAAAGAAAGAGAGAGGGAGGGAGGGCACAACAGAGGCCATGTCCTTGCAACAGGAATCTTTTGAACTTTGCCTACATAACAAGTTAGCCCTCTTGTGTAAAAACCCATCTGGCTTTGGTTGGTGCATAGTCATTAGTTAGTTTGGATTTAAAGAAGAAAACTTTCAACAGTTCAATTGGTTGCCTCAGACGTGTTTTTGTTGCTTTTGCAACATGCTAGGGCAACTCTTTGAAGAGGAGGATTAGAACCATGTGATCATTTTAATTAGATCATTAGCAAAGAATTAACATCTAGGTTTGTAGCCTCATTAACAAAAAGACTCCAAGTGTGTGCCAGGCTGGATTTTTGTGTTGCATTAGATGTTTAGACTCGTTTCGAGCTTTTCTGTCTCCCCTCATTTCTTCATGTCGGTGTTTTGTTCAGCCTTACCCTTATGTGCCTGCTCGCGGGCTTTAGCAGGTAACGTGTGTAACGTGAGGTTATGTGTTCTCTCTCCCCCTCTCTCCTTCTCCCTCCTCTGTCTCTCTCTTTCTCTGTCCCCCTCCCTCTCCCTCTTTTCTCTCACTCTTTCTTTCTCTCTCTGTTTTAATCTTTCTCTCTCTCTCTCTCTCTCTCTCTCTCTCTCTCTGTCTCTCTCTTTCTCTCTCTCTCTCTCTCTCTCTCTCTCTCTGTCTTTCTGTCTCTCTCTGTCTCTCTCCCAGGCTCTTTGGTACAACAGGGAACTGTGCTGCCTGCAGTAAACTCATCCCAGCCTTTGAAATGGTGATGAGAGCCAGAGATAATGTTTACCATTTGGACTGTTTTGCCTGTCAGCTTTGTAACCAGAGGTAAGGATTGTGTGTGTGTGTGTGTGTGTGTGTGTGTGAGTGAGTGAGAGAGCAAGACTGAGAGGCAAGATTGCCTTTTTTGAAATCCATAATGCCATGCTGAAATGCCCATTATCTTAAATGGGTCCAACCACCATCCCAACCGTCCCCCACCCCCCTTAAAAAATTTTTTTCAAATGTGTCATTTCCAACATGTCTGAAATGGCAAGAGATTTAATGCGCTGCTCGTACAAAGCAAACTAGTCGCTAACTTTGAGCAACACGCTCTTAATTATTTTTTATTAGGGATGCAACCAGCTTGTTTTCTGTTTTTGTTTTCAATTGTTTGTACTTGTTTATGTTTTCGTGACTAGAGCTGGTGTTAGAAGCGTAAGGGAACAAATCTAGCTCATGTATCAAAAGTGAAAGCTGCTGCCAGACCAGTGCATAACCCTGATCTAATTCAACTCAGACTTTACCTTATTTCCAAAGGTCTTTCCACAGCCACGGCACAGCTTAAGGACACACACACACACACACACACACACACACACACACACACACACACACAAACACACATATAATGATACACAAATGCGCACTTCCTGAGCGCTCCAGAGATGCGTGTGTATGTGCGTGCGTGTCTTATTTAAAGTGCAGGAGGGTGGAATTAAACAGGGCCGCAGAGGTTCTGCTGTGGATCATCCCTGAAAACATTCCCAGAGCGCAAGGGAGTGTGACAGAGCTCCAACCAACAGCCCTCCGAGTGTGACCTGCTGCAAAGCAAAGCAGTTGCCCCCCCGCTCACAAATACACACACACACACACACACACGCACACCCATGCAGAAACACACACATACAGATACACTCATGCAGAAATACGCACATGGGAGAAACAACACACACACATGCTTACACACACACATTTGCATGCATACACACACACATGCATACACACACACGTATATACGCACATACTCGTGCGTATATACACACACACATGCATACTCACACACACACACACAAATACATTTGCATATGTACACGTACACACACGCATACATATACATGGACACACACTCATTGGTGTGTATCAATAAAAAAGAGGAGGTTAATCAAGCCTAACAGAATGACACAGAAGATAGAAATGGTGTCTCTGTGCAGGAGGATGAGCTTTGGAAGCTAACAATGAGTTTGAGGAATGACCTCAGGAATGTAATCCCTTTACTTGAGCCGTCCAATAAAGTCCAGGCTCATTGACCTGGTGCCGCCGGTGCCGTTGGCTCCAGGATTCATCTCCCAGGGGTCACGCCACACCACTGGTGGAAATGGGGAGGGGGGGGGGGGTACACATTACCAAAATGCGCCGCTTTTCGAAGAGCCCTCTTTAGCCCTCCTAAAAGGCACTCGAAATATCACCAGTGGCCACGGACTGACGGCAAGCTATGCCGTCGCAGAGATGCGCTTCCGTTTTACACACGGCAGCGTTTCGACGTGCACACACGAGGCTCTTCTTCCTCTGTCGCTGCTGCTGCTGCTTAGTGTCCGTCGTGTTCAACTGTGTCAAAAGGGGTGGGGCAGAAAGCCGCCCGCCACACTGCATCGCTGGCTGCTGCCGCCACTGCGCCGTACCTTGCCATGCCACGCTCACACGGCGGCCAGGTTGGCACAAAGCGGCCGGGTCTCTCTCCTGTTAGGTGGTGCCCATTATCTGCCCGCGCTGCCAACATGTTGGTATGGTGCGGACTGATAAGCCACTGAATAATCCACAGAGCCTCCATCATCTCAGATCCATGGCCAGATGAAACCACGGCTTCGTGTTTTTCAACTGCCATTGAAGGAAGAATCAGCTTAAAAACATATACGAGGAGGCATTTTAATTCTTAAATTGGCTTGAAATTTATAGTTAAAGGCAGAACAGGATTTTTTTGTGCATTGGCATGGATTAGCAACAGTGGGGGGAAGGGGGGGGGTGGTTGCTTGCCCGGTAGCGCCGTTTCCTTGGAAACTGGTGTGGCGCTCATGCCAGGTCTGGGAATGGCAGAGTGCTTTTACAGAGCGGCAGAGCTCGTGTTCCCGTGCCTTATTTTTTATTTACACGCTACCCACCAGCAGCACCACAACAAATGAAACCGCCCGAAACCCTCCATCAACGTTCACCACACACCCCTCCACGCCGGCCGTCCCCCAACAGTGGCACCTTCATCGTCATGTCGGAGAGCACGGTCCTGGCGTACCCCCAGACAGACACACAGACATGGTGGGCCACAGATCTACGATGCGTGCCTGACACACACTCGCTCACACATACACAGATTTAAAAACACACGCCATCGTCATAATCAAAGGGGAGAATGGACACGACAATCAGCTGTAATTGGCAGTCAGACCTGCTGCTTTCCTAGAGAGAGACGTTCCTGAAAGCATTAGCCGAGAGCCGGGGGGGGGTGAGCTAAGCTCAGCCATGCCATAGGGGACAGGGATGGACACCCCTGTGTGTTGAATCATGCTAAATGCTCCGTGTGTGTGTGTGCTTGTTTACAGGTTTTGCGTGGGAGACAAGTTTTTCCTAAAGAACAACATGATTCTGTGTCAGATGGACTATGAGGAGGGACAGCTGAACGGGAGCTTTGAGACGCAGGTCCAATAGCCATGGCGAGTGGCCGGTGGCAGCAGTATCCCCCTGTGCCCACACACACACACACACACACACACACACCTACATATAAATACACACAAACACACACATACTCTGAAGCACTTGCTTACACAGTACGAAGATGCACTTCTACACTGACACTCAAACACACTTGTGAACACACACAAATACATTAACACACACACACACAACACACACACACTTCCTGGCACACATTAGGTGTTCGGCTTCACCAGGAGAGGAAAGCGTCTGTCTGCTTGCCTGCAATACTTTTTACAGTTAAAAACCCCCCTTACCGCTCCCTAAGGACTCCATTGTAAATGTACTTTTTGCCCGTCCTCTCCCCAACACTGAGCAGTTACAAGTTTTGATGTACAGTTGTGCCTGCTTAGCTGAGCACTGTATTGCTTGTATGTTTTTGTGATGTTTGTTTTGGGTTTTGGTCCTCTCCTTCCCCTTTCGGGTACAAAAAAAGAAAATGAAAAGAAAGCAGGAAAAATACTTTGGAGAGTCTGTACAGTCTGTTTTCTGTATATATAAACTGGAACATTTATTTTATGAAATTGTAATGCAATTTTATTACTAGTGTGAATTAAAGATTCTTAAATGTTCATAGTGAGTTTTTTTCTGTTGTTGTTGTCCTCTAAACTAAAAAACCAAAGTTGTTTGATGAGGCCTGGCCAACACATTGTAATTATCAACTCTCAAACTAATGCTGTGAAGGCATTATGAAGAATTTTGTAAAAGACTGCATTTAAGTTAACAAAAATGCCATACTAATTTTACCACATGTGGAAGATTGCTAATGGAATAAGATGTTTAACGAATAAAAAAAAAACTCAGATAATGGTTTTATTTGGAATAAAATAATCCCTTCTCCAAACTGTGTCATGGTGATAAAGCGAGCAGGTGTTGTGAGTGAAAGCGCTCCCCGGGGTTTTTTGGACGGGAGAGGAGCCGCTTTGGCTGAGTCACGCCTCTCTAATTGCTGTCTCATTAAGAGTTTCAGTTTGGCACCCAAAAACACATCAAAAACTACTCCAAGAAGCAAATGCTTCATCAGTGAGTTGTACACCCAGAGCATGTCATTATACCAATTAGTACAGCTGGGCTGTAGCTGTTATCCGGTCTCAAAACGTGCCATGACAGTAATGTGAAATCTAGGTGATGTCGATATTAAGTGGAAATATCACTGGCCAGATTTTCCGGATAAATATGAAGTAAACACTAAGTTGTCAGATAAACCTATATAAGCCGGTAATGGCTGGGTAAGGATAAAGAGAAAGCATTAATTGCCTCTGGGCCATTGTGCCTTGCTAATAATGTTGCTAACGCTTCAAGGTAGACTGTAAAGGCTCTTAAATCAAAATTGAGATTTTTTTAAAGTGTGTTTGTGGTCGGGGGAACAAAACACAGCAGGTTGTAGTGCTGCTGGTGGGAACAGTTGGACGGTTTCAACGGTACCCTGAAGGAACACGCAGGGACAAAATGGGTTGACTCATTCCTCAAAGCCTTGGAGCTGAAAAGCTTTTATCATGTACAAAGGAACTGCAATTAAGGGATTGCTACTGAGGTGACACAGTCTTTTGTCACGTTACTTTTGATTTCTGTCTGATGGCGATAATTCATGTGAGCTGTGAACCATGGGAGACCTGCGTTCCTGGGGTTTTTCTGCAATTTCAAGCAATTAGTTTTATTTATCATGGAGAAAAAGATTGTGAGGAAATCAGTTTGGGTCTTTGAGCATATTGAAATTCTATGCACAGATGTCCAATAAGTAGTCGACGAATCAGACACAAAGCACACTCCCGCTATTTTCATTGGACTCAAAATGGGATCCTTTAATGTTGAATTCACCACACAACTTTTTACTACTTTTCTAAAGGCCTTTTTAAACATACTTTGGACTTGAAAGGGAAAACAGTAATTAAAAAGAACAAACATTAACTTCATTCTGAACATGTTACACAGGGTGGCCTTTAAAAAAATAAAAGACAATCTGTTCTTGTCACGCTTTAAGTACACATTTATCCTTCGTGTCGCGGTCTCTAAAGTATTCCCTCATCTAGACTATTAGGATGTGTCTGTACTGCTTCGCCAGCAGTCATTGGGGGAGCGATGACATCAGAAGGGAGATCTTAAGCCAGTGGGGCTTCAAATAGCTCGCGTCTGGCAGACACTGAAGACAGAGCATGTAACTCTGTCTCAACAGACCAAGGTGGAC
>CM050207.1:7924782-7927282 GCA_027475355.1 Coilia nasus
GACATCATTAAGGATTACAGAGAGAGAGAGAGAGAGAGAGAGAGAGAGAGAGAGAGAGAGAGAGAGAGAGAGAGAGAGAGAGAGAGAGAGAAAGGTGGAAGATGAGAGAGACAAGTACAGTAGGACATGTAATGCATATTGCCTCCAACGATTCTACATTCATCCTTTTTGTAACAGCACCATCTGCAGGGTATAGAGAGCCTCTTGGCCTTCCAGAAAAGAGAGTGAGAACAAGATGGGGTGGGAGGTAGAGAAGAAGGGAGGAGAGGAAAAGTGCAGGAGAGGTAAAGAGAGAGTGGGATAGAGAGAGAGAGAGAAAAGTAAGAGAGAGTGAGTGAGAGAGGATATGCCTGCATAACCACTTGAGTCAAGTCTTATTTATAATTGAGCCCAAGCACTCCAAAATGTAATGGCCTCAGTAAATCCACTTTATTGAGTTCACACATCAGGAAAAAGCTGGTAGGCATATAGAGGAACATTTTCTCACATTAAGCCAAAAAATATAGACCTTAAAATGAAGGCCAAGCGCCGGACTAATGTCTTACTATGTGGTGTATAAGAACTAGCATGTGTGTGACAACAAGTATATGCATTTGTGACTATAGATATTCAGTCTGTGTGTCTAAGTGTGTATCATTGTTAGGGGTCCCATTATGAGTATGTGTATGCATTCATGTTTAACATGTTTGTGTGTGTGTGCATGTGTGCATGTGTGCATGTGTGCGTGTGTGTGGGTGCATGTGTGCGTGTGGCATGGATGCATGTGTGTGTGGCCTGCTTTGTGTGTGTACATGCTAGATGTGTTTTCATGTGCAAAAGTGCACACAGGGGTGAAAGGGCCACCCGAGACTGCCAGAGGAGGCTGAGGCCTCAGGCCACGCGGCCCACACAGCTGCTCTCTTTTACGGCCTGCGTCTCGCTCACGCGCCCCTGGCCCCCAGGCCCATAGGCCCCCTGGCCCCAATGCCCCAATGCCCCAATGCCCCGGCTCGGCCCCCTCTCTCCTTTATAACGCTTTAAATGTGAGCCGCGCTGCTTTCCTGGAAATTTAATTACATTTACAAGGTGACAAGGCCTTCCAAAGCTGTTTGATTACCTGGGCTGTGTGCGCTGCTAGGTTTCCCCAACATACAGCAAAGCCAGCAAACAGCATCTGCGGGCCATACACACATTCCCACCCCTACACACACATGGGCACGCACGCATACACACACACATTCACACGCATGCACACACACACACACATTCCCACCCCTACACACACATGGGCACGCACGCATACACACACACATTCACACGCATGCACACACACACACACATTCCCACCCCTACACACACATGGGCACGCACGCATACACACACACATTCACATTCACACGCTTGCACACACACACACACATTCCCACCCCTACACACACATGGGCACGCACGCATACACACACACATTCACACGCATGCACACACACACACACACATACACATTCACACACACACACACACACACACACACACACATTCCCACCCCTACACACACATGGGCACGCACGCATACACACACACATTCACACGCATGCACACAAACACACACACACACACACTCACACGCAGGCGCACACACACACACATTCACACGCATACACACACAAACACACACATGTGTTTGCATGCATACACACACACACATTCATATGCATGCACACACACACCACACAAGCACACAGCCACACACACACACATACACACACACACATGCACGCACCCATACTTACACATATTTGCACGCATGCACACACACACACCACACATACACACAGCCACAAACACACATACACACACACACACACACACACACACAGCCACTCACACTAATGCATGTATGCATATATACACACACACATACACAAGCTCACAGATTTTGCATGTTTGTGTGTGTATGGGTCTGTGTATGTGTTTGTGTGTGTGTGTGTGTGCAAGGCCAGTCCCAAACATGCACATAAATATACAGTTCCACACAACAAGCAGAAAGGCAACTAAATGTGTGTTGTGTACCCCAACCTGAGACTGAATAATAAAACTGCACTAAAGCATCCCTGGTTGAACCTCTGCTCAATAAACGTTCAATAAGCAGAATGTATAAACAGACCCTTTTACACTCACTGGTAACACATTACGGGAACCTTCCATTCATACACACAACATAACGCTGTAATAAACAAGGACTTTTATATGACATGTCCTGTCATAACTGTCTTACAAAAGATATATTATGTGATTGCTATGTTCATTTGCATATTACGGCTCTAAAAGACTGATATATTTTTATTAGTTATTTGTTTACTTTGACACTGAGTGTCTTCACAACTAGGGCAACCTGAAAAGTCATATCAGTGTCCTCCCTCTAAGGGCTCATTTCCACCAAACACTCTGCGTGTACAGCGCGTGCCCATTTTCTGTCTGTATTCGTTTAGAATGCATGTTAAAAGATTAGACCATTTTCACT
>CM050207.1:7934782-7982282 GCA_027475355.1 Coilia nasus
AACCTGCAGATAGTGGAATGTAATAATAATTACATTGCACATATCAGGGAGTTACCGTAATGATAGCCCTACTACAGCTTAATCACAGCTTTCAGGGGTGCACTCCGCAAAGCCTTTGCCTCAATCCAATCCCATTTTTTAGGATTTCCCCAGAATGTCAAAAGTTGACAGATTAGTGTTCTTGGTTAACACGGATATAATTAGAGGCCAGCTTTGTCTTAAATCCTAGTCAAGAGTTTTTTGGGGTTTTTTCCCCTGAAAAAGCCGCTTTCACTATTTCCTTCAAAAGTGTCATTAAATTGACACTGAAAACCAAAGTAAGGAAGGAGATTGGTGATTCAACACTGACCAAAACAGCATTTACCCTGCACTGGTGAGCTTTAGACCACAATAAGAGCTTGAAACATCTTTTCGCTTCCAATCCGCACATGGTTGAAAAGGTCATGGCACAAGAATGACACGAGACAGTGAACAGCTAAAACAGAGGAGGAAAGCTGAACCTTCTGCTCTCCCGGGCTTTGTGTGCCGTGACTGTGCACACCAACAAATCACCTCTCATCCCATCCAGCAACCACCAGTGGTCCCGCCCCTCCACTTCCTCTCTTCTCTCCTCTTGTCTCCTCTCCTCTCCTCTCCTCTCCTCTCCTCTCCACACATCAGACACCGAGGGTGATGTGATGTGCCCATTCCAAACTAAAAGCATCACACACAGCAACGCACCCACCCACCCACATACACACACACACACACACCACCTCCACCACCCTCTGTGAGTGCATTGAGGGCTGCCTGCCTGCCTGCCTGCCTGCCTGCCTGCCTCCACGTTGCTCCTATCTGCGCTGTAAATCAACCAACGTCCCTAATTGCATTTATCCCCTTTCAAGGTAACCTTTAGAGCGGCCCCTGCGTCGCTCTTAGGAACGGGACTATTCAGCCCTCCTGTCTTTGGAGAGTTGCGCTCCGCTGTGTCCTCTCCATCAGGTGATTATGCTATCTATCAGCCCCAGCTGTCGATGCTCATTCAGGCCTCGGCAGCACCGCCTGAGTGACGCAGCCAACTGTAACCCCGTTGATTGCTGTTTTGTAATCCGACACCTTTGCCGTGCCTCAGCCCCAGTATATTTCCAAAATAAAAAATCTATAGGACACCTTCTGTGAATGAGGAGCGGAGTGGAGCTAGCTTGATGAAGAATGGGTGTGTGGAGGTGAGGAGAGTAGGGTTGGGGGGGGGGGGGGGGATAGGGGGGGGCGGGAGGGGAAAAAAAAATCCTAATTACAAACACATTGCTATCGTGGAAAACATTGTTATTTGTTGTTGTTGTGCGTGGAAAACTAAAAGGGGTAGAAGAAGAAAAAGACACACACTCTCCTTCAAACACACCTACACACACACACACACACACACACATGCACACACATCCCACACACACGCCAAATTCTTTTCCTTGTTGCCAAGGCACGCTTGGGATGCTGGCAGCTACAAAGATTCAATTAAACAAAGTGCAAAAAATAATTAGAAAAAATAATAGCACTTGAAAAAAAAAAATGGCCCCCTCCAGAAATTGCGTAGAACAATAAATCTGTTAATTAGTTCATTAATATTCAATTGGGGTGAGTGGACTTAATGGAACCTTTTTCATGGGCCAAAGAAATGTTTAACACTGGGTTTTTCCGCTGCCTCCTCCCATTATCGCTCGCACCCAGGCTGCTCTTATCTGTCCCCCAGATGGCGGAGAATAATGCAGGGCCATTATCGGCGCCCAGCAGTGTGTGTGCCTTGTAGCCGGTGTGTGCCTGAGACAGTGAAGTATAGATACTGAGGCATTTAGTGTAATTGATATGTGGTATATATCGTATTGTTTAGGCCTGTTTGTTTGCACCGCCGGCATTCGTTGATGGGGTGGTGGGGGTGAGGTGGAGGTTGGGGTTGGGGTTGGGGTTGGGGTGGGGCTGAGATGAAACGGGGCAAGGGGGTGGAGAGACGAGGGGAAAAAAGATTGGTTTTCAGCAACACCTCTCTCTGCCTTTTTTTCTCTCTCTCTCTCTGCACAGGTCACAGATAACTTGTCAGCGCCTGCGTTTGGACCGGTGTACGATGCTTTCGAAGGCTAAACTGGCAAGCGTGCGCGATCGTTCGCAGACCAGGGAGTGGGTCTCGCTGGCCCGCAAACAGGGCACCCCGCAGCCAGCCAGCCAGCCAGTGCCTTCAGCTTTTCAGACTGATGTTTTATTCAACAAGTGCAATGGAGTAGCACTGGTGATGGGCTGTGGGGGAAGGCAGGGGCGGGCGGGGCGGGGCGGGGGCAGGGGCAGGGGCAGGGGAGGAGGGGCGGGGTTGAAATGGAGGGAGGGGAGGACGACAGGGGAAGTTGCCAAGGTAGTGGGAGCGCCTGTGCTTTGTTTTTTGCGCCACTATAAAAGCCATTAGGAGCTGGCAGACGGGCTCCCCTTTCAGCCTGCGCGGTTCCAGATGAATTCCAAAAAGGTCAGAGGGAACGCAGGAGCCAAACTTATGCAGAGGGGAGCGGAGAGGAGCGGTCGACGAGAGGCAAGAGGGATACATTTAAGCGTGTTTTAAGAGGAGCATGTCATATTTCAAACTTAGAGTGCTGCTGTCTCCTCCTCACTTGTTGAAATAAAGTCCACATTGATGACGGTAATAGAAGACAGTTAGACTGCAGCAAGCAGAGGTCACATACTCTTGTTATCTCCTTACATTTAGTATTACGGTAACACAAACTCGTTTGTACAAAGGAAATCAAATTCATATGCTCATAATCACACACATATGTGACTATTAAAAGCAATATGTACATTCTGATGACATACGTAAAAGAAAATTCAGCACACACACACAAACACACACACACACACACACACACACACACACTCACACTCACACACACACTCACACACACACACACACACACACACACACACACACACACACAAGCTCTCTCCACTGCTTTGGCCACTAGATAACTGTGGAATGCTGAGATAGACATTTCAGGATGCACTGCGCAATTCATTCAACAAGCCTGTAGAGACACAGCTGATTGTGTCGAGGCCCAGTCACGCCAGGTCATCTCTCTTAATACTGGGCATAGGCAAGGCCACAACACTTCATCAGTCTCCCTCTCAGTGACTCCAAACACACAGCACCACATGGAGCTGATGAAATTTGTACGGCAGAAACGACACACCTCTGTTGAAGTGATGATTGATATATACTTTTTAATGCTATCTCCAATGTCAGAAAGGGGGAACGCAAGCAGAAAACATTAGCAGAGAGAGAGAGAGGGAGAGACAGAGGGAGAGAGAGAGAGAGAAAGACAAGGAGAGAGAGACATGGAGAGAGATAGTCAGGGAGAGAAAGAGGAAAGAGAGAGAGAGAATGAGAGAGAGAGATAGAAATAGCTACAGCTACAGCTTTGTAAGTAGTCTTTGAATAGGTCTAACTGATACATTTTCCGCTGTGCAGGACAAGGCCTTCCTTCTGCTCTCCGTCCGCCTCTCAATAATTGAGGCTTTCAAAGATGTCGTCCAGCCTCACCCAGGACGACAGGCATCAGCATCTCATCACAAGCCATCTTCTGAGCTAAATCACTGATCCATGCTGAATCTGATGAATACTTAGCTGACGCTTAGGCAGAAGATAGGGCTAAGGCTGGCGTAATGGGGAGGCCAGGATTGAAGCACAGAATGAATAGAGCAGAGACTTCTATGGAACAGCACTTCTATGGAAATGTTACACACAAACATACTGCTCTTTTCATATAGACCACTAACAGCTCTAATTGCCCTTCCTACTTGCTTTCTTTCATTCTTTTTTCATTCATTCATTCTTTCTTTCTTTCTTTCTTTTTAATGTCTTCATTCCTTTCTTTCTTCCTCCCCTCCTTTTTCATTTCCTTTCACTTTCATTTAGCTTACTCTTTCTTTCTTTTTTTTCTTTCTTTCTTTCTTTCTTTCTTTCTTTCTTTCTTTCTTTCATTCTTTCTTTCTTTATTTTTGTCAATGTATTACCTTCAAGGCAGCGCAGCACAACACATTCTACAGCACTTTTTAGTCAGAAAGGCATATTTCTATATTTGAATCAGGAAGGAGGCCAAACGGACTTTTGTTTGTTTCGATACAGAGATCATTTTCTGTGTCTTCCCCTTCTATTAACATCTTGTTTTGAAAGATGAACCATGACATTAATTTTCCACAAACTCTTTCCATCATCTTAATCCATCACTACATCTCCAGCAGCTAAATGTCAACCTTTAGAGAGCCTGGCTTTTCAATACTGAGCAGGATCTTGCTGAGATTTTTCCCCCCTCACTTTTTTGAAAATAACTCCACACATAAAAGCGCGAAGACTTTTCTCTCTGCTTGAAGTGAGGTCTTTATGGATTTTTTGGCTGAGATAAAAGCTCTCCCATTTGTTCTAAACATGTCTGTTTATTGACACCATTCTGTGTGCAAAGAGGAGATTATTTCGAGCCACATTATCTTTTTAGTCGCTCGTAAAAATTCAATTTTGCTTTTGGTTTATCGCGACGGAGAATATCTGTAACAGCGGGCTCTGAGGGCGAGAGACTTAGAAGAGATTTCCTTTTACCCTCTTGGCCGGGCAGCTTAGTGAAATGAAATCGGCACACACAACCGCGGGGATCCATTTGCCATAGCACTGAGCAGGGAAGTCGGTGTCACTCACGGGGAAAAAAATTACAAACACGCAAACACACAAAGACTTTCAGAATGACAGCCGTCGACGAAGACGACAAAACTCACATGGACAAACAGCTTGGTCTGTCTTTGCCGAAACTCTTCTTGTTTCATGTTTACACAGTTGGGATTCAACATTATGAAATGAACAATAGACTCAGCTGAATGAAAGAAAACAAGTATGTAAAAAATACAACATAGGCGCTCTACATGGCATTAGCAGACTGTCTACTGTGGTCTTACAACTGCAGTGAAGAAACAGCACTAGAGCTACACAACCACTCTTAGAAATCTTCAGTTTATTTTTCATCATCTAATTTTGCCAAAACAAAAAAAATATGAATCTCAAAAGGTGTCAATGCAACTCCCTATAAATGATGCTCATGTGATTAAATGAGCATGTGTGGTCACTTTCATCAAAAGTCCATTTTAATAGATATTTCACTGGTAGGCCAAGACGCACAAAAGACAAACAACCCGACCTGTATCCTTGCATGCTCCCTCAGTCTGACTCTGACGTCAGTTTAGCTCTGGGCAGTGGTTCTCCTATTCATCTCTGGCATATTGACCCCAAACCCCTCACACACACACACACACACACACACACACACACACGGACAGCCACTAAACCTGTCAGTGAAGAAGAGAACTCCTCCACCCTCAACCCTCCACCCCCACCCCGCTGAGTCCAATTGGGATTTGAGGAACTTAAAGATTTTTTGAGCACCACATTCCAGCCTGAGCAGCAGCACACGGATTCTCTCTCTCTCTCTCTCTCTCTCTCTCTCTACCTCTCTCTCTCTCTCTCTCCCTCTCTCTGCCTGTGCCGGTGATCAGGAGGTCAGCTCTATCAACGTGGGCCTCTCTCAGCCTCCCTGCTGCTCTGGAGGGGCTCAGCTCCCTCATTTAGCTCAAACGCTGCTGTCAACACTTTTTGGCGGCTGCCCTTGACTCTCCTCAACACACACAAACACACACACACACACACACACACACACACACACACAGCCTGTGCATCTCGCCTACCTGCGGGTGGGATCCAGTGGAAGGATGGGATAGCGCAAGCACAGAGGATAGAGAGGAGGACAGGAGGAGAGATATGAGGGGAAAATATATAAGTTAAGGGTGACATCAGAGAGTCCAGCAGTGGAAGACGAGAGGAGGGCAGGGTGGGAGGATATTTGTCCATGTCTCTCTTTCACTATTGCTTTCTCTCTCTCTCTCTCTCGTTCTCTCCCTTTCTCTCCCTACGAGCCTCTTAGGTGTTTACTTTGATAAAGAAAATGATGAAGCCTAAAAGTTTCTTTTGATAGCACTGTCCACTGTGTATTAATATGTCTCTCTAAAAAAAAGTGAAATTAGTGCACGTTGCCACGGCCCGACCCCATGGAGACAAGAGAACCGGACTGAGGGGGGAGCCGGGTAGTGAAGCCTGGAGCAGATGTGACTAGCACTCCCTCTCTCCCTCTCTCTCTCTCTCACACACACACACACACATCCACACACACACACACTCGGGAGATAAAATGCAATCATCACACGGCCACAGAATGAAATAGGGGTATAATCTCATGCATAGAGGGTCGCTCAGACATTTGTCTTGCAAGGAGAAAGTGCCTTAATGCCAGACATCAGGGTGGGCTTGAGAGAGGGCTTGGGCTTCTGTGTTTAAGAAGTGTGGCAACTCCTCTTCAGCTTTGATGTGGGGGAGAGGGGACAGGGGGAGACATGCGGATTCGGAGAATGGTTGAGACTAAAAAAAAAAAGAAAAAGAAAAAGAAATGGTGGAAATGCTTGAGTAGAGGATAAAAGAGGGAAAATTTTGCCACCTCCTGATAGCACTTTCTGGGCTTTTCCGTGGGCAACCAGACGCTGTCACTTGTGTATATTCCTGTCACTTCCCAGCTTAATGTCATCCTCAATGCTAAAACCCCTAAATGTGATTAGCCGGCACAGCCAAACCTGTTAAGACACTCTGACATAGTCTTTCACTCTCGATCAGACGTCACTGCCACTCTCCATGGGTTTTTGGTATGTGTGTGCGTGTGTGCGTATGTGTGTGTGTGTGTGTCCATGTGTATGTGTGTGTGTGTGTGTATGTGTGTGTGCCTCTCTGTGTGCAGTGTCTCTCATGTGACAGCACAACTGACCGAAACGCTCAAAGGTTTTAAGGGGCTAAAAGCTGACAGACTCCTCACACAGAAGATAATCTAAATAAAACCATTATGCGGCCTGTCAAAAATCACTACCTTCAGCCGAGCCACATCTACGTTCAATTCAATTGGAGGCTTTACAGCGCTCATACCATTCCTAATGTAATATAACATCCTTTCCATTGACTTGCTCACAAAGCTGCACCTGCTTTCTTATTCATGAGGTTAAAAGCATTTTTCATACGGTTTTCAGTCGACACACACGCACAAACACACGTACACACATACACACACACACACACACACACAACACTGAAAATGGCCGGTTAAAATCATAAAACGACCTTCTTTTTCTGGCAGACTGGCTCTGAAGCCTGGGTTCTATTTCCTTTCAATCCGAACAATTTACTGATTGATTTGCAATTCCACTCAAAGAATTGGAAAGATGCATATCCCAATGCAAATTTCATTCCCCCCGCTGAAAGGACAGAATGGAAATCTAGCGGGCCAGAATACTGGCAAGATGTATCTGCCGAATCATCCCGGCATAACCATGTGGAATTAGGGTTTGATTCAAAGGCATGTGGTTGATACTTGCATTGAATACATAAAGCTGTAGCCAAGCTTTGCTATGGCATTCACAAACCATGTATGTCACAGTTCCCATCTTTTTTATTGAAGTATTGGAGAGATCTTCCAAAACTACTTGCTAAAGACACCATCTGCAATGTAGCCTACCATGTTACCTCTGTTTTTTATTGTATTTACCATTTCCGCCATCAGACGACTCCATTAGGTCCTTCATGACAGCCACCTCTGCAGCACCAGGGCACAGCTAAAGATGTCTTCATGAAAGTTGCATTCTGCATCCAATTAAGCCTGAAAGCACAAGAGGGGGTTCTCAGGGATAGATAGAGTAACAGTGATGGTGTGGTGCTTCGTGCTGTGTGTGTGTGTGTGTGTGTGTGTGTGTGTGTGTGTGTGTGTGTGTGTGTGTGTGTGTGTGTGTGTGTGTGTGTGTGTGTGTGTGTGTGTGTGTGTGTGTCCGTGCGCACGCGCATCTGTGTGTGTGGTGGGGGATATCATGACAACAAAGAGGAATGTGTTTACAAGTATCAACACAGACACATTACGTTCAAACAATGCCACATCACCCACAATTCCCAGCTCTGGCCCCATCTCCCTCCCCGTTCCCCATAGGCTCCCTGGGGGGGGTTGCGGGATCTTCCTTCATGTTGAAAGATTATCAGTTAATCCAAAATACGCAGGAGTGAGCGAGCCGGCGAGTGAAAGACCGCAGTGGATGATAGGGAGGGATGGGGGGATGACGGGTGATGGTGAGGCAGACAAGTGGAGGGGCCCCAGCTTTTTATTTGTTTGTTGGCTTTCATATTAATCCATTGGAACACCACCACATTTTCCTTCTCTTTTTTGGGGGGAGCATGTGTAAATGTTTTAGACACGTTAAATAGGAGATGGAATTTTCAATGGATAGCACGCTAAAGTATTAATTGTAAAAGGCCATTATTTGGTGTCCATGAGGCTAAATCTGCTTAGCCACTCCACAACCCCATTTGCATACAAAATGCTTTATTTTGGCAATCAATGAAAGTGCTCCACTGTATGTGGGGCTTATCACATGCTTGCAGGAAATGGATTCCTTAGCCATCTCGTTAAATTCTGTTGATGCAGAACAATTTGAAACATGGCACGGGCTGCAATGACATTTAAAGATGCCTCCGCTTAATTATATTTCGCAAACATTTGCCTTGTTTGTCCTCAGGGATGAAGTGCTTCCACTACAAAGTTAACTTGTTAATAATTCAGAGAGAATCTCTCTCTCTCTCTCTCAGTCTTTTTTTTATTTTTTATTTATTTACTTTTGAGCTTGTGTGGGTCTGTCCGTGTGTATGTATGTGTGTGTGTGTGTGTGTGTTTGTGTGTGTGTGTGTGTTTGTGTGTGTGTGTGTGTGTGTGTGTGTGTGTTTGTATGTGTGTGTGTGTGTGTGAAACACTAATCATTATCTCCTATTAGTGGCAGTTAAGGGCATTCAAGGTGCCTTGTGTACACCAGGGAGGGAGGCAGGCCAGTGTTTAGCAGCCTCTTCCTTCTTCCTCTGGTGAACAGAGGCCGCGGCCGCAGCAGCAGCAGTGGAGGCGGCGGCAGCTGTGGAGCAGAGGCGCTCTGAGCAGCTCCCTTAATTGTTTGGCTGCCGCACAGCACAGCGTCTCGCAAACATCATGTACGCCTCTGACCTCTGATCTCTGGCAGCCCTAGGCGCCTATGCTGTGAGGACGTGCGTATACGGAGGTCACCCAGCATCACCTCTCACCACAGCACACTGTATCTGTTTCGCATCGCCCTCCCTTCGTACTTCCGGCGCTTTCTGGACTTCCTTAGAGATACCGGGGCGCATTCAGAGAAATACACTGGTACATTGATACAAGTGATCTTCTGCTCTGACTGTGAAGTCTCTACACAGCTTCACTGGGGGGACAGGGGGTACAGACCTCTCCATGCTGACTGCAGCAGCACATAATGCAAATTATTACAAGAACACACTTCTCTGCCATCTTCAAAACTTCACTAAACACTCTAGCACAGTTGATTCTCTTAGGTGGGTGTTTTACAGTGCAGCTACAACAGATGAAATGGACAGACAAGAACTAGTATATGCGAACAGTGATTATACACAGCAGAGAATGTCAACATGTAGTAGCACTGCTTTTAAATGTGTAGGCATAGCTTACGAGATGGCGTAATTAAGGCACTATAATTAATGGAGGAGCCTGCATTCATTTAATCTCTGAGAGACATGTCAACCTGAAAGCCAATTAAAATCTATTTGGGGAAGTTTACTTGTGGGCTAGAAAGCCTGCAAGTATGGTCCTTCATAAATATGTTGCAAGCAACAAACTGTCTTGAAACATTATATCATTAGGTGCCTCTAATGAGAGTGTTAAGCTTACTCCATGATGGATCCTTCCAGCCAGACTTTCTCAGCTCCTTCATGTTTATGTTTTAATGGATGTCCCAAAGTGCATTTATGTTGGTGCATCTTGCATAATGTTGCGTTGCACCTTTGAAGCACGCTGCAAAAAAACTCTTTGACGTCAAGGAAATTAACAACTCTTCCCCGGTTCATCAATATAACATCAAACGGCGTGTACACAGCGAGGCCTGCTTTTATCTGCAGAGCCCATGCGCTGAAGCCTCCACACCAGACTGGTTCCATTCTACACTTTATTTACATCTAGCGTTAAATGGCATCCGCCTCCAGTTCTCCCTGTGCCTCCGCGCACAGCCATTTAATCACACACTAACTTACCCTCTACACATGGGCAGGCTCCCTTTAGAAAACACCCGCGGCAGATAGCGTCAAACAAGCCCATCTCATTGCCCCTGATTTGTTTGTTGCTCGGCAGCGGAGTTTCTCGTGTCAACGTGCGGTGATGAGAGCGGCTCGCTGATGAGAGAGAGAGCGCGCGCAGAACGCCGGCTCCCTGGTGGTCCCTCGAGTCAAACGCATTAATTTATATTTGTTGGGTTCCACTTGAATGGTGTAGCCTGCCTGACTGGTGTTATGGATACATTTCCATCGTGATGGGCCTCTTTGAAGGCTAGAGTGCCATTTCAGCAATAAAAAAGAGGAACCCAAACATTTTAACACATCTCCTATAACTTCAGATGGAACCAAAGGCCTGAAATGTTGTGATAGCTACGGTTATGGAAAACTGACAGAAAGAATTTTAAAAGTCTTAAAAGTTAAATTTTGTATCATGTTTCTGACCCTAAAACCAAAGCAGTTTCCTTAAAGCTAGCTCCACTACTTTCTCCCTAAGTCCACCATTCTGGCTAATGTATGATTAGCTGCAGTGGGGGTGGGGGTGGGGGCGCGGGTAGCTACCGAAGAGGGAGAAAGAGAGCTTACAGTAATTGTGTTCATTAGTTTAATGGCGCTAACCTGAGACCTAGCCTACACCATTATAGGAAATGAAGCAAGCTGTTGTTGGAAGGGAGGTAGTGATGGCGTAGGGCTCCTCTGATGCAGCTGCCATCTCAGTCATCTGGAGCTCAAAGGAACACCTGCCTGTCTCGCAGGATGGGGAGGTGAGCATGACACCCTCTGGTGTAGGTTTACTCCAGGGAGGCTCAGCTCTGGATATAGTGTGCTGGTGCTTTCACAAGAGAAAGTTTGGGGCCGCCTATATGTGTGTGTGTGTGTGTGTGTGTGTGTGTGTGTGTGTGTGTGTGTGTGTGTGTGTGTGTGTGTGTGTGTGTGTCTGGTTGTGAGTGTGCAAGTGTGTGTTTTGTTTGTGTCCTTGCACCTGTCTGAACACCTGTGTGTTTCTGTGCGCGTGTGTGTTTCTGTGTGCGTGCATGTGTGTGTATGTGTGTGTGTGTGTGTGTGTGTGTGTGAGAGAGAAAGAGAGACTGCTATGGGTGTCTGCTCACAGGGCACACGTCCACGTATCTCAAAGGCATAAAATAACCCAGCAATTTCACCGCCTGCGTCACACTGCGCATCACAGTCGACTCGCTGAGGCACCTTAAATAATATCATTCCCCTCCCGCTGTTCCAGATCAAAGTGGCAGCGGCTCAACCACAGCTCCACACACACCTTCACGGAGCGCCGCGCAGGGCCCTCACACCGGGGGGAAAAACACAGAACGCGGCCAAAACAAAGATGCAGGCTCACAGCTGAGTGACTCTATATGTCAAACAAAGCAAATCAATTGCTCCGTCACTGTGTGCAAACACAATCAGCCATGGCTTACCTTTAAAAGTGATAGGTCAAGCAGCCGTAATTACCATGCCATGAAGCCATGAAGCCCACAAACTGTGTGTGTGTGTGGTGTGTGTGTGTGTGTGTGTGTGTGTGTGTGTGCCACATGCATCATTGCTGGCACAGTAGGCATGGGTGCGCATTGAGGGCACGGTAATGTTTCAGCAGCCATGCCAAATATCACTGCTGAGTGGCATAGACTTTCACTTGTGAAAGGTGACGTTTCAGACACGTTTGCAGTTGGATGTAAACATTGAAGGAAAACAATTAGCATTTCAAAAGACAGCCGTGTTGATGCACGTGTCGTTTTTGTCTTTCATCGCCGTGCGTTCCGCATGCAGAGCTGCTGATAGCTCGGATAGGCCATCCCACCCCTCCTCTCTCTCCATCACAGCGATTGTCATTGTTGTCCTCTCTTAAAAATAAATAAATAAATCATGATGCCCAGTCTCCAGTGTCCAGCCGTGCAGCAGCACCATCAAAGATAAATAACGCTGGCCGAACACGGTTTCACTTCCATTTCAAGTATAATGTGTTGGGGGTGGGGGGTAACTTAATTTACCCATCATTTTAGCACTCGGAGGAAAATTTGAGGCTGTTTGCATTGTGGTGCTTAGGCCATTTATGTGATGACAAAGGGAGAGAGAATATTAGTGATTGGGAGTTGGCGTTGGTGTGTGTGTGTGTGTGTGGGGGGGGGGGGGGGGGGGAGTAGAGACCTGTGGTGAGGTAGTAGGGATGGAGATGGGGGGGGTGGGCAGGGCAGGCGTATTATTCAAAGCCTTGTGGAGACTGCTCTGTCCTTCTGCTGGCTTTAATAAATACAGAGTGGATTGTGACAGCAGCTGCAGAGAATCCACTCAAGGCCTAGCCCACATCGGCCAGGCTTCCTTCAGACCCATTAATCCCCCTCATTCACTTTTCCCAACTGTCTTTGTTCTATGAATATAAAGGCCCGGGATTTGTAACAGTATGTCCTTCACCACACTCAAAGCCAGGTTCATCCCCATCAATATCAAATAAAAATTAAAGCCACTCGATATATAGGAGAGCATTGATTTAATATTTCAGCACACTGAAGGAAGGCCCTGCTCCAACACTCGACTTGCAATTTGGAAATAAATTGACTGATTTAGAAAAAGGCATACAGAGGCAACAGAGAGAGAGAGAGAGAGAGAGAGAGAGAGAGAGAGAGAGAGAGAGAGAGAAAGAGAGAGAGAGAGGGAGGGAGGGAGGGAAGAGAAATATAGAGAGAGAGAGATGAGTGAAAAAGGGGTTTGATGTAAACCTGGTTCGCAGCCACTGAGTAAGGTGACATTGCCCAACAAATCACTTGCATGAATATAGAGAAAGAAAACTATTTCTATTTCTGAAAGCAATTTGGTCTGGCGAAGGTGTGTTGATTGCCATGTATGTGAATCTATCACTCGTGAGACACCGAGGAGCGCAGCCATTTCATACGAGTCAGTGCCATATTTTGCCACCAGCATAACAATAACAAAGGCAATACTTTCACGTGTAAAACAACACACCAAAAAGCCCCATCCTTCCCTGGAAGTGCACAGGAAAAGCAGCCATCGTGTTTTTCCATGTTTGTGTTGTTGTTGTTGTTGTTGTTGTTGTTGTTTGCCTCGCCGTTGCCTTCTGCTGCACTGAGCCCACAGTGTCCAAAGTGAGTCTAATGAAGAATAATTAAGTAATTATAGACTTGATAAGCATGATCTCCTAGTAAACAGACAATAGCCTGTGCATGCTGGCATGCACACATACAGCACATGTGTGTTTATGTCTGCATGTGTGTGTGTATGAGAGAGAGAGAGAGAGAGAGAGAGAGAGAGAGAGAGAGAGAGAGAGAGAGAGAGGGAGAGTTTATAGTCAAGCTTGCGAGACTGAAGGAACTCTGCCTTTTGGTTTGTGCTGCCTATGCGTCATTCCAAACAGGGCAAATCCCCAGCATGTCGTCCAAATTTATGCCAATGACCTCAAATCCGGACCACTTCCACTCACTTTTCCATATGTGCCTCTCTGTGGATGCTTGTGGTCAGACTCAAAATGTAACACTTCCCAGTTGGATTTTTTGGACGTGAACTCCGTGTGTGAGTGATATTTTCACCACTCGGCATTAGCGTGTTTTATTTATGTGATTTTTATTTTCAAGTAATGGCAGCACATGAAATGTCCTCGCAGTTTTTCCGTAAGCACCATGAAAGACTCACTGGAGCAGGCGCTGCAATTACAGAGAAGGACGGAAATAAACCTTCAGCCAGTTCATAGTTGACTTGACTAGAATAATAGGAAAATAAAACGCGAACCATGATGTGCGGGCGGCAGTTGTAAAATTACATTTTATATTCTACAAAGTGCCCGCCATTCAAGGGCCAGAATGGTAATGAATGGAGCACTTAATACCCACACGTTTGAGGATGCCCAAAGCACATCCACTCTGAACCAGTGTGAGTGTTGCCAAAAAAAGAAAGCATATAAACCCACATATCACCATCCGCTACATTAAACATCTGTACCGCAGGGTATAATCTCTGTTCAAATCATATGCTGTTTGGCACTGATAATCTAACCATAAACTATCTCTGAAGGTGAGGGCACACATACAAATGCATAATTGTTTCCCGGGATTAAAAGATTATGGAGGGTATGCGGCCAATATTGCAGTCCTTTGCCAGCTCAACCACCCCCCCAAAAAAATAATTTCAACAAACGAGTTTGCTTTTGGCCTCTCAGTACACCAAGTGCACATGTATATACATGCATTCACACATGCAGCATACTATGCCTGTGATGTTTTCTCTGCCACAGGATGGAAGAGAACGGTGAGTGAAAGAAGAGTCATTACAAAGCTGCAAGGCTTTCCTGGCCCCACGCTGATGTTTTGTGCTACTGATAGGGGCTGGGTTTTTTCTATGGTTGAAGGAATTACAGACCAATCTTCCTTTGTCATCTCTTGTCATGTTTTTTTTTCTCTCTTTCGTACAGAGGAGGTAATGTTTCAGTGCCATTTTCAATCATTGGCAGAGTGCTAGGAGAGAATGGTTATGTCACTGCTCCTTTCAGTGCAGCTCATTGTTCTTCTTCTTCATACCGAGGATGCTCTAAAACTGTCAAGATGCGAAGAGAGGCCACAATTACAGCAGTATATTGCACATTAGTGCATTGAGAATCAAAGTACTTCAAGACCGCAAACATTGCTGTGCAATGTGTCTCGATTTCCTAGCATTCATATGTTGCTTAACTAGATTCGTATTTTTTTGGATTATTATTGTTATGTGAATACATGAGCATAAAGCAGAGGTAGTTCTGAACCATTTCAACCGAGATTAGCATGCTTCCACAAACTTTTTTACCTTCACAATGACATCAGAAATTACTAATAAATAGCAATAGAATAGGGCATGCTAGTATGAAACAAAATCTAAAATATTAAAACTCTTGGTATAAGTATTTACATATCACTATGAAGAATTAGGCCACCAGCCTAACAGGGTGGTACAAAAAAAAACCTACATTACTTTTAGATTGTGTGTGTGTGTGTGTGTGTGTGTGTGTGTGTGTGTTTAATCTTTATGATGGGAACAGGGTATTGCCATTTGGGTTTTTGTCTCTCTCTAAGTGGAGAGTTCTGTACCTAGAGGCGACAACAGTAATTCTGCATCCATCGACAGACGGCACTCATCAGATCACACCTCAAAGTTAAAGTGGTACTGCCATCTGGTGGACTGACATGAAGTCACCATAACAGGGTCTTATTAAGACTTTGCACCTCATTTCGCAAATTTTAATAATACCAAGGTTTAGGAGTATGAAGCCTCGTGTACTTTAATTTTCAAACTGGCTGTAAGTTTAGACCGTTTACTTGCGAGTTACGTTTTTTTTTTTTTTAATGAAAAATCCAACATTTGCCTAATCTGATATATTATTAACGGAAAACAGCCTACAGAATTACGCTGTTGCAATATCAAATCAATTTCAAAGCATACCACTTCATGGCCCATGAAGTGTGGAATATTATTAGGCGTCTAAACTGTAACAGGTGACCAATTTAATCATTTCCGTTTCCACCGAGAGAGCAGGAAGCACTCAAGGGAAGTGTATGGTACTAATGGACCTTCCGAGCTAGACAAAATGTCGATCACAACATTTCAGAAGGTGACTCTTGTAACGTGTATTGTGTTATGTATATCTTTATTCCTCCCAAAAATGGTCCTACGCGAAGTGAAGAAGGAAATGATGCCGAAGGCGGGTAAGGGAATCATCCATACAACCTCCCAGATGTGCCCAGTCATCTCCCTGCTTTTCCCGTCATCCGCTTTGATCTCAGCTCTCGGCAGCTGTTGTCGTCGTGCGTAGAATCCACCTGCCTTAAACCTGTAGCGACAAAAGGACCTGCACAATTTAGAGGACTGTTCTCTTATTCTACCTTACCACCCTGTAAAATCCCAACCTTCCTTCGCTTTGGTTTTTAACAGTGTTTCACCTTATCTGACCAATAAAATATACTCCTGCCATACTTTCCCTCTGCCTTTCCTGCTTTTCTTAATGATAAAGACAGTTTAGTGTGAAAAATGTATTTTCTATCTGCTTTAATCAGATAACGTGTGATTAAATGTGTGTCCTTCCGATGGAGAAATTATTCTCTTCGTGCTGATTTGTAGGTTATAGCCTACACGCCACATGAGAGTCTACCTCAGTGTTCAGTAATATCCCATACGTCAAAATCATGCAACTTGACTGATGTTTACTTACTTCGAAGGGGATGCGCAGCACTTAATACAGGTCAGATGCGATGTAGACAAGTTCCACATATTCTAGAACCCATTAGTGAATGACAGATTCAGCTTTATCTCTGGCAGTACCATTTCCCCATTAAGATGACATACACAGTGTGTGGAGTGAGTCGTGCCAAAAAAGATAAATAAGAAACTTGGCAAACAGGTGAACAAGGTAATTCAGGAAGGAAAATCTAGTTGGGTCACAGGGAGTGTTTTTTCCATTAACTGAGGGGATATCACATTATAGACAACATGATAATCCTTGTTTATTTAGTTCATAACGCTGTGTCGTGCACTGATTCCACATTTAATTGGAATAATTTTAAATGATAGGCTTTAAGAAGGATGACCACACTTCTAGAGGAAACATGTTCTACTGCAATTATTTCCATGATAAATATCATAGTGGAATCCACATTAAAAAAATAAACTATTGTATAGATATTTGTGGATGGCATAAACATAATCTACTGTACCATTGTCTGAACATGTAAGGTGGTGTAGTGGTGTTTTTTCAAAAGATGTTCGAACTGGTTGGAGACATTACTCTCATTTGGTTACAAGCTTTCAAAAGAAATGTTAGCTTGTACCTTTGCAGAAGGATGAATATACAGTAGATGGATGAGTGGAGGAGTGGATTACATTACATTACACTTAGCTGACGCTCTTATCCAGAGCGACTTACAGATATTTACAGGGTTTCAGTTACAGTCCCTGGAGCAGTGTGGGGTTAGATGCCTTGCTCAAGGGTATCTCAACCTTGGGTTGGGCGGGATTTGAACCGGCAACCTTCCGACTGCAAGACCAGCTCCCTAACCACTAGGCCACAGTTGCCCACATGGATGAGTGGAGGAGTGGAGGTCAAGCAGGCAGGCAGGCAAGCGGGTGGGTGAATGGACAAACAAATGCTCCAAATGATTCCAGTTCTACAAAAATGGTTAATAGGCAGATGGCGAAAGGGTACAGTGTATATGCCTAAGCCCACAATGCATCATCTGTTCAATATTGGTGCCAAAATAGCTGTTTTAGAAATACGTGAGTAAGACCAACAAACATATTATTTAAAACGATATGGACCAGTTATTTTCTAATAATCATTAAGGTGAAGGCAGTTAAGATTGTGAATTTATTTATATCTTGGCACTCTTACAGACAGCAAACTTACTTTTAACGAAAATACAGAGTTTGTTTTTTAAAAGTGCCCACGACATGTTTACCTACTCCATATGCTTAATAACTTTGGAGTGAATAAAGACATTCTCCAAACTGTGTATAAGAACCTAGTTCAAAGTATCCTGTACTTTAATATGACTATGATGCATGGTAACCTGAATATCCAAAAGAGGAATAAACTCTAAACTAAACGCAGAATACTAAACATGGTCTCAAAGATGGTTGGAGCATCTCAGCATAATCAATTAATCATTCTTGTATATCACTCAATTTATCATCAGAAATGCGATGTGCGTGAACATGCCTTTGACCTTGCTCACTGATGCATGCATCCTCATCATGGAGGAGTCCACTGACCATCCAACCTAGCACTTTATAGCAAAGGGCTCATTACCCTGGCTATTGATAATTCTCCAAAGTGTGATCAATGTAGGTGCATTTATTTCCATGAAAAGGTCAACTTCCCCATCAGTGTTGGGCATTTGAACATCCTGAAGATAATACCATTTTTGTAGGTCTTTTTGTCTTGGAATGTGTTCCTTGCTGACTGGAAGTTCTTGCTGACTGCAAGCTTCTGGTAATTCTATGAAATCATTTCCTTTTAAAGCATAAACATCGAGGCCGTTGACAACCAGGCTGTTGACAGGTTTTTTTTTTTTTTTTTGCAATATTGTGTGTAGAAGTATTTGTTGTCCATTGTTGTTTGCCCACTGCATTCAACCTTCTTCTGAGCTGTTCTCTTGTGGAGCTCCCTGGGTGAAAGACAAGCATATGTTTAAATAATGTGGTTTGAGTTCTTCAGCTTGACTGGAACTGGGACAATTTAAAGAGTGCAGTGCTTATCACTACAGTCAAGCATCTCCTCTCTGCCTTTAGTGAAACCAGTCCAGTGTTCACTGTTTTTTCAGACCTTTATTTTTTTTCATTTCATTCTGGGATATGTGCAAAATACTGGGGTGGAGTTTAGTAGCCTGGCTATTGCGACTTTTCAATGCTCTGCGAGCATTGGTCTGGCCAAGCTGTGTTGTAAACCCATTTCTCAGAAGGCGGGCTTAACCCGCCTCTTTCAAATGCCTCTGTTTGCTCCTGGACGAAGCTTCAACCAATCACACCCCTCTGTCCTCTGACGTATACGCAGCAAAAGAAACTGCTTGATTCCAAACAAAAAGTAGTAGTAGCCTATAGTCATATAGAAATGGCATTAAATGATTTTTGTCGGACATGTGACTTGTCGGACTTGTCGGATTTTTGTTAGGTAGTGTTGCTGGTGAGGCTGGTGTTGGTCATTCAATATTGATATTCGAAAAACGAATCAGTGCGATCAAAGGCGAAATGGCCACAACAACAGCGTTCTCGCAAAGCCCCATCGACTTGGCTACCAGCGGGGCTAACTGATAAATTAAACTTTTACCTAAGGTGGTCGGTAGCATTGCAAAAACGTCCTTTCCCGCAACAAATGCTTCAAGGGCTGCCCTTTGCTCTATTTTCAGAGAGAACTTCCCTTTGAATTCGTCCAAAACAGCAGCTACAGCTGCATTGAAATCTTACAGTTCCTCCACGTTCGCCATGTAGACGGTGACTGAGATAGATTTCCGGTCGCTAAACTACCGCGTCATTGCCTTTTGAAATGCTCGATTTTCATTGGCCCCCTATCTGAGGGCTGAGCAGAAATGGTTTAGATAGGCAGCTTGGCCAGACTGACTTGCTCGCGAAATGAAATTGCAGCATCACAGGCAGTATGGGCACACCCAGGCTAGGAGTTTAGAGCACACTGAACATGTTTTTGCAATTTTGACTCATGTGCCCTTTAATGAGACAACCAAAAGAAATAACTTTAGTCTTCAAAAGATCAACTCTTGCATTATGAGGCCTTTTTAAGCAACTCTTGACATGTCAAAATCTCATGCTCACCGTCACAGATAGGGTAGAGTTTTGGCAGACTGGACACTGGACGCACTGGACGTTTGCACAGCATTCTCTGCAGTGGAACACTCTGCAGTGTCCTCTCGTAATACTCCTACAATTGTGCCGACACTGGCCCCTTTCTACTGAGTGAAGTGCATCACTGTATGGAGTTTACTTTTTAAATGTGTAATTGTATGAAAAAACATCACTAAACCAGATAAAACACTTCTAAGAATGTATGTGATTTAGTTATAACACCTGGCATAAAAAGGGCATCGTACACACACAGGTGCACCAGGAATGGATGTAAGATACAGAATGAAATTCCTCTACATTTTGAAACTAGAGTAAATCTGAAATGATCACTCATGCACTATGTATACCGTGCACCATGTAGTAAATCAGCCAAATGGAACTGATGACTTTATAGTTCACCATATGGTGACGAGCCAACATCTCAGACAGAGCCCAAGTAGAAATACTACCCTGCTTCTGTTGGCAGTTGGACCTGGTCACTACCCCACAGGGATGCCCCGCAAACACAGACCCGAGGGCCTGGAGCCCTGGGAGGCAGAGTCGGTGTACCCCGACACCCTCAGCTCAGAGGCCATCGCCAGGGCCAAGGCCAAAGCACCCCTGTGGGGGAGCAAGAAGTCCAACCATTTTGGGCAGGTCGTGCCCATATATGGAGTTGGGATACTCTTCTACATCCTGCACATATTTTTCAAGGTATGCATCTGCTTTCATGAACCAGACGTCCATGACGAGATTCTCTTTTGAAGGATGGGCCTGATATATTTTCAAGTTAATGTGTTGACAGGCTTGGGAATTGCTCATTTTTAGCTGTTGTGGTGATACAGATCTGCAATGTACTTTAGAATGTAATCATAGTCTGATGTTCTTTGATGGTGATAATCTGCTTTATTTCCTTGCAGCTCACAAGGAAGGATAAGAAAACTAAAAAATGCCCCTCCTCAAACTCAGGACTTCCACAGAATATAAGTATGTGCTGATTCAACTTGAACTTGTGCACATTTGCCTTCACATTTATCTTTTTATTAGATCACACAAAATATGTGTGGATTTACAATTCAAGAGTGCAAAAAATTGATGATCCAGAATTACTTTCCCATTCAAATCACATGCTGCAGCCATGACTTACTGCGGTACGTTTCGGCCAATGTAGGATTATGCTGTGATGGCATTGTCCAAATCGGGGACGTGAGGAGATGGCCTTGCTTAATGCCGCTCCATTGTATTTCCCACCTCGCTTCATTTTCAAGGGCGTACTTTATCTGGTGCATTTGCACCCCCAGCACAGTCCCTTTTCCCTTTTGTCATTGTTTTGATTCCCTTGCTCTGACAGACCCCCCCGCCGAACGTGCCTGTATCAGTGGCTTCGGCAGCAGCAGACGCCACATGATAAAGTAGATTAAGACCCTGTCCCAGTCACAGGGCCTGCTTTTGTTCCCGCCCTTTGTTAGACCTGGATTAGCAGTCAAAAGTAATGTCGCGTTGGCCCGCCAGCGTCTAATACCAATTAACTGCATGTCTTTTGGATCAGCGCTAAGAGGTTTAACTCCATTCATCAAACGCATGCCAGGGCCTGGAGGGAGGGGAGGGAGACAGGCCAAAGGGGTAGTATATGGCCATCTACGACTTTTGCTACAACTAATACTATATTTGTGTGTCCGTTTTGTAATATAGAATCCATCTCTGTGTCTCACCTTTCATGTGTGGGATCTCAGCCACAATGGCTAATTTTTAGAGCCCCGCTTCATCACAGCTAAAGGGAAGTAGAAAGAAGTTTTGTTAAGGTTTTTTTTTTAAAGAAAGCTGAAAAAAGCCATTACAGATGACAGGAAATGGTTTTCTCAAGGCTTGAAATATCAGGGCACATAGAGAAGTAGCTCGTGTTTGTTTGGCTTTGTAATTAAAAACACAGACCCACAGATGGATTTGACCTTCAAATCATGTCTGAGAGGGCTAATGCTTCATTCGAGTGTACTCCAGGAGGTACCCAGCAGGAAATTCAAGGAACACAAAACCAGCTTTCCACAACAACAACAACAACAACAACAAAAAACAGTTATTTGAATAAACAAAAATTAAGTCAGAAATATCTAGAATATCTGTGGTAGCCATTTCCACACTGTGGGCACATTGTAGGGAGGACAAGAGAAAGAGAAAGGAAAGGATACACAAAAGAAAGCTGAATTATGTTGTCAGGTGCAGTGGTACAGCAGCACTTCACCACTTTCTGCCCCTATTTTAAGTCCAGTTTATGTTTTAGACAGCTACTAAACATTTAATAATAATAATAATAATAATAATAATAATAATAATAATAATACACTTTATTTATACTGTACTTTGCATTGGACAAAATGCTATATTTAATGTATAACTACTGTGCCCTACAAAGCAAAAGGCAGTAACTGCATATTTTGTAGTTGCTGCACTTTGCCTTTGTAGGACAGTACTCATGCATGCTTTGTAGGGTAGTATTCATGCATGCTTTGTAGTGCAGTACTTATGCATGCTTTGTAGTGCAGTACTTATGCATGCTTTGTAGTGTAGTACTGATGCATGCTTTGTAGGACAGTACTCATGCATGCTTTGTAGAGCAGTACTCATGCATGCTTTGTAGGGCAGTTCTCATGTATGCTTTGTAGGGCAGTTCCTATGCATGCTTTGTAAGGCAGTACTCATGCATGATTTGTAGGGCAGTACTCATGCATGCTTCGTAGGGCAGTACTCATGCATGCTTTGTAGGGCAGTACTCATGCATGCTGTCTACCTGCTGCTGTGGTGTGCAGGTGAGGAGGAGCTGGCCAGGCTGGAGGACCGCTTGACGCATGCAGAGATGATGATAAACAGAGTCCTGTCTCCACAGTCCTCCAGGGTCGACAGGTGAGCGTGGCCCCATCTACTGTGGCTTAGAATGGGCCTGTCATAAATCACCCCATAGGCTCAGGGCCAACTGTCGGAATGTACCCGTCATACTGGGATGCTGCAGCGGAAGGTTTTAGAGCTTTGTAACTGTTAACAGCCACAAAAACGAGCACCTATTCTCCACTAATTGATGAAAGGATAGATAGATAGATAGATAGATAGATAGATAGATAGATAGATAGATAGATAGATAGATAGATAGATAGATAGATAGATAGATAGATAGATAGATAGATAGATAGATAGATAGATAGATAGATAGATAGATAGATAGATAATCTGTTAAAAGATCTAATAATACGTTTATACAGATACTAGTGTGCTACTAGATAATAATAATAGTCTCCTGATCTACCTGTGGTTGTTCAGTACCAGGTCTCAGTGCTCCTCGCGGAAGAGAGAGTCCAGTGTGCTACTAGATAATAATAATAGTCTCCTGATCTACCTGTGCTTGTTACATTGTTACATTACACTTAGCTGACGCTCTTATCCAGAGCGACTTACAGATATTTACAGGGTTTCAGTTGCAGTCCCTGGAGCAGTGTGGGGTTAGATCAAGGCTTGCTCAAGGGCATCTCAACCATGGGTAGGGCAGGATACGAACCAGCAACCTTCCATTTGCAAGACCAACTCCCTAACCACTAGGCCACAGCTGCGACCTGCTTGTTCAGTGGCAGGTCTCAGTGCTCCTCGCAGAAGAGAGTCCAGTGTGCTACTAGATAAATATAATAGTCTCCTGATCTACCTGTGGTTGTTCAGTGGCAGGTCTCAGTGCTCCTCGCAGAAGAGAGTCCAGTGTGCCACTAGATAATAATAATAGTCTCCTGATCTACCTGTGCTTGTTCAGTGGCAGGTCTCAGTGCTCCTCGCGGAAGAGAGAGTCCAGTTTGCTGCGCCGGCTGCGTAAGTTTAGGCGGTCGCTGCAGGAGGAACAGAGGGACAGCATGACCCCGGAGATGGAGGCTGAGGAGGTGCCCTACACAATAGACTGGGAAGGTGCCTCTCTCTCTTCCTCTGTCTTGCTCTTCCTCTTTCTCTCTGTATACCTCTCTCTTTTTCTGTACCTCTCTTTTCCTCTCTTTCCTTGCTCTCTTTCACCATCTTCCTCCTCTCTCTCTTTATACATCTTTTCCTCTCTTGCTTTCTTTCACCATCTCTCTCTCTTCCTGTCTCTCTCTTCCTCTCTCTCTCTATACCTCTCTCTTTTTCTATACCTCTCATTTCCTCTCTCTTGCTCTCTTTCACCATCTCTCTCTCTTCCTGTCTCTCTCTTCCTCTCTCTTTTGCTCTCTTTCACCATCTCTCTCTCTTCCTCTGTCTCTCTCTTCCTCTCTCTTGCTATACCTCTCTCTTTTTCTATACCTTTCTTTTCCTCTTTCTTTGCTCTCTTTCACCATCTTCCTCCTCCTCTCTCTTTCTATACCTCTCATTTCCTCTCTTGCTCTCTTTCACCATCTCTCTCTGTCTTCCTGTCTCTCTCTCTCTATACCTCTCTCTTTTTCTATACCTCTCTTTTCCTCTCTCTTGCTCTCTTTCACCATCTCTCTCTCTTCCTCTCTCTCTCTCTCTCTCTCTCTCTCTCTTTATACCTCTGTTTTCCTCTCTCCTGCTCTCTTTTACCATCTCTCCCTTTCTGTCTGTCTGTAAAAAGCTGAGAAGAATCATATCTATACATTTTAAACATTATGTGACAGTGACAGGCACTCCTCATGACAGTTAATATGACAGCCTCCCTTTAAGCTGTTGTAAAAGTAATGATGAAGTATATACGGAGACCAACTGAATTAATTAGAAAAGCTTCCAAAGGGACCAACATCTCTAACTGTCAGTTTAATTTGCATGTTATAAAGTTAGAAATTGTTCTGCTGACATTGCATACATCAGCTGTTAAATCAACCTCTTGCTGCCTCTCTCTTTCTCTCTCTCTCTCTCCCTCTCTCTATCGCTCTGCACTTGTTCCCTGTCTGGGAACATGTTTCTGACTTTACTCAGGCTACTCAGAGGAAACTTTCCCCCAGTACGACGAGCCCTGTGGTCCGCGTAAATACGAAACCATCATCGTGCAAGCACCCGACCCCGACAAGCCATCGGCCGAGGAGCTGGCCGAGCAGATGGAGAAAGAGGACGAGGAGGCAGAGAGAGAGCTGGGGGTGATCGCAGAGGAGGATGAAGAAGAGATGGAGGAGGATGCAGAGGAAACGGAGGAGAGTAGAGACGAGGATGGTGATGATGATGATGTTGATGATGATGAAGACGAGGAAGAGGAGGTGGAGACAGAAGATGACCTGATGATGAAGAGTCAGGAGGAAGAGGAGGAGGAGGAGGAGGAGGAAGATGTAGGGGAGGAGACGCCGTGTCTTTCCCAGCCGGAGAGGGCGGAGGAGCGAAGCAGGAAGATGGGACTGCGTGAGTTCCTGAGCCTCACCCCGGCCGACCCGTCAGCACGCAGGCGCAGACACATCACCTTCAGCGACCACGACGACATCTTCACCTACCCACGCGAGGGCACCATCTACGAGAAGGAGGAGGCCGACGAAGACGGTGGTGAGGAAGACTACGATGATGATCATGAGGATGACGATGAGGATGAGGAAGAGGAGGAACAGGAGCACCAGGGCCGTGCCGCGATCAGGGCGCGGTTGGTTGACGTGGACCCCCTGATGGAGGCAGAGAGCCTGAGGTTCAGCATGGACCACAGCTCAGACCCCGAGGAGGAGGCTGAGCCAGAGCACGTGAAACGGCAGGAGGAAGAAGATGACGATGGCGACGATGATGATGGTGATGACAGTGATGATGATTATGATGACGAGGGGGAGGAGGATGATGGTCAGGAGGTGGGTCTTGAGGAGTTCCTCAGTACGTATTGTCCAGGAATAAACGCACGACTCAGCCAAGCCACAGTGGACCCTCCGCCAACGTCCACTGAACTTCGAATGCGTAACAAGTCCAAAGATAAGAACGTCTGACCCAGTGCGATGCTGTGGTCTGTTCTCTGCTCCAACCCACACAGCCCCATTCCCTATCCAGTCTATCCAGCAATAAAAGACCCATTTTACTCAAACACAAGTTTACAAGCTACATCATCCATCCACATAATCAGCATCTAGTACAGACATATTTGATTTGAATGAATCAGAACGAAAGTGTGTTACGATCATTCTTCTGCCGACTGATGATGATAAAATATGGATTAAAGATTCATCACAGGATGATGGTGTGGATTTTGTCAATCTGATGAATTTTAGATTACATGTCTTGCTTTTCACAAAGGCCATGGAAAGTGTGAGATTTAGCAACTAATGTAATCTACTTTCACTTGCACTCATCACTTTCCCTTTTCATTACTGCATCGCACATCCATCCTAGAATAAAGATTACACATAGTAGCATAATATCAAAGAGCATCTTATATAATACCTTCTAAAATCGAATATATTCTGTGCTGTTATATGGGGTAGTTATCTTGTGTGTTTTTTTGCATGCTGTAGCTGCCCACACTGCACTGCACTGCTCACACTTGACAATTTTCTCTGAATGTAAAACAATTACCTCAGCAATGCAATTGCAAGAGATATTTATGGGAAGGGTATATTTTGTATGTGGCGTGAATAAAGGCATCTGGTAATATCTCTCTGTTGTGTTTGGAGTCATTTAAAAGATGCATTGACACTGTACAGTAGGCTACGATTAATTACGCTATTTTAATGTTGTCAAATCATTGCACTTATACTTTATTTTCATCATTATACAAACACTGTATAGGGAACAATGTACACATTTTACATTTTACACAATGGCATACCGGCACTGAAACACAAGAAAAAAAAATCACTGTTCTCGAACAACGTAACCAACAGAAGCACTAAAAGTCCCCTCGGAACTTAGGTTAGAACATGTCACAGTTTCAGCACAGAAAAAGCAGCACACACCCAACTGCACACTGGGTAAATACCGATGAAAGATGTTGTTTTTTCCTGCAAAATTTACAAGGCATGGGTATACTAAAATGTTGTTTGCCTTTTATGTCTTATTTTTTTTGGCAAAACATATTACTAGAAAAGAGAATTACAAAAAAACTGTCACCACTTGTGAGCTTGAGGTGTCGCAAACGGATAGTCCCTGTGAAAGGTACCTGTATGTGAAATTAGAAGAAAATACCGATTATGAAGTCTGATAACTGATTCGTTTTTTTTTTAATCTATAAAGGGGTTGTCATTATACTTCCATTATACTGCCATTATGCCAACTTTCAGTGCAGTATCACAGAAAACTATCAAAGTATCATTTCATTTTAAAACAATAAGAAGACCAAGACCAAGAGCCAGTTACTGTTATAGTGCAATACTAACGTTTTAGTAATAGATGCATGCCGGGCCTGCCTTTAAAGAAAGTTGTATATCTGGTGGTTGTATTATAATATTAATATAATATTAGTGCCAGTGTGGAAAAAAATTGATTATTAGCTGTATTATAAAATCACCTTTTAAGGGAAGAATTGCTAAAGCTGTATACATCACACTAGTGAAATACAGCAATGTTAGAAATATGCATCTATGCTTTTGGCAAAAAGTTAATTCCCTTTCTTAATCAGCAGAAGTGTGCCAAAATGCAGTGATGTACTTGTGAATTTAATACATGAGATTTTGATGATTTTTTTAAAAGCAATCTTTCATTTTTCATTTAAAAACATTAACATGGCAGCACCATATACTACACTTTCTTGTTCCAAGCTGCTGTTATAATTACAGTGTTACCGAGATGAGTAAAGACAGTATGGCAAGTGATGTAGACGACTAATTCTGGATGAAAGTGGGGCATTGTCAGAATGACCCCAGAACCGTGTCATCCTCTGAAAATAGCCCAGGGACTCTGAAAATGTGGAGTACGGAAAGAAGACACACTCAAGCCAGCGATGACAGTCTGCTGATGGCTCAGACAGGAGCATCTCAAAGCCTCTCTCAAGAGACCCAAATAGAAACCTTTTAGTGAATTAAAGCATGACCTTTTAGATTCGGTTTTTCAAAAGGCACAATATTTACAGCTATGTAACGAACACCGTAAACTCTGGATAAAGTGCACCGCCCAATACATCCTCCTACTGTACTTCACAACAAAACATTGTTTCTAGGCTCCAGATGCAAGACCAGTGTGTAAATACTGCAATGCACATTTGATCCAAACAGTCAGTATCTGTTTTGAAACTTTAAAGGTGCAATGTGTAGGATTTAGTAGCTGTGCAACCTACAGGTTATGCATTGCAGCCGACCGGATGACTAAGAGGACAGGTAAAGCTACGGTGGCCTACAGGTGCCACAAAAGCCTTAAAGGCCCACTCTAGTGCTCCAGGGTTTTGGTTCGTCCATTCTGAGCCACTGCGGAAATATGGCAGCACAGCTCTGCACGCTCTGCGCAGGAGGGCTCTCTTCCTAAGCTGATTATACATTAATGTGATATTTTATTCTTGCTGATAGATTACCCTAAATCCTACATACTGCGCCATAAAAAGGGCCCTTCATCAAACATTCCTTAGTTTAATGTACTATAATTATAGCACTGATAATTTAATGTGGCAATGATCTTCCAGTGGGTGACAAATTATGTTATGGTAAACTGCATAAATATACAAATAGATAGAATGCTTACATCTGATACCATGTGCAACAAAAAAAAAAAAAAACATTGATACCTTTTCTTCTGCCTTCAGTAAGTGATTTGGCAGCGCTGAAGCTCTTACATGAGTGTAATTATTAAACTTTGTCAAAAAAGCCATTATCAAATGTGATACAAGGTCGGGTGTTGCCTATCAAAAAGGGAAGTAGAAAGGGTGCCTGCAGGAGACGCCAACAGTGATATGCCATAGAAAACAGCAGGCTCTCCTTACTGAATCTGTACTTCACGTAGAGGGGCCTTGAAAATGACATTCCATCAAAGAGCTTGAGAATTTTTAAAAGACGAGATCTGTCAGTATGACGGACATGGCATTCATCAAGAAACACGGATGTCTGAAGTGAAAGTTACAGTGGGTGAATGGTTAGTTACACTTGTGGGTGTCTATGTCAAATATGTTGTACAGCGTAACATGAAATTTAAAAATCTTCACAAAGCTGGTTAGTGTGAGAGGGTTAAAATAGGCTTTGCAACAAGTCAGTGTGTCAGTGATCGCCGCAAAATACTTTCTGTTAAAATAAAACAAAACAATCATAGCAAGTGAAAAACATTGATAGCTGATAAGAAAACTCTTCAAAGATCATCACAGTTCTGTTTGTCCTCATTTTGGTGGTCTCTTTGAACTGTTGTTTATTTGTTTATCGTCTGTTTGTTGGGCGTCTTGTGGTGAAGTCTTTGTGCTTATTCTTGCTGTAATGTCCTGATCTGGAGCAATAAAGCCCAGAGGATCAGAAGAACCGCACATGCATGCACACACACGCACGCACACGCACGCACACACGCACACGCACGCACACGCGCACACACACACACACACACACACACACACACACACTCACACACACACAAACAAAGAATCTCTCATACAGTGTAACTGACTTGACAAGACTTCTCAATGCCCTCCAGAGTAGGGGGGCATGAGGGTTTGCAGGGCCCCACACGGCCCCTTGGTGGTAGGCACAAGGAGCCTTTTTGAACACCATTCCTGTAGGCGGAGGAGGGGCGGGGAGGTGCTACTCACAGGCCAGCTTACTGTCAAAGCTGGAGAGTGCAATTGCGAAAGCCTGAAGGGCACACATGGGGTAGTTGTAGTCCATCGTGAAGACGTCCTCAGCCACACGGCCAAACTGCATTACTATGTAGTCGGCTGCGTAAGAAAGGAGCGTGTTGATACACAGTTCACAGATAAAGAGCTGAAGATTCCAGCTTCAGATTGTATAAACCCTGCCACATGTTTGAGACAGTCACGTTCTGAACCAGCTGATACTAATGGGCAAACAAATCATCAGACAGGTAGATCAGCTAATTGCTGAAACCACCTGTGGTAAGTGCACTGCACAGGTAGAAGAAAGACATGGCAGAGGTTTTACTGTCTGAAGCCAAGATCTCCACCTTTGACTGTATTAACCAAGAATAGTTGGATTATTAACATAAATGATTGGCATAATTTTGTATAATTGGCATTTTAAAGGATGGCTCATCATAAAAATATAACCTGGCCCACAAGGTCTATGGCATATAAGGTCTATGTGTGTGTGATTATGATCAAAACCCTCAGTGGTTTGTGCTTCTGAATAAGATAACTGTTAGTGTTTTATTTTAACTCTTTATATTAACTGTTAGTGTTATTATTATTATTATTATTATTATTATTATTATTATTATTGTGTCATTATAATAGTTGGCCCTCACACATGTTCACCTCGCCAAATCCGGCCCCCCTGGCAAAAAGTTTTGACACCCCTGGTTTATGCAAACACTCACGGTCATTGTCATGGATGATCTGAAAGTTCTTGACGGAAGCCTGCGTCACCCTGCCGTGGAAGTTGAGGACGTAGGACTGTGTGTCGTCGTTCCACACGGGGGTCTTGTTGTGCAGTTCGATCACGCTCTCTGTGTTCTTGTTCTGCCATCGCGCCAGCAGGGTTTCATGGTCCTGCCGAGCATTAGCATAGGAGACAGATGTGAGCTGGGATTAGCCTTCCATTAATGCCTCAGCACTCCGACGCTACCGCATGCACATCCATTAGGGACAACAAGCCAAGCAGTGCATTAGTAAGGAAGAAAACATTTAGCCTAAACTGAAGGATCTTGAGATAGCACTGTAGCACTGTAAGGAAAAACAACAAATGTTATATTATACATTTTATCCATAGTGTATCATAGTCTTAGCCATATTACACATATGTCATAAATATCTATATAATATCTATATAATATCAAATATATTTGATTATCCATTATTCTATATCTTCTACACAACTTTTATGTTTTCCTATTTTTTTCCTCATGGGACTTCTATGGAATACTTGCACTCACATTCCGTGGTCTGATAGACACTCTCTCATGGTCCATGTTCATTCCTGGAATGATGACACTCATTTTACGAGGGCCTTTGAACCCTAAAACGTTGGTTTCCTGTCAAGGAAAGGCATCGTCAAGATGAATGACCCAGATATGTCTTTAATCTCTCTAAAAGGCCCTGGCCCATTCATGTTATGGCGTAAATAAATCCTATGCAGTGCAAAGATAAGCCCGTGCAATACCTTGAAATACCACTAGATAACTCGCCGGCGCTGTACCTCTAGTCACCACCAGGTGTCTCTGTTTTCCACCCAATAAGCTCTCGCAGTGTACTGATTCTACTGTTGCTGAGGTAAATGTGTCGTAAACCCAGCTACTGCACCTGGGGCAGGGTCCAAACTGTTGTTTTTTTTGCTGCACGCATGCCCTTCAGTCCAAATTCCACTCTTGCATTATTCCTGACAACAAAATTAGCATGTGTGGCACACACACACACACACACACCAGTGCTTCAGTGCTTGTTTTGTGCATGTGTGCAGCAGACGCCAGCAGAATGTCAGCCCTATCATGTTGCCTGTCCTCTGTGCTCCTTGTGCTGTAATGAAAGAGTGCTGTGCAGCGGGGGGTCTGTCTGACTTACGTAGCAGATGGCCGCCAGCTCCTGCCGCAGGTTGCTGGCCTCTAAGCTGGAGGTGGTCTTCACAGGATTCATGCCGCTGTCGTACACTGTAAACTTGGTGCCCATGAGGTTTGACCTGGAAGGGGGAGCGTTTCGTTCGTGCTTAAATGGGGCTCACAGGTACTGTACATCGTTAAAAATGTGCACTATTCTTCTACCTTTTCTAACACGTAGACACACACACACACACACACATGTACACACGCAAACACACACACGCACATAAATACACTCGCACGCAAGGGCACACACACACACAAGTGCCCACTTACACACAAGTGCACGCACAGACAAACACACACACACACACACACACTATAAGACCCACCCACAAGGTCTTCCTTTCTCCTATAGATAATGAGAAGGCAAATAATAGAACTAATTGCCCTTACAACAACGTATCTTTTTAAACTTTGCAGCACTGACATTAATGATTAATTACTGTCTTTTACTTTGGTGCAACAGTTTTAAAAATGAACACAATAAATGCGGTGAAGCCACATTAATCATGGACTGGTAAATTGAAAAAATCATTAGCAGACATAACAACGAATCAGGAACATTTTAAATCTCCTTGAGCCATTATTGAAGTTAGCGGGAAAAAGCAATCAGAGAGCCACTGCAAGGCCCTTTACAAGATAAGGCACTTAAAGATCAATTTAAGTTGCGCCTCAAGGTAGCAGGCAATAAGCCTGGAAAAGAGCAATGTAAAGGTCAGACCAATGCTGCTGCCCGCCCGTGCTGACAGGTGAGATATTTGCTGTTTCTCTGTTTAGGGACCAATCAGTTTACAGACAGGAACTGTGACCACACACATTAGGCAGGACCGATCACAATGCCCTACACTGTGACAATGGACACACACAAACACACTGCCACCTAATCGCACAACTTCCACATGGCACAAACAAGCATCTTTTGTTCACTATCTGCTGATCCCGATTCTCTTCACATCTCAACCAGGCATGCACACACACACACACACACACACACACACACACACACACACACACACACACACACACACACACGTGCAGCTGTTATTATTGTTGTCTGCTGTCACACAGGTGTTTGGCAAGAACATGTCCACACACGTCTGCTGTGAACCCAACCACCCTCCATCCTAGGGGTGGGTGTTGGCAAGGAGTTCATGATACCATACATATACGATACGATACAGCTCTGGAAAAAATAAGAGACCACTGTAAAATGATCAGTTTCTCTGATTTAACTATTTATAGGTACACAGTATGTGTGAGTAAAGTGAACCTTTTTTGTTTAATTCCGTAAACTACTGACAACATTTTTCCCAAATTCCAAATTCAACTGACGCTGGAAAAGAATATATTGTGAAAATGTAAAAATAGAGCTGAATTACCAGTTGCTGTTTATGATCTGGACAGTCTTACATCTTATAAAAACTGGATTAAATCAACATAGCTCAGAGTAACTCTATTTATAACTGAATTTATTTTAATATGCCATTAAAAACTAAACATCTGCAGGTAGCTGCTAAACTGAACAAACTGAACCAGTGGACACACTGAGGCCAAAAATATAAAGTGCATAGGATTTTGAAAAACAATGTTTTTTCAGTCAGAAATCAATAAAGTATATTGGGAAAAGAAGTATTGCGATATCGACATTTTTGCACACCCCTGCTCCATCCAGATGTGCGACCAGGAACCCCGCCGTTAGAGATGGTATTTTAGCAAGAGTGACCACATCTGTCTGATAAAACAGCTCCCACTCTTTCTCTCTCTCTCTCTCTCTATCTCTCCCTCTTACTCTGTCTCCATCTCTCTCTGTCTTTCCCTCTCCTTTCCTCTGTCTCTGTTTCTCTCCCTCTCTCTCCCTCTGTCTCTTTCTCTCTCCCACCCTGTTCTCTCTGCGGTGACACATCTGCAAGCTGCTGCCACTGACGGGGGGCACAATCACACGCTCGCGATTGGATTTCTCAGGGTGGCGCACGTTGGCTTTGCACCGCTGTGCTGTGCATGCCCGTTCCCCCACCAGTGTTATTCTAATAAACAGCAGATCTGCATGCCACATGGCTGCTCCTCAGACACTCAAAATGGGTCACGTCGTTCTGAGCGTGAGCTTCGGAGCCGAGCAGAACGCACCTCAGTTTTCCGATGAAGCTCTCTCCTCCTCGAGACAGATCCGTGGGATCGATGGAAATGAGGTAATTAGATGTTTTGCTCTTCTTTCGCTTCCGTCCAGCCAAGAGGAAGACCTACGGCAAGCCAGTGGGTGTAGTTACAAAAGCAGCAACATCACTCATCATCAGTAACAGCAACACATCACCCAAGGGCTAATGGCCTTGTTGGACTCTGAGAAAGCTTCTCTCACAACGTGCTGTCGTGCTGTAATTAAGCACACCGTTTGTCCACCAGGTTTCCCCTGCCCTCATTCTGCAGTGTATTTTGTATGGCGAGATACAACACAATAGTGTGCTGCTGCTGCTGCTGCTGCATGGTCATCTTCAAACAAACCGTTCGAGGTCCATTTCGAGATCCCTGACATCACCCCTCAATGTTTCTCCATACAGATATAACTTACTGGAACTTCCTAGTTTCCTTTTGAGTCATCTATTGACACAGCATTTGATACAGTGCAGCAGGCTATAGGATAGGACGGTTGGGACATGCCAATGAGTTGCAATGAGCCATTGATGATGGGAAAAGCTGTTCCTGTGCTTATGAAGTACTGTCAGAAATGTATGGTCCATTTCTAGCACGACAACGTATAACACTTAGTAATGTAATACAAACATTTGCCACCAGAAAAAAAACATTACTTTCAAAACAAGAATGATATACTGTAGTCAAAATTATGGTAATGCCTCTAAGATTTACAGTCTGAAAGTTTTGCGTATAATTAGTATCATGTTTTTACCAATCTTGACCATTTTTTTGTGTATTATGTCTGTTATATTCACACATACAATAATGACAAGCAGGTATAAACAGGAATCTCTGGGCAGGTCTGGGTTCTTACACTGTGTTATTCTGGAGTTTTTGTGAGCTATCTAATAGGCAATGGAATGCACAAGGTTAGAGACATTCTTTTGTGGGAGGAATCTGAGTTAAACCTGAGTTAGTCTAATGTGCCCTCTGAAGTGGTAGCCTATGTTACCTCTGGTTTTATGTCTCACACTTAGTGAAAGCGAACAAAAGTACAACACTGCTTGCTAAATGGACAAGCCACTTTCATGATCTTTAATAATTGTCAGTCAGACCTTCATCAGAGTCAGTGTGAATGTCTGTAAGGTTGAGGGATGATTGTAACTCAATTACGTTACTGCAAGATATGTCTGGCATTTTTTGACATCACTTTGAAATGTTCATCATACTTATGCAATCTTTCTTAAGATATAACTCTCTCCCAGTGCACTGAATTAGCATGCTTAAGATAAGATACTTAGTTGAGAATGCCTAAACTTAGGCTTTCTGTCAGGGATCCCACAGCTTATGTAATATTAAATTTAACATTTTCGAAGTCCAGTTCCCATAAATTATAGGACCAAATGTGGTAACACTGTTTAGAATAGGAGATTCTAAGATTAGTAAGCTAATGAATAGAAGCTTGCTTTTGATTGAGCACTACACCCTGCGTCTCCATTATTCTGTGGCAGGCCCGCTGACAGTCTTGGCTGGGCCCGGGACAAGATAATGGGCCCCCCTCCCCATATTCTATGATTTAAGGAGGGACCAGTTCTGGGGTCCCCCTTTCCCTGGGCCCAGGACAAGAGACCCGTTTGCCCCCCCCCCCCCACCGGCGGGCCTGCTCTGTGGTATGGAAAAAAACTGACCACTGGCTCAAATGAGAACCATGTTTTGGAGGTTTTTCATGCCTAAAGGGGTGGGGTACCTTCTTGCCATCTTCCCGTTCCAAGTGGAGGTAGTAGGTGGGGTACATGCCCCGGTCCATGCCCTTCTTGTCGCGGGTGATCCTGCACTTCACCGTGATGCCCTGGGGGGCCGGCCGCAGGGTAAACTCCTCCAGGTCGTCCACGTCGATGGCCGGCTCGTTCACCAGTGGGGTGGATGCGGACGCAGCCTCCTGGGAAACCAGGAAAAGAAACACGAGGAGGATGTTCAGTTGCTCACCAGGATAAACAGAAACACTCACAGGTACTATGGCCTTCTATATATGTACAATCGCAATGAAAGACAAACTTTTTTTTTTTCTCCCTTCAGTTCAGTGAATGTTGTACGAATGCAGATGTGTGCAATATGTTTGATCTGTTTTTGCAATGTGTATTATATGTATGCTACTGTATGCTGCTATGCTTAATTTCCTTCGGGATCAATAAAGTAACTCTACTCTACTCTACATAAAATAGACAGGAAAACATAAATATTAATAACTGAATTATACACGCAAACATTTTGTCATTAACATCCTTTACTTTCTTTTATATTGTAGAACACATAATATATTGCACACTGCTTTATGCTACATGCAGTATTCAAATATTTGCATACATTAACAAACCAGCATTTCAAGTAACATCCCTTTTCTGCATTTCACATTCAACCCTCTGAGACCTCACGCCCTGATTTTGGTATATCATTACAACTATTACATGACACTGCTGTTACCTGCCAATGTGACTGTGTGCTGTCATACCGGAGCAGCACTAATAACTACGGTACATCTGGAATATTTGCTCGGTGTCTCAGTTGTCAGTGCCTCGTTTTGAATGTTGTGGCCTTTGTTGTGCTACTGGTGGAGTGTGGAGTTTCTTCGAGCTGTTTTAATGGTTTAATAATAGCGTAATCTTCATGCTTCGTCTGAGGGCACCTACCACTTCCATTGTTAGCCTTCTGGGACAAATGGTAAAACATAGTTAAGTTCTGAATGCAACAGGCTAACTCAATTTTGCTCCTCAGCAAACATACCAACTCGGTATGATGTTTTAACATGCCAATTTTCATTTTACACCGAATTTCTCCTTTAACTGTTTTTTTTCCTGAATAGTTAGATGGCTCCACATCCACAGTTTAAAAACACTATCTAACATGTACACTATCTATTTCATGTAGTAACTAAAAAAAAAACTCTTTAGCCAGGTGAGTAAGCCAGTCACTGAGATCACCTGCCTTAGGTGCACAGGTAGAAATAATAATAATAATAATAATAATAATAATAATAATCTTCAATTGTATACCACAATTCATACAAGATGCAGCCCAAAATGCTGCAACAGTTTGGCAAGAAAAACATCAGACACAATTTCTTGAGGTCTAGTGGGGCTCTGTCGAGTTGCTAGTGTCCCCAGGGAGCGACAGGGGTAAGGAAAAACTCCCTGTTTGTTTGACTTGTCTAGTTTTACGAAGACACCTCAGGCAAAACCATGGGGTGGGATAAGGCTTTTACTATCTGAAGCTGGAGTTCTACCTCTTTCCAAATATGTCTCTATATATCTCTGAACACAGCCAGACACTTGTAACAGAACTCCTAGTGATGTTCTGCACTAGTTCTTCCACAAGACACAGCCCAGTAGCACAGACCCTTTAGATTCTACTCTCTCCACCCTCCAGTAATGCCCTAACTGGGAAGTCTGGCCTCATCCCATTTTCACAGAGATAATGAACGAGTGCTTTTCCCATCAAATGAAGAGGCAAAACAATAATCTCTAGAAGTAAGATTAAATATAGTCCAACATAAAACACATGAGCCCACACATATTTTTTGAAGTCACACTCTCAGACACACTCTCTCTCACACACACACGCACACACACACTCTCACTCTCTCTCTCTCTCTGTCTGCTCTACTAGGGACTGTGTATTCATTATCACTTTCCATTTTTAAAGCAGGCAGGCAGGAAGCAGGGAGCGGGCCATGGAGAGCCATCTGCGCTCTAACAGAGGGGGGCTTCTTGCCAGGGGAAGTGCTCATGATCGGCCACCATCCAGCACTCTTAATTGGGTGGGGGAGTTGGGGGATGGGGGATGGAGGATGGTGTGGTGAGGGTTAGGGTAACAGTGAGGTTGGGTGGGTGGGTGCTGTTCACTGCCAGCAGACACCCTAGCTAATGGTACCTCTGTGCCCAGAGCTGTGTCACTGTGTGTCACTGTGTGTGTGTGTGTGTGTGTGTGTGTGTGTGTGTGTGTGTGTGTGTGTGTGTGTGTGTGTGTGTGTGTGTGTGTGTGTGTGTGTGTGTGTGTGTGTGTGTGTGTATGTATGCACATTGTGAGTGTGTTTGTGTTTTTGTGTGTGGGCATGTGTGCACATGGTGTACCGTATGTGTGTGTGTGTGTGTGTTCTGTGTGTGTGTATGCATGTATTTGTGTGTGTGTGTGTGTGTGTGTGTGTGTGTGTGTGTGTGTGTGTGTGTGTGTGTGTGTGTGTGTGTGTGTGTGTGTGTGTATGTGTGATGGGGAGGGGGTTAAATGTGAGGGAAGAGTGTTCCTGTGATGGGCTGTGAGCAGGTGTGCTGTTAAGGTACAGACAGGTGGAGGTCCGTGCCAACCACTGCACCTTTCATATGGCCTCCACTAACGGCAAGTGAAAAATGACGGACTCTCTCTTTTTTTCCTCCCTCTCTCTATCTCCCTCCCTCTTTCTCTCCATCCCTCCTCTCTCACTTTTCACCTCTCTCTTTCTTTCTCTCTCTGTCTCTCTCCCCCTCTCTCTTTCCCTCTCACTTTTCATTTTTCTCTCTCTGTCTCTCTCTCTCTGTCTCTCTCTCATTTTCCATCTCTCCCTCTCTCTCCCCCCTTTCTGACTTCCCATCTCTCTCTCTCTGTCTCTCTCTCTCTCTGTGTCTCTCTCTCTGTCTCTCTCTATCCCTCTCACTTTTCATCTCTCTCTGTCTCTCTCACTTTCCATCTCTCCCTCTCTCTCCCCTCTCTCTGACTTTCCATCTCTCTCTCTCTCTCTCTCTCTCTCTCTCTCTCCATCTCTCTCTCTCTCTCTTTCTGTCCTTCTCCCTCTCTCTCTCAGATGAAATATGCATGTGATATAATAACCTCTGACGGGGAGACGGGGCTCGAGGCCTTCACCTTGGCAGGGCCCGTACATTCTGGGTATTTTTGAGCAAAAAAAAAAAAAGGTAATCTGCAGCGAACAAAAATATATATATTTCCGAACCGGCCGCAGGCTACCATGTCAGGTTTGCCATTAACTTCCAAGTCACTGCCACTAGATCTGCAGCGGATAGTGCGGCTAGTGCATCACCGAGGGTCTGATGGCCAGGGACACATAATGAGTGTGACACAAGATGGGACAAGTGTGAGATGTAAGGGAACACAGGACGCATGAAGGGGTCCCCAGTGGAGCCTTGATGCAGAGTGACAGCACGATGGACAGAACAAAAGAAGAGCGATAAAAAGAAGAAAAAGACATGAGCGCTTAGAGCTGTGCAGTCAGCTACAGGAAGGGATGCTCTAGCCATGTTAAGTAGTGACATTTAGGCTGACCACAGACGTCTCAAGGGGGGAGACATGCATTAGTGCTTGGAGAGTGAAAAACAGTCAGCATGGGTCCTCTAAAGTGTGTGTGTATGTGTGTGTGTGTGTGTGTGTGTGTGTGTGTGTGTGTGTGTGTGTGTGTGTGTGAATCTGTGTGTGTGTGTTTGTGAATCTGTGTGTGTGTACTATAAGTGTATGTGAATGGGGAGCATGTTTGTTTGTGTGTGTGCATGTGTGTATGTATGTGTTTGTGTGTGTACGTGTGTGTGTGTGTTTGTGTGTGTGTGTGTGTGTGTGTCCTATAGGTCCATACAAATGGGGTGCATGTTTATTTGTGTGTGTGCATGTGTGTATGTTTGTGTGTGTGTGTGTTGTTTGTATGTGTGTGTCGTGTGTGTGTGTGTGTGTGTATGTGTGCTATAGGTGCATACAAATGGGGTGCATGTTTGTTTGTCTGTGTGCATGTGTGTATGTTTGTGTTTGTGTGTTTGTGTGTGTGTGTGTGTGTGTGTGTGTGTGTGTGTGTGTGTGTGTGTGTGTGTGTTGTTTGTATGTGTGTGTCTTGTGTGTGTGTATGTGTATGTGTGCTATAGGTGCATACGAATGGGGTGCATGTATGTTTGTGTGTGCATGTGTGTATGTTTGTGTTTGTGTGTGTGTGTGTTGTTTGTATGTGTGTCTTATGTGTGTGTATGTGTTCTATAGGTGCATACAAATGGGGTGCATGTTTGTTTGTGTGTGTGCATGTGTGTATGTTTGTGTTTGTGTGTGTGTGTGTGTGTGTGTGTGTGTGTGTGTTGTTTGTATGTGTGTGTATGTGTGTGTGTATGTGTATGTGTATGTGTGACATACAGAGGCCCACACAGGTAGAAGTGACACCTCCTGTGTTCAGAAATCAATGGGCTGAGCAAACACACGGCATCACTCCCCACCTTGCTGGACTTCTTGCTGCTGGCTGAGCCGGGCCTCGTGTTGCTGTTGAGCTGCGAGGAGCTCGAGCTGACTTCATCCTCATCGTCCTCCTCTTCGTCAAAGTTCATGCTGCTCGAAATCCCTTTCAAAGCAAAACAGTAAACAGTAAACAAAAACGGTTGCCCTACAGATGTCATTTTGGAGAACAGAGGGGCACCGAACACTGCTGGCATGCTCGAGCACAGATAAACAAAAACAACAACAAAAGCAATAGTGCCATCAAGGACATGGCAACATTAAAATCCCTGTAGTGGGCTTTATTTAGCTGACTCATAATGAGGCCTCTTCGCGGCAGGCCTCTGTGAGTACATCTATGCAGTCCCAATGTTAGCCTCCTCTCCTCTCCTCTCCTCTCCTCTCCCCTCCTCTCCTCTCTTCTCCTCTATTCTACTCTCTACTCCTCTCCTCTCCTGTCCTCTATTCTACTCTCTACTCCTCTCCTCTCCTCTCCTCTATTCTACTCTCCACTCCTCTCCTCTCCGCTCCTCTCCTCTCCACTCCTCTCCTGTCCTCTATTCTACTCTACTCTCCTCTCCTCTCCTCTCCCCTCCTCTCTTCCCCTCTCCTCTCCTCTCCTCTCCTCTCTTCTCCTCTCCATTCCACTCCTCCACTCCACTCCTTTCCTATCCTCTCGTTTCATCTCCTCTCGTCTCCCTTCTTTTCCTCTTTTTTCATCTCCTCTCTTCCTCTCCTCTTTTCTTTCCTTCTCCCCTCACCTTTTTTCTCCTCTCCTCTCCCCTTTTCTCCTCTCCGTTCATTTCCTCTTTTTTCCTCTCCTCTCCTCTATTCTTTTCTTCTCTCCTCTCATCTTTGTTTCCTCTCCTCTCCTCTGCTCACCTCAGCTCTCATCTTTTTTCCCTCTCCTCTCCTCTGCTCACCTCTCCTCTCCTCTCATCTTTCTTCCTCTCCTCTCCTCTGCTCACCTCACCTCTCTTCTCTGTCTGCTCAGACAACGAGGGTGGTGATCTCTAAGGGTGACGCCATGTTCTTCAGGCTGCTCTGCCCCGTGGGAACACTGGGACACTTCCTCCCCGCACACTTCCTGCCAACAGTCACCGAGGGCAGAGCGCCAGGAAGCTGACTACAATGTATCTTTGGGACACACGTTTGAATTACGGGGGCTTGGGGTGAAAGAGAGAGAAAGAGAGAGAGGGACACTGAAAGAAAGAGTGAGTGAGAGAAACAGAGATATAAAGAGAGAGAAGAAGAGTGGAAATAGAGAGATTGAGGACTAAGGACTGAGAGAGAGAGGGAGAGAGAGAGAGAGAGAGAAAGAGGAAAGAGTGAGAGAGAAACAGTGAGTGAGAGAAAGCAAGAGAGAAGAGAGGGACAGTTATAAAGGGAGAGAGACAAAATGAGAGAGAGAAAGAGAGAGAGAGAGAAAGAGAGAGAGTTATGGAGAGACTAGGTGGAGGGGTGATTCTCTAGAGTGGTGTTAACTAGGTTACGGTGTTATTTAAGCATGTTGCTTAATATATTTTAGATGAAGACCTTATTTGGTAAGCATGATTTGACTGAGTGGAAGTTAATTAGCTGCTATCTTTTTCACACTGACATTCAGAAAATGGAGGTTTATTGCCTGTGATAATCCAGGGCCATTATCATTAGCCTTCCTTTGTTTGTGTGGGCAGTGTGGGGTTGCAGTGCACTCACTGGGAAATATATCCACACACAAACACACAAACACACACACACACACACACACACACACACACACACACACACACACACACACACACTAACACACATGTACACACAAAACAATTACCTAATCAAGAGACCCACAGGTCCCACATACAATCAGTGCCTCTCTTTGCTCAAGTGATTCATGACACACCGTCATCAGAACAGCTGAAAGCACACCATGTCATAAACACAGCACAGCACAGCACAGCACAGCACATCAGCACATCAAAACACAGCACTGCACAGCACAGCACAATAAACCAATTTGCAACGACTCAATTCCAGTTCGGCTAAGGCCACCAATGGGCCAAAAACGGGTTTCCGGGGCAGACATCCAGCTCCAGGCCGGTACCTTTCTTCAGCATGGTGACCCGCAGGTCCTGCTTGCTGTGGTGATGTGTGCTGCTGCTGACGCTGTCACTCTCGGCCTCGTCCGAGGACAAGTGGCCCACCGTCAGGATCTGGATCTGGCTCCCTAGGTCCTGTGCCTCGTCCTGGAAGGCAGCCGGACCGTCGATGCCTGCAGGAGCCACAAGCCCCACCACCACATCCGCCAGTCAGACCAACGGCAAACCAAAACAACAGCAGCAGCACAGCAAAAGAGGACAGGAGCTGGATAAACACAGGTCCGATGCATATACATGCTGGATAAACACAGGTCCGATGCATATACATGCTGGATAAACACAGGTCTGATGCATATACATGCTGGATAAACACAGGTCCGATGCATATACATGCTGGATAAACACAGGTCTGATGCATATACGTGCTGGATAAACACAGGTCTGATGCATATACATGCTGGATAAACACAGGTCTGATGCATATACATGCTGGATAAACACAGGTCCGGTGCATATACATGCTGGACAAATCCAGTTAGATGTGCACTGTTCATGCACATGCACACAACTGCACCTGCAAGACACGCATACACACGTGCATGCATGCACATACGAACACACACACACACACACACACACACACGCACACACAAACTGCCATGCATGAACAACTCAAGCATGTCTTCGGCCATAGATGTGCAAATACTTATCTGGGTTTCTACAATGAATCATCCTATGCATCTGGGAGTTAAATTGCATGCACACTCATCTCATTCACTGACACGACCACATCCTCCACTCCACGCCTCTCACAGCCCCTCAACAACACACAGGCGCCACACAAGAGGCTCTAGAGTCGCTGAACAAAAGGCTCCTTGGTAACCACGGCTATTATGGCCGCTGCTAAAACAGAAGCTTTTACTTTGAAGCCATAAATATCGTGAATTTCATTACTAGGTTTCTTTCTTTTTGTTTTTTTGCTTGTATATTCTTCCACCACGATGCTTGTGTCGCTCATTCACTCAGGGGGCAATCGTGTGAGGGAACATGCATGCCCTGTGCGCCCATGTAATCTCCTCAGCGGCCCACTCGTCATCACGCCAACCAGCGCCACAAGCCTAATATCTCCTCCTCGTCCAGCCCCCTCTCCACTCTGCCCCACCCCCAGCCTGCCCCTCCAATTTCTCCCCTACTGTGTCTTGCTCACATTTCTAATGAATGACATGACAATGACACCATGACAGACGATGCGCGATGCACGGGCACACAGTGACAGAGGCGCTTTTAAAGGAGAACTTTGGTGTAAATCAATCCATAGCCTTGTTGTTCAAGCGCACCGAATGCTGTTGGTGGGAAAAACAACGGGAACATTTGATGCAACATAGACCGAATAATAAACTGGTAACTAACAATAACGAATGGCCAATAGAGACTAACTTTCAGTTTCATTTCCTTACGCCCCATTCAGTCAGCGTTAGCTACTAGCTCATTATTCGGTCTATGTTGCATCAAAGTTTCTTGTTCTTTTTCCTACCAACAGCACTCTATGACCCCAAACAACAGGGCTATGGATTGATTCACACTGAACTTCTCCTGTAATGTTGCCCAGGACAATTAGACATTGATCTGTTTTTCCCATCCTGTGCTTTTAATGTGACAAGTTAGTAATGACAATGATTATTTTGGTTAAAAACAGATGCAGCGCCACTTGCAGCAGTGGATGGATACGGCCATGGCTCAAGGGGTAATAAGCCTCTATAAACACATGGTCTCGGGTACCACAGGAGGCTGGGATTGTCCTGACGAGGACATGAAGCATTATTACCCCCACGGAGTTCATCACAGATGATGGAGTTAAAGAAGGATTGAGAGAAATAAGGAGAGAGAAATGATGGTGGCATGTGTGTGTGTATGCGTGTGTGTGTGTGTGTGTGTGTGTGTGTGTGTGTGTGTGTCTGTGTGTCTGTGTGTGTGTGTGTGTGTGTGTGTGTGAATGAGGCAGTGGAAAGCTTAAAATAACAATGACATTTGCCAAGGTTGGAAGATCTGAAGAGAATAAATCATGGTGACAAACAGCGCATCATATAGATTAGCTGTGTTTTGTCAAACAATTCAGTGTGAACTTACTGAGGGAAAAAGGTAAACATCTGATTTGTTTTTTTTTTTTTGGAGAAAAGCAATCATTACTTTTCTGGTGTGTTAACAAATGAGATTTCCCCAAGCAGCTGTGGACTAGGTGAGAATTTTCTCTGCATGACGACCAAACAGGAAAAGTCTGGTGGTAAGACATCCACAGCAAAATTGTGTGCTGTTTTATCTTGTTCCTTCCTAATGGCACACTAAGTGAAGCGCAGAGCCATTCTGAGCAAGGATATCGCCTGCTGTTGTTGTCTTGCTTGGGTCTGGGGTTTGGCATCGTCACGAGAGCCGTGCCTGCTGGCGTAATTAGGGCATTTTTTTATTTGTTTGTTTACTCTGTTACTTCCAGAGGGCAGAGTTGGCATGGGCCCTGGTGCTGCCAAAGGCAGCCGCTCTCCCTCTCTGCCAGCCTGGCTTCGTCAGCATTAACATGCCACCCACCAGTGTAAGTGGCATCCCTCGTGCCACGTGCGTCCTGCAGGGGGGAGATCTGAGGGGCAGCATTAAAAGGTGAGCACTGAAAGGTGAAAAGATGGGAGGATTGGAGGATCGGAGCAAGAATGAGAGGGCGATGAGCACCAACAGAAAGGAAGATGAAGGCTATGGAGATGTGTAGAGCTCAAAAAAACAATGGAGCATATGATCTGCCTTGATGACAGGGAGTCTTATTCTCTCAAAACTGTGTCACGCTGAGCCTGTTCTCTCTAATTAGGAGAGTGCAGACACTCTCCAGTTGTCTCTACCAGCACAGCCTACAATATGGGGGTAGGATAGAGAGGGACCCTGAACACTCTGAAGCTGTTTCTGAGCCTCTCTGCAAGCACTGTACTGTATGTGTGATCATGCACATTCCAGCATGCAAGGACTTCGCACTGCGACAGCGGTCACAACCACGGCGCGCATTCACACTCAGTCATGCGTCACGTCGTGCTGACGTGCCCAGCTTGATGTGGCCACGAGATGTGTTCCTGACTGCCACTGCACCCCCCACCCTACCCCACCCCACCACACCCCACCCCACTTCTCTCCTCTCTGCACCAGGACTCTGCACGCAGAGGAGGCAGAAGAACCAGGTCAGTGTGTGCGGAGAAGAATCCCCAGACATGCCGCATGAGTGTTCGGGTACCACCCGACCGCCGCCCGCCCAACCGCCACTCGCCCATCTGACCTCCAGGTGCCACACTGAGGGACAGAGGGAGCAAGGCATGCTGGGATGGTGGCGGGTGGTGGCAGGCGGCTGTCGGAGAGCGGGTGTGCGGGCGGGCAGGCAGGAGGGCGACGGTGAGAGGCGAAGGCTTGGCAGGAGCGTCGCCGCTTGGCTGACCTTTGTGCTTCCCCTTCCTCTCCTTCTTGCCGCTGCCGGTCTGCGGGGTGGAGCCGCTGGCCTTGGCCTTTTTGGCGGAGCGCGGCGGCTCGGCGAGCGCCTTTACCTCCTCCTGCTCGGCCTCTTGCACTGCACGCCAGCAGGGGCCAGGGTGGGCCGGGGCCGGGGCGGGGCCGGGCAAGGCGGGGCAGGCAAGGCATTGATGGCACGGCACAGAAGAACAGAGAAGACAAACCAGGAGAGGGAAGGAGACAGGAGGAAAGGACGTGTGACAGAGGGAGAAGGAGAGAGAGAAAGAGAGAAAGAGAGAGAAAGAGAGAGGGAGGGGGGTGGTTAAAAAGTAGTTAGAAAAAGTGGGAGTGAACAGAGGCACATTTAACAGTGGTCAGCAGCATCAGACCCACAACAACCCTTTCTGTGTGTGTGTGTGTGTGTGTGTGTGTGTCTGTAAGAGAGAGACAGAGACAGGGAGAGAGAGAGAGAGAGGGAGATCAAGCCTCCCTGCAGGGGGGTAGCCAGAAATCATAAAACGGGTGGGCCCAGAAAAAAATTAGGTGGGCCTGTCAAAAAACACATAGGTTATTTTATTACTAAAACGGTCAACTGAACTTCTAGAACCTTCTGATTGGGTGGGCCTGATTGACGAGAGGGTGGGCACAGGCCCACCCCAGCCCATCCGTGGGTATGCGTATGCTTCGTCTTATGCCACACCAGTCATGGTGCTGCCAGCTCTGGGGAACACGAAAGGCATTATGCACGCACAGAGCTATGTCTCCTACACACCCCTCCACATCAAAGCCCGCTCTTGATGTTTTTACTCACGTACTCATCGCACAAGACCTTGAGATTCAAGGCTTTGATAGGAAACACTTTTTTCTTCCCTCTTTGCCTCTCAGCCTTGTTCTACTTACTCCGTTTATCAGAGCCCTGGGACCGCTGTGCCAGGCGTGATGAAGGCCGGGCTTACGATAAGCCTTCAAGAACAGAGATCAGATGGAGAGCTGTACGAGAAGCCGCCCAAGCACCGCGGACGGCATATTCCTGAGGGCAGCGGACCTTATTGGCTGTAACTGGCTGCTTAGCAAACATTACGCATTGCACAAATGTGACACTGGAGTTATTTTGCAAAAGGAATAAACAAAGTAATTAGGAGCCAGGAAATTGAAAATATAATTACTTCACTGAGATAAGTAATGTCTATTTTTTGTTTGTGTTAATTTTGTTTTGTCAGACATAGTGTCTGGTACTGTAATTATAGCATCTTTGCTTCTGAGTATGATAAATTCCATTACCTGAGTGCAGGTGTATTTAAAAACATGCCACTCGTCATTAAGTCTCAATCAGCGGACAAGCTAATGTTTGCCAGTCTATGACATCAGATGTCAAATGGATAATTAGACCTGTCAGCATAGAACGGGCATCAAGCCTCCCCTGCCTCTGTCAACAAAGATGAAGAGATAATGGAGGACAGTGGAAATCAGAGTTCTTCAGGGTTTATGCCATGCTATCATTTCCTGTGCTAAGCCAGCCCCTCGTACTTCATTTCATTTTGTACAAAGGGTCTGGCAGTGCTTTTAACATTGCTGTATTAGGCAGAATTTCTACCTAGCCAATCAGTGATCAGAGTGTTCGTGAGCGATGACGTTGACTTGGTGTGCTACATTTGAATTGTAGTGCGTAGGCAGGCTAATTGCATACGTGACGACCAGACGTTAGTGATTGGGTAAAGCGAAGCCACTTGTTTTAAACTTCAGCAGAGTCCACACCTCCAGGAAGAAATTGTTTCTCAATACATCACTACCAGACACTCTGTACAAAATGAAATGAAGTACGAGGGGCTGGTTTACCAGGCTAACATTTCTCAACAGCTAAGGACATTTCAACCAAGGTCAGGTTACAGTATCTGGCATTGAGTTCATCTGTGTTCTGTAAATTATTAAAAAATGTTTATGCTGCAAACACTGTGCACTTATGTGCACCGGGAGACTACAATTTTATCCCTTACTCCGTGTGATCAGTTTGTCATGAAAGTTCCACTTTCTTGGAAGGTCTGTAACAGCTGATGTGGTTTCTCTGCAGTCCCTCATAAGTACTGAGATGCAGAGCTGCTGCCCTTTCAAAATACACTAAAACTAAAAGCCAGAGTAAATATGTGTTGAAACATTCACTGTGAAAGCACTGTATACTCAGTTGGGCATTACCTTCAGACAGTCTGTAACTAACTGTGTGTTTGTCAGACTGAAAGGCATAAAATGGAGGCACAGAGGGCATTGAGTGTATTTTGAAAGCACAAGTGAGTATTTATGTCAGAAAATGAAGACACATCGTTATGTGTCTACACTTAGGCCTTCCAATAAACTGACACCACAGATTTCAGCGGGTACTATTACAATGCATTAAGGGTATTGTGTGTCTCTTTTCAGGCCCTTTTTTGGGATTTGTAAGCATAAACAGCTCTTTCATGGTTATGAGTGCAAGGTTGGGATT
>CM050207.1:7987282-7989782 GCA_027475355.1 Coilia nasus
CAATGGAAGAATGCCTAGTGCAGTGGCATTTTATCAAGAGTTTATGAGACGTGGTGCTAAAATACTAGCCAGGCTAGTGCCGCCATAGTATCGCTGCTCAATATTGTACTGTATTGTACTAAGTACTCCTTTAATAAGCCTTTAATAAGGCTTCCGCTTGGCTCAACCCTAAGTACTCCTTTAATAAGCCTTTAATAAGGCTTCCGCTTGGCTCAACCCAATTTTTAGGTAACCAATCAACAAACATATTGAGGGCTATACTGCTCAGTGGGAGGAGGACTGTAAGCAATGACGCTGAACTGAAGTATGTATGCTGCTCTCAGGCATTTGCGATTGGTTGAATATAGGCCCAATACTTTTAAAGTTCAAAGAAAGTGTCTCACAACCAAAGAGGCAAACATACGCCTACTGTATGAGGGCTAGCCTGACCCTTTGCATGAAGTGAAATACAGTAAGGGCTCATTCACACGGACTTGAGCGTGTACAGCACGTATCCGTGTACAATATGTTTGTAGAGTGACAGAATACACTCAGATCACGCATTTGGCGTGAATAGTCTCATTTGTTACCATGCATTCTCAACGAATACAAACAGAAAAGGGGCACGCGCTGTATACAGAGAGTGTTTGGTGTGAATCAGCCCTAAGAGCCCAGTTCACGTATCTGGTAAAATACCCCATTAATTGACAAAAATAAAAGTCCACAAAAAACTGTCTTGTGTAGCATGTGATATACATTTTAGTCTCAGCTACTAACAGAAATTTATTACAGAACTGTGAGCTGTTTACCCACTTTAGCCTTCTCTGCCACTGCTGGCATTAAGTTCCACACACCTTCAGTGTGATGTCTGAACGAGTAACAAATCTAAAGTCACAGGGCTAGTTTTGCATAGCGCGTGCACACACACACACACAGACACACACACACACACACACACACACACACATATGCACACTAACACACACACACACACATACGCACATAAGCATGCACACACACTCACAAACACACATGCACACTCAAACACACATGGACACACACAGACCTTTACACACACATTCTTTCAGCTGCAGATGCAGCATCTCAGTGCAGGCAAAGGCATCATAGAGCTCCCACTCTGTAGGTCTGACATTAACCAGATGCAAATGTCTGGCAACCTCATTCACTTTATTTACCTCCCCTAAATGGCAGGTCTTTTAGCATCTCCCAGCACCCTACTGTTGACCAACAGTGCCTCGCCATGTTTTACTGCCATAGGAGAGAGCCGTAAGCTATTTCACTTGCTTGCTGCAGTAAAGATGACAAGTGGACCATCTTAAATCTTGATCCTCGCCCAAACCGCTCTTCATTTGCCTGTGAAAAGAATGGATCGACAGCAAGCAAAGCAGACACAATTTAGGAGACCTGTACTCACAGCAGTCTGCCATCGATTTTTCTCAGCCAGCCGATGCACAGTGGGTGATGACTCAATAAATAACTGCAGGAAAGTGTATGGTGCATATTACTGGTCTGTCTCACCCCCGCCATGTAACGTTTATCACTTTAATATTACTTGCTAGTGTTGTGTTGAATGCTGATTGCTGTTCTCATCCAGTCCAGCTTATGATGTGAAAAAAACAAGCTCTTGTTGTAATTAAGCGATCGATGTGGTGATAAATAATCTTAAACTTTAGCCCATTTCCACAAGCGGTTGTGTTATCTGAAGCACTGACAGTTCAGTGATGAAATGTACTTTTTAGTTTTGGTCAACACCCACTCATCCACATGAAGCTAGCCCTGCGACCTTGCTAAGGCTAACGCCCACCCTAGGCCCCATTTCCACCAAACACTCTCCGTATACAGCGCATAGACAGCAAGTGTATTTAGAAGGGCAAGTATTTGTTTAGAATGCACGTAAATAGATGAGACCATTTCTACCGCAGGCGTGATGTGAGCGCATTCTGTCACACATACACACATATTGTACACGGTTACGAGCTGTACACGCTCAAGTCGGTGGGAATGAGGCCTTAAGAGTTTTCATTCTCACACAGCACGTACCTCAGTAGATGTCAGGTGACGATAAGGATAGAGAAACAGGAGGAAAGAAAGACCACAGCAAGCCGTATAACCAGGAAATGCCCGTTGCCGCAAGAGGACGCGCTAATAGAGAAGCACTTTTTAGGCGTCGCACAGCAGTTTCTCAAATGCTGTGCTAAATGTCATGAAGTGCAGCTTGTTATTTAAATGCATTGCTCACTGCACCCAAATAGCAGTAAAAGTCTAACTAGGCACAACTCAGCTGAGGCACACACTGGGTGCTTATTAGGGAGTTGTTTGCTTGCCGTTTTCCTGGCTAATGCAGTGATTACTGTCAGTGTGTAAGTGCAGTGTATAAAGGACAAATATACCTCCTCAAGCAAGCAAACTCATATATACTCATTGGCACACTCATTCAATGCACTCACTCAGTGCACAAACAGCTGGGTCCACACACACACACACACACACACACACACAC
>CM050207.1:7994782-7997282 GCA_027475355.1 Coilia nasus
TGAGCGAGGATGGCGAGCACTGGCTCTCTGTAACTTATAGCAACGAGGAGCCAATGGGAGGAGAGCAGAGGAAACCATGGCGATAAGGGCTCCTCCTGGAAGCAGCAGCAGCAGCAGCAGCAGCAGGCTGAGCACCATGAAGGGCTGACATGCATCTCAGTCTCCGTCAAGAGCCAGCGAGGCCATTAAAGGTGTACTTCCATCGTTTTTCATTAATTTTGCGGTGTTCTCTAGTATTAATAATTGCCCTGTGCGCTGGTTTTAATGAAAAAAATGTTCTAGTGCTTCTGTTTCAGGCTGTTTTAGTTTGGTAGAGGGGGTGGGGCCGGGAGAACGACACAATTTCACCAGAGGCACGCTCCCTGCAGCTTCCTTTGCCCCACAGTCAACTTGATAGCAGAGTAAGGTCAACTTGACAGCGCTAAAACTGCACACAGAATGTCTAAGAGATACAGCCTTATGTGTTTGATCCTGAATCCGAAGAGGAAGGAGAGATGGCACAAGCACAGTCGCTTCCTGACCGTTTGTAATATTTGCATGACAAAACAGTGCAAGTACCCGGCTAAATGCAGTTCAGTCATTCAACTAGCCTGCTAATCTTATGCGAGTCAGTCAAACAGGCTAACATTATTTAAAGCCCATTCGGTCAATTTCTCTTATATGTATTTTCGCGTCTACGTCACGCCGAAGGCCCTTTACGCATTGGGTCGTTTTTCCGCATATTGTCTTCTTTTGACTGATATAGAAAACGGGGATAGAAAAACATTTTGATATGCAGCATGCATATGCAACTCGGGGTGACCTATCATATTTCAAAAGAGCAAGTACTAAACGGTTTCTCGTGGAAGTACACCTTTAACACTGGCCCATCACGGCACAACGACGTCTGACGCATGGGCATACATTTGTGTGTGTGCATGATGTGCACTTCGCAGACAGAGAGAAGCAGAGAGAGAGAAGGAGATCACAGCGGAGCAAGGAGAGGTCACGCCGGCAAACAAAGGAAAGCTGTTCCCAAAGGTCTTGTTAATAAAACATTTAGAGGTCGTAAAGTTTAATGAATTCTCTGCCGCCCGAACAAATTGCAACCCACTAAAACCCCAGCCATGGGACGGCCGGCACTCCCGAGACTTGTAATTTACACCCCCGAATTACACAAATGTCACAGGAGTTGTTTATCTTACATATACTGGCTATCTCACAGGACGTGCATCAACATGCCAACTGCGCAACAAATGCTCACCGAAAAATAACAATGCACAATGATAGCAACATTATGCATAAGAATGCCCGACAATAGCATGAAATTACAATGGAAACTGGTGTGCAGCTGACCCATTGCAGGAAGTTCTCCCGCCCATTTTGTAACCAAAACATTCACCAGAACAAGATGCCATACTAAAATGACTATTAGTGGCTGACCCTCTGACCACAGTGCTCATAGCGTAAATAGTGTGACTATGAGCACATTGTAAATTAGGATTATAAATGTACTTTCGTAAGAACTTCCAGTCCTGGCACCATTCAGCTCTGCTCTGCCTCTGCATGCTCTATCTCTTTGCAAATGCAGACATTTACACTCATACACACAAAATATGCCTCAGAGTATGTGTGTGTGTGTGCTTGTGCATGTGTGTGTGTTTGTATGTTTATGTGTGTGTGAGTGTGTGTGTGTGTGTGTGTTTGTATATTTATGTGTGTGTGTTTGTATGTTTGTGTGTGTGAGTGTGTGTGTTTGTGTATGTGTTTGTGTGAGTGTGTGTACATGTATGTGTGTGTTTTTGAAGTGTGTGTGTTGAGTCCGGCATACCTGTAGGGAATCCAGTCAGAGGAGTGCTTGGAGCTCATATCTCCCCCCTAACTGAAGCGGTGTGTGTGTGCGAGCGCGGCAGTGGCGGCTGGGGGCGTCGGTGACGACAGCAACAGTAGCGGCGAGAGCAGAGCGGCGAGAGCAGAGCGGCGGTAGCGACGACAATGGCGCACCACGGCAACGATCCCGGCAACACGAGCGACAGACGCCGCGCTGGACGATCATCCTCTGCACGCACAGCCCTCAGCAGCCCTCTGTGTCTCTCTCATAAGCTCCCGCTTCACAGACACACACACACGCTCTCACACACGCCAACCCCCACAAATGCACACTCTGTCACATACACACACACACACACACTCACAGCCTTGTTCTTCTTCTCAGCGATTCCAGAGAGCCACAGCTTCATCGCACACTGAATGCATTTTTAGCCTCTAAGATCAGATCCTCCCAGCCTTCCTTCCCGTTGCTCGCATGTGCAGGCGTGCACGCGTGTGTGTGTGGCTGTGAGTGTGTTCTAGCGCGCACGCGTGTGTGTGGCGGTGTGAGTGTGTGCTATTTGTGTCTGCTGCTTTCTCCTGCACACTTTTTTCTCCCTCCTGCCTCTCATGCACTCTCCTTGTCTTCCTCCCCCCCTCTCTGTCTCCCTCGCTCTCTATCTCTGTCTCTCTCTCTCTGTCTCTCGATCTC
>CM050207.1:8002282-8017282 GCA_027475355.1 Coilia nasus
GTGTGTGCGTGAGGGCGCATGTGTGTGTGCGCATGTGTGTGTGTGTGCATGAGCATACGTGTGTGTGTGTGTGTGTGTGTGAGGGAGCATGTTTGTGTGTGTGTGTGCATGTGCCTGTGTGTGCATGTGTGTGTGTGCATGAGCATACGTGTGTGTGTATGTGTGTGTGTGTGCGTGAGGGCGCATGTGTGTGTGTGTGTGTGTGTGTGTGCATAAGTGTGTGTGTGTGTGTGTGCATACGTGTGTGTGTGTATGCGTGTGTGTGTGCAGAGAGAGGGAAGGGGGGAGCCTTTTGAAAGTCCTGCACCCATGTTGGATGGAGAGCGGTGGGCTGAGCAGATGGCCGCCCCTGCAGCCCTCATCAGCGCTGTGATGGTCCCTACCAACCACCTTACAGATGCTGTAACATAAGCAGGCGTGCTCTGGTAACCTAGCCTGGTAAACCTGCCCCTCGCACTTCATTTCATTTTGTACAGAGGGTCTAGACTAGCCTGGTAAACCCCCCCCTCGCACTTCATTTCATTTTGTACAGAGGGTCTGGACCGGAATGTCTTGAGGGTCATTTAGTCGGCCCCAGCAAGACCGATCCAATCAGCGAACAGAGGGTGTGTTCGTTAGCCGTGACGTTGACCTTGTGTGCTACATTTGAATTGTAGTGCGTAGGTAGGCTAATTGCCTACGTGATGACCAGGCGTTAGCGATTGGGTAAAGGTAGAGGCACTTTTTTTAAAACTTCAGCAGAGTCCATACCTCCAACAAATCGTTTCTGACATTGTCTGGTCCAGACCCTCTATACAAAATGAAATGAAGTACGAGGGGCTGGTTTACCAGGCTACTGGTAACCACCATAAGTAATCTAAATGAAAGCCCCTCCACGCACAGGAGCTTCTGGGGTCACCCAGTACAGGAAATGCTGCTGTAATGACAGCATATAATGGTGGCTGAAATGATTACAGTTGTGGCAGGAAAAAGGCCATAAAACATCATCATGGAGATGTTGTAGCCAGAGGCACTGATGTGGCTGATAGCTGTCGTGGTTCCTGGGACGGGCGCAAGGCACCAGTGCAATCAGGAAAATGCCCACTAAAAGATGAGAGCTGTTCTCTTGCTGCATGTCAGCCAGCCAGTGAGACATAAAAACAATTTCGGCCACACCTAGTCCAGAAAAAAAGTGAACACGATCACAAAACACATGTTCACACAATTACACAGCCAGGGACTGAGAATATATAGAAACGACATAGAAACAACACTTCTGAGTTTTCACAAGCATACTTGTTTGTGTTTGTGTGTGTGTGTGTGTGTTTGTGTGTGTCTGTGTGTGTATGTGTGTGTATCTGTGTGTGTGTGTCTGTTTTATGTATAAATGGTTGCCTGCATGTGTGGGTTTGTGAATGTGTTTTTGTTTCCCCTCTGCTGTACTGTAACTGAACACCTTAAATTCCTAACGGGGCAAAAATACTGCAGCAGTCATATGCTCATCTCACCAAGCTCAACCAGCAGGGTACCCCATCACCAGCATCAGCATCAGCAACAACAAAACAACTTTTTTTTTTAAGATTTCGTGCATCGCAGGAGATCCACAAGGTCACCAAGTCACCTAAGTCACAGGAAAACTCCGGCACACTGGCCTCATTTGCAGTGTTTAATTGCTACGTTTGCAACTTTACTAAAAGTTGCCTGATGACGGTCAGTAGACCGAAAGGTTGCAATTAAACTCTGCAAATGAGGCCAGTGTGCGGGAGTTTTTCTGCTTTCTTTGTTACCAACAAGACACTTGAAAGCCCACTTTTCCCCTTTACCCCACATAAACGTCCCCATGCACACAAATATAGTTCCTCCTAATCAAAAGCAGAGACACAGAGGCATCTCTGTCAGCACACACTGTGGTCATTGTGGTCACAGCCTAAAAAATCCAGCACTGCAGGTTTTTGTGTGTGTTTTGCCTTGAACAGTGTGTGTGTGTGTGTGTGTGTGTATGTGTGTGTGTGTGTGTGTGTGTGTGTGTGTGTGTGTGTGTGTGTGTGTGTGTCTGTGTGTGCGCACGCTTCAGTGTGTGTAAGGGGCAGACAGATCGATGGCTCCATCATCTCACACAGGGGGAATATGGAGGCTGTGGAGGCCTGAAGAGGCTCTCATGGAGCCAAGAGCAGCTTCCACTAACTGTCTCTGATTACATTATGAATTCCAGTCTGGTCTCAACAAACCATAAATAAACAATAAATTCATGCTCCTAATTTAACTTTCAATCAAGCATATCCTCCTAGCTAATTCAGTACAGAGGAGGGTTTTTGTAAACACTGCCCTTTAGGGGGGCTGAGAACTTTTGGCTGATAAGTCTGCAACAAAAAATATATTTTTATTTCTTTTACTAAATCAATTATTTGGTTGTATAAAATGTCAGGAAAGGGTGAAAAATTAGTTGTTTCGCAAAAGCTAGATGACTTTTGATTGACCATGATTTTATTTTCCATCTACACATCAAAGACATTTAGTTTACTCTTACAGGGATAACAGAAAATATTCAAATTCAAGTCTGTTCAGAGGTCTGTACGTCAAAAGAAGAATTTTCAAAATCTGCTTGTGCATGGTGGTGACTAAAAACTAGGTACTGCCTCTAAAAACATTTCTACACCTCTAAAAAAATTTCTATATTTTTTCTGTACGTTCTTAAAACTCTCCTTTTGAATGGCAGGGCCTTTGTTATACAAGCAATGAAGTATGGAGTTTCTTCGAGCTATTTCAATGGATTAAAAATGGTGTTCAAGCTTTCTTTATGCGCTTTGCATTGGTATCGTTAGTCTTCTCGACCAAAACGGTAAAAATAGTAAGGTTTGAAATGCAACAGGGTAGTGTAGTTTTGATCCTCAGCAAACATACCAACTTGATATGATGTTTTAACATGTCAATTTCCATTTTACACCAAAGTTTTCCTTTAAGAAGAGGCTTAACAACTGCTTGTTTAAATGCTTAAGGGACTGAGCCAACTAAGAGAGACTCATTTCAAATATGGGGACTTGAACTGAGAAGGACAGGTAGCAGTTCCTTAAATAAGTTATTTGGGATTGGATCTAATGTGCAGATGGTGAACTTCGAAGAGTTAACCAGCCTCACAAAAGATTCTGGAGAAATAAAAGTGAACTCAGACAGGTTGGCAGTGGGTTGTATTGATGCATCATCAACTTCTGAAGTAAAGGCATCAGTGCAGTCAATTATTATGACCGCCGCCCGGGACACTGAAACTCGGGGGGACATGAATCTTTGTAGGCATGTAGCCCTGGAACATTTCGAGCGAATAGAAGCTTTTGGTCCCCCGGGGCCACCCCCCGCTGTGTCAGCGTACGTCAAAGAGGGGGAGACCGGTAAAAGTTTTTTTGCTGAATAACTCAGTGAACGTTTCACCCAACATGACATTTTTGTGATATGTCGGTGTTACAGAGACGTATCGACCCAGGCAATAAACGCTCACTTGAAGCATAGCGCCACCTAGTGATATGGGTAAATGCAAAAATTGCGATATTGAGTTGCCAATATATTGGACCGAGAAGGTGGGAACTGCGCAAAATACGTCATGTACGATCACCACGAAGACCTCTATAACCACAGCATGTGCCATACAATTTGGAAAATAGGGGGCGCTGTAATTGTACAAAATGTCATTTTGCCTATTATCTAGAAAATGCTAACGTTTACAACCAATTTTTTTTTATTGTGAAATCTATTGACCCTCACGCCTTGAAAACACTGGTCGACGCCCACTTCCAACGAGAGCAATTTCCGTGAAATTTTAACATTGCGAAAACGAATCTGAACGAACTCGTCATAGGCCGTTCATGTGAATCTCGCCAAAGTTGGTATATGCCATCTACAGACAATGCTGACAAAAAGTTATCAAAGGATTCATCTTGAGATAAACCGTTCCGAAGTTACACGTCAATGAACAAATAACACGTAGCTTAAAATTCTTCAAATGTCCATATCTTGGCTTTTAATTGCTCAAATTTGGTCAAAGTTGACATGCCATCTCTAAACAGCTTTCTTTTCATGTGTACTAAACTTTTTGACATTTCGTCATAGGGGGCGATGTTTATTGGCGAAGCTAGGTGTCAAAAAACAGTTTTTGTTAAATAACTCGTCAACAATTTTGCCCAAGACAACGATTTTGTGTTAGTATGTCGGTGTTACAGAGGCGTATCGACACAGCCCATAAACACTCACTTGAAGCATAGCGCCACCTAGTGATATGGGTAAATGCAAAAATTTGAATTTTGAGTTGCCAATATCTTCGACCGAGAAGGTGGAAACTGCGCAAAATACGTCATGCACGATCACCACAAAGACCTCTAACACCACAGCACGTGCCATAAAATTTGGTCAATAGGGGGCGCTGTAATTGTAGAAAATGTCATTTTGCCTATTATCTAGAGAATGCTAACGTTTACAACCAATTTTTTTTTATCATGAAATCTATTGACCCTCACGCATTGAAAACACTGGTCGATGCCCACTTCCAACAAGAACAATTTCCGTGAAATTTTAATATTGCGAAAACGAATCTCAACGAACTCGTCATAGGCCGTTCATGTGAATCTCACCAAATTTGGTATATGTCATCTACAGACAATGCTGACAAAAAGTTATCAAAGGATTTATCTTGAGATAAACCGTTCCGAAGTCACACGTCAATGAATATTTAACACGTAGCTTAAAATTCTTCAAATGGCCGTATCTTGGCTTTTAATTCCTCAAATTTGGTCAAAGTTCACATGCCATCTCTAAACATCTTTCTTTTCATGTGTACTAAATTTTGTGACATTTCGTCATAGGGGGCGATGTTTATCGCCGAAGCTAGGTGTTGAAAAACAGTTTTTGTTAAATAACTCGTCAACAATTTTGCCCAAGACAATGATTTTGTGTTAGTATGTAGGTGTTACAGAGGCATATTGACCCAGCCCATAAACTCTCACTTGAAGCATAGCGCCATCTAGTGATGAGGGTAAATGCAAAAATTGGGATTTTGAGTTGCCAATATCTTGGACCGAGAAGGTGGGAACTGCACAAAATACATCATGCACGATCACCACAAAGACCTCTAACACCACAGAACATGCCATAAAATTTGGTCCATAGGGGGCGCTGTAATTGTACAAAATCTCATTTTGCCGATTCCTTGCCTTCACAAATCACTCCTACACACTACACATTCAAAACCCACATCCATGCCCACTTCCAGGAAATCATTTGCACAGAAATTCTCACCTCACAACACTGCTCTACCACACACTCATCACACCAACAGTTCCCACATTTCAATATACTGCGGCGGTCATACCATGTACCGCTATGCGGTACATCTAGTTTTATTTCTAATTAGGTCAATTTTAGATATAAAAAAAAAAATCAAGAAATTCATCAGTTCAGAAAGTTGTAATTTGTACAGTTTGTTTTGGGTAAGGTTGGTGACCATTTTAAAGCAACACTAATTTTTGGTCGCCCTACAGGTTGGAAGCGGAATTGTCTCTCATTCAAACTACAGAGAGACAGCCCGCTCCTCCAAACTTACTTAGTGTGGTTGTAGCCCATGGAGGGCAGCAAAGCAAATTCAGAAGGGCCTTTCACCCAGTTACAAGTTGATGAACCACTGAAACGATTTTGAAAACATTATTTTAAGGTTGAAAATTCTAGGGTTCTGCTATAGACCTCAGATGTTACAGAGCATGCCTCTGCACTGAATAAAGGTGGATTAGTGGCCCTGCTTTATGTGATCGTGGTTCCAGGAAGTGTCTCAGCATTAAGGATCTTAGCATATCTACCATCTTTGGTCCCAGCATCTCTGAAGGTGTTGCAGGGGTAGAGGCAGCGAGGGCAGCAGATGATGAGGCGCTTGTAAGGTGAAGGCTCGTCAAGGAGCCATGGTTGTAAGACAGGGCGTTCACTGGGGAATCAGGGACAGAGATAGCAGAGGAGTCGGGTCGGGGCGAAGAGCTGGTCGTTGGAGACAGCCTGATCGTTGAAGGCCCCAGGCCGGGGGGAGATGCAGAGAAGGAGGCCCATGACTGGGGATACAGCAGGAGGAACGCCTCCTTGACCTGCTGGTGTCACACAGAGCTGTGTTATTACCCTCAACGCTTTTGGGGGAATGATGGTATTTCACTTGGGTTCGTCTGTCTGTATGTATGTGTTTATTCACACAGAGCTTACACAATAGGCTACTGGTCCAAATTATTCAAGATTTTCTCACATTATCATCTGGATTCAGCCACCCATCTGATCACCGGGATTCAGGAACAGACACTCTTTTTCACCTCTTTCAACACTGTTGGAGCAGCAGTACAGTCACCATCTCAGCCCAGACTCAGTCCAAGAATATTGCCTAGCCCCCCTCATCGCTGTGTGCAACAATTTTATTCTGCTATATTATGGTATGGTATGGTATGGTATGGTATGGTATGGTATGGTATGGTATGGTATGGCATGGCATGGCATGGCATGGTATGGCATGGCATGGTATGGTATGGCATGGTATGATATGGTATGGTATGGTATTGCATGGCATGGTATGGTATGGTATGGTATGGCATGGCATGGTATGGTATGATGCATTTCTGACATATTTAACAGATGTGCCTCAGTTTCAATTAATACCTATTAACTGTGGATTTAACATACATGTATCACAGTACCTGACAAACAAGAACACCAGCTAGGGGCAGCCTTTAGCGCCCGCTACTGAGAAACATCTGTAGCTTTTATGTTAAATGTTACTGAAACTCCTGACTGCAGAAAAGCCACAATCGATACTACGTGTGCAGTTAGACACGAATGAGGACTGAGCCATCATCACTCACCTCCCTCGCTCATAATTGTACGCATGCTGAGCCGCTGAAGGAGAATGCAGAGAATGACTGGGATTTCATCACTGCATTGTATGTGTATGCAAATATTATCCAGTGTATAATTGGCTGTGATTAAATAGCGTCTGTAACCCAACGGGAGATGGGAAGGGAGAGTGCAAAATACACATTTCCTCACCACAGAGACAGGAAAGAGTGAGATGGAAAAGACTAGAAGCAATCAGACTGTAGCTGTCGCTGAAAAGGTGTGCAAATTTATTTGCTGCATTTATTTTGTACATTACACTTTTATACAATAGTTTTGGTCTGAGACGTTCCTTATGTTCTTATTCCTTCTATGTTAGTTGCAGTTTGATGTGTGGTAGTGATGTAGTGACATGCACAGGTAATCATGTGACTAACGTAATAAGTGGTTGGAAAGACGTGCGTTTTCTTTCTTTTGGACCGTGGTGCTCTTGGAGCAAAATGTGTGCAGCAGTTTGTCCGTGAAGCCTTGGCAGCTCCTGATTTTCCAGTCAGAAGGCGCACACGGTATGAGAAACTGTATATTTGTGCATTCTGTGTCTGTCTCATGTTTACACATTCTTTGGGATTTTTTATTTGAGTTTCATGAAGGCCACTTGGACATTCACGGACTGTAAAGCATATTGTATTCTTTATTTCATTTTAGTTTTTCACGTTGTTTGGTGATGCTTGGAAGACAAATAAAACTTCATTCTCATCAAGCATCAGTCGATGCGTGGCTTAATTCTGACCAGAAGAAAAGCGTTAGGGGCAGCTACACAGACAGAAGCAGGAGAGTAACAGACGAGTAACATAAGAATTGAAGAGCAAGACAGAGAGTATGCGTACATACTGTATGTGAACCAATCTGGCATATTGAGACAATCAACCTTAAGAAAATCAAAATTTCTTTTTTCATCTTTTAAGAAACAAAGGTAGTCTCCCCAGTTTTCATTGTCAAGATAACTATTAGCCTGGTGAACCAACCCCTCGTACACTGTATTTCGTACAGAGGGTCTGGCTGTGCTTCCAGTGACATGGTTGTCTCAGGCAGCTTCTTGCCTGACCATTCAGCGAACAATTTCTTAATGGAGGTGTAGACTCTGCTGAAGGTTAAAATGATTGGATTTGCCTTTACCCAATCCCTAAAGTCTGGTCATGACGCATGCAATTAGCCTGGCTATAAGCCTGCTTTCAATACAATTCAAATGTAGCACACAAAGTGGATGGCATCGCTTACAAACACTTCCTCTGTTCACTGATTGATCAGACAAGATTCTGCCTGAGACAACCATATCAATGGAAGCACAGCCAGACCCTCTGTACTAAATGCAGTGTAGTATGAGGGCCTGGTTTATAAAGCTAAATAACTATAGTAATGTTAAAGAAAGCTATTTGAAGTTCGATTGCGTCATTGAAATATTACTAAAATGGTTCATGGTTAACATGGCTAACATGCTTCCTATTTGAGGGTGCTGAGTGAATGTCTTGGTTGTGAGGAGGTGTGTGAGAGTGTGGGGAAGTGGTTTCTCCCTCCCGGCTGGAAGTCTGTATTGATTTGCTTTGATGGAACTCTCCTGGTGCCAGCTCAGGCCAGGCATGGAATCAAACCTCATTCACACCTTAGTGGAGCACAGCCCACAGGGGGGAGGACCCACAGCCTGCCCCAGCATGTATGTGCACATGTCCACAAACACACATACATGTGCGCAAACACACACACACACGCACGCACACACACACACACACACACATGCACACGCATGCACACCCACACGCACACACACACACACACACACACACACACAAACACAGACACACACACACACACAAACACATACACACACACATACACACAAACACACACACACACACACACACACACACACACACACACACACACCTGTGCCATTAAAGTTAATGTTACAATAATGTAGCACAGCATATATTGTAGGTCTTCTTGTGAAAATGGACCTTGGATACTCATTTCCACATTTCCAAAAATTGTGGGTTTTCCTCAAATAGGTTAACATGTTTCAGCTGTTGATGCTACAGCACCTACAGTACCTCATATTCTACATGTCTATTTAACCTCTGCTTGATATGTGCTTGTAGAGCACCTCCTCCAGTGCCCACTGATTGGTCAGCTAGCCTACTCTACTCTGCTCATGCCCACTGATTGGTCAGCTAGCCTACTCTACTCTGCTCATGCCCACTGATTGGTCAGCTAGCTTACTCTGCTCAGATTAGTCAGAAAGGAAGTAGTGTTCTCCTGCCACTAAATTGAAAGCAAAGTGTTTGTATTAATAAAGCCTAAAAATGGAAATTCTGTACTGTAGGCAGACCTACATTTATGTTGCTCTTTTAATAGAACCAAGCAACAAATATTTTCCTCCCACTACAAAGAAGAAAAATAAATATTTTCCACCCACTATAAAGACCGTTGCAGTAGGTGATGTCACTTGGCTTCAAAAAAAAAAAAAAAGGCTTATATACTCGACTCAAAAAAAGCAGTTTCTAGAGGAGATGGGTGGTGGGAATTTTTTTGCAACTTTTGCAACTTTGCAACTTTTTGTACATGCATGAAGGCGTGTGGTGAAAGTGTGTGTATAACACACTAGACGAAAGGGAGAAACAGACAAACACTTAAATGATTTCAGACAGGTTGCCAAGGGCAGTGTGTCTGAAGCATGGGCACTGAGAATTGTGCACGCACAGCCTGTTTTCCCTACAGTTTGATAGGCACAAATGTAATTTCAAACCAACTCAGAAAACAAGCACATTAAAAACACAAAACACCACCCATCTGTTCCCCAAAATGAACAATACAGACACAGTGTGAATACACTTAGACAGCAACATTCATCACAGTTTTCTCCTGTGACTGCATATGAAGGAAGCCCCATCACAGTCACATCACAGTTCTGAGTAGCACACACTAACAAGCGGGAGCCATGTGACAGGCTACCTCCACGCAATTAAAAAAGATTACACAATACAAAAGATTAAATTATGAATAATGTATTTTACAATTACATTCTGCTGCTGCACTGGTCAGCTTCCTGCATGTTCGCACACTAAATCTTGTCTCTGAGATGCGTTATGATGCGTGTTATGACGGACAAACAGCAGAATGATGTTCATTTTGTACTGAGCATACGAAAGACACAGCAGCAACAGCAGCAGCATCCAGTGGACTATTTTTGGCCACGAAAAGTCACGGCGCTCCTTATCAACAACTAAATACTGCTCTTCTCAAGGCCCCTAATCACGGAACCAGTTGAGTGTGTGTGTGTGTGTGTGTGTGTGTGTGTGTGTGTGTGTGTGTGTGTGTGTGTGTGTGTGCAGGGGCAGGCACCATGCTGAAACCCCGCTCTGCCACAGAAACAGTAATGGCAATCATGGCTCATTCACGCAACCCTTTCCATCAGTGAGGTCAACGCTTCAGCGTGAACGGTCTGACCCGTGTCGGCAGACCTCCACACTTGAGCCACTGCTCCACAGTTTGCCCTCCAGAGATGGAAACGTTCCCGTCACTGATAGGGACATGGCACAGGCTTAAGTGGCCCCAATCACACTCCAGTGTGCCCAGGATACCAGTGCCACACAACAACAGGGGCATGAGGAGGGACATGGACAACTTAGCCTTCCCATCTAGACACACGTGCAAGAACCACTAACCTGTAAACACACAGGTAGAGTTAGATACACAGACACACATACAGACACACACACACACACAAACACACACACACACACACACACACACACACACACACACACACACACACACACAAACACACACAAACACACTCACACACCAGTCAAGTGCATCATTTGGACTATAATTGTGCAGGAGGCCAAGGAGATCCATGGTGAAGACTGCCTGCAGCACTGCACTGGAGCACAATGTAATGTCACTTGGACTCACGTCCCAGTCCAGCACTCAAAAAACAATACTCTCTCTCTCTCTCTCTCTCTCTCTCTCTCTCTCTCTCTGTCTACAATACCCCCCCAAACACACACACATACACTCACCTGTACACTATGCACACACTTACAAAATGTAATGTCCCAGGTCATTCATTGTACTAGTTGTAGGTGAGGGATGTCCATGGAAGTGTGTGCTGTTTAAGCATAAGCATCAGCATTGCATAAGGGCCAGGAAGCAGATACTGGGTTATTAGTCACAGGAAAACTAGGGCATCTCGATAGCTGCGCTCATCAGGAGGGAAACATCAGAGGAGCGCCCACATGCTTTGCATCGCTATGAAGCTGATGGAGAGTTATAGAAATCCCATACCTCCATGCACTCTTTACAATATACATTCACTTTACCCAGCAGACACAGGAAGACAGCCTATTGTATACATAGGCACATACACACACACACACACACACACACACACACACTTGCACAGATGCACACATATGCACAGACACATGCACATGCACATACTGTACACACACATACACACACACACCTGCACACACCCACGCACTCACAGATACACACATATGCACCGACAGACACACACTTACTGTACACATACACATACACATACACACACACACAACTAACACCTCCATACATTAGTAAACAAGCTGAATGCAGAACTACAGTGTGAGCTTTTAACCACCACTTTCACGGATTTCTACCAAATGTTACTCAGGCTTAATCAAAAGACTCTTTTCCCACAGTGTTTTTTTATTGTTGTGAAGCAATACCAACTGCACATCACACATTAGAAGCGCTCTAGGGAGAAGCTTGCATTTTTAAGCCCTTTCAGTCCTTTCAGCACTGTCCACTCAGCAGATTACGCAGAACTGTCTCCGATCCCTGGAGAGACGGTCGAAAGAGTTGGCAGCGACGAGGGCGCGGCCGGCCGTCGAGGTTTAAGGGCCGGTAAGGTGTAGTGACAGATCGCAGCTCGAGGGCATGCAGTCAGCACTGCTGAGGCGGCGCAGGAAGCAGATAAACACACAAAGAGACTTGGGTGTCCCAGGAGCGAGTCGGCCAGATAAACACACAAAGTGCCTCTGTGCCTTCTCTGTGTGCTTAGAGGCTATGCACAGCTCCATCTGTCTCCCCCACCCAAAAAAAGGAAAAGAAAAAGACAAACTTGGCACTGAATAAAACATGATTTTGGTTTGGCAAATGTCAGCCCAGATCAAACATAAGCCTGCTGCACTGCTGGGAGGTGTGGATAGGCCGGGGTTTTATACACAGTGCTCTGGAAGTCCACTCCAATCCACTCCACTCGTCTACCCGTTAATATTCCCAGCAGTGGCACAGTGGTTAGAGCGCCCAACCATGACACAACCATGCACAAGTGCCCATGGGGACCCAGGTTTGAATCCGACCTGTGGTCGTTTCCCAACCCTTCGCCATCTCTCTCTCTCTCTCTCTCTCCTGCTTACTTCCTGTCACCATCTTCACTGTCCTGTCTAAATAAAGCCATAAAAGGCCAAATAAATAAATAAAATATTCACAGCAGTCTAAAATATAGAAGGCTGCTTCTTAAGGAGGTGGAGGAGGCGCAAAGGAGCAACTAAAAAAGATGGATGAGAAGAGAAGTGACAGAGCCAAGACCATAGTAGTAAGGCTGCTCGATTATGGAAAAAAGCTGAATCACGATTATTTGGGCCAAAACTGAAATCACGATTATTCAAATGATTATTTTGTTTTCCTCAGTAACATGCTTCGTTTATTGAAAATGTATTCAAAAACATTTCGAAAAAACATTCTTCTACCTTTGGATTTTCCCTAATACCTTTCTTCGTAAACATTAGTAAGTCTCCTTTGATGTCTAATGTACAAACAGTAGAAATGTCTAATGTATACATCTAATGTACAGTACAAACAGTAGAAAATAATTAGGACAAAAACATTGTTTCCCTCGATTTTATTTGTTTTGAGAATTGGCCCTGAAATCGTTATCACAATTAGAATTCGATTAATTGAGCAGCCCTTCATAGTAGGCTGCAGAGCCACAGCTGAGGGCGAATCAGTATGGTATTGCTGCCCAAGTTTGCTTTCTGCTTTTTAAACTGCAGCCAATCTGGGCTGAATTAAGTGTGCTTTTTAACTTTTTTACTTTTCGTTTTTTTTTTTTTTACACAAACTAATGATGTTGTGATATATCCCAGCCATTTGCTTGTCCTCCCCAAAGCTTTGCCTAACTACGTTGGGATAGCTGGAAGATGAGAAAATGGCACACGGAGGTGGTCCATGGATTTCCCCTGGGCTGCTTTTGACTGCTTGTCTATTACAGAACAGAACATTTGCTTCTCTGTGCCTGCTTCAGCACCAGCTGTTGTCTTAAGGTGTACTGTAATAGCCTTTCCTTGCAGGACTGGCTTTCATAAAGGGGGTGTGGCACAGTACAGTATGTTCTGTACATTTGTCTGTAAATTGTTCTTTTTTCTCAGCGTGACTTGTTGCAGCTGCTGTTGTATGTAGCACATTGTTTATTTCAAACCAAATGATAAACACACCTATTCCCAATACAAATGGAACTTCATATCAGCTCAATAAAATGTACTGCGTATGTAGTTTGCTGGCATATTCATGCACAAACATACAACAAAATAGCTTACATATAAAGAACATTAATTTAATGTAGTGAAATCTTGTATCGGGTCTCTAGGGTAACTATCTGCTTAAGTATTTGAGGACAAGATTGTAAATAAAGCTCTGTTACTACGTAAAACTCCTCTCTCTAGTCTCCTGACATGACTGGATATTTAGAGATTTACTAATTTTGGTTGCCATAGTAGCGCCTATTGCTGCTTAGTTGTCAAGGTGATAATGCTGAGAGGTACCGTGATGACAGCATATGTCTGAGTAATGATTACGTCCACAAGCAATCCGAAGGGGGAATTTAACCATGACATTTCCTCTTAGTGTAACTAAATCTGTTAGGATTAGGAATAGTTCATCTGTTTTTTTTTATCAAAACATGTTACTGTGGGTATCACTGTTGAGGTATCATTTTTAAACTTACCAACTTCCTGTATCGTGTCAGTATAACAAATGGATCCCGTCAAAGGTTTTAACCTGGTGGTCTGCTTATTTATTTCCACTTACAGAAACATAAGTAAGGACCACCAATGGAATAAATGAGCACTAGTGTGACACAATAAAACAAAACAAACATACAAAAAACATTAGCAAAGATTTAAAGAAGGTAAAGAATTTAAATCTCAGATCTTCCTCTAGTCCCTCTGCCTCTGCCTATGTCACAAGGACATTCATGTGATTTCCACCCACAGCCATGTCTTCACAATGCACACGAAATCGTTAAACATGTCATGGAGTATGTGTGGAAGCAGGTGCCTTAAAGCAATTATCTTACTAAAACACTCCTCCTGCTGCCCTCTCCAGGCATCCAGGCGAATATTGTGTTAATTAAGGCTATTTTTAGTGAATAAAACATCAAAATAGGACATCTTCACACCAACAATTTGTGCTAATCCTGTGTATGTGCGTGTGTGTGTGTGTGTGTGTGAGAGATATAGCGAATGAAAGAGAGAGGGCCTGTGTGTGTGTACGAGCGTGCGTAGCAGTGCTAATGAGCTGATGTCTTTCACAGAACAATCAGACCGCCAGATGAGCTGCACTGCGGCCAATAACCATGGCAACCACAGACTAATTACCAACCACCTCACAAAATGACAGAGAGCACGAGCTATGTCACTCCAGCCCAGCACACACAGCATCACACCACACACACCGCAACAAGTACAAACACACACATTCACTCTCACACGGCAGTACCCAGGGGAGAGGGCATGTCATGGCATAATGATGTTAGTAATCAGTGGCATCTGTGAGATGGCACTGCCATGTCATTTTCCCTGTCCTGTGTATAATGCCAGGGCTATTTAGTCTCAGCTAATCACAGGGAACCTCTTGTACTAATTCACAAACTAATGTTACATTCCATTATAAAATCTACTTATTTGCCCCACACTCTTCACACGAGTAAAATATAAAGGCCATGCAATAAGAATGAGTGAGACAAGAGCCGGTTAGGCTATTGTCAAAAGTCAATTTGGTTTTATTAGATTCTTGAAATGCAGTGGTGAGTCTGCTTTTGGCTTCTTCACACAGCAATACTTTTCAGCCTTCTTATTGGCT
>CM050207.1:8022282-8072282 GCA_027475355.1 Coilia nasus
GCACTACTGGACTGCAAGAAATGTTGTTTTCATTATTATTATTATTATTATTATTATTACTGTGCATTGCCATGGAGCGCGTTTGGTGTCTGACTTTCAGGGCTAGTTGATGCCTGCTATGCCACAGGAGTCTCATTAGAGGTGCCAGGGCATAAGCAAACACCCACCTCTCCTTTCCGAAGGCCTCGCGGCTGAACTCTTAACGCACAGAGGCCTGGCCTGGCCAGAGGGGGGGCGGGGGGGGGGGGGGGGGGGTGCTTCCAGATGAGGAGTTCAGTGAGCACTGATTGGCCACCAGGGCAAGGGGGAGCTGCATCAGCCACTGCACCCCCGGTGCTCCGACAGCAAAAGTACGCACTATCCGTGCCTCAGAAAATGGCCGAGCTGACCAAAACTGTCCGACATCTGACATCTGATGCCGAGTCCTCAGCATGTGGTTTGCCAGCCGACATGCATTTGATGCACTGGTCACAAGAGTTTGGCTAGAACTGCTTGTTAGGTACTTATTGTGGCATATGATGTAAACAAGATATTGCAAATAAGTTAAAAATTGCTGTCGTTAAAGAAGAACGTATTGAAAAGATTTATAATTATGACCAAATCACACATGCCTTTCCAAAGCCTATTCAAGGGCTGTGTACTATAGCAGACATAAAAGAACACATCTGCAGGATGTGGAAAGCAGGGATTTCACAGCTACATGATAATCTGCTGAAGAGGAGCCTCTTCTACTGAAAAAAACGAACAATCAGTAACACCAAGGAACAAGCAAACAAATTGACCTTTGAAACCTGAGCCATCCAATTAAAGAGGACAGAACATGGTGTTCTTGCTGGTACCTGAGCATTAACTGCATGTCAGTGGCTTTCAGCAGTGAATAATGCAACCATCACCTCCTTTCAATACTGCCACCACTGGCCATACTTCAAACATGACACCTCGCACAAAGGGCACGGAGTGATTGAGGTGGATATTTCACAACATACCACTTAGATCTCTTTAAAGACAAGAAATCTAGCCTTTTATAGGCATATATATAACACCACCTCCTCTGGATCAGACAATGACAAGAAACCCCATATTTACAGCAGGCCTGATGTCCAGTAAGAGTGTGAAAATTCATGTCAGCTTTGCAATACATTGTGTAACAACCATACAATAACCATACAACACTGACTCTTATAGATCCTTCGGCATGTCTGGCAAACAGTCAGATTACCCACCACCAGATATAACCAAATGTTAAAGGAAATAATGGTATGTTTCCTTCGACAGTTTGTTATATCCAATGATGGGAAACCTCAGAAGAAACAATCCAGCATGACATATTTGTTCCCGTTATGCACTAAAATCAGCTGATTCCAATTAGCGATAATTAGCGAAATTACCTATATTATGTTAAGCGGCAGACCTGGGTGATTTTGAATATGTGATATTGGATTGCAACTCCTGAATCTAGGTTGCTCATCACTTGTTACATCACCTCTACACTTTGCTCACAAACTAGTATTCGGTGAGAAGGGACGTGTGAAAAGGATATGAATCTGGAGACCTCTGCGGTATTACAGTGGCTCCCTTACAGACGGGACGGATAAAGTTAGGCTAGGCTAATCACCAAGGAGAGGAGTGCAAATATCAATAGCTTGTAATATGCTCCAGTGGCTGAGGACAATCTGAGGGCGCGCCTCACTCACAGAAAGCTTTTTTCCCCCCTTAAAAAACAGCCACTTAGCGCTGAGCACAAGATGTGGCAAGCGCAGCCCACAGGGACGCAACTGGCCCCTGGGAAATCTAAAACAAGACAACCAAGCTTCAAACATCAGTGAAAGTCCACCCTTTCAACCCCATGGCTGTTTTCAAGATAATAGAAAAGACAGGATAGGTTTTACGGTAATGCATCCAGTAGTGCTCTATAGCAAATGGTTCATGGAGACTGAGGGGGTTTCAGATGTATCTGAGGGGGCTATATCAACCTGACAAGGAACTGCACATTGTTGTAACAGTCTGTGTTCAACCTGAGCTCACGGCATCTTTGAGTTTCTCTCTCTTTCCAGCGTTCATTGCACTGGGGCCAGCACTCACTTGCAGAGCATATTATATTAAAAAGACAAATCATTTCCCTTTTATGAACCGTGCCTCATTATCGCAGGGGCGAACAGATTAGCACTGAGTTGCTTATTAAATGAGGCGCCCAACTGTGGTGTAGACAAATGTGGAAGACATCACCATAGCAAAGCACACTGTCATTAGAGGAGCTGTCTGAGTTTCTGAGACACATCCGTGTGAAATCACTGAACTATCACCCGTCTGACTGTCAAAGATTTGAGTGCACTTCTGCCTCTCTGTCAGTAGCCCTTCTGAACTGCGTAACACCATGCAGGGATGTCACATTTTGAAACACAAAATTATCTGCCGAACACCAAGATGGCTAAAATGAAGCCTTTTTCCCTTGCTCATAATTTATTCAAATGGCAACCCGTCTACCTAATCAGACATTCACATTAAGTAATTGCAGGCATGTCGGAGGTTCACATTAGATATGATGACACATTGCTTGTGAAGACCTAGGTTTAAGCCAACCTCCTGACACAAGAAGAAAAGGAAACTGTTTTAATGGATAAAACTAAGTACTGCACGAGTTGGCAGATGCACAGAAGTAAGTTAGGAGCGGGCCCCAGTACTGTCTTCCACACTGAACCAACAAAGAGATCGCAAACATGCTGTTGAAATGTACAGTATGTAAAAGCTCAACCAGGCCAGGGTAACACAAAATCAAACACAGAGGAAGTGTAGCAGGTGGAAGGTGCCTGTCAGACTGAATTACCATCTATCGTCTAACACTAATCACTGTAGAAGCACTGCTGACCACAGACTCTTGGCTAAGGATGGAGTTCAGTTATGCAGATCCTGGTTACACGGAAGACCAGCATTGCATGGCGTTAGTGTTGGATAACTGTTGCAGGCTTACATTACATTGCATTACACTTAGCAGATGCTTTTATCCAAAGCGACTTACAAAAGCAGTACATAATAAGCTAACGAGGAGGACATATTAAGCTCACAGTAGTAGAATGCGGCCGTTTGCAATGCTGGTTTGGTTTGCTGATCACGTGCTCTCTGTCTTTTTGCCTTCAGCTTCCGGCTCTCTCTCTCTATTTACAGGTGCTACTCTTTAGAATAAAATTAGAATATCATGTAAAAGTTGTTTTATTCAGGCAATCCAACATAAAAGGTGAAACCAATACATTTTATAGACTCATTACATGCAAAGTGAGATATCTCAAGTTTTTTGTTGTTGTAATTTTGCTGATTATGATTTACAGCTTATTAAAACCTCAAACCCAAAAACTCAGAAAATGAGAATACTGTGAAAATCTTCAGTATTGTAGGCTCAAAGTGTCATACACTAATCAGGTAAGTAATGCAAAAAACTTGCAAAAGGGTCCTGAGCCTTTAAACATTTCATCTTTGAAGTTGAGTTACAACTGAAATGCATGCACTTTTTCAGGATATTTTCCGAGTAGTACCTGTATATGCTAGATATAATTGGTGAAATAAAAACTAACTGGTAACACAGTTAATATTGGCATGGCTACTGATCCGAACCATTAGCCTAGAAATGTAGATGTACCCTAACGATAGCAAATGAAATTGAAACGATAGCAAATGAAAAATGAAATGAGAGTGTTTGGGCTGGCTTAACATGATGATGAAAGGACTGCAATGGTGCTGATGTAGTGCTCCGATTGGTCGTAGCACTATCCTATTGCGTGCAGAGGCAGTTTAAAAGACAACCGCTGATGCCGCGCCTTGGATTGCACCTGGCTTATCCATCATGGCCAGACCACACTTTGATGTGGGCCGGCTTGTCAGCCATATTGTCATATTGTGTAAACAGGCCTAAACCTACAGAACATCTCACCTCATCTCAAAACAGCTAAGTCAACATATAGTGATAGAGCACAGTGTTAAGCGAAACCAAATGGATTAAGATCAATAAAGAAATGTCTGTTTCTGTTTGATTTCTTGATTCAGAGCCAGTGTCCTGCTTAGCATGTGAGGGGCTTCTACCCCTCTGAGCCCTGGGGCTGCTCTGGCATGCCTGTGGTGTGCTCGCGCTCGCGCTCCTGCTCTCCTGCTCTCGCTCGCCTCCTCACAGGAAGGAGTGGAGTGGCTCAGCATTCACGTCGCCTCTCGACTGCATCAAGGCCACGCATTGAGTCAGAGCCACAGCCACGCCAGGCATTCGCAAACAGCTGCTACACACAGCTAAATGAGTAAGACTCACACTCACGAGGAGACGCGGCTGTGGGAGACGGCCGGAGGTGGTGGAGGAGGAGGAGAAGGAGAAGGAGGAGGTGCAGGTGGATGAGGAAGAGGAGGTGGTAGAGGAGGAGAAGGAGGAGGTGGAGGAGGTTGACGGGGTTGAGGGGGTTGAGGGGGTTGAGGGGGTGGAAGTGGTTCAGGAGGAGGAGAGGATGGAGGAGGAGGAGGAGGTGGAGGAGGAAGAGGAGGTGGTAGAGGAGGAGAAGGAGGAGGTGGTAGAGGAGGAAGTTGAGGATGAGGAGAAGGAGGAGGTGGATGAGGTTGAGGAGGTTGAGGGGGTGGAGGTGGTTCAGGAGGAGGAGAGGGTGGAGGAGGAAGAGGAGGTGGTAGAGGAGGAGAAGGAGAAGGAGGTGGTGGAGGAGGATGATGTTGAGGGGAAGGAGGAGGTGGAGGAGGTTGAGGATGAGGAGAAGGAGAAGGAGGAGGTGGATGAGGTTGAGGAGGTTGAGGGGGTGGAGGTGGTTCAGGAGGAGGAGAAGATGGAGAAGGAAGAGGAGGTAGAAGAGGACGTGGACGAGGAGGAAGAGGAGGAGGTGGACGAGGAGGAGGGGGAGGGAGTGCTGGTGGTGTAGGAGTAAGTGGAGGTGGATAAAGTGGTAGAGGAGGAGGTGAAAGTGGAGGTGGTGGAGGAGGGGGAGGGGGTGAGTGGTGGTGAAGGAGGAGGAGGAGAAACAGGTGGAGGAGGAGGAAGAGGAGGTGGTGGACGAGAAAGAGGTGGACAAGAAGGAGGAGGAGGAGGAGGAGAAGGAGGTGGTGGACAAGGGGAAGGAGGGCGAGGAGGAGGAAGAGGAGAAGGAGGTGGTGGAGTTTTGAGCAGTGTTCAGTGTTGGTCTGTAAAGTACCCATAGCCCATTATTTGTAACATGGGAAATGATTAAATGCATTTATCTCTAGGTGCTGTGCACAGCCAGGGTCTATTGTGTTGTATGACAAACCCAGTCATGAATGTAAAACCAGATTCATTTAAAACCATCTGACTGTTCCATTACTCATGTACTAAATCAAATTTCTTCCTAAACCACTGCAATATGAGTGAAAGAGCATGATAGTTGGTGCATTATCGGAAGTGTTATTTATTTTCTCTGTTATTGTAAGGTAGAAAATATAAGTGTATTAGTCACTGCTTTAATTTCCCTTCCCAGCAATTACAGTCCATTACAGCTGTATTTAATAACTGGTAATTGTTAATGCACGGTAATCAGCCATCAATACACTGCCTCCCTTGACAAAGGCCATTAAAGCATTCTTACCTGAGGCAACAAACAGTGCTGAAAAAAACTATGTATTCTACTATGCTGGAATTAGCACTATGCATGTGGGTGATATGACCCTTGCAGTGCAATGATTAATAGATGGAGTCGCATACACAAGTAGAGAGAGCCAAATGTGTTACGATGGACAGCAGGTCTCAACAGACCAGGCAACAAAACAGGCATCATGCTCTGTCTGCCTCTGCTGTCTCAGTTAAACCCATCACCGTCTACACACACACAAATAGACACCCACACACACAAATACACACACAAATACACACACACACAAACACACACACACACAAATACACACACAAATACACACACACACACACACACACACACACACACACACACACACACAGACACACACACACACACACACACACACACACACACACACAAATAGACACCCACAGACAACCATCTTTCTAAGGGCACAACTGTATAATGGTAAACATCTTTCCCTGGAATTTGGATTGCCAGAAATGCCTCACAAGTGCAAACGTTTCTCAGAACACACACCAGATCGCTCGCTAACCTTGCTTCATCTTATTGATCTACTGTGTAGTGGGGTAATGAAAAATCTTAACAACAAAATGAAATCATCTGTAAGACCCATTCTGAAACTGTTCTTAGAGATTGTAAACAGTGTGTTGAACAGATAACTTCAAAAAAGATATTGCTTTCTCCTTTACAATGACTTTCAGAGGACTAGCATACAGTAGGCTATATCAACATATGAAATATGAAATATCCCCAGATATAGCAGCGTCACAGACATAAGGACATCCTTGTCCCATTGTCACAATGCAACTGTGTTTCCTCCTGCGTGGATTTGATGTGTGATTCACGCCCTTCTCCTCTGAAGCAGGAGCAGTCTAATTACCCCCCTACTGCAGGTGCCCCTATAGTTCCCCGTGCAGGCCTGTGCTCTTCCCCCACCTGCCCCTCTTAAACACACACGCATCAGCAGGCCCCTCAAGACACGGCAGGGAGCTCTCTTCAGCTGCAGTGAAGAGAAGCGAATGGAGGACGTAAAGAGGCAGCACACTTCACCATCGCTACCCATTTCTCCTCGAACTGAAAAACAGGAGAGCCGCCGAACAATTTTGTAATTTTGTAACAAAAGGAGGTTCAGAGATCCATGTTCTCTCTCTGTATTTCCCGCTCTCTCTCTCTCTCGCGCTCGCTGGAATGGGGGAATAATTGTGTTCCAAAACGCCTGCCCCTGTAAGCGCCATAAAGTGTTTCTCGTTTTTCAGAGCTGCAAGCCACTACAATTTTCAGGGCTCAGAATTAAAAGGAGGCAGTTGCCTCAGATGAGAGTCTATTCCATGCTACACAAGCATGCTGCCATTTGCCTCTCCTTCAACGTCAGAGAACATGAACTAATCCACATGGAGGACTTGTCTTCTGAATAATACAGACAGATCAGAAAATCACTACCATATTTTTATGTACTCACAGACAGACAGACAGACGGACAGATAGACAGATATTAGACAGATAGATAGATAGATATATAGATAGATAGATAGATATTTAATTTATCCTGAAGAAAGGAATTAATAGTTATAGAGCAAACCAAGAGGCTTACTGTTAGAATCAGCATGTGCAGTAATGTAGTAATTCATCACCTCAACGTCTAAAAGCTATGCAGGCCTAAAGTGGGTAAAGTGGGGGGGTATTAGCCTTTAGCCTTGACGTGTCAACGAAACATGAATCCCTCTGAGGATCTGCACAATAAAAGCTTTGCTCTGCTGTGGTGGGGTAGCTGAGGGGTTAATTATCACAGGAGAGATTTATGACCTTTACAACAACACGGGCATGTGCCTTTCCTCACGTTGCTAAGGGGTGGAGACTGAAGCTGATTATAGGCACAAAATGACTGAAATTTAATGAATTAATCTTTCAGAATACACAAATGTACACATCTTCTGCAAATGGAATATTTGACAATAGTTTTTTTGACATTGTAACATCATTCCCTATGGGAAATTACTATGTAAATAGTCTGAAAATACAAATGACCTTTTTCCAGCAAAAGCAATTGTGTGCGTTTAATAGTGTGTGTGTGTGTGTGTGTGTGTGTACAGTATTTGCATGGCCAGGCACAGGCACAGGCATACTTATTGCGCTTATAGCATTATCCCCATGACGCACAGCTATGTCTGTGCAATCTCACCAATCTCCACCTCCAGTCTCCGAGAAGCTATTCCACCCCCTCAGGTGTGAACCCCCCCCCCCCCCCCCCAAATCCCTGTCAGTGTTTGCCTGTAGGCTGTGGAGCTAGCACATGGCTAACACACACACAGCACAGCACAGCATTGCACAGCACTGCACAGCACAGCGGCAGAGCTAAATGAGTTTGTGGGGACCCTGCTGCGCAGCATCAGCAGCGTACTGTGCATAAGAGCATATAATGTGACGCCACGTGCCTAGTCACACAGTGTACGTATTGATCCTACTGCTTCGATGATGCTGACCCGTAGGAGGCTCAGGATAATGGCTCTTGAAGACGTCTGTAGGTTCCATCTGGGGAGTCAGCAGTGACCCACCCACACAACCAATCCCTAAGCCAAGCCTGTCCACGTTTTACTGGCTTACTAGCCTCTGTTAGGTTACATTCTGTTGATGGACCAGCGTTTATCTACTTATCATAGACCCCATTGTTAGTAAATACAATTTTATGGTTTAGTTAGTAAATACAATGTCATGGTTTATCACACAACAGGGATGTGATATACAAAAAGTATTTAACACAGTGTTTGAAAATTGTTATTCTGCCTTTTTTACATTTAGTCACTTACATCAATGTGGGAGTGTTTTAGAGCCAGATTGGTACGTTATCATGCAGTCAGCCTGTAGACAAAGAACAACAACTACGTTCTGCATAAGCTTTAACACCTCTTGGTCGCTTTAATGGTTTTAACTTTTAAAATGTCATGGAAACATTCCGTATGGCAATTTTAATTAACCACACAAAATCATGCTCTTAATAAATTCTACATGCCCCATACATGCATAAAAATCAGTGGTATCTATTTAATTTAATGTGAATATGTTCATGTTTTGTGTATGGCATATTCTGAATTAGCATGTCAGTGTCCTGAAGACGTTCTCATGGCCAAAGTGCCTCTCTGACAGGGAGGAGATTTTTAGGGGTGGTCTTGGCCTTCAAACACCACCTCATTTACAGGGGCCCAGGGGCGTTGTTAGACCTGGGCATTCAAGGCTATCACCCCAAATCTTCTGGGAAAAGCCCTGAAACTCTGTGCAGTCAAAAAAATAAAAATAAAATAAAGACGCTTACTTCCTTATAGGCTATCCTATCTTAAAGCAACACTATGCAACTTTTTCAAGTTAATTAATTATCTTCAGACGTCGGTATATGCTTAAATGAGTCCAGGCAAATGAAGACTTTCTTAACCGCCCATGCTGTCTGTGGACCACACTTGCTGACTCACAAACTCTCGAATATCGCGAGAAGCAGAATCATGTTAAATTCTGATTAAAAAAAATCTGACTTCACTTACCTCGGTGGACATGTCTACTTTCATATTCGCCAGTTACTCTGATCAGCTGAGTTGAAAACACATGCACAGGGTGAGGGGAAGGGAAACAGGCCATTTTTACAGGAGTGCCCATTTACTTGGATACACTAAGGGGAAAAAGCACTCAAGGTGGCATAATATCTCTTTAAATGTAAACATCGAACTGCTCAACATGCTCCGACATAAGTCATGACAATTGGCTTTTCCTTTCTTTCTCAAACTATGTTAAAACTGCATGTTCATCAGCCCGATTTTCAAAATTTCTTGGGGTACAAACCCCTGAACCCCCACATAAAAGGGACTCTAACTTCTGGGCTATAGCCATCCACTGCAGTACAAGCCATGCCTTGATGGGGAGACACTGCCTTTCTTACCTCTTTTTATTTGCAGTGTCTGAAGAGCAAACTGATATATTGGTTGTTTTTCAGCCTGCACATACTTTTGGGCATACATGCTGGCATTCTTTCACCTCCTTTGTGTAAATGCTGCTACAGTAAGTGCCAAAGTGTAGTTAAAATCCAATCCATTAAAAGCCCTTTTTTCTTTGTCAAGGATGTCTTTTTTTGACAGCCAAATAGTGGTCCAGCCATTACTGGACAGGTGTCCTTGCTGCAACACATTCAGTCCGTGTAGCCCATCTCTTTCCCCCATGGTGCACTGCAAAGTGGCCCCTCACACTCGTCAGTAAGCAGCAGCACTGGTTTCCATTCCAAGCTTTATTATGGAGATGTCTGCCTTTGCATCAGAATTAGGCATAAACCAGCCTCTATTTGTCACACACTACTATCCAGATCACATCTCTCTCATTTATGACACAGCAACAATATGAAATTTTGCATGTAATAATGATAACAATGGTCGCGGGCACACATGCAGATAAGAATGGGAACAGCAGGCATCCAAAGTTATCAAATAATATAATTGGGACTGAGTCATTCCAGTGCTAAGTGTAGTCACAGACACAGCCAGAGAGGCATCATTTGTATGTGATTTTCAATTATCTGGCTGAATACTGACGACACATGCCAGAACCTGCTGTTTTCTCTGACTGTGTTATAATGCTGTATGTGTGATATTGGAAAATTATGCATGTTGGGGTGGGTACAAAATATAAAATATCACAATACTGTATCTCCTGATGCTTGCACCAAATAGTTGCATCAAATATCAAAATAGATTCTATTGTTCAAGATTATCGTTTGCTAGCTTTTCCTTTTTCCCTCATGCCTTAGAGTGGTGGCCACTTTGTATGTGAGTGGGTGAGTTGAACAATGAAAACGTTTTTTAGATAAAGACTGACTTGAAGTGTAGCATGCAAAATGTGGTTTGGATCATTGAAACACGATCTATTTCAGTACACCCCAAAATATATGTTTCTGATAAAACCTGTATCTGAGGTCATTTCATCAAAACAATACATGCAAGAGACATGGCCAATCTTCAAAGCACATGATGAGGTATCCACCTACATCCAATTATCATTACTGTAATTGTGCTCTCCAGAATCTACTCTATTCCATTAGTTAATTTTACTCTTCCCCATTTTTTTGCAAGCTACCTACTTTCAAATTCAAATTAAAAAAGAATTTTTAAAATATATATGAAAAGCATACAGAATAATAATAAATAAAGCAGCTCAATGGCCAGCTCAATGTCCCTATAGGTATGTTGAATCTAAAGGTGTGAATGGCACAAAGATTAGCATCCGCAACAAAATACTGAAACGTACTGTAAATATGGCACAGTATGTACATTATGTCTGTCTATCAACATAAGTTTAGTTACTTTTAGACAAAATACAGATTTAAAAAAACAACAATTGTGAAATCTAGGTACAGTACACTTACAGCAGTATAGCAACCTGAAGGCATTCATGTGCGAAGTGGAGTGTGAAGTGAAGTGTGGTGTTTTGTTAGCTAAAAATAATAAGACACTGGAGTTGTCTTTTCCAACGAGGATATTTCTCCTTGTACAATACAAACTCCATCTCTGTCATGTGCTTGTCTGTGTAATAATGTGTCGCTGCATCAGTGAGTGGTGACAACAAATGCCAATCAGCTAATTAAGAAGCTTTCTTGTCTTTTTCGTTCAATTTGCTCCGAGAGGGCCTTGGAAACAACCCCCCCCCTCCCCCCCGGGGCCCCTCCCCCCACATCCTCTAGATGTTTCCATTCCAGTGGTGTTCCCTCCTATCAGCACATAATTACAGCTGAAGCATAAGCTTGCCTCTCCATCTACCAAACTACCTCAGAGGTGCTGAAGCTAATGTAAATTCACAGTCAACAGCAAAAAGACCAGATGGGGAAGATGGTTCAATACTTTAAAACTGCTTTCACCAAGAGTAATTGCTTAGGGAAGGGAAGCAGATATTTTCCATCACTACATGGCCAATTTCATGAAAATGTGCCTCGGTATGAAGCCAGCACTGACATGTTGTATAATTGTAAAAACCCAAACACTGGTATATGAATCTCACTCATACATACACAATCACACATATATGCACAACTATTAGGCTCTGCACTGTTTTTTTGGGGGCATTATTAAGCCAAAGCTACAAGAAACAGCATATCCTGAGGAGAGACATATCTAACAGATGTAAGGTCACGCACCTTACAGTGAGTAAGATTTCTGCATGCTATTAGCAAAACAAAAATACACAATCCAACCACCACAACCCCCCCCCCCCCCCCACCCCCACCCCACACACACACACACACACACACAAATCATTACCAAGCCAAAACAACACTCTTCCCAGGCCCTATCTGTCATCTCTAATCCACACCTCGCAGCTCTTCCATAAAGCTCTTTGAAGTAGCAGAGTCGATACCTCACATTAGCATGGCCTCAGTACCTAGCAGGAAGCACACCAGGGAGGGTCAGATAAGGTTGGCGGAAGCACCATCATCATGTGTAATCCCGTCTGACAAGAGATGTTTGCACCTACGGGAAGAGACTTTGTTTTGCCTCCCCTTTCCTCCTCTTCCTAATACCTGGTAACCTTGGCAACAGGTGGCAGGTTAGTCAACAGCGGGAGAGAGGGGGGCCGGGGGGGGGCAGAGGGAGCACGCGGAGCTGCTAACAAGAGGGAGAACTGAACCCGGAGTACCGCGCTGTTGTGTGTGTGCCCCACCGGGGTTGATAAACAGTGATTGGCCCTAGGGGAGGCACACATCAGTCCAGCTACTTCAGCACCCAGCCACTGTGCGTATGGACCATCTCCCCGTAGCCTCTTAGTGGTCACCGTATCGCCGGCGCTACGACTCGCTGTGACTGAAAAAATATGTAACTACAGCAGTACAACATTACTACAACAGTACAGAAAGTCTTTAGTAACACATTACAACTTGGTCATTGCCATTCTGATAACAACAAAGTTATAATAGGGGGTGCGTCTTACAGGGTTAAAGGTGTCATTCCCAGAGAAAACATCTAGTACTTGCTCTTTCTGAAATAAGACAGGCCACTCCGAGTTGCATATGCATGCTGCATGTGAAAATGTTCTTCTACCCCGATTGCCTCCATCAGTCAATGAAAGAAAATAGACGGAATAACAAGCGAATAAGAAAAGGACAAACAAAGTGATGTAGGTTTGTGAGTTAGAAAAAGCCATGCCACAGTTGTGATTACTGCAGAGTCTTGTTGCAGTACACATTCAGCTAGCAAAATATAGCTAAGTAGTTGTGTTTGTTTGGAATGTTTAGATCTTCTTTTTGGTGTGCTATGACCGAATGGGCTTTGAATGATTGTAGCCTGTGACTAGCATAGCCGAGAACCTGTCATTCTCCCCGCTCCATCTCCTCCACCAAACTAGAACACCCTGTAACAGGACAGAGACCACCGCCAAAATTAATGAAAAAACGATGCAATGACACCTTTAAAGCCGAAGGCAGAGACCTGCTCCATGAAGCATCCCGCTGAGTTCTGCTCCCTGTGGTCTGCCAGCCTTCAGACTGCTATGGCATTCAAGTCTGCCATGCAGTGCCACAAAAAGCATTGCTCCATTTCAAACAAACACTATATCAGACAGTATGAACACTTATTGTCCAGTTACAATTAAATACGAACATCAGTTAGTGGCAAACAAAAATGTTGGGGGTGTTATTACTGAATATTGTGAGTCTCTGTTGTTGTGGCGGACAACTTTAACTATTAACTGATAAACAAATAATGAAATGTAACAACACCTGTCAATATGGGATCAAGAGCAGATTAAATTTAAGTATTTCTGACAAGAAATTATCTGAAGAAAAGTTTATATACAATCAATGCCTGATATGTCTTCAGTGTTCTTTGATGGAATAGTAGAGGTATGTCAATATAATTGATAATGGCACTGAATTTTCTGCTGTAAAACAACAGATCATAAATCAGTATGCATTCCTTGAGAAGCTGGCTTATATGAACTGATCAATACCAAGGATTGGAAATAGTGTCTTGGTGCAGGAGACACTTGATAAATGTGTTAATACACTTGTGAGCTTCAGCAAATCACTTCTGGAGCCTGAAAATCAACATGGCTTACAGATCCGTGCTCAGCACATCGGTGACATATTTCACAGTGAACACGTACACTCAGGGGCAATCTAATTATTACAGAGAACAACTGCCTCTCATGACACTGGGGAAGAACGGCACTGGTACAGTCTTTAGATATTAGCAAACACATCATGCCTCTGAGAGGCTGCCAGCACTGGCAGGATTGTGTTTGGGCACAAAATATCTCACACTCAGTCAGAGCCTTCAACCCCAACTGCCTTCCTCTGTCTATCTCTCTGTCTTCTACCCTACCTTCTCTCTCTCTCTCTCTTTCTTCCTCTCTCCTCTTCTCTGTCTCCGTCTCCCTTACACACACACAAACACACACATAGATACACATACACAAACACGCGCGCAGACACATTTACACACACACACTTATTTAAACAGCCACACGAAACTCCAGCGCTGGCCCGAATCCGTAGGAGTCGCTGTTAGTGCGGTCAAACGCAGCTCCCGTAAATCTGCCGCCTCTGTGTGTCGGGCAGCAGCCATCCCTCTCTCTGCGGGGTCGATAAGAGCCGGCCAGCGCTATTTAGTCTGGCCCTCATAAATTCAGCTGCTTCTCCCCCGGGCCACGGAGAGGCCTCAGACAAACCGCCGTCCTGCAGTACGTGATCAGGTCATTAATAGGTTTGATGAACAGTCCACTTATCAATAAACCCAGCGCGACCCCTCATAATGTTATGACATCCTCTGGCGATGGGACATGAGATAGGGTTTATCTGCATGGCGGCCATGGCAGCTCTGCACTAACTGCACTGTATCCAGCTATGACGGCAGGCAATCAATGAGCGTGGGAAATAAACAAAAGAGAGATGCTAGGGAGGGAATCTGAATCCTTCAGTGCCCCAGTCTGTACTCACGGTTCCATCCACTAGGGCTGTGTGCATTTTGTGTGAAATCTTTCTGTGGCTCTCATGTAATTTGCACATGCTGTGACAGCCCATCTTCCATTACAGAGGCCATCTCTGACGCAGGAGCTGCCCTGTTCATCTAGACACAAAGGGCCGGCACAATACAAGCTGCAAATGCACTGGGCATGCACTCAGAAGACCTCTATACATGCAAACTACTTACACACACGCACACACACACACACACACACACACACACACACACACACACACACACACACACACACACACACACCAGTTATATTTCATACAATCAAAAGACAAAAGTGAGATTACAACTAAGACTATACATTGAATATATTTACTTAGATACACTGGCCACATGAATATACTGTATTTTAATATTATGCCCTAATAATACTATGATCATCTGAACACAGCATCTGAAAATGCTTTAAACATCAGTGAGTTCTAATATATATATCTTTTTTCTTTAATGGTAACCTACTGAAAATAAGGCTTCTGGTTGTATATTTATTCATTTGTTATATGGTAAACTGTTTTGTTGTTTTTGTCATCATTTATTCATTTTTTTTTTTTTGGCTTTACTTTTTTTTATTTCATCAATCACAAATATATTGCTTGTGAGAGTGTTCTGACACCACTTGGAATTTGGAATTTGGAAACTGCACCTAAAATAACATCGATCAGTCTACTTCAATACACTTGCACTTCCACAGACACTTCCACTTCCTTCACCACTCAATAGATGATGCTGATGTGGGTACTGATGTGTGCTGACAGTCTTGTCTCATCTGTATGTTGTTTCAGACATCTTTTACAAGAACTCACGGATGAAGGATCTGGGAAACTAAGATCTGGATGGATACTCATATTACTTATCGAACACATCTTCCTCAGTTCTAGTTCTTTGATGAATTATAATTGATTTCACCTCATAACCAAATGCCGTCGCTGCCAGTTCCCCCAGTATTATTATGCTACAGTCCCATGGCTGTGAGTTCCTACGGTATCTGAGCGGAGCTACAGTCGGATCATTCATCACAGATGTGGATGGGTTTATTAGTGTGAGCCACTGGCATAACAGCTAAATCAATACATCACCCTTTATTGTGACCTAACAATGAAGAGAAAATAATTAGTGATAATAAGTAAAGGGTTAGCTGATACGAGCATGAGTAATCGCACCCCTCTGACCCCTCGCACCCCTTTGAAAGTGGCTTTTTTTTTCGAAAGAGCTGCAGGCCTATCTTCAGTACACACCTTGGTGTCCAGAAGCCAGGGTAATGTGTTTACAGGTCACTGAGGCAGACAGTGGCACACAGTGTAAAGTACACTTGAGACCTCAACTGCTACGCCTGCAAATTAGTGGCTCTGCGTGACTACTGACCTCATGCATGTATACTAATCAGTTCCTCCACTTCTTGAAACCGAATGCAAATCCTGCTCTATTTTAAAGGAAGCCTGCCTGCAAGCTGCCAGAGGGTACAACTGCTCGGAAAAGAAAATACTGAGAGAGACAGTGGGAGAGAGATAGATCAATAGAGAGAGCGAGAGAGAGAGAGAGAGAGGGAAAGATGTTTAATCTGATCTTTACTTTTGTTAGTTGTTGTTTTGAGAGCAAACAACTGCTGAATGAAATAAAAAAATTACACTTTGTAGGCTTCCATTACTCAAAACTAACAGAACATGACCACACTACAATGCTGTATGCCCAGTGATTAAAGTGCACGTGTGTGTGCGTGTGTGTGTGTGCGTGTGTGTGTGTGTGTGTATGTATGTGGGTACACTGTAATGCATGTACTCCTTCGAAACATTGTGCATGTCAGGTAAGGGTTTTTCAAGCACCACTATCCTAGATGTACTGGCAGAGGACAGAGAATAGATGAGGGAGAAACAGTTTGCTATTGAAATAACAGGTAACATGAGAGGTTAAGAGGATACAGGGAGGAGATGACCAAAGAGAGGTAAACCCTATCTTTGCCAGGGTACAGACGGCAAAGCCTTAGCAACTACTGTTAACCTCAACATCACTGTGTCTCTTTCACAAACTCAAGCAGACATACCGCTGCCCGGCATCCTCCTCCACAATGTGGAACAGCGCAAGACGGAGTGGAGAGCTTTGCATCTCACCGCAGTCTGCCTGGACCACAGAACATCTCCTGAATACCAATCCGATTTTTAGCTCCAGTGCACAGCGTCAACATACCTTACCAGCTATGACACAGAACGACATGTCCAGCACACAGCTCTAACATATCACACAAACTCTCTAGTTTAAACACAGGAGGAGATGGACACTGAAATACATGACCATACGGAGATATTTCACCGGTAAACTATAGGCTACCGACCGTGTAACTGTAGAAATCACAATTCGTGTATTCGCTTTACACAAAATCAAGTTCAGATGATGACCAAACAGGAGTTATGACAAACATAAGTTGCCCCACTTTCAATATTTTCAACAATAACTAAGAACTAATTTGCAATGGTTTCCTTTGACAATCATCGCCGAGCGTCTAAAAACAGGTTGCAGCACATGAAAACGACAGGCTAAATATTTCAGAGTTGCCAGTAAACACTTCCTGTACAGTTTGGTATGTAGGTCTGGAACTTTGAGGTCAACGTGGGAACTGTAGTGAAATTAGGAATCATTCATTTGCCCAAGTTGTCGTCAGGGGATAACAGGAGCGCAGGAGGTACGCTTGCAGTGGATGTCAATAAAGATATGTGTCAATAAAATGTTTACCTAAATAATAGGCTATCCATTAGCGCGAGCTTTTAGTTGTTTTGACGTGAAAATAGAAAACCTACCTGTCATAACTCCACCGACTGTACGACATGCTCTTGTTGCTACCGACTCCATCCATGATTGTGTTTAAGGGTGCCGTAGATTCAATGGCTAGGTATGGAGCGAATCAGTCATGAATGATGTATGTGGAGAGATGCACCTCCTTGGCGTAACTGGAGGACTGTGGTCTGAAAGAAATGTAAACTGGCTTTCTTTTAATGCTACGTTATCAATCAATGATTCCCCGTGGTAAGGACTGTACCATTTTCGGGGCGTTCAGGGAAAGTTGCAGTTTTACAATGACGCACAAGAGACGCTTTCCTGTAAACCCGATAGATACGGTCGTTATGGATAATATTGTGTGACTGGTTTTTCTTTTTTCTTTTTTTTCTTTTTTTGTTACTTCTGTCCATAATGGTTAGGCCAACATGTGTAGGATGCAACAGGCAAGAAATCTTAGGGTCACCATTTAGTAGCCACTTATTACTCATAAACGATGTTTTCAATAGTAAGCTACTATCCAATCAAATACAAGCGTCATTAGCAAATGAATAATTGCATATATTGTAACTATTCAGATCCTTGTAAATTAAATAATTGTGGCCACCTCACCGTCACAACGAGTCTGTGAATTGGTTTGGCAATAAAGCCTAGGCAATTTATGCCATTGTGAATCTCGTGTGGTTAGGTTAGATTATTGGAGAGGCGTTTCTGGCTGGAGAGAGCTTCCTCGGTGTGTGATTGTTTTAAGTTTTTTTTTTTTTACTAAATTTCTTGATTGTCTTTCTCCCGTAATTTACAGAGAGCTTGCAAGTGTTCGCAATGAGTCACATCTCCTGAACCACAAAAAAGGTCTATTCACTAAACGGTTTGATTTAACCAGCCAATGAATCTGCATCCAGTAAATTAATCATATGATCTTAATCTGTTTTGTTATGTGCTTTTTAAATGCTGTCTAAAGTCAAGTGAGTGTAGGTATGTCCTAAAGCAATTTTGAATGTCAGATTTTATGCTGTTACCAAAATGTAGCTTTTTTACAAACTTTTGGAAGGAGCTCATAGGGATGATTGACAGCAGTTGACTCACCTGTCTCAGGGCTTCCAGGTGATTTGAACCCACCTACTGTTTCACACATCATACACACTGCAATTGCGAATTATCCCTCCACCTTCCCTTTGTACTCCAAACCAGGGCTGTGGACTTCTCCGAGCAAGTGGCCCAGTTCTGAGAGGAAGGCAGGGCAAGGCAAGGCAAGTTTATTTCTATAGCGCATACACAGAGGAAGTTCAATGTGCTGTATAGAAATAAAAGCAAAGAACAGTATGTAAAAGCATAAAAGACAACAAAAATAACCAAGGATAAAATATGCATATTGATAATAAGTAAATGTTCAAAATGATAAAAGTAAGAGAAGTATAAGGTAAATAAAATTCATATTTAATTTTAAATAATGGTGGGTATGCCTGGCAGTACAAAAAATGTAGGCCGTAGAGGGCAGGGGGAGACTCTACAGAGTTGTAGAGCCTAATACAGCCTAATAATGAGACTGTGGGCAAAGCAGCAGGGATACTACAGAAAAAAACACACATCAGTGGCTGAATATTACTTCAGCATGTCATGTCAAGCTGAAAACAAACATGCCCCGTCTAACCTTTTCCACAGCATTTCATGCAAGACCCACATCTCTTTTACCGGATTTATTGCTTCACATACTAGACATGTTCAACATGCTACTGTTTGAACTGCAATAGAAAAGCTCCTTGCCCTGAACTACAACACAATGTAAACAAATCCATACCACTGCATGTTAATATTGTGCATAGCTGTGATCAACTGAAGGGTCGCTGGTTTGATTCCACCTTCTCCTGACTAGTTTTACGTGTCCTTGAGCAAGACGCTGAACCCCATACTGCTCCTGGTGTGCTGATTGGCACCTTGTATGGCAGCCTTCACAACCAGTGTGTGAATGTGTGTCTGAATGGGTGAATGTGAGGCATTCGATGTAAAGTGCTTCGGGTACTCTCCCGAGTTAGTATAGGATTGATCTATAGAAATGCAGTCAATTTACCATTTACCATCACAAACTGTGACGTCAGCATAAATCATATGGAATATGGCATTAGGAATGACAGCACAGGAATGATGCTTCAGCATCATCCATAAGTAGGTGAACAAAACTTATGCACATGAGTACTGGAGTATGAGTACTGAAAAACTGTAAGATGTGTATTTCATGATGAGGCAAACTATCACAAATCATACAAAATGACACTATATGCTGGTCAGACTAGCTGGCATATCCTAAAATGGTAGCTGTTAAGTAGCTAAAACTAGGTTATGCTGATTTGAAATGGTTGGCTGTTTGTATGGCTGTTCAGACCAACTGGTCAATTACTGGACAATGTAGTTTTGAGCAAGGTCAGAATGACAATACTGCACCAAATGAAAAAAATTGCTCTTGCTGTTGCTCTTGCCTCCAGACACACACGCACACACACAGACACACACAGAGACACACACACACACACACACACACAAACATACTGTTTTAACACCACAGGGATATACAACGTACACTTGGCTCCACATAGCATAAATACCTGCCAAAGGCAGCTACCCTTAGCCGAGGCATGTGTCTGTGGTGCTGAGCCAAATGAGGCGCTACAGCAGGAGCGTGGTGCCTCATGCATGATTAATATCACCAAGAAATGGGAGGTTGCCATGGCTTCTGCTAACACTGCTGCTCTGAACAGAGACGACAGGGGGGAACGTTTGGAAAATTAATGTCTGAAAAAGGTCAACAAATTGCTGTATCCTAATTACATTCCATGCATTATATATTTATTTATTTATTCTTGAAACTAAAGTTTTCCTCCCTTTGCCTGTTTACGTCCCTTTGATGTAGAATTATGGTGAGGCCCAGACTTATCCTACAGTACATCTGCTACATAATCATATTCATTTAATATGTCAAGATAAAGACGAGGGAGGAAGGGTAATAAAGTTAAGGCTGGAGATTGTGCACATCCCAAACAAAGGTGCAGGACAAAGGCTGACTGAAAATTTGAAAGTAAGGAGTCCGCACTCCGAACGGAGTCCGGTCGAAATGTCATCCTGACCATGGAATCAAAAAAGAAGGATTTTAAGTGTGCGGACTCCTTACTTTCAAATTTTCAGGAAGGGTAATAAAGACATTGCCTTTTATCTGAAATGATCTGTGATGGAGTGCCCATCACTAGGGTTGTGGGTGTGCTCTGACTGCGGTCAGAGCCCCTGTTTGGCACCCTGGAGACCTGGGTTCAAAGCCGGGTGGGGTGACTTCTCCTCCCCTTCGCTACAAATAGTGTCAGAAGTGGGATGGCTTGCCGTGAGGTCATCGGAGGTCCAGCCACTGTGTGAGTCATATGTGGGACCCCCAGGTTAGGTTGACCCCGGTGTGAAGGACCCCAGTGAAGCACCAGTATGTGTGGGGCAATCTGTATGGGAGAAATATGGTGGGAGATGCGTGAGGGACACCTGAGTGTGTGCAGTGTGATGGAGTGCCCATCACTAGGGTTGTGGGTGTGCTCTGACTGCCATCCCAATGAGCCTGGCTTGTTGGTGTTGTGGCCAGAGCCCCTGTTTGGTACCCTGGAGACCTGGGTTCAAAGCGGGGTGGGGTGACTTCTCCTCCCCTTCACTACATGATCAATATGCAATTACTCCATTTTCTGTGGGTAACAGCTGAAACACAACACACACCTATCTACACACACACACATCTATTTTCCAAAACCAGCCTGTGACAGATGTATGACTATAAGAAAAGACAACAAAGCATGATCAATTTACAATCAAGGTACTAACTGTATAGTCTATTAATTAATGAATAATGACAATAAAGATATGAATTTTACATACATTCCTGATAGAAAAGGGATACCACTTAAAGAGATACTACGCAACTCTGAGTGTTTTTTCTCAACGGAGCTCCCCCTATTTCTTTGATTTTCTCCAGAATTTAACGTGATCCTGCTTCTTGCGATACATTCAAGACTTTGTGAGTCTGAGGGTGCCGGGAGAGAAACTCAGATATTGCAAGCATGGTATTGTACTGTATTAGGCGACAGCGGGGGCGGTTGAGAAAGTCTTCATTCGCCTGGTAATGACTCATTTAAGCATCTACAGACTTATGAAGATAATTAATGAACTCAAAAAAGTTGCATAGTGCTGCTATAGTTACAGATTATCGGCTCATCACACAGGAAAAAATCTAAAGGGACCAAAATGTCAAAAGTGAATATAAAAGTATGACCAAGTTGCACAAGGCCATTTTGGCTACTATCTGCTAGTAATAATGACAGATTTGACACTGGCAGCAAATATGTAAAACATGTCAGAGTTGTGTTCCCACTGACAAGTTATTTCCTGATCAGCCTACATTATTTTCACATAAAACTGTACCGCTATGTACAACAAACACCATATTTTATGCTGTTAAAATGAAACTTGAAATCAATCTCTAAATGACCACCACATTTCAAACACTAGCATAGCTTTTAGCCATTTGATTTACTTCTTATTTTAGCAGCTGAAGCTAAATAAGGTGCCATGCTAAAAACACAGACATATAGATCAGATGTACACACGCTGTGTTGAAGGAGAGGAAGGTGAGTGCAAGGCCTATAGACTCTACACTGCATGGGAGTGGATATAGATCAGATGTACACACGCTGTGTTGAAGGAGAGGAAGATCAGTGCAAGGCCTATAGACTCTACACTGCATGGGAGTGGATATAGATCAGATGTACACACGCTGTGTCAAAGGAGAGGAAGATCAGTGCAAGGCCTATAGACTCTATACTGCATGGGAGTGGGTATAGATCAGATGTACACACGCTGTGTCGAAGGAGAGGAAGATCAGTGCAAGGGCTATAGACTCTACACTGCATGGGAGTGGATATAGATCAGATGTACACACGCTGTCTTGAAGGAGAGGAAGATCAGTGCAAGGCCTATAGACTCTACACTGCATGGGAGTGGATATAGATCAGATGTACACACGCTGTGTCGAAGACAGTGAATCTCAGTGCATGGGAGTGGGTATAGATCAGATGTACACACGCTGTGTCAAAGAGAGTGAATCTCAGTGCAAGGCCTGTAGACTCTACACTGCATAAGAGTGGCTCCCATGTTCAACCCCCCCACACCCATGGACTTCATGGAGCACAGGAGGGGCCATGTCTGCTCTCCAGGTGGGATAGACAGGAGGAGCTGTTCAAAGGTGCTCCAGGAATGCTGCATTATGGGCCAGAAGCTGGAGGGAGAGTGCACCTCAGGAAGTCACCCACTCCTCACCAACAACAAAAAACTTTACGGGATTTCCAGAGGAAGTTTCGGAGCAGAGTTTGACAATGCAGTCTATGGTCATTCATCTTTTTATTTTCAGTTAAAAGCAACCTAAGAGAATTAAATACTCCTCTTTACATATACACACATTTGTGCCATAAGAGCATAGTCACTTACAAACATATAAAAATACTCGGTAACTAGTCTGATAAGAAAATAATGTATAAAAGTATATAGTAAAAACATTTAATCACGTCTTTCAAAGAATCACTTCCATACTTCTTTTTTAATCTTATATTACATGGTGATAAAACAAAAACCAGAATAGTTTAATTGTATCCCTTTCACTGAAATACACCCATGTAAAAGGAAGACAAAACTAAAGGTGAAATGTCTTTATAGTGATGTTAACCCTTCATGGTAGTTTGGGAGAGAAGATGCTGCACATGGCAGCCTGTCAGTTACCAAATATGTCACAACCTACATTTTGCTATTACTGTATATCCAATTGTGTGTGTGTGTGTGTGTGTGTGTGTGTGTGTGTGTGTGTGTGTGTAAGAGCGAGAGAGAGAAAGAGAGAGATATATAGAGAGAGAAAAAGATTCAGAGAGAGAAAGTGAGTGTGTATGCTTGTGTGTGTGTGTGTATGAGGGAGGAAGAGAGAGAGAGAGAGAGAGACACAGACAGAGACAGACAGTGTGTGTGTGTATGTGTGTGTAGGATACAACTAAAATCTGTCAGTACTTAAACCTTCCCACACTCCATGGTCAAGGATTCCTTTGTGGCAATGCGCCTACTAACACACCATATTACCACCACATTATAGATCTGCCAATTGTTCTTTTTTTAGATTTCTCCTGTCACTTACACAGCAGTAACACCTGTTGCTGAGCGCACAAGTGCAAATGATCAGTTCTAACTTTGCACTTTTAGCACTGCCGTCTCCATTCATCACTTCAACTAAACAAACTAAGAATGAAGGCAAGGATAAACAATCAGCAGAATACTTCCACCGTGGAAATCAATTCCATATGTAAGGCAAGAAAGAAAGAGAGAAAGAGAGAGAGATAGAGAGAGAGAGAGAGAGAGAGAGAGAGAGAGAGAGAGAGAGAGAGAGAGAGAGAGAGAGAGAGAGAACATTTTCCCAAACCAGTTCTGTAAAACCACAAACATTGGCAAGGTACCTTAAAACACCACCAGATCATTGGCCTTTTTGTAACACTATTCTTCTCCAAGTGAGGACATGTTTTACCAACCATCCTGAGAGTGCGACAGATAGTCTGTGAAGGCAATGACTGAACGAGAAGGGAGAAGAGCTGATCTATCTGGTGACATGTGATTCTGAGATCTTCATGTGTGATGGAAAAAAAGCTAATTTTGTTAGGACTAGTCTATGAGCCTTTCACCTCACACCTACTGTGTATTGGCCTCTAAAACGTTTGCAGCACACATATAGGAAAGGGTCCAAAACATGAGGTCCCAGTGTTCATATTGGCTGCCTATACACAAACACACAGGTATATACGTCTACGTTATTACATGGGTTAGGACCAAGCTCATCACCCTTGCACTCAGCACTTAAAAGATTTAATCATCAGTTTTTTTTAAATGTGTTCTCAACTCACACAGATTTCCTTTATGTACAGTAGCTGATCAACACAAGGAGTAGAAATTAAAAGGCATATGGCACCACACACACACACACACACGTAAAAACATACAGGCCGACACACATGCACATACATACAGACACACACACACACATGCACACAAATTCAGTCACATACATACAGGTGCACGCACACAAACACACAAAGCTTCACAAGATCACCTCATTCTACACTGCCTGCAACGCGTTGCTTGTTTATCATTAACATTCTAATGATATAATACACATATATTGATATTTTCTGTGATTCCATCTTGGTAAAAGTACAAATGTGACTACAAGGCAAGATAAGTCCTTTGAGATACAACATAACAACAATGGAATCGTTAAGCAAATTTAAAAAGCGATGTTTTTAGTGTTGGGACTTATTCACACTGAAAGCTCTAGGGTTTGTCTTTTTTTTGTCATCATGTTGTATTTTATAACACTAGTCGATGGTGAGCGCCAAGTTCAATAGAAAACATTTTTGTGTTTTTCGTGTTTGTTTTGTTTTGTTGTTTTACTGTCAGTTTGGTTCTTCTAGTAGTGAAGTCCCAGAATGGGTAGGGTGTGGGGAGGTGGGGTGGGGAGGTGGGGTGGGGTGGGATGGGGTGGGGCTTTCCCCAGTGAGGGTTGTTCCCCGCCCTGATAAGGCTATAGCAGGGACTGCTGTCTTAAGTCATGCACATGTAGAAAGGCAGCGGTCATCCACAACAGGATGTGATGTCAGAAGGCAGGGGTGTGTGTGGGGGGGGGGGGGGAGGGGTGCTGTGGGGGGTAGGGGGGTCTGGTGACAGCAGCTGGATGACTGGCAGCCCTGTGTGCCAATCAGACGATGACACAGTGGCAGCCACTCTTGTCCTTCTCTTTGCGCGTGGGCTCCGGCGAGGGCGGGCACTCCTGCTCCTGGAACTTCCTATTGGATGACAGGGGAACAACAACCAATGAGTGAACCCTTAATGACCTCAAGCGACACCTTACCATCAGTGTCTCAGCCACACTGAAATCCATTTATCCACAGCAAATGGTTCATTATACATCATCCATTATGAACATTATTGCTATTTAATCATTCATGTCTCATGTGCTAAATTGCACTATAATCCATGTGGAAGGATATCTCTGTCTAAGATGACAATAACAGCTTGACCTGACGTGACTGTCCCACACTCCCACTCTCATACCCATACTGAGACTTTACCCTGCCTACATAGGATTCAGACAACCTGCTTTGACAGTGCAGTAGACAATAGTTTCTCCCCAATAATTGCCCTATTAGGTAAAGGTAAACTGAGTACCTCCTGTGCTTTTGTGGCAAACTGATTACATAAACTGCTGCCTCGCGGTTTACTTCAAGTCTGAAGAGCTCACAGAGTGGGCTGAAAGAGGCAGCTTGCACAAGTGTGCTTTGCATTTTAAGGTGGCAGTCAATTGGCAGCTCCGTAGCAGAGGTGGGAGTGGAATCGTGTCTTTCGTGACAATAAAGCCCCTCCAGTAAACCACGCAGTAAAAGCATCATGTTCTTTAGAGCAACATCACGGCCCTCTCACCTTATTAGTTTGACCAGCTCGTGGAAAGCTTGGTCTACATTCACGCATCATGATTTTCAGAGCAACATCATGGCCCTTTCACCCCTGACCAGCTCGTGGAAAGCTTGGTCTACATTCACGCATCATGTTCTTCAGAGCAACATCACGGCCCTCTCACTTTATTACTCTGACCAGCTCGTGGAAAGCTTGGTCCACATTCATGCATCATGTTCTTCAGAGCAACATCACGGCCCTCTCACCTTATTACTCTGACCAGCTCGTGGAAAGCTTGGTCTACATTCATGCGGATCTTGGCCGAGGCCTCCATGTACGTCACCTTCAGCTGCCGCGCAAGCTGCTGGCCCTCCTCTTGGGTCACCTGGAAGAGGACGAGGAAGATGAAGAGGAGGAGGAGGAAGAGAGGATAAGTATTAGCTTTTAATTAAAGTCAGGGACCAAAGTGATTTGTCCCCAGGGCAACACTGATAGCCATTTGAAAAAGTCTGGATGATGGCGGTCTGACTCCACCTAGTGGAGAACAGAGGCATGACCAAACTCTGGAACATTCCTGTAATGACTGACACCACTCAACAGAATGTATTCATGACTGAAAGCTATGTCCGTGCATCTCTCAGATCCAAATACAATACATTAATATCACAATTTTGAAAAGATGCTACTTAGTAACATCACATTAATTTCATACACTACCATACAGATGAATTCCAAAGAACAAAAGACTAATGGTGTACTGTGTCTATAAGTAATATATTACCAATTACATGTAAATCACAAAAGACATAGTGGTGCACAGTCGCAAACAAGGAAGTAGGGGGGATAACAGTAACTGACTGTGTAAGTCTGTCTTTACAGTCCCTAAAGTGACAAAGCATACCATTGGTAACCACAAGGTGGCAGTGTGTGTATACTGTATCGCACAACAGCACAGTTGAGTCTAAACACCTCATTTCATTGGGAGCCAAGCAGCAAAGCTGCAAAGGCACCCATTGTGTTTCTGGGTTTTTTTATTTATTAGGTGTGCACACTTCTTGTTGTTCTTAAGAGGTGTTTATTTTTCTTCCGGCCACCCATTTTTTGACTAAAATAATTCACTTTTCAACAGTTTAACTATTTAAACTACTCAACTATTTAACTGTTCATCCATGTCAAAGTGTTATCAAGTATGTCTCCAGCCACCTGTCTCCTCTGCCTAAAACTGTTTCAAAATAAAAGTACTCACTACAACAATTTACTATTAATGCACATTAAAGGAGAACTTCGGTGTAAAATGAAAATTAGCATGTTAAAACATCATACCGAGTTTGTATGTTTACTGAGGAGCAAAATTTTTTATTGTTTGTCCCAGAAGGCTAACAATGGAAGTGGTAGGTGCCCTTAGACGAAGCATGACGACTACGTTATTTTTAGACCATTAAAACAGCTCGAAGAAACTCCACACTCCATCGGTAGTACAACAAAGGCCCTGAGATTAAAAACGAGGCACTGAGAACTTTGTAAGTGTGCACATTTATTAATAAAATAGTTTAGACAGGCAGTACCTTGCTGTAGTTTCTCGTCGCCACCATGATGAAAGTCCGCACAAGTTGATTAACGAACACGAACCAGCAGGAAGAATAGGAGGAGAGGTAGTACAATCGACTCATTTGGACTTTCATCATGGCGGCGACGAGAAACAACTGCAAACTACTGCATGTAAGAACAGTTTTTAAAATAAACATTGTGTACATTTACAATATTCTCAGTGCTTTGTTTTGAATGTCAGAGGATTTGTTATACTACCGTTTGAGTGTGGAGTTTCTTCGAGCTGTTTTAATGGTTTAAAAATAGCGTAGTCGTCATGCTTCGTCTAAGGGCACCTACCACTTCCATTGTTAGCCTTCTGGGACAAACGATAAAAAATAGTTAAACTCTGAATGCAACAGGCTAAATCAATTTTGCTCCTCAGTACACATACCAACTCGGTATGATGTTTTAACGTGCCAATTTTCATTTTACACCGAAGTTCTCCTTTAATATACAATAATGTAACTATTCTTAAGAGGTGTTTATTTTTCTTCTGGCCACCCATTTTTTGTCACCACTACTCCTCCTCGGCTTTCAAAATAGAAATGCTGTTCCAACTCTGAAACGTCCAGCCCAATCTGGACATCAATCGTTGTACAAATGGTTGTAGTACCCCTTGTCCTCCGTTTGTTAGTCCCGTTTTTCGACAATATTTTTTCTCATTGAAATGAATGGTAGAACACGCAGGGATGATGTCGTAATACTCTGCTCCACTCTAGATGTTAGAGTGGCAGCTGTAGAGAAAAGCCATTTTCACTAAATTACGTTGAAAACGTAACACTTTGTGTCCTGAAATATCTCGTCTTAACTATGTTAATGGCATTTCAGCAAGAAAGAAAGCAATAGTTTTTGTATTTCATGTTAAAGACATTCCAGCCAGAGAGAAAGCAAAACTTCACCAAAACCTATAAAATATGCCTATATTAGACCTAAATGGCCTTCTTTTAATCATGATATTGTGATTGTGTGTGTGGGTGGGGGAGAGTACTTAAGTGAGAGAGAAAAAGAGAGAGAGAGAGAGAGAGAGAGAAAGAGAGAGAAAACAAGACAGAATACTGTTCTTCAAAGTCTTCTTTCTTTCTGTCTTTCTTTCTTTCTTCTAACCAATTTTATAACAGTAATGTGGCTCAAACCGTTTAACGTAGAAACTTGGTTCAAACTGTGTTGCGTAGGTCTTTCACTGGACAATCTGGGAATGTATTTTTCATTTTTGTAACATTTATACTATAAAAACGTCTGTACAGAGTTAACATTAAGCATTATGACATCACAATAGAGCCGATATGCACTTAGAGCTTTCAGCTTTGGCAGTGGCTACGGGTCCGGAATTTCGTACCACTAGATTTAAGGATATTGGTCTGGAACCTTTTCTTCGGAACTTTATTGGTCCATATTGCTCCAGACCAATACATGTGAAGTTATAGCTCCGGAACTTGAAATCTGTACCACACTCAGGCAGGGTTCCCAAAGATTTATCAGATAAAAAATCCCTATTAATCCTAACCCTAACCCCAAACCTGACCCTAACCATAACCCTAACCCTAGATTCAGTTAATTCGAATTTCCGTACCAATAATACCAGTTTGTAGAGGTACGGAAGCTGCCGTACCAGTAGCCACTTCGATCAGCTTTAGGTGTACAATCTGGGTTTCTAGAACTACATATCCTGCTCACCTCTTTCCTCTGTCCACACCTGTTTCAAAATAAAAGTCCTTACTAAAATAATTCATTTTTCAACAGCTTAACTATTCAAAGTACTCAACTATTTACCTGTTCATCCATGTCAAACTGTCAAGTGTTATCAAGTATGTCTCCAGCCACCTGTCTCCTCAGCCTAAAACTGTTTCAAAATAAAAGTACTCACTATTTACTATTAATGCACATTAATTCACAATAATTTAACTATTTAAACTATTAAACTGTTCAGCCATGTCAAACTGTCAATTGTCATCAACTATGTCTCCAGCAGACTAAATTAAGCCATTTATCTACCTAGCAACCAACATAGCAACCATTGAAATAAAGCATCTATGTCAGTTTCCATAGCAACCAAAATGATTATCTTGGACTTGCACTGATTATCATAGCAAATAACATGCTACCCACTTTATTTCTGATAGTAGCCACCAGGGATACCATAGCAACAGCCTTGCAATCATTTCCACAGCTACAACAGTTTCCACGCACTGCGTAATTCCCTAGAATTATGCTCTCTGGTTTAAATTTCATGTTCGGAATGTTAAGGAACAGAACTCTCAAGTGATGACGTCATAATACACCTGGAACAGGCCTGCATAGTCTTCTGCCATGGGAGTCTATGGCAGCCCATAGGACCCATTTGTAAAAAGTTTTGAAACATGGCACACTGAATCAGGACAGTCCCATGATTCTTTTCGCCAACAAGTGTCATGTTGGTACCTCAACCTCTGTAGCACCACCCACTGATCAAAGTTAGAGGTAAATTTTTGCATGTAACTTTTGAACCATATGTCCAATTTTTAAACATTTGATTTTACTGGATTTTTTGGGCTAAGCCAAGGTCAACAAACCCTATGGCGTCAAGTTCTGCCTCCAAACTTTCACGCCATTTTGGAAAATGTTGAAAGTGAATTTGAATTATCACAGTTCACAATTTTTGACCAATTTTCACGAAACTTGGCACACATGATCTTTAGACCTGGCCTGACAAAAGCTACTCAATGGCATTTTGACTTCCGCAATCGTTTGCAAAGCCACCAAACAGAAAGTGAGCTCATATCTCAGCAAGGATACGGTGTATCATGACCATCCAAAGTATGCACAACTTCATTTGGCCACTCTGTGGCACTGTTATTGGCAAAAAAAAAATGTTTTTGCTAATAACTCTTTATGCTCTTTCATTAAAAACATAATTGCTGAATGGGTCAACACAGCAAAACCATGTGCACGTCACAGACAACCAAAATGTATGGCAAGGGTGGCAACCAGGAAGTGGGCTTGTTATCTGATAAACACTTTGACATATACTAGCCAAATGTGAATTATGCAATATAGATAGTAAGTCAGAGAGAGCGTGAAAAAATTGGCATACCACTATGGGCGCATGCTTGGCCCCCTCATTGCTTCTTGCAGCTATATTTTCCATTTAAACATGTGACAATGTCTTACAGAAACAAAAAAAAAACTTTGTTCATACGTACAGTTCATATGACTGTAAAATAGATGCCTTTGCTGTGTGAAGTCTTTGAAATGGTGTCTGAGTGGTGTTTGAGGGCACAGATACGGAAATACCCCACGGTTTGTCTTCAAAACATAACGCCATTTTTGAATATGCAGCTCTGCTGCTCCACAGGGGGGCACATTAAAGGCAGATCCAATGCTTATTAGTCCATGATACACCTCTGCCCCATAATTGGTGATTAGCTCAAATTAGACATTCATCATTTCATTAAGCCAATAGCCCGTGATCTGTTTGTATAGAAAATTAACTGCTTTCTGGCCTAGACTCATTTCTACAGCACTGACATTCGGTTTCTGATATAAATGTTAAACGTAACAAGAACAGAACCATTTTGAAAGCTAAGAGTGCATGTCTGAGATTCTCTGTGAGACAAATGTTCATAAAAGCTACATACTTTTAAGGAAAAATACTTTTTTGTTTGCCTGCTTGCTTGACTGACAGTGAACGGAAGAAGAGTGCCGTTCCACACTTTGAGGGCCTCTTGCTGCTTCACATACATACATCAGTTGGTTACTTAACTGCTGAGAGCACAAACAGCAGTGGTATGTTAGGGGAGTGGCTGCTTGCTTTGAGACAGACTCGGGTGTGTGAAGATGGAAGAAGCGGCTCTCCCGGGGGATGATGGCGGTCACACACACACACACACTCACACACACTCACCTGCCTCTGCAGCTCCAGGTCTGCCTTGTTGCCCACAAGGATCATGGGAAACTCGTCCCGATCCTTCACTCGGAGAATCTGTCTTTGGAATTTGTAGATTTCTTCGAAGCTGGAGGGTGTGTGTGGGGTGGGGTGGGATAGGTTGGGAGGGTGGGGAGACAGAGCAAAAGGTTCTTGTGTGAGAAATGGGTTCACACAGATAATGGTTCCTGTGCGCCTCCCCAGCGCGCTATCTGGAGTTCCCCCTCTCCTCTCAAGCCTCCCAGGAATGCAGCCGCTCGGCCACATGAATGAACCCACCCCAGCAACACACCAACAAACCCGCCCGCCCCCACACAACACACACACTCAAAAAAAAAAGAAAAACACACACACACGCATGAAAACACACAAGCAGCTGCCACACCAGGGCTTTTATGAATCAGATCAGAGGAGGCTTTTTTTCCAACGGTCGTCCCTATGCACCGAACAACAGACTGAGACAATGAAAGAGTTCCTTCTTCTCACTCTCTCTCTCTCTCTCTCTCTCTCTCTCTCTCTCTTTTTTTTCTCTCCATCCCCACCTCCCTCCATCTCTCAACAGGCACAAAGTTACTTGGCCTGAATACAAACACTGCGAGAACACATGCTGCACATACCCCTTATACACACACACACACACACACACACACACACACACAAACCCACACACACATACAAACACACACACGCACACGCACCCTCCACACACACCCTCCACACACACATACAAACACACACACACACCCACACACGCACCCTCCACACACACATACAAACACACACACACACACACACACACAAACCCACACACACATACAAACACACACACGCACACGCACCCTCCACACACACCCTCCACACACACATACAAACACACACACACACGCACGCACCCTCCACACACACATACAAACACACACACACACACACACACACACACACACACACACACACACACACACACACACACACACACACGCGCACCCTCCATACACACATACAAACACACACACACACACGCACCCTCCACACGCACCCTCCGCACACACATACAAACACACACACACGCACACACACCACCACATGCCAGTACTTAGTGAGTGGTGGGAGTGCAGTGTGGGGAGGGCTGGAGCACCTCTGCACAGTGTTGTGTGGAGAATGGTAAACAGTGAAGTGGCTCTCTTAAAGGGGAAATGTCAGCAGCAGCCTGGCAGTGGGCAGCAGCCAATGGCAGGCAGACAGCTCAGCTAGCTGCCACTCGCCTGTGAACTGGCTAATGTAAACGCAGGAAGGAAAGGCTGTTTACAACATAAACACACAGCGAGGGGAGGACTCTCTCTCTCTCTCTTTCTCTCTCTCTCTCTCTCTCTCTCTCTGTCCTATCTCTTCCTTGCTGTGATACTGTTGCACTCAGACTCAAACACACACAGACACACACAGACTCAGAGACACACACACACACACACACACACACACACACACACACACACACACACACACACACAGATAAATACACACGTGTGAAGAGACATGCAAAGACATGAGCACAGTACAGATACAGAAACACTGATAGGGTGTTCATAGTCATCCACAGCCCCCCGCACACACACCATTATAAAAGCACACACACACATGACCTCAGGCTTACTGGGTGACAGTGACAGGGGCTGTTTTGCCACAGGGTAACCTGTAGCACTTGCTGACAGCAGGAACAGGGTGAAACAGATTATACATACAAACAAAAACAAAGGAGCAGTGTGTGTGAGTGTGTGTGTGTGTGTGTGTGTGTGTGTGTGTGTGTGTGTGTGTGTGTGTGTGTGTGTGTGCGCGCGCTAGAAAAAGTAGAAGTGCACATATAATAATAAAGACAAACAAAGCATAAAAATACACAGACAAACCAATGGGAAGACAGAGAGAGAGAGAGAGAGAGAAAGAGAGGGAAAGAAAGAGAGAGAGGGAAATAGAGAGCGAGAGAGAGAGAGAAAGAGAGAGAGGAAGGGAGAGAGAAAAAGACAGAGAGAGAGACAGACAGACAGAGAGCGACAGAGAAGAGAGAGAGAGGGAGGGAGAGTGAGAAAGAGAGACAAAGAAAGAGAGAGAAAGAGAGAGCGAGAGAGAGAAAGAGAGAGAGGGAGAGAGAGGGAGAGAGAGAGAAAAGGGAGAGCAAGAGAGAGAGAGAGAGGGAGGGAGAGAGAGAAAGAGAGACAAAGACAAAGAGAAAAAACGAGAGAGAGAGAAAGAGAGAGGACATGCTGACAGCGGTGCCACTCACCTTCCCCTGTCTGTGACGGAGAAGACCAGCAGGAAGCCCTCTCCTGTCCTCATGTACTGCTCTCGCATGGCCCCAAACTCCTCCTGCCCTGCTGTGTCCAGAACTACACACACACACACACACACAGAGTGGAAAACACACCCACAAACACACATACACATACACACACGCACACGTACACAAACACACACACACACACACACACACAGTGAAAAACACAGCCACAAACACACCCACCCACACACACCCACACACACATAGTGGAAAACACACACACAAGGGCAAACAGACCGAATCATGCACACACACATGCAAACACATTCAAACATACACAAACACAAATACAGATATTTAGATAAACACAGAGACACAAACATAGTGTAAACAAACCCCGTGCAGACATACATTGTCAGACACAGGCAAGAGTAAACAGCTGATGGACCTGTCACAATCAGACCCCAAAGCTCTAGTCTCAACAACACTCACAACATTTTGCAGCTCCTCATATAGAAAACAAAATCCATACGGATGTATAATCCATAATAAACGGATCATGTCTGGCTGTGACTAAACGTGTGTTGTAATAAAAACCGGGGCTGTCAGTGGCATCCTGTTAGTGCTCCCTCTGCTACAAAGCATGCACTTAGCTCTGACTCAAAGCCATCCATCACAGGCCTTATGTCCCTATGGGGCATCCAGACCCCTAGCCCCCTACACTACGCCCGCCAGCCCCTCAGCACCCCCCCCCCAAAACCCTATTATCCTATCAGAGAGGGGATATTAGCCACCAGCCCACCCCCCAAACCCCTATCATCCTATCAGAGAGCGGAGATTAGTCAACAGCCCACCCCCCAACACCCTATCATCCTATCTCACATCCTGCTCCTTGCCCAGCACAGGCCTGGCTAGTCGTGTCCTAATGGCTTTATCTGCTTATTCCAGGATGGATGGCTGATGTGGGGGGGGGGGGGGGGCGCACATCGACACAACTGGAAATACATATATGCATTGCGTTGTTGTGACATTGCATTATTTAGCCACGCAAGAGCCTGCATGAACGGGGCATTGTATCACTACGTCATTTTGTTATTGTGTTTGTCCTCTCCGGCGCCACTGGACTGCAAGAAATGTTGTCTTGTGGTGTTCTTGCCAAACTGTAAAGCACTTTGAGCTGCATCTTGTATGTATGAATTGTGCTATACCAGTAAAGATTATTATTATTATTATTATTATTATTATTATTATTATTATTATGTATATATATGCCTAGCCTACACAACTCACACTGTGCTGGTACTGCCGCTTGAGCAGAAGTATGCCAGAGCCTTCAGCCGCCTCACCCAGCGCTGCTCTGTGAAGATTCTCATTCATCCAGATCATAGTCAAAAGAGCTAAGTTGCGTGCAACTGGACTTCTTTTGGAGCGACGTTTCAGCTTTTCTGACCTGATGATGAAAAACCAGGAGCTATATCTCTGGACCATTGAAGATGGAGCTGTGATCCTAATGACTCTCACTCCAATTCACACTTAGGCCTTATTCACACACGACTTGAGCGTGTACAGCACATAACTGTGTACAATATGTTTGTATAGGGACAGAATACGTGCAGATCACGTGTGCGGTGTAAACAGTCTAATTTGTTAACATGCATTCTAAACGAATACAGACAGAAAAAGGGCATGCGCTCTATATGTTGGTTTGGTGTAAATGAGCCCTTAGACTTGTGTTAATGTGTGACTCGTGACCTTTTTGTCACATGATGGGTGTGTGGGGTGTGGTCAGCTCACGGCTTCAACTCCAGTGGTCCGGAGATATCGCTCCTGGCTCTCCATCCTCAGGTCAGAACCGAAGAAGCTATTTGGATAAAAGCTGAAACGCCTTCAAGCTCCTGAAGAAGTGCAGTTGCATACAACTTAGCTCTTCTGATCACCCCAGGCCTTGGTTTCTCCATCCCTCACCCTCATGCACCCATCCACCCCATCACGAGTACCAGCACCATTACCACCACCAGCACCACCAGCACCACCATCACTGCTGCACTTCCTCCCCACTGGTGTTGACACTTACTGTCCAGTCGAGCCGGCCTCTCGTCAATCACGCACTGCTTGGTGTACGAGTCTTCAATCGTGGGGTCATAGTCTGTGACGAAGTACGACTGCAGGACAGAACAGAAGGAAAAACAAAGATGGGGTGAGAAAAAAAGGTTGCACGTGAACCCTCGTGAACATACCCATATAGGTGCATGCACACACACTTACACACCACCTATATACATACCCACGCAGCACAGACACACACCTACACACTCATCAGACACACACACATACATGTATGCACACAAACACACACACACACACACACACACACACAAACACACACACACACACACACACCACCTATATGCATACCCACGTAGCACAGACACACACCTACACACTCATCAGACACACACACACACATGTATGCACACAAACACACACACACACACACACACACACACAACAGAACACACACACGTGATGTGCCCCTCACATGGGAGGGATCCATCACAGGGCTGGTCAGAGTGTTCCTCAGAAGTGTGTTGATGGTGGGGGGAAACAGTCATCTCTTGTGCTTCACTTGAGCAGCCACTGAGCACAAAACAGACAGCCCTGCTGACCTCTTGGCACCAGTATGCAAGCAGAGAGGACACACAAACACACACACACACACACACACACACATACACACACACACATGCTTGCACACACACACACACACTATGTTTTGAAAGCTGGGGTAAATAAGGGGCTTGCCAAGCACACTTCCACCCATGGGCACATTCTGGACACAAACACACACACACACACACACACACACACACACACACACAGCCCACAAAAGATTCTATTTTGGTCTGTCGGATCACATGTTTCCAGTCCAAACATTGCTTTCGTGTCAAAGGCACCAAAACACTAAAGCCCCCCCTCGTCCATCGTAACATTAATAACTTCCAAAGGGCATTAATTACAGCACAATCCAGCTCTGACAGCCCTACTGGCTATCCACACGCCAGCAGTTTGTGTGTGTGCGTGTGTTCGAGAGAGTATGTGAGTGTTTGCAAGTGTGTATGTGTTTAAGAAAGCGTGTGTGCCAGTGTGTGTGTGTGTCCATGTGTGCACGCATGTGTGTGTATGAGACGGACAGAGAGAGAGGGAGAGAGGGACAGAGAGAGAAAAAGAGACGGAGAGAGAGAGAGAGAGAGAGAGGGGGATAGGGAGAGTGTGTATGTGTTTAAGAGAGTGTGTTCCAGTGTGTGTGTGTGTGTCCATATGTGCACGCATGTGTGTGTATGAGACGGACAGAGAGAGGGAGAGAGGGACGGAGAGAGGGACAGAGAAGGAGAGAGAGAGAGAGAGAGATAGGAAGAGTGTGTATGTGTGTGTGTGTTGAGGGGTGGGATTGGAAGGAGGTGCATTTTTCTCATTTTTCCCATGTTTTCGGGGCCTCTCCTGGGGGAGCGAGTGGGTAAGTGACAATGGCTGAACACTGTGTACAGACAGAGCCCCTATCTTCCACCGAACAGGCAGGACCACAACACAGCCCTCCGCTCCACTGACGTATGTACACATCGGCGCTGACAGGTCAACACAAGAGCCGTGAGATGGGCACGCAGGACTCGAGGCCGTCGAGAGCAGCACATGCGGCACATGTATGCAAAATCATCATAGCGCAAAACACCGAATAAACACCAGAGGGGTAAGGCTGCTCGATTATGGAAAAAATTTGAATCACAAATTTTGGGCCAAAACTGAAATCACTATTATTCAAACGATTATTTTGTTTTCCTCAGTAAACATGCTTCATTTATTGAAAATGTATTCAAAAACATTTCGAAAAAACATTCTTGTACCTTCGGATTTTCCCTAATACCTTTCTTCGTAAACATCTCCTTTGATGTCTAATGTACAAACAGTAGAAATGTCTAATGTATACATCTAATGTACAGTACAAACAGTAGAAAATAATTAGGACAAAAACATTGTTTCCCTCGATTTAATGTGTTATGAGATCGTTTGGCCCTGAAAGCAGCCCTACAGAGGGGGGCATTCCAGATCGAGAAAGTGAAAGCACAGCCACATATGAGGAGTGCACGGGGAAAAACCGACATGGTCACAAAATGCACAACCAGAGAAAATGTTATTTACAAGATTTTTGGTTCGATTTTAGAGGTATACGCTATTGTGAAATGCTTCTAGCTGGAGACTGTGCTCGTTTATTCACAGGATTACTTTTGAAGAAGCTGGGGTTTCAATGCAGCCAGGAGTAACTTGAAAAATGTGATGTTGTAACTGCCCTTTTTTCTCATGTCCTCCTCATATTTGTTTCAGCCAATTCACTGCACAAACGGATTCTAATTAGCACAACTCTTCAGGCAGGAAGATGAGCTAATTAGTGAAATCACTTGTGTTGGGAGCAGAGAAGGGATACATGGAAGGACTTTCTCTGGTCAGTTTGTCCACCTCTGGTAAAAACTAACTTGTAAAGGAAGGTTTTTTTTGCTGCTGCATGCGCATACATCGCTTTCATCCCCTTATGCAATTTGTTGTCTCAATGCTCTGTCCAACGTTAGACCACCTGCAAAGGACTGTGGGTAGGCGCCTTTAACAGCAAGAACACTTTTTTCCCCACCCGCAGTCCACTTAAAATGCACCTGAAGTCAACTGGGCTCCCCTGCCCCACTCACTAACGCTGTGCTGCTGTGGCAGTGAACAATGTGCTGTGTCTTTGTAAATCAGGCCACTGATACTAAGGGACTCTGCTCTGAGAGTCTGTGCTCCCATTCTTTCCTTCTTTCTCTCTTTCTCTCTCCCTCTCGTCCTATCTATCGCTTTCTCTTTGTCTTTCTGTGCATGGGACTTTTTTTTATCCCTCCCTTCACATTGCGTCTCTCCTAAAAGCACACACCTCGTCTTACTTCCTGCGCAGGCACTGTGGGGCTCACCAGACCCATTCTGTCCTTATCTTTCCTCATTCCAATTCTCTCTCTCTCTCTCCATCTTTCTTTCTCTCTCCCTCTCTCTCTCACACACACACACAGACACACACTGACTTCTTGTCATTTGTCTCGCTCACACTCTCTCTTTCTCTGAAACACAGTCTGCCTGTATGCATTGCATCACATCCACATGCCCGCTGTTCAATAATTCATGGGCAGCACTGCATATGCAGTATGTTTCCACACCACATGTCGCAGTGTACACACACCCATGTGTGTGTGTTTGTGTTTGTAGTGCATGCCTGTATGTGTGCGTGTGTGTGTTTAATATGTATGTGTGTGTGAAAACACCGAAACCAACAGTAGAGTCTATCTGAAGCTTTCTGTCTTTTTTTATCACAGCTAACCATTTCTTATTTTAACAGTCACTCAATCTGTTAAAAACACACACACACACATGACCGCACGCACCTAAAAGGCCACAGGAGTGTGTGTGTGTGTGTGTGTGTGTGCTGTGTGTGTGTGTGTGTGTGTGTGCGTGTGTGTGTGTGTGTGTAGGCTGTAGGAAAGCATCTGTGAGGCAAGTGTGAGAGAGAAACAAGAGCATCGCACCGAGGAGGGCTGAGGGGTGACTAACCACCTTCCGGAACGGTCTGACATCAAGACCAGTGCGCTATTAAATCCGCCCCGGCTGAACTCAGCTCAGCACGGCTCGGCTTGACTCAGACGGGCTCGGCAGCTAATCACACCACAGCACTGCTACTCTGACTCCATCATGAGCTCATGGTTTTCCTGTGGTGGGAAACGTTACACACACATACACACACACACATACACACACACACATGCACGCACGCACACACACGCACGCACACACACACACTCCTCCCTGCTGATGAGAAGTCGATCTGGGCAGGGCCAGGAGGGGCTTCTGCATGTTAATAAGGCTCTTATTGAACACGCAGGGGAAAATGGAGCTAAAGAGGGGGGCATGTGTAATCATGACTCAGGCTTTCTGTGTGTGTGTGTTTGTGTGGTGTGTGTGTATATGTGTGAGTGTGTATCTGTGTGTGTGCGTGTGTATGTGTCTGTGTGAGTGTGTGTGTATGTTTGTGTAATGCAACACATTATACGAGTGGCCAGTGCTACGACTGGGCTGTGACGGGGCTTGCGTTTCAGACTGAAGGCTATTATAGGGGATGTGAGTGGTGCTTTGTCATGGCAGGGCTGTGAGTCCTTCAATGGACAAACATAGCTGCCTCTCTGTGAGACTGTTTGTGTGTTTGTGTGCAGGCTTGAGAGAGAGAGTTGACAATTAGATAGTTTGATTCAGTGAACATACATTTGACTGCCAATCTAAATCAAATTCATGCACAATAATTATGAAACAAAGGATCATTCATCAAATGTCTGATTTCACAGTGGATTATATTTCTTCCTATAAATCATGGCACAAAGCCTATTTATAGTGTAAATCTGAAGTGGATATCATGTCGCCTTGATATATAAAACTAGCCTTGTAAACGTGCCCCTCGTACTTCATTTGATTTTGTACAGAAGGTCCGGAACGGAATCTGTTGAGGAGCATGTAAGTGGTCCGAGCAACACCGATCCAATTAGCAAACAGAGGGTCTGTTCGTGAGACATGATGGTGACTTTGTGTACTACATTTGAATTGTAGTACGTAGGTAGGCAAATTGCATACGTGATGACCAGACGTTAGCAATTGGGTAAGGGCAAAGGCAATTGTTTTTAAAATTCCACACCTCCAGGAAGAAATCGTTTCTCACGGCCTCCTCTCCAGACCCTCTGTACAAAACTAAATGAGGTACGAGGGGCTGGTTTACCAGGCTAATATAAAGGCCTATTTTGGAATAATAAGGGAATGACCACAACACTTTTTGTGAAGATAGGGACACATCAAGTCAACAGTCGGTCACTGGGCGTTGTCAGGCCGTTTAAGATAGGACAAGTAAAGGTGCAATGAAGCTCACTTTAGTTTGTTGATTGACATACCGTTTCTGTATACACAATCTGAGCATTACTTTTTTTGCCCCAGCATAGGGATTGTTTTTTGTGCATGCCTGCACAACAACAACTGGAGAGTTAAAATTTCAGGGTTAAACATTTAGGAGTTGATTTTAAGTGTAATTTTTACATTTTCGAATTTAAATCATAGTGTGCGGGTAATCCTTTTTGTGAATTTAAATCATTCCCAGAATTGGAGTTATTTCGTATTTTGAAAGTGTTCATTTAACTCTGGAGAGTGTAGAGCTATATAAACCCTCAAAAGTGTTAAAATTCTCAGTGGGAGTCAATTCATGGTCTTTCTGCTGTGTGCATGTCAAAGAATGTGTATAAACTTCATACTAGGGCTTTGACTTTTGCCCAAAAATCATATTCGAAGTTCGTTTGTTTATGAATTTCAATATTCGAATATATTCAAACATGTATTAATAATATTTTGACCATTATATGCCTTCAGTAAGACCTATATTGGTATCAAACCAATGCAAAATATGCGCAAACCAGGACGCTACAGGAGCCCAGATAACCAATAATAGCATAATAAGGTTGCGATTCACAACTTCACCAGGCGGGAAAAAACCTGGGAATCTGAACTGAAAACAACATTTACAAGCAAGCACATTTCACAAAAAAATAATACCCATAAGAGATTCGAATATTAAGGGCTGTTGTTCTAATCTCAATTTTTTTAAATATTCAAATTATATTCGAATAACAAAGTTCGATGTCACAGCCCTACTGTTAAAATGTAATTGAAATGTGTGTGTGTGCGTGTATGCCTGTTTGTATGTAAATTATGCTCACTGAGCACTGCCATGCACTTTCACACCAAATATTCATGTTTCACAATGCACATGTAGACACAACTGTGCAGACATTTCCTTACATGAGCACGCCCACAAACACAGACATAGACACAGACAGACCACACATACTAAGTACGTAATGAGGCACAGGCATGGCCGACTGGCCAGGCCACCTCTGTGTCCCTCTACATGGAGCCCACCTGCCCGGCTACAGCGCCATGACGACGCTACCCATGTGCCCTTGCCTGGACACACGACACACACACACACACACACACAGACTGCCGGGGAAGCCACACTGTGGGAGGTCCGTCTGGCACCAGTGTGTGTGTGTGTGTGTGTGTGTTTACATCAGCATGTGAATGTCTGTAAAGTTTCCTTAGCGGAGGCTACATTGACCTTTGCCCCTATGTCAGCAGTGCTGTGTCCAGAGGAAGGAGGAGGGAGAACTACACACACACACACACTCACAAACACACACACACATAAATACTCACAAACACACACACACACAATCTCACAAACACACAGACACATGCTCACAAACACACAGACACATACACACAGACCCCCCCCCCCACACACACCCACTCACAAACAAACACACACACACACACACATAAGCACAAAAACACATGCACACACACACACACACATACACACACACACACACACACACACACAAGTCTCTGATTCGACAAAGAAAGAATGCCGACAAACAGGCCCCCCCTTTATAAATAAAGCAGCGGATTAAAAGCTCCGCATTCAGCCGTTGTGTCCACAGTGTCAGAGTGGCTGTGTTGCGAACAGCGAGCAGCTAGCGGCGGCTGCAACCCACCACGGCGTGGACAAAGTCTAACACTTCACGCCGACTCCGGCCTTTGTGTGCAGGCCTGCGTGTGGCACGCGGCAGAATAAAAGGCCTCTGTGCCCGTCAGCAGCGGGCTAGAAAGGCCTCAGCCAGAGCCTCCATGACAGCAGACAAAACACTCCCCAGCTGCCACAGAGCCACCAGCATCAGTGTGATGTGGTGTGATGCATGTGTATGTGTTTTTGCATATGTGTGTTTTTCTCTGTGTGTGTGTGTGTGTGTGTGTGTGTGTATGTTTGTTGTGTGTGTGTTTTTTGCGTATGTGTGTTTTTCTGTGTGTGTGTGTGTGTGTGTGTTTTCCGTGTTTGACTGTGCATGATTATGTGCGTGTGTGTGTGTGTGTGTGTGTGTGTGTGTGTGTACACAAGTGCATCTGTATATGTGTGTGTTTATTGTGTATGTGTATGTGTTTGTGTGTGTACATACTCTGCCCGTTAACACACTCACACACACATATGCGCCTAATCTCCTCTCTCCTTCTCTCCTAGATTTGTGTGTGTACATATGTATGAGAAAGTCAGTGCTACAGAGACAGAGATTGGGGCCCTTAGAGGAAAAGAAAAGCTGTGCTAAGAATGAGACAAAGGGACACAAGTGAATGGGCATGTGTGTGTGTGTGTGGGACAGAGAAAGAAAGTCTGATGAAGCGCGCTGTGTGCTCAAAACGTTACTACTGTGTGGGAACTTAAATAAAAGTAAAGCTAAGGGAGCTCAAGTGGGTGGACGTTTTTTTTTTTTTTTTTTTTAGTTTTTTGAATGCCTTTGGTTTTTTGGTTTAGCACCTTCTTGAGTTACGGATGTGCCTGCCCTTGGTTGGTTTGCTTTTTTGAGAGAGCAAAAAAAGAGACAGAAATGGACAAGTGGAATTCGGGAAAAGGCTGCCGCAGCCAGGCATGCCGGGAGAGGAAGGGAGACACTCCCTCCGTCCGGCGTGGGCCGTGAGCGAGGTGAAGCAGACGGCACTCCTAGCCCTCGCTGGGCTCTCGGAGCGGAGGAAGGAAGTCCCTCCCTCACACCCGCCCACCCAGCCACCCAGCCAGCAGCGGCCCAGCCCTGGTCAGCATAGCACAGCTCAGCACAGCTCAGCACAGCACAGCTCAGCTCAGCCCAAGGGTGGCGCCCGGGTGATGTCACCAAAGACATATAGCCCCCACCCAATACTACAGACGCAAACACACACACTCACACACACACATACACAGAAACACACACACACATGCAAAAATACACACATTCAGACACACAGAAACACACAGACAGACCAAATGACAAGACAGACAGACACACACACACACACAGACACACACAGACACACACACACAGACACACACACCCCTGACTCTGCTCTGCCTACCACACCCACTATGTTAATGTTCTGGCTCACTCACTGCCCATTAATACATTCTTTCCCTCGCATACACACTGTGTTAACATGCTTACACACTCTGCCCGTTAACACACTCACACACACATATGCGCCTAATCCCCTTTTACACACTATCTCCTTCTCTCCTATATGCTCGTGTGCACACACACAGTTACTCACACACACACACACACACACACGTGCACATACACACGTACAGACACCAACACCTCTTACTCACACAGACACACACACCATGAAATCTCACTCACACAGACAGACACACACATACACGCACTCCCACACACACATGGATACACTCTCTCACTCCTATACTTCCATCAGAGCCATTCCACTGCGACCACCCAACGTCCTCCCTGCCCTGTCCTGCCCTGCCCTGTCCTGCCCTGCCTTATCCGCCTCTCCCTCGTCCCTCCACACAGAGCCGCTCTGTTCCGCAGTGTGAAGCGGGTCACCGGGAACCGGGCCTATTGGGCCGGAGGAGTGGCAGGGGTGTGGAGACGGGGGAGGAGATGGGGTGGAGGGGTGCGGAGACGGGGCAGGGGATAGGATGGAGGGGTGGGTGCTGGAGGGGTGGGGGCTGGATGGGGGGCAGGGGTGCGGAGACGAGGGAGGGGATAGGGTGGAGGGGTGGGTGCGGGAAGGGTGTGTCGCAGCCCCAGCAATGCTGAACTAACGCTTGTGCACAAGGGAGCTCCTCTGTGCAGGCTGGAACAATGCAAGAAGCCTGTCTGTGTGTGTGTGTGCTGCAACAATGCAACAATAGCTGGCTGGCTGGCGGGCTCACACCACATGATGAGAGAAAAAAAACAACAAAATAAAAAACAAACCAAAATGAAAAAAAAAAAAAAAAGTTACAAACAGAAAACAGGTCTCTGACTACAACGCAGAGGCGGGGAAGTGTGTGGGCGGACGATGAACTCCGTGCTCCGTGCGACACCATACCACTTCCTCGCCACACACACACACACACACACACACACACACACACACACACACACACACACACACACACACACTGCCTGTCAACCCGACAGACGTCCCACTCACTCAGGTGGCAGCCCCCTCTGGCTGCAGCAGACACACAATCACAACACAGGAATCTCTCCTTCTCTTCTTGCTAATGGGAACGAGACTCAAAAGAGCTCTTCACATGCTGTACATCCAAGTAACATTTTCACCATAAAAACTCCATTCATTATCACATGAGTAGGATCAAAGCAAACGTTAATTACCCACTCGTGTGGCTCTACAATACAAGCACGTCAACACTTCTGGGGATAATTGCCATCGCTACACAGAGCACCCCATGCTCATGTGGGAAACAGAAAACCTTGGCTGAAAAGTGGAGAGCATGAGGAGATGCAGATTAAAAACAGAGGAGGAAAAATTCTATTATCTCAAAGAAAATTCTGCCAGCAGCTGCAACTTCACAATGTTCCTCCCACTCCTCCTCTTCCCCCTCTTCCTTTCTCTCCTCCTCCTCCTCTTCCTCCACCACCTCCTCTTCTCCCTCTCTCTCCTCCTCCTCTTCCTCCTCCACACACTCTCATGCCTGATCAATGCTGCCTGTGCTGCTGACACCGCGTTCAAGCTCATGCTTGGACAGTCCGGCAGAGAGGTCAACAGCCCTGAAACCTTCCCGGGGACAACTCAGGATAGCCCCTGTGTGTGTGTGTGTGTGTGTGTGTGTGTGTGTGTGTGTGTGTGTGTGTGTGTGTGTGTGTGTGTGTGTGTGTGTGTGTGTGCATGCCTGTTTTTGTGTATATGTATATGCGTCTGTGTGTGAGAAGAGAGAGTGAGGGAGAGAGAGAGGAGAGAGAGAAGAGACAGAGAGAGAGAAGAAGAGAGAGAGAGATAGTGTGTGTGTGTGTGTGTGTGTGTGGGTGTGTGTGTGTGTGTGTGTGTGCAGGCGGTTGTGGATGGAGTGGCGTCAGACTGCCTTTTCAGATGACAGGTGTGTGGCACCGTGTCAGGTCTGTCAGGTTGGCCACTGCGGAGTGTCTGTGCTTTAATTAAAGCGGGACTGATCTAAACTCGGCCAGGGTCACGCCCCGCTGACGGGCCCAGAGCCAGCCCACAGCCCGGGAGTGAATGAAACCCAGTAACAACCCCCCACCCTACTCCCACTCCCACCCCCACCCGACTCCCCTACACATCCATAAATCTCCCCCCTCACCCTCCCCTCGCATCAGTCTAATGGCGGCAGAAATAAGGACAACTAAAAACATACTGCCAGGAATGAGGAGGACACCATTACCAAAGATTTGAAACTTTGATTTCTGTTTGAAAGAAACTAACTGCATCTAACCGTGAGCAGCATTCATTTTTCTTTTGCCTGTTCACAGATTTCTTTTTTTCTTTTGATAGGCTGAGAAAACACTCGTGCAAGCGTATCGCAGCACTTCACTGTGGGCCAACTCGTAAACGGAGGTCATTACATGGTCAGTGACAATGACAACGCCTGGCCGGGAGTGGAGCTCGCTCTGGACTCAGTAAGCAAGTGGCCACACAGACACCAGGTGTTAGTTTACAGACAGCTGCTGCTGCTACTGAGGAAATGAAATGTGTTTTTTTTTCTGCACAGCAAAAGGAGACCAAACAGCAGGTCTGTGTTGTGCTGTACTACAGGAACCTGTGCAGGTTTATCTGGGTCGCAGGGAGTTGGGGGGACTGGTACATAGGTTCATACACAGACTCAAGTGAACACTGATAATAGGGTACGTCTGTATCAAATCACCACAGTTTTCAACCTCATCATCACAGCTTTTTAGCTCAATTTGGCATACTGATGCGGTAATATGAGAAAGCTGTGAAACTGAAGTTGCATGTGCCATGGATCAATACTGAGGGAGTTTTTAAGCTAACAAAGTGGGAACTGATGAGGGAAATTATAATGTCGACTTGTTGTACCTCAAATTATTCTCATGATGTCTTAAACCTCCTTTCCAGCTCTGTATTTTATATAAATGATACAAGATCCGTGACCCCAAAGATGACTTCTTTACGATAACACAGATGAATACATTGTGATTAGTATTTTTAAAAACTGAATTGCAAAACGACGAGCAAAAAAGCTTTATCTGAATATAAACTGAGGTGTGCTGATAACATGACTTATGGGATGTCATCTAATTGTTTCATCACTAAAGAGCCCATTACTGATGTTTTTTTGGTGACTGAATAACATTTACTACTGAATAACATTTTATTACTTAAAATAGAGCTGGAGCTGAAAAAGAGTTTAAAATTATTTAAGACTGATTTCTGTTTAATGTACATTACGTAAGACATAGTCATACTTCCTCCGTCATTATTTTAAACTTTGTTGGCTTACATATTCCTACTGAGGGTTTCCCATGTGACCAAATCGCAAAGTCTTTTGTTCAAATCTGAGATAAGATCAGAGAACGTGATAATTTGACAGAGACTTACCTAATATGGTCAACTACAGCTAAAAAGGTCATTCAAACCCATAGGTAAGAGTTTTACAAAGACATAGGCCCTGTGGACGTCTAGTGATTTTTATGAATGTTTGCCTCACCTTTGTTGCCTAGATACCAAGGAAGACCATGCTACCAAAATTGCCATGAAAAAGCTTTTGTACCCTCACTGCTGTGAGCTAGTCGCTGATATCAGTCCATAATTGCATGCTGTCACACTTGTTCATCACTGTGCTGTTAAAATACGTTAAGTTTTGAAACACTTGACAATAGCGTCATGGGTGGCACTGGCTTGTAAAAATGTTCCCAGCGATGACAGAAAAATGACGGTTGACTTCCTCGTGAAAATGTAGACTTACAAAAATGTGACTGCTGTGGCTTTGATTCCGGTCACCATGACGACAAGCTGAAAAGAAAAAAAAAAAAAAAAAAAAAACGGCCTCCCTTCCCAGTATTCGTCATATTCTCCATCTGCCTGACATTTGCCTTGAGCTGTAGGCCAGCAAAGCGAGCTTGCGGTGGGGTGTGCCACGAGCGAGCACTGCCTCACTTCCTCTTTCTCCTCGTTCACCTGGGTTAACCTCCGCTACGCTATGCAGGGCTGGGCAGCAGGGTTTCCCTTCACACACAGAGCTTATGTCCACAGCCATGGACGGAGGGGTTAACGCGCGTACACACACACACACACACACACACACACACACACACACACACACACACACACACACACACACACACACACACACACACACACACACAGGGTGTGTTGCTACGAGCCTCGCCACATAGCCCCACCCGATTTTACACCACCCCACCCCACCTCACCACACCTTACCCGCCCACCCCACAACCAAACCCACCCCTCGGTCCCACCATCGCCGTCTCCCACTGCGTGCCGTTCACTTCAATCCCACAACAAAAGACCTTCATTTCCTGGGGAAACACCCATTCTTCCCATGAGCTCATGCGGGCCCAAAAGGTCAATTATTCAATAATAATAACAACCCAGTTAGGGAGAGGGGAAGAGGCACACAATGATCCTGCCTCTGCGGATAGAGAGAGAGAGAGAGAGAGAGAGAGAGAGAGAGAGAGAGAGAGAGAGAGAGAGAGAGAGAGAGAGAAGACAGAGGGAGAGAGGGAGAGAGAGAGGACAGAGGGATGGAGGGAGAGAGAGAGGACAGAGGGAGAGAGCGAGAGAGCGAGAGAGAGATGACAGAGGGAGAGAGGACAGAGGGATGGAGAGAGAGAGAGGACAGAGGGATGGAGAGAGAGAGAGGACAGAGGGATGGAGAGAGAGAGAGGACAGAGGGAGGGAGAGAGAGAGAGGACAGAGGGAGGGAGAGAGAGAGAGGACAGAGGGAGGGAGAGAGAGGACAGAGGGAGAGAGAGAGAGAGAGAGAGAGAGAGGACAGAGGGAGGGAGAGAGAGAGAGGACAGAGGGAGGGAGAGAGGACAGAGGGATGGAGAGAGAGAGAGAGAGAGAGAGAGAGAGAGAGGACAGAGGGAGAGAGAGAAAGAGAGAGAAAGAGGACAGAGGGAGAGAGAGAGAGAGAGAGAGGACAGAGGGATGGAGAGAGAGAGGACAGAGGGAGAGAGAGAGAGGACAGAGGGATGGAGAGAGAGAGAGAGAGAGGACAGAGGGATGGAGAGAGAGAGAGGACAGAGGGAGAGAGAGAGAGAGTGAGAGGACAGAGAGGGAGAGCCGTGGGGAGGGCAGGGGGTGCAGATGACGCTTAGGCCGGCCCAGAGGCAGTGGTGTGTCATCAGTGGCCCACCGTTACCATCTGAGGACAGCAGCAGAGCAAAGAGTGTGTGTGTGTGTGTGTGTGTGTGTGTGTGTGTGTGTGTGTGTGTGTGTGTGTGTGTGTGTCTGTGTGTGTGTGTTGGTGTGTGTGTGTGTGTGTGTGTGTGTGTGTGTGCATGGGTGTGTGTGTGTATGTGTGTGTGTGTGTATGTGTGTGTGTGTTGGTGTGTGTGTGTGTGTGCGTGTGTGTGTGTGTGTGTGTGTGTCTGTGTGTGTGTGTGTGTGTGTGTGTGTGTGCATGGGTGTGTGTGTGTATGTGTGTGTGTGTAGGCGCTGGCACAGGGCCTGAGGCCTGAGACATGATCGAATGAAATGAGGCACTGCTGAGTCTCCACGGCCCCTTCGCTGCTTTCTCCTCAGGGGTAGATCAATAGCCTGGCTTTGTGCCAAGTCACACACACACACACACACACACACACACACACACACACACACACACTTGCATGCACACAAACCCCGACATTCACACACAAACGCGCACCCACAAGCACACACACAAATGCACACACACACTCACACAAAAACGAAAAACAAATGCACACCCACAAGCACACACACACAGACACACACAAATGCATGCACACACACACACAAACGAAAAACAAATGCACACCCACAAGCACACACACACAGACACACACAAATGCACACACACACACACACACACAAACGAAAAACAAATGCACACCCACAAGCACACACACACAGACTCACACAAATGCATGCACACACACACACACACACACAAACGAAAAACAAACGCACACCCACAGGCACACACAAAAAATGCACAAACACACACAGACAAACGCACATACACACAACAAGGTATTACTTCAAGCCATTACAGTAGTTGCTATTCCAGACAAGCAAGTGCATTCAAGTACAAATCTCCCTTCCCTGCTACTCTCACCCAAGCCACAGCTGAGCTGGAAGGAGGCATCACGCTGTACATCAACAGGATGACATGCACTGCTCTTTTATTTCCTTATGACCTCCGCCAAGGAGGCTACGTTTTTGCCGCTGTTTATCTGTTTGTTTGCGAGCAACATAACTGAAAAAGTTATGAA
>CM050207.1:8077282-8244782 GCA_027475355.1 Coilia nasus
GGACTACTGAGCAGACATCACAGCAGGCTTTTTCCTCCCTCACCCTTCTCTATCTCTCTCTCTTTTTTTTCTCTCTCTCGGTCTTTCTCTTTGCTTCCCCCAAACCTCTTTTTCCTCTCAAAAGTTCAGCTATACAGACTTTAACAAGTACATGCAGCTGGGGGAGGAGAAGGACCTAAAACTAAGCTGCACATGACCAGAGCTTCAACTCCAGGCAGCCAGAAGAGTCGCTCACCGTTTGTTCACCTTCAGCCTGCGACTGGGAGCCGATGAGGATTAGATGACAACAACTCTGGAGCATGATGTGATACAAAATACTGTGGTTTGGATGTGGACCAGAATGGAGCAGAACCTTAGAGGGAATCTGGGACAGCGCGTGAAATAACCCCGCCGTCAGTGGCAGCGGACGATGTGAAGGCGCCAACACACTAGGTGTCAACACACACCCTCTGGAACCTCTGAAGGCGCGAAATGGCAGACAACACAAAAACAAACACCACACCTACAGCCGCCAACAATAAATGTCACCACCGCCAGCTTGTGTCTCGTCTCTGCAGTCCCATCTCTGCAGGAAATGATGCTCATCTCACTGCCATTCGCACTCAAGGCTATCAGTGTCAAGAGAGAACTTAGGAGATAAAGGGAGGAACCCTGGCAAGCTAGCACAGGGTGTGGGCCCTGCCTGGTTCAACAGTAGCTAATGACACATAGCTATGACAATCGATAACAGGGCTTCCATTATGATATATGATTTCGCTGGCCAAAGCAGAACATCACAACTGTAATGTACACTAATGTATGCTATTATTCAAATTACACGGTGCCATGTTGACCAGAGACAATGGTTCAGCAGATTGTAAGCAGAAATAAAGGGCTCGTAATTAGGAAATACAATTATCAAGAACTGATGACAGGATGAGTCAGCCATCACAAGAAAAAACTGACAGTTACTGTACAGTAAATCATGCTGCTGGTAACCTGAATAGGTATGTCCTATGAATTTATAAATGTAAAACTTAAAAACTTAAAAATTGCCTTAAATTTAGCCTTAGTGTGGACAACCTCCCAAAAAAAGATTAAAAAATGATCTCCCCACAAGCGTCCTGGCTGTAATCTTCCATGACCTAGTCAGCGTGAGAGGACAGGGGAAGGTTGTGGAGATAATGAAAGGAAAACATGACACCAGGAGCATATCAGCCCTCTAGGCCGTTTGTCTAGCTCCTTCGGCCCTGTTTGTTGTTGAAGCAACCACCGGCTCCCTGTTGACTTTTCTCAGATGCAACAATCCCCACCGACACACAAAACAAACCACTGCAGCATGCTGGGGTAGTGTGGCTTTTCCTGTGCTACAGTAGATGGACAGGTATGGACAGCAAGGGGAATCTGGATTCCTGAAAAATCACCGTAAAAATCCTGACATCCACATTCTTTTGTGCTCGTGCTGCTGAACCTCGATGAAATTTGACTAGCTGCTTTTGGGAGCACATCTGCCACGTGACCTTTGCTGGGGCGTTTACGCAAAAGGGTGTCATGAAAAAGGGGGTGTAGAAGAACAGCCTGTAGTCTGTGTTTGCCACTACGTCTGGCTGCAACCCACTGTTCTCTGGCCCCTCTGGCTGACACACCACATAAGGCTGTGGCCCCTGGGAAGGGTCTAAGTGGGTAAGGGGTGAGTAATTGGGCAGACTGAGGCTGTGGCCCCTGGGAAGGGTCTAAGTGGGTAAGGGGTGAGTAATCGGGGATGGTCACTATATCTGTGTGTGTGTGTGTGTGTATGCCTGTCTTTCCGTGTATGGCGTGTGTGTGTGTGTGTGCGCATACGTCTGAAAGTGTGCATGCCCCTGTCTCTGCTCTTCTGATGACTATATCTGTATGTCTGTGTGTGTGTGTGTGTGTGTGTGTGTGTGTGTGTGTGTGTGTGTGTGAGGGCAATGGATGGACTTTAGGGAAAGGTGGGTGGGTGGTTGGGTGGGAGGTCTGAGTCATGCAGCACTCTCGCAGGCTCTGATGACATTCGCCCCCCTGAGTCACCGAGCAGTTGAAGTGACACCTCCACGGGGCAGAAAGGCAAGGCCCGGCCCAGTCCCAGCTCACCCCCACCCCCACACTCTCACCCCCTTACTCCGGCCCACACATGCCCCACTGGAGAGTCATCTGACCCCTATTGGCCTGAGGAAACGTGGAGCTATGCTGTGAAGCCACAAAGTCTGCATGCGTGTGTGTGAGTGTGAGTGTGAGTGTGAGTGTGTGTGTGTGTGCGTGTGTGCGTGTGTGTGTGGATGGAAGGAATGAAAAAGTTGGAGAGGGAAATGAAGTGAGAGAACAACACAGGGCCAACGCAGGAAACACAAGTCGGAATATGAAGACGTCCTGAGTGTGTGTCAGAGAGAGAAAAACATTCAAGGATGTTGAGCGTAACATACACAGAGATCCCAGCTAATTGCATCACATCTGCGTGTGTATATGACTTGATGTCTCTCTCTCTCCCTCTCTCCCTCTACCTCACTGTGAGATTTGTAATGATTCTGACAGGGAAGCCCTGCATCTCGATCTCCACATGCATATGCAAGTCTGTTTGTCAGGCAAACCAACATTCAGTCATGCGGCACACAACTGCTCTTTGTGTTAAAGGAGGAATTTGGTGTAAAATGAAAATTGGCCTGTTAAAACATTATACCGAGTTGGTAAGTTGCTGAGGAGCAACATTGAGCTAGCCTGTTGCACTTAGAACTTCACTATTTTTTACTGTTTGGCCCAGAAGGCTAACAATTGTTTTAACATGCTGATTTTCATTTTACACTGAGTTTCTCCTTGAAACGATGTCTTGAATTAGACATTCATGCATCCAGTTAGAACATTGTTTTCCAAGTCAAAGAGGGGGACGGAGAAGAGACCAGAGACTTAGGTGGTTTGAGAGCACAAAGCCTTTGCTCACATATGACACATATTCACACGGATGTAAAAAGCCAGATTGTGTTCAAGGGAAATAGGAGAAACCATGAGTGTCTCTTGGAGCGTCTGATCTGGAAACAGATGTCCGGTTTGCGGGGAGATGCGTAGCATATGTTTCCGCTTTCCAGAGACACCATTCAACTTGACACAGCCCCCCCCCCCCCTCCTCCTCCCCCAGCATGGGGCCAGCAACCCCATAATAATCTGTCCCCATTCATGCTCGGAAGTGATTATCCGCAGAAAAACATGTGAACCCTGTGCACCCTACTCCGCAGGAGAAAGAGTAAGCAATGGAGAGACGGCAAGGGAGAGATAGAGAGAGGGAAAGAGATGGAGGGAGAGAGAAAACGACACTCAGACAGAGAGAGAGGCAGAAATATACAAGATACAGCATCCTGAGATGAACTGGAAGTGTGTTTTGGACTTGGAAGTAGAGGAGCAACAACCACAGAAAAGATCTTTGAGTGCACAGCACCCCCCACCCCCACCCCCACCCCCTCCACTCTGCACCCCCACCCCCCAATCGGAGCACTCTAGTGCAAACATGCAGCCTGTGACGTGATGGAAATTTCTTTCATTTGTGCAAAAGCAGCGCATGAAATGAAAGGAAAAGAAGTGTTTTTTTATTGTCGCTTACACACATGCCCACGAGTGAGTGCACACTGACACACACAGACACACAGAAAGACGCATACACACACACACTCTCTCTCTCTACACACACAGACATAACACACACACACACACACACACACACACACACGTGAAGAAGCGAGTAGAAAGTGCTCTGTGCTCTCTGCTACAGACTCCTCTTCCTGCTGCTGGTTTGTGTAAACAGGATACCTCAAGATGAAGGTGAGGCCCACGAGAAGCCACACAGCCGAGTTGCGGGGCCCTTCAGTGTGCGAGGCGTGTGTGTGGGCAGCGCTGTCGCAGCGGAGGTGAAAGAAAAACACAAAGGCAGCAGTATTGGCATTTTCCCCTCGCCCAGTTACAGGGCCCGTGCCACGCCAAAACACCACACTGCTGCTACGCCCCTCACCCCACTGAGCTCCACAAGTGCTCTGACAAGGGGGGATGGGGACGGGGAGTGTGTGTGTGTGTGGGCATATGTGTCTGTGTGTGTGTGTGTGTGTGTGTGTGTGTGTGTGTGTGCCTGTGCCTGTGTGTCTATGTGTGTGTGTGGGCTTGTGTCTGTGTGTGTGTGCCTGTGTGTCTGAACCTGTGCGTCTATGTGTGTGTGTGGGTTTGTGTCTGTGTGTGTGAGTGTGTGTGTGAGGGGCACAGCTGTCATTCTCGGGTACACAAACCAACTGTTTGCATTACAAGAACAAACACGACAAAAACCCAGCAGTCACGTTTCCGCTTTGCGGGCCCTGCTGGCGCTGCCCAGTGCAAAGGGCCCGTTAAGTGCTATTAAATTACATCAGCGTGGCACAGGCAAAATAATTCACAGGCTAATTGAATGGGGGCACACAAATGTTTTCCCGTCCGCCTTTGATTCAGCGTGCACGCCTGCTCTCGGGGGGCACGGACACACAGCCATCAAATATAAATGAGCGGCCCAGTGTATGTGTGTGTGAGTGACTGAGTGAGTGAGTGAGTGAGTGACTGAGTGAGTGAGTGAAAGAGGGAGAGAGTGTATGTGTGTGTGAGTGAGTGAGTGAGTGACTGACTGAGTGAAAGAGGGAGAGAGAGAAGGATAGCACCGCGTGTGATATATGAAAGCAAGGAGGGTGAGACAAGGCATCCAGACCCTAAGACGACACAACTCAATGCTGATGACTGTGGCTCCTCCAGGAGCATAACTACAGGCTGCATCAACACTGCCCACCCCAATTATAAGCAGATGTGACAAACACACTCACAAACACATGCTCTCTCTCTCTCTATCTCACTCACACACACACACACACACACACACACATTCTCTCCCTCTCTATCTCACAGACACACACACATTCTCTCTCTCCCTGTCTCTACCTCACAGACAAACATGCACACACACATTCTCCCTCTCTCTCTATCTCACAGACAAATACGCACACGCACACACACACACACACACACACACACACACACACACACACACACACACACACACACACACACACACACACACACACACACACACACACACACACACACAGTGTGTTGGCTCTTGGGGGAAGTAGGGTAGAGTTCCAGATCTACAGTACATGGTCTCTCATCATCCCCACCCCACCCCACACCCCACCCCACCCCAAGCAACACAAACAAGATACATATTTACTTGCGGGCAGTAAGTGAATGAAGGGGGTGGGGAGGGGGTGTTGTTAGCCTGCTGCAGTAAGGACCCCCCCCCCCCCCCCCCCCGTGGGTCTGGGGCTGGGCAGACGCCGAGCAGCCGAAGAGGGAGGTTTAATACACTTCCTCTGCATGCTTTTGTGCACATTTTACACATACATTTCCACTGTAGGGGAAAGAGAGCCAAGAGCGGGCCAGTCGCGTGCTCTGAATGCTTCAATCAATACCGTGCAGAAGGGCTACGCTAGGATATACAGTCAGTGGCTGCCCTCCTGTGAACTTCCTGAAAGGCTTTCAGTCCATTTTTTAAATCCATTAAGAGAAAGCACAAGTACATAGAGCTTTGGCAAACCACAAAGAAGTGTGTTGCGTCAGAATCACAAGATCATAACGAAACTTCAGCATCTGATACAACAGATATGCATGAGAATACCCCATCTCTTTCTGAAGCAGGAGAACCGGTAGGCCTGTTGAAACTTCAGACACACATTTTCACCAACACTGACAGCTGTCAAAAGGCAGCCTATGGGAGATGTCAACGTTAAGCTGTATCCATTGAAGTCTTATCCTGGAAACAATTATCAATCATCATGTCTTATGTCTTACCTCTCAAAAAATCAAAACCGAAATTCCAATATTTTGGAGGCAAAGGTAGAGTGGGCATGACTACAGATTTCCACGAGAGGTTTGGTGCTCATTGTCTTGTATGTATCTCATAAGGATCCATATCGCTGATCAAACTGATTTTTTTTTTTCAGATCGCGTACAGCATGAGTTTGTCCCTGTACAAGCCATGGCGTTCTTTTGCACAAATATTTAGCATTCTAAACAACACTGAACTATACTAAACTGCATATCAGCCTACTGTCTCACTCCCTTGTGTTGGTAAGCTGTTCTTCTGGCCTACGAAAATGGCGACACGCATTGATTTCGCCCCATAATGCAATGCGCAGCCTACCTCCGTGCCCTCTCCCTATTCCATCACATGTTGACATGCTGTTCCAACACAATTGACAAAAAAGTTTCCCTTCAAGGACTGAGATCTTTATTGTACGCTACAGAGGCCATGCATGTGTTCTTCATGGGGTGAGAGTACGTGGCTTGAAGTTACAAACACCTCAGCTGGTGGACTGGAGGCTGCCCCAAGCCTAAGGCCTCATTTCCACCGACTTGAGCATGTACAGCGCGTATTCGTGTACAATAGGTTTGTATAAGGACAGAATACGCTCACATCACGCGTGCAGTGGAAATGGTCTAATCTGTTAACGTGCATTCTAAACGAATACGGACAGAAAATGGGCACGCGCTGTACACGCAGAGTGTTTGGTGGAAATGAGCCCTAAAGGCCCCAAGAGCCCCCTGTTAGTGGGCCAGCTTCATGAGAACTCAACAGGTGACCCAGCCCGGGAACAAGCCCTTCATTTGCCGCCTCAGAAGCACACACACACACCTACACCAACTCACACACCTACACCTTCACACACACACACTTGGACACACACACAGCACGCTCAAAAACACATTTCTGGTACTACAAAGGAAACTTTGCCTCTTGTAATCAGCCATTATCAACAAAGTACACATAGCAAAGGTGAAGGCCTGTGTCTTGAGCTGTCAGCCCAGCTTTGCTGGACAAACCTGTGCAAAAACAAAACGGTAGTAGCGTTTCATATCAGTGGGGGTAGGATGGTTGGTGTGTTTGTGTGTGTGTGTGTGTGTGTGTGTGTGTGTGTGTGTGTGTGTGTGTGTGTGTGTGTGTGTGTGTGATGCAGCATCATGCCCAATAAGGAAAGCAGCCACCGACTAAGCCCAAATATAGCAGCTTTAAAGTGCAGAGTCCGTGCGGGCCAGGCTGGTATTCAAGCACCTCGACACTGATATGCCCCATACTCACGGCCTGCTCCAGTCAGCCATTTACAGGGGGAGCATATGAGCACAACAATACACAACACACACAAAGCCGCAAACACACGCATATACACAAAAACATACACACACACACACTGTGATTACAGCACCTTGCCTCCATATGTAGAGGCTGCCCTCATGCTTAATCTGTATTTATTCAATTATTGCTCAGTGCAGCATTCTTCCTATATGACCTCACATCTTAGTAATCAAACCCATGCACCAGAGAGAGAGAGAGAGAGAGAGAGAGGGAGAGGGAGAGAGGGGGAGGGAGGGAGAGAGAGAGTGAGAGTGAGAGAGAGAGAGAGAGAGAGAGAGAAGATGGAGGAGGAGGGTGTGTGTGTGTGTGGATGAGGGAGGTGGCACTTAGTAAAGCACTTTACCCAAGAGAGAGTATCCAATATTTCATCGTTTGGAAGTCCATTGTGGCTCTTTTTGCAAAGTATTTTTCTACAGCTCCTCCCTGAATGAATGCATGGAAGAAGGGGTTGGAAGAGGATGGAGGGTTGGTGGCCCGGACGCAAGGGGAAAGTGGGGAGAGGGCAGAGGTTTCGAGCCAATATTAGCCAGCATGTGATCACACCCCTGCTGTGGTCTACGAAGCCTCCCGCCCCCACACTCCCCCACTGGGGCTGGCACAATCAAAGGTCATCACAGGTGCAAAGAAAAAGTCTGCTCAACCAGGTCTGAGGAAGGGTGAGTAAGCCCGAAACGTCACGGTCTAGAAATTAAAGATTTGGGAGCAAAAACCTGGTTGAGCAGAGTTTTTCTTTTGCACCTATGTCGACTGCTCTTTAGTCTTGCTCCCAGTTTAAACTCTGGATGTGGGTGCTTTGGTTGAACTCTGGCACACTCAAAGGTAATCCCAGCCCAGAATCATTGGCACTTGCTCCCACAGGTCATTGTGTCAAATACGACTCTACATGTCCATCACGTAACAATCAGTAACATCAAAGTTTATCACCAAATTACCACACATGCTATAGTCATCCATTGAAGCTTTCCAGAAACTCTGGATACTCAGCATTGTCCACAACTTTTATTATATATGACACACACACACACTTTCTCATTTGAAAAACTTCTCTACAGTTCCTGTCCTTCTGCCAAATTTGGTTGACATTTAAAACAACAAACAAGTGGTGGTCTGAATCCAGAGTTGAGTCATGCCCTCCAGAGCAGGCAGGGGCTCACAAGATTGCATCGGATGACAAACAGGGCTCTTCGTCTCCTGAATCAATGTTATGTCACTTCTGGACTATTCCCGTCTGACTCACTCTCCCTTGGCGCAGGCCTGGTCCACGCTCATGTTGATGACTCTCAACAGTGACCCAGCACATGTGTTTGTGTAATGAGGTCATACGCTTGCTAGGCACTACGACAACCTACCTCCTGGATCTGCACTGTATCACGGGTAAGCAGAGCAGACCACAACAATAATTAGGCCTGGCCTAAACCAGTTCAGTGCCTCCCCTAACACAAAGACAACTGAAAAAGAATCCATTTTTTCCGTTTTTTTCCAAAATAATGTCATCATAAAATGTTCCATATTTATATATATATAAACAGCCACTCGATTCTAGGTTCAGGGTTGTTATTTTTGTAATGGAATCAGAACTTTATATACTTACAATTATGATACATTTTTTCCTTGTCCTTTGTGTGTGTGGTGGGTGGCTTACTCAATGCTCATTTTAAAAGTAACATTCCTTCAACTACAGCTGAGTGGCTGTTTTCAGTGCACACCAATGGCTGGTCATCTCCTAGTCCCACACACTCAGAGGGAGGGCAGCTCATATTTTCCCATACACATCCCCTCGGCCCCCTGGAGAATGAGCAAGAGTGGAGTGACTTCCTTTTCCAGAGCAGGAATTCCGACTTCTCTGTGGTGATTAACCTGACATGAATCAGATGTAAAGCCACCCCCCCCCCCCTCACCGAAACCCTCCCTCAAAAGGGAAAGCCTCTATTCACCGCCCAGCTGGAAGCGGGGGGTGGGGGGTGGGGGGGTTGCTGTTGGACAGAGATTTCTAGAAACACAGCAGAACAAAAGCACTTTCCATCGTGTCACCATTTTACAGGCACTGTTGTTATTCCTAGTGTATAAATAAATTATGAACTTTAACACAGATTTGTTAGCCTCAACAAAACATACCAAACTGGCAAACGGTCAAGTGAAAAGAGAAGTGATAAAAACAGGATGCAGCAGAGCAAAGACTTTAGTGTCTGCAGGTGTTCCACAGTTTAATGTGTAACTGCTGCTGAGATGATGCCATTCAGTGCTATTGGAAAGATCATGAGTCAACTCGTGACTGGCAACAAATGGTGATCTCAGATGATGTTGATTATTAAACAGCCATTAGTTCTACCAGCTGCAGTTAGGCATTGATAAAACACAGAGGGGGTCTTCTTATGGTCACCGGCCAAAACCAACCAGCCACGTCACCAAGGTGATCTCAAAACTGCTCTAATGTGCATCAGACACTGTTTTGATGAGCTGGCTTTAGACTTGCACGTTGTCTTTTAACATGACAGAATTAACAAGTGTTTTTTTGTCAACACATTTTATCATCAGGATGTGTTCTACATATCCTGAATGAGAAAAGACATATAAATGATATCCAGGAAAAGTAATATGTTTGAAGCCTTAAACTGATTGTTGACAAATATAGCAGCCTCCAATAAGGAGATTAAATAAACTTGGTATAACACCAAGACTTCTTGCATAAGCACCAAATAACATAACGTAATGTATAGTGTGTCAGGTGCCAAATACCTGTAGACACTGTCAAAATGACAAAATAACACCAGACACATTCAATGTAACCTCAGACGAGACGCATTTACCCTCAATGCAACAGGTACCATAAGCTACTACCGAAAATGAAGACGAAAAAACTTCATATGTTCAAATTATGTATTCAAATACAGGACGTACACTTTCTATGGTGTATCACAGAACGTGACACACGTATGAAATGAAATCACCCCCTACGTCACATGAAATTTGATCTGATATAACCCCTATGGTTGATGACTAAATGCACTTGAATGTTTGTTGAAGCCAAGTGAGGATCTGTAATCCGATCGGACCAATAACACACGCACAGTATATATTTAATGAGCTTTTAACAAAACCCATTCCAAAGAATGCATCGCCCCCGATAAAGACCCCCGTGCACGTGCTCCCCCACGGATAGCTGGGGAGTGGTGACTTAAGAAATTAGCCCTATTCTTCAGAGTGACACAAAGGACAGGGTCTCTCTGGCCTCTAACGGGTTGAACATTATTTAAAGATAGCCTAAAAATAATAACTTGCGAGGATCATGTAGGCTATCCATAGAGGCACAGTTACTAGGCGCTTCAGGAGAGATGCCATACTGGCGTCCAAGCATAGTGGTCGAGAGGCATTTAACTAATTATTGACTGTTGGAATGTCGTATATTACCATGCAGTAAAGCGCGACCATGGACCAAGATTGGGGAATGGTTGTTATAACAACAGCTGTGTCTACTCACAGCTGTCCCTGTACTGGCCAGGCGAACTGTTCATGAATTTAATGTTCATGTTTTTAGACATAGGGCCTTAATGTACATTAGACTGGGGGAGTGTTTTGTACTTGTTATATTAAAAGCAATAGCCCAATTTGGCATTCTTCCATATTCGGAAAACCTCGATCAATGACAAAAGCTGTTTGTAAAACATTTAGCAAATTAAAGCCTAAAACCCGTAAAGCAGAAAAGATCAAACTTTGTCTTACTGCATTGTCATTCAATTGCGGCATTGTTTAGCAGCACGGAGGCTTGAATTGTGTCATTGTAGCGTGCACTTTTCTACAACTCGAACCTATGCTGACAGAACATAATGGGCCAGTGTAGTTACTTACAAATTAGAAATCGTTTACATAACGCAGACTATCGCCCCAGGCCGTCTGCGAATTGAGACTAGGCTACATGTACAATCAATCAAACTACAGATGGGCTACTCGCTGAACTGCAAAAGTTCGCCAGTCTTCAATCCAGCAGTGGTTTGAAAATTATCAGGCTTCACCGTCGACTTCCAGGTATTGCCAGCTGCTGGCATCTAGACGCAAAATAACTCACACCATGGTAATCTGAAATGTAATTTCTTTTGGCATCTGTTTTAAATTATTTTGCTTGACGGTCAAAGAACGAGTATTAGCACCGGGGGTAGGCTACACTACTTAGCAGTTGGCAGTCTGGACAAACTGGCACAAAGGTAAGCTATACTGACTACGCACATACACCTAAGAGACTAGAGCGGTTGCCTTTTAAAAGTTTTCAGATTAAAATGAAGTGGTCGTATTAAACAAGATTTCAGATGCTGTATAGGTGGCTGTTTCAATGCCACAACACCCACACGACGTTAACCTGCATTGTCGTGCACCAAATCAAAACTCCGAAGATATACGCGCTGTGTTTTTGCTAAAATCATTGTCTTTTGTTAGTCTAAAAAAAGAACGAATTCATATACACGCAGGCCTCGGCCAGGATTCTTATCAGAAACCCCCTTTCCGTTCGTGGGGTCCCTATATTCTCCACAAGAGCAAGAGACACCCCTTCGAATTCCCTGGCATATCGTATATTTTGGTTGAAAAAAACATTAAGTATTTACTGACCTGAATGAATTGGATAGTTAGTGCAGATTTCCCGACACCACCACCTCCAACCACAACCAGCCGATACTTCTCCTGCACCGAGCCGTCCTTCCACCCAGCCATCGGGGACACACACTGCTGCACTCGCCGCTGTCTCAACACCAGTGAGCAGACACCCACTTTTCAGTGACAGGCCCTCACTTGAAATACTGTAGCGTAAGAAAAATACGCCACTGTAACCCCTTCAGACAAGAAACAGAGACAAGCCGTCCAAAATAACAAAAAATACAACAAAAGCCTTTTCTGAAGTGGCCGCTGTCTCAGACCAAACGCCCTCCTGTAAAACGCTACCAAGCACTGCGCTGCAAGATGTGGGAAAGATAGGTGAATCAGTTCGTTCAACACAAATGGCTGACGCTAGGGGCCGTTCTAAACTTCTTCAATTAATATAGGCTACATCATACATGTCGGTCCATCGTAAATATAGTCCCACAAAATGTGTTCATGTTGAAAAAAGACGCACCTGTATCAACACCTAGATATTACACCAGTAGAGCACGTTTTATCCAGTTTTTTCTTTATTGAATGACATGACAAAATGCATAACTCGATGTACCAAATCTGTATAATTCCCTATTTTGTAAGTACAGGACAGATTTGAAGGAAAATTTTGGAATAAGTCTGTTGTTAATAATGATCACGTTTTTAATAAGTTTGGTCAGGTTTATTGTTTAAACCCCTTACGTGCTTAATTATAAATAATAATGCATATCTTTTATGAATTTAGACGGAACCTAACCTCTGCAGTATCCACGTCCTACCACACAGACAAAACAGGGACAAGATCCACCCGTCCTAAGTGGAGCTGTGTGTTGAGCAAATAGGGCTAGGAATGATGTTTTCACAGCTGGACAAAACTGACCTCACACCCACCTTTCAGTCATTCTTGGGTCCTGCAATGGGATTGTCTGGAATGGGATTGTCTGGATGATGTTCATCTCTGTGAAAGATGTGTACAATGAAAACCACGTGTTTTTACACATAAAGCGACATGACCTGAAAACCTCTAGCCAAAAATATACTGGCTGAGTTGTGACACCAATGTTGACTGTGCAAAGACAGTGCATGCACCTGTAAGTGTGTGTGTGTCTCTTTCACTCACACACGCACGCACGCACGCACGCACGCACACACTCACACACACACACACACACACACACACACACACACACACACACACGCAGCAATTACACAATCAGACATAAATCCACACTGGCATTTGTCACATTATCTGAGGAGCAACATATGATTATGTTTTACCTCTTGTTCTCTTGCGGGGAAGATAGTATTATTTTGAAAGGCTGGATTAACAGATTCCAACTGACTCCCACTCTACACTGTAGCCTTACAGGAATGCCAGGAATTTCAATTAAGTCTGAATCCCCGGCTACCTCTAAAAACCACTGCGTCCCCAAGCACTGAGATGGGGAGTGGAGCGACTAGGCATGTTGACCTCCCAGCACAGTGTAAAAAGGGAGAGATTATGTCTAGTCACATGTTATACGTACATTGCAGGAATATTTGAAGGCAGGAGAATGAGGTAAACAAGCTTTGGAAAACTGGAGGAAAAGCAAAGCATTCCTTTCAGACTGTAAAAATACCTGTATGTTATAGAACAATTGACTTGACATTTAGCTGAACTTAGTAAACATCTAAATATATGTATAAACAAATTCTTGTTGGCCACAATGAATGTGCCCATTGCATTATTATTACTATTATTTTTGTTTTTCACTAGATTAAATATTTAGTCATTTTGAAAGACAAAATGTGTGTGGTTTTTTGTTTTTTGTTTTTTTTGCAAGAGCCCCGTGCAAATCACTGTAGGGTCATTCAATTGTTCTCAATTAAAAACTGAGTTATTACAACACAAGTTTAACCATGTAATAACACAGTGTATAAAATGCAGTTAAGGAAATGTCAGATTAACATGATATTGCAAATTGTATTGCATTAATATGAAAATGCAAATATAAACAAGACAGGATTAAGTGATTGGAATGTAAGAATGACATAAATGCTGATTTTTCAAGTCAATTTATCCTACATTTGAAAATGCTTATCCCTTACAATTGAAATAGGTTGTCCGATTACAAGGCTATTTATCATTAATGTTTTTTGAATGTTAGTTACATTTACAACTTCTCCAGTAACCATGCATTCAGTTACCTCTTCTGGTAAGCAAACATGACCTCACCCTACTATGACCCCTGACCTATATTGTTCTGACATTTTTTAAAGGAAGATGATCATTAAATACATCAACTGTAAACAGAAAACTTCTTTTGGGTTTCACACACTGTATGTTTGCCAAGTCTGAAGTCAAACAGTGGCTCCAATTGGCATAATTATACATCATACAGAAATATTTATGTTTTCCCTGTAGGAAATTTAATTCTCCCCTGGATATGACCTTGGAGATCATTTTTGAGTACAGCGATCTATATGCAACTGTGGTGTCCCATAATCACATTAGTTTAGCTTTTGCAGTCGTATAAAATGGGAGTTATTGTAAAATTTATGAGCGGGAACAAAGTCCTCTCCACTCCTGTCTTATAGTCTTAATGGGATTAAACGAGAGACCTCCACACGTGTATGGTTTGCATCAGCAGATTTCGGCAGTATTTCATCCTCTGCAAAAAAAAAAAACCCTGAGCAATCCTTATTTTTACTGACCCCGGCAGCATCATTCATCTAGAAGTGCACCCCCTCCATAGCCAGTGACAACCCGTAATTATTAGGGACAGAAGTCAACAAGTGAAAATACTGCCTAAAAATAGCCTACTGGACAAGCCAACTACAACACAGATGCACAAAGTATGTTTTGATATACACAGTGACAAGCACCCACCCACCCACAGAAAAATATACTATGGCAACATAATCTACATCAGGGCGCCTTTTGAATGACTGATCAACTTACTAATGCTATGTCTAGCGGACCTAGCTTGTCCCTATATGTATGACTAACTACATTATCATTATTATAATTATGCAAGAAATGTACCTTTCCATTTATTAACATTTTAATTTATTTTAATTATTTAATTTTATTCATGATGAATTCTCCTGTGCCTGAAATAAATGTTCAATTGGATAGTGGCAAGACCCATTTCCCTCGCATTGTGTATTCTGTTGTATGCCGTCATCAGAAATGCATGTGACCCCTGAGCGACTCAGAAAATTCCTGAAGATTTCGATCAAAAGGAGAGCAAAAATGGTTCTCTTATTGCGTCATCTGCGGTCAAAGGAAATGTCAACCCAGCAGAGAGGCCACTGTGAGTTACGGCGGCGACACTGAAACTTGTGAATATAAGGAGGGCTTTCAGGGCACCCCCAAAAAAAAGCCAATCAGAGCAAAGCAGGACATAAAGGACAAGGCAGGAAAAAACATGGATAATCTGCAGTGTTTTATTGAAAGTTGCACACGAGCAAAGACAATCCCTCGATGACTGAGGCAGGGGGGAGGAGTTAAGGAATGGATCTGATAAAGCATACTCGTAGCTTTTGTGGAAATCTAAATAATAATCCCCCTGCCAACTCATTATCTGATAGGACTGGCAGCCCCTGGCCACAGAGCAGGAAGAGAGCACTGTGAGCAGTGGAGATGGAGACGGGTATTACAGAGAGAGAGGCGCGACAGGTTAGAGTTAGACACAGCACTGGGTGGTGGGGTGGGGTGGGGATCACAATCACACCAGCTGTCATTCACACTATTGATGAAGCTTCATCTCTATGATGCAGTCTTCTTCTGGGACAGGTTGATCTTGTCACCCAGACTCAGGGCCATACCCTGTGAACACAAACACACACACACACAAGAATGCATTTCATTAATGTGAGAGGACTTTCATGCCGCATGTTATATATTTTTATTTTTTGCAGATGACCCTTGGTCCACCCACTTTGTCTGAAAAGTGGCCAACAGCATTAATGACTTGCGTTACACAATTCATTTCACAATCACTTTGTTCCAAAAGTGACAGTGTTAATGAGTCGCATTACAAAAACGTCTAGAGCAGCAGCACAGGTTGCTAGACAGGAGCCGGACGACATTAGCATTCAACCGGATGGTGAGCCCGCCTGACACTGTGTCCTAACTGCAAGCGACTGTCAGACTATTGCATTGCACTGAATGTTTTATGTCCATTTTTAATCCACTAGATTCTTTAGATGTGTACACCTTTGTTCCCAAGGCAATGACAATTAATGCGACTAAAACAGAAATGGACAGAGCGACAAAATGGCTTTAAAGAAGCCGTGTAGCATCACGTCGTGTCACGTTCAGTTAGAACAGTCCAATAGAAAATAGGAAAATCAAACTGATTTTGTTGCACACATTCGATGGCGTCCCTTGCGGTTAGCACAGAGCGTGTGAGAGAGCGCGGTGCAGCAGGCCCTACCTGGCTCTTGGCCCGGATCCGGATATGTCCGTTGACTGGTGCATCTGGGCCCAGGTGGAGGGGCTTCTCGATGCTCACGTTGGCCAGGGCGTCCTCGCCGAATATGGAGCGGGCGTACAGGTTGGCAGCCATGAAGCCACAGATGCCAGACAGTGCCTGACGTGAACAAGAGCAACAATGAGCAAGGCAACACTGATACGAATGTAATAAAGCTGAGCACTAATGGAATTGAAAAAAGAACACTTTTCTTAAATTAAAAAACAAAGCTCAGCTTTTAAGTAAAGTGCGGTGTAAATGTGTTTTATCGTCGTACATCATTTAGAGGCATCACCTTCTCAGGGGTCAGGCACTTCATGTTGGTGGAGCTGAGGATATGAAGCAGGTACTCGTTCAGCTCCGTGATGTTGGTGTTCACGGTCACCTGCAGGGGAGGATATGGAATGTCAGGCTACCACCGCACTCCAACAATGGGGCTTTGTGGATGGAACAGGCACTGTATTAGAATATGGCCTTTGTCTTCCCACAGTAACAAAGGATAACATTTTTCTCAGTTGATTCATGAGGTGCCTCAAAGACACACATTCACACGGGCACACAAACACACACACACACAAGCTGAATCCAAAATGTTCACTTTCTCACTATACCACAGTGTACTTTGTATGGTAACAAAACTCACACTCTATAAAGTGCACTATGCAGTGAACAAGTGAGCATTTGAGACACACACACACACACACACACACACACACACACACGTCGTTCTGTACCTTGTTCTCCCACTCAAACTCGGCCCACATCTGGCGGAACTCGGCGTCGGTGCAGGAGGCGGGTTGGATGTAGTCCATGATATCGATGTGGATGTCGCTCAGCACCACGCAGTTCCTGTCGCTGGCCGCGCCCGACACATCGTACACTGCCAAACACCACATACACACACAAGTTAAGAACAATGGGCTAGAAAACAGAACAAGCACTTAGATGATGATGATGTTGTTGTTGTTGTTGTTGTTGTTGTTGTTAATAATAATAATAATAATAATAATAATAATAATAATAATAACTATAAAAATTATCATTTATATAGTGCTTTTCAAGATACCCAAGGTTGCTGTACAAGGAAGGTCAGGGGGTTTTAACACCAAAGGTCTCAGTGACTGGGCATATTTTGAGGTGCCTTGAACGTAACAGTAAGAGGGCACTGTGTATATGGAATGGTAGACTAATCCAGAGCGCAGGGACAAGAGCGTAATTGCTGGGAAAGTTTCGTCCCCGCTATGCTGATCGCTATGCTGATCGCTATGCTGATGGGAGGCTGTACCTATGTTCCCGAAGATGATGCCGTTCTCTGTGGATGCCACTTTGACGTTGGCCTTGATGTTGGCAAAGTCGTGGGGGGCGAGAGTGAGAGGGGAAGGCTTCTCCACGAGCTTCAGGTCACCTATAGGATGTACAACAGTGTGATCACAGGAAGATATTTATAGCAGAGAAGAATTGACAAGAATATAATATTAATTCATTGAATTACTCAACCAAATAAAATCTTTAAGTCTCTGTTAATGAAATGCCACACAACTATCATGCTAAATGTATGAAAACAGGTTGACATACCAAGCGTAGCCAGCTCCAGAGTGCAGTTCTGTAGGGTGTCGCTGGTCTGGTTGACCACCAGCACATCTAGGACAATGTCGTACTGGTTGACATGAACGTAGGCTTCCGCGTAAACGGGATCCGAGAAGCCAGTCAGCTGAGTGACCTGGAAAAGCCGCCATAAATTCTTGAGTAGTGATTTTATGGATTTCTCTCTCATTCCACTTTGAAACACACAAGTGCACATAACCTTGCCCCCCGATGCTCTTGCAGAGCCACTGAATATTCATGTCTGCATAATGAAATGCATGTCAGAGGTCCATAGATATTTCACAGTGAGTGTATTATTAACAGTAATTCTGTTCTCTAGCTGTGTCCATCTATACGGCCACACTGCCCTCTACTGGTTTCATCGAGCACTGCACCGTATGTCTGTGTTTTGTCAAGGAATATTTCTTGTGAAAAAATATTACTATTATACTGTGTCTGCTCCAGAGTTAAGCCCCTCCTAGATACTGTACATCTACATCAGTTAATTTTTTATTATCTATTTAACTTATTTTCCCTTCTATTTTTACTAATATGTTTATATAATAAGTACTTATGTGTATGTGGTGTTTTTTGTATTGTACACCGCTTTGGCAAAAAAGCTTTCTGCTAGGTAACAATGAACACCAACATGAATCTTCAGACTGAGAGGTCAGATTGAGAGGTCAAAGGTCAGACTGACAGACTGAGAGTGGGGCTCACCTTGTTGAGTTTGGAGGCCAGGGGGTCGGCGGCCTCCTTGCGCTGGGTGTTGCCCATGGCGGCCAGCAGGCTCAGCTGGAACTGGTCCTCCTTGGACGTCATCTCGTTCTTGGCGGTCAGCTGCATGAAGGAGATTGGGTCGTCCGCCTGCACGATCACGTTGCGCTTCTCAGACTCTTTCTGTAGGTTCGAAGAAATGAAGAGGGGAAAAAAAAAATTTGTCTTGTGGGCATATAATCAGTCATACAAGATAACAGACAGTAGGCAGAGGCAACCCCGTTCTTTTCGCTTAGAGGGTTGATGATATAAATACAACATTACAGCAGTGACTTCAGTTATGGAGCACATATTACATTATATTGCAAACTACTATATAACAAACTATGCTTTATTCAAAAATAATTCAACAAACATTCATTTTGCTGTAAAAAACAAAAGGTGACTGTGAGCCAATGACCTATGGAAATAAAATGTATACACATGTTGGGCCAAGTCATCACACACTGGGCCTCAACTACCCAGCATCCACCAGTGCACGTTCTTTGGCCCTTGGTGAAAAATATTGCTAAAGGCTAAAAGTGTCTGCTCAGCAGAAGACATATTGTTATGGTTGTGATTTTTCCTTTTCAATTTGAGCCTTTGAATTATCTTGTACTGTAGCTACAGACTTCATAAATGTTATGGGTAAGCAAAATATCCGCCCCTATGAGTACGGTCCAATAGTTACCGCAATGCAGAAAGAGCAGAATCACAGGATTCAGGGGGTAAAATGGAAGCAATTAGGAGAGAAGTGTGTCTGATAGCAGGAGTTTGTAGGCAGGAGTTTTGCCCTCAGTAACCCAGGCACATCCAAGTTAAGTAAACAGTTTGGTGTTCTGTTTCTAAATAGCATCAACCTGCATTCATTCTTTATAAAGTTGACATAGTTAGGGTTAACACTGGTATGGCCACTGTGGTGAACTGATGGTTAAGTTCTGGCACCACTGAACTGCAAGAAATGTATTTGTCTTGCCAAACTGTTGAAACACTTTGAGCTGCATCTTGTATGAATTATGCTATACAAGGAAAGATTATTATTATTATTATTATTATTATAGTATTATTATATTATGCATCCCTTTGGGTTATAAACAACTAAATAAGATTATTCCTTGCAGAAGAACTTCAGACAAACCCTAGCCATTGTGGCAGCATTAAAATGTTTCAAAATAAAACTAAGTGTACGTCATCATAACACACTTAGCTTACCAAACCCAGTAATAAGCTGCAAATTCCACCTGAAAGAATTTCATACAAAAACAATTGTATTCTACACCAACACTGCCTCTCACACACTTCCGCTCCAAATATTGCCCTATTATAGCCTACCGAGATCAAAACTGGGTGTGAAAGCACAGTAGCCAATGTCCTCAGTCCACTGTTTGAACTTTGAATTGGATATTTGATTTCATGATGGAACAGATTGAAAAAAAAAAAAAAAAAGAAATGAATCGAGAAAAAAATTCTAAATGAAAAACAGAATCTGGACAAACTGCAAGTGAAATCTGAAGGCAGAAGTGAAACCTAAAACAGATGTGATGGGGGGGCTCTACACACATCTCCAATCTCTCTTTCCCTCCATCCCTCCCTCACTCACTCTCTCCCTCCCTCTCCGCCTCTCTCCCTCCCTCTCTCTCTCCCTCCCTCCCTGTCTCCCTCCCTCCCTCCCTCTCTCCTACCTTCTGGGAGAGCTTCTCCTCCTCCAGGCGCACGGCCAGCATGTGCGAGAGCGACTTGCGGCACTCCTTGTTGAAGACGTCGTTCATGAGCGGCGAGCACTCAGACAGCACCTTCAGGCACAGCGAGATGCGCTCCACGTCGTCGTCCGTGATGGGCTTCTTGGGCAGCGAGGACTTGCCCAGGTGCAGGATGGTGGCCATGATCAACATGGCTTCCGCCACAAAGGACTAGAGGAGCAGGCAAGACAAATGGGAATAGATTTATCAAGTGTGTATGCAGATGGGTGTGAGAAATAGATTTATGAAGTGTGTATGTGGATGGGTGCGAGAAATCGATTTATCAAGTGTGTATGTGGATGAGTGTGAGAAATAGATTTATTAAGTGTGTATGAGAAATAGATTTATCAAGTGTGTGTGTATGAGAAATAGAGTTATCAAGGTGTATGTGGATGGGTTTGAGAATTAGATTTATCAAGTGTGAATGTGGATGTGTGTGAGAAATAGATTTATGAAGTGTGTATGTGGATGGGTGCGAGAAATCGATTTATCAAGTGTGTATGTGGATGAGTGAGAGAAATGTGCAAAATGTACAAAATCGACTCAAAAACTCATCCAGGGCTTGGCTATCATTTACAATGACGCCAAGTAGGCATATATACAAAACAGACAAATACCATAAAAACAATCAAAACATGAAACCATGACAAAAACTATAAACTATTACAGCAGCTAATACAAAGCAACCATATGGCTATAAAACTTCAATCTTTATCTCAGCAGACATCAATATGATGTCTAGACAGCCGCTAAGTGGTTCTGAGAGAGTGAAGATAACGTACAGTGATTATGAGTAGGACAAAGATGCTGGAACCAGCAACTCACATTCTGCCTCCTCTTGTCAGGGACAATGGCCACGTATCGCAGGGCAACTTTGGTGAGGGTGGTTGCCAGGGAGGCAGCCACAAAGAAGTCTCCGTCCATGAGGAAGCCCCTTAGTGGTGGCCTACAGCACAGGTAATGGAAGGGTTCAATAAACATCACAGCACATTTCATTTATTTTGATTTGGTTTGATTCTGGCCAAAACTGGTACTGATGTGAATTTCAAAATGTTGTAAAGCATTGTTCCCTCTACAGACAACCCACTTTAAAAAATGCAGTCTATCATTTAAATACTTAAAATGTGATTATTCTGGCAGCACCAGAAAATGTTTCTTAAATTCTCTTAACCTTAAACTCTGGTGACATATTAGGATCATTTTATAGTAACCTGCTGAATATTTCTTATATGTATTTTCTTTAGGCTTACATGAATCATCTACACTAGAATTCTGTAAACCTCCTCATCAGTGTGACCAAAACGTCCTGGTGTCATCAGGCTTTCAGTATTAGTAAGCCGCAGAGGGACATGTAGAGGGGGCGCTACCTGTCCTCTTCTTTCTTGGAGGGCCGTGAGGAGCTGAGGGCGCTCTGCGTGACGTAGGTGCCCATCTCCGTCACCAGCTTCTGGGCTGGAGCTGCGCTCACCTCCTCCTCGGGCTTCACCTCTCCGGCCTCCTTCTTTATCTCGTTCTCCACTATAGGGATCTGAAAGACGGGCGTCAAGTGTAGAAAAGATTATTGCTGCCGCGGCTGCTATTTGTAGTGCAGGTGTCTGAACATGGATTCCATAGAAATGGATTAGTCTCCTTTATAGTAAAAAAAGCAAAAGTCAGGGAAGCTGTGCATTTAAAATCTTTAAAAAAAAAAAAAAAAAAGCTAAAACAAAAATAAAAGATGGAGCAATTGCATTTAACAGCACATGGCCACACGTACCTCTCCCAGGGACCGCCGCACCTCGGTCATGACGCTCTGGATGTCCTCTTTGGTGCTGCAGTACTCTCCTAAGATCCAGAGCGCGCCTCTGTAGATCCTACAGGATAGAACCACGGATTTGGTGAAAAGCCAAAACAGCACAGGCAACCAGAGCAGACCAGAGCAACACCATAGCATAGGAATAAGACTGGGGTACGGTTCTAAAATGTTCAATAATTATATGTAGATATCAAGCCTGAACAATGCTTATTTTCCATACCGATGCATTGTTTGTAAAGGAGATAAAATTACAAATCACAGATAAAAGTTATCCTTTTTATCTTCTTGGCATTTTGCAGAAACAGCATAAAGTTGTTTGTCATTACTGTTCAGTTTTATGTCTCAGCACGAAGGCGTGGAGATTTTGCAAAATCTCTAATAACAGCCAAGACTAAAGATTTGTTATGTGCATCTTTCAGTGATCCTATATGAATTTGAGCAATATGTTCCAATAAAAGTTGTCATTACAATGTGTTACAAGTGTCATTACTATGTCATTACAGGTTCTGAAAATAAAGAGTACATAAAATTTGGTTTGTTGATACACAGACATTAGCATGAACAAGCAGGTAAATGTCAATGTCTGCCCGAAACAGATGGTAAACATGCTACTGGTTCATTCCATTTCAATAGTCCTACTAGTTATTACACTGGTTATATAAATCAGGGGTTCCCAAACTTTTCAGACCGCGACCCCCAGTTTTAAGCTGCTGACGACCCGCGACCCCCGCAACCATTCTCTGTCACGTTCGCGTGTTCTCGCTCTCTATCGCTCTCTTTCTCTCCTTTGCTCTCTCATAATGTTTCTGTGTTATGCATGCAAGGCAGTAGAGCAAAAACAAAACTGAACACAATCTCTAAACTAGTGTATTTTATTACCAAACTCACGAGCGAAAACAAATAGGCAACATCCCATCATAACGTCCAAAATCCAAATCGTTGCTATTGCTGCTAGTTTCATTAAAGTTTCCCCAATTGTGTGGGCCATTTTTGTCTGCGCAATTAAATATGCCACCTCATATGAAGCCTACGCCTTTGCAGAGATAGTTGTTTGCTTAGTGAGGGGTTTCTTCTGCCCCTGTAACACTCTCTTTTCTGCGAAAAAAGTCACTGGCTTTATCTGTGAAGCTGGGATGTTTGGTCTTCATATGCCTACATAATGTCGTCGCCAGCGGAGAGTCTGCTGATAGCTATGCTAATCGGGCAGGGCAGAGCAATAGAACGACAACAGGTCACACGTACATTTGATGCCCGCTAATGGGAGGGTGACGGTCCTCTGGTTAGCAAACAGGCAATAGCATTATTTTTGGAAATCGTCTCGAGACCCCCCTCCACTGGCCTGCGGCCCCCCCGGGGGGTCGCGACCCCGGCTTTGGGAACCACTGACATAAATTATAAATATAAATTATCAATTGCTTAAACAATTAAATGAGATGCGCACTGTACAATATAGCTAAGCTACCACATACACAACACATGTGTCTTTTTCCCATACACTGTTTTTTTTGGCCAGCCAATCAACATTACTTTGGTGGGTAACAAGAGGTATGCACATGTCTCAAGTCATTTGGACTAGTAAATAAAAAACACTACATTTTAACATAAAAATGAATTTTTGATACTGCATGTTTTGAAACAGTGTGTTTGATACAACAAAGTACTGGAGTTTGATACCTAGCCCAGCTGTGTAAATTACAGCCTTTAAATCAATACAAGAAGTGCTTACTTGACCGTCTTGATGGCGTGGAAGACCTCCAGCATCTTCTCGATGATGAGAGGCCTGAGGTTGTCAAATCTCTGAATGGCCTCCCGTACAAACTCCAGCACATCCGCGGCGGCTGCCTCATTAGTGTCACTCAGGAACTCCATCAGCTGTATGCGCACACACACACACACACACACACACACACACACACACACACAGACACACAATTTACAAAAAAGGTTAATACACCGTTTCACACACTCTGAATAACAGTCCATTCTGGCTCCTTGCACACACTGCTAAAAAAAGAATTGACAGCACTGCATCCTCTTTAGATCCCATCTCACAAGACAGCTAGTTGAACCAGTACGTTTGTTTTATTATATGCGTATTATGCATTTAGATCTTAGTCTTATAGTATGTTTGTTCATAGTCTCTAATGGTATAATTTTTTATTACTGGGATTTTTTACTTGTATCTTTATAGCCTAGCGACATCGCTGTGGAAGCTATTGGGGATGTGAATGTCGCAGGGAAGGTGACAGTGTGAAATCCATAGTCTTCTCACCACAGGTATGACGTTGGCGGCCATGTCGGGGAAGCGGACGCTGCAGGAGTGCAGGGTGCGCACCAGGAGCTGTCTGTATTTGTCCGTGTCCTCGTGCTCCGTCACATTGTTCGTCTTGATCACCTCCTTCTTTAGCACGATGACAAGCTGCAGGAGAAGCATGGGAGATTAAATACACGCAATTACAGCAGTTTAGGAGAATAACGGGCACTTTTAAGTGCTTAAAAATCCCCAGAATATCACAAACTGAACTCGTCAGAACACACACACGAACACACTCGTGTACGTACCTCTTCAACATTCCTTGATGAAACGAGGTCAAGGGCGAGTTGCAGGGTCTTCTTGCGCACCTCAAGGTCAGGAGTGGTCAGCACTCTGAGGATGTCCATCACCAGGTCCTACGGGAACAGGACAGAAACGGGCCATTACACACACGCGTCACATCACCCGAGTGGGAAGTGGGTCTTTGTCGGAGCGGAGCGGACCAGAGGACACAAACCCATCCCGTACCTGCAGGACGCGCTCATGTGTGGGGTGCTCCTTCAGCTCAATAAGCCGGTCCAGCACGATCAGCTTGACATTGTTGTCACTCTCCTTGATGATCAGGTCAATGTAGCACTGTGCGGCAGCCTGGGGGGAAAGAAAAGAGAAACAGTTCAACCACACAAAATACAAAGGAAGAAGGGGGAGAGGTAGCCTGAGAAAGGAGAGGTAGCCTGGTAAACCCGCCCCTCGTACTTCATTTTTATTTTGTACAGAGGGTCTAGACTGGAATCTCTTGAGGGTCATGTAGTCAGCCACAGCAAGACAGATCCAATCAGCAAACGGAGGGTCTGTTCGTTAGCCATGACACTGACCTTGTGTGCTACATTTGAATTGTAGTGCGTAGGTAGGCAAATTGCATACGTGACGACCAGGCGTTAGCGATTGGGTAAAGGCAGAGGCACTTTTTAAACTTCAGCAGAGTCCACACCTCCAAGAAGAAATTATTTCTGACGGTGTCTGATCCAGACCCTCTGTACAAAATGAAATGAAGTACGAGGGGCTGGTTTACCAGGCTAGGGGAGAGGATCTTGTCAGAGAGGAGTGAGGTGTGCTGGGGTACCTTTATGGCGGTGGGGGCGCTGGAGAGAGTGACAAGGGTCCCTGCAGCCTCGTACTTCACAGCAGGGCTGGAGGACTGCAGCAGGTTGTAAATGCAACGGATGAAGCGCGCTCGCTCCGATGGGTTGGCGTGGCACACCTGGGTCAAGGTGGGGAACAACATTAATCCAGAAACTCCAACAAACTTTTTGTGATACAGCCAAAAAAAATTAGGACACTGACCGATTCCACCAATAACATTTATTACATCTGCCAGCGGAGGTTATGTAAACATTGCCATTTGTTTGTTTGTTAAGTTTGTTAGTTAGTGACATGACTCAAAAAGTTACAGAAGGATTTTGATGAAATTATCAGAGTAGGTCAAAAATGGGCTAACTTAAAAGTGAATCAATTTTAGTGGTGATCTGAGCTGTCCTGGCGCAGGTCTGTGCTCTCAGAGTGCTTTCCTAGTTTTGAACATGAATTATTTTGCTAGATATTGGGCCATAATGTGCTATGTGCTGCATCTTTTAAGGACGGACAAAAGAGTAAACTGAATAAACATGTCGCTGTGGAAAGAACAAATTACCTTGTAGATCAGCTCCACAATGACCAACTGAAGAATGTCTCCAAAGGTGTGCACCTGGTCAATGCATGTGCTGAGGTAATCCAGTGCTCTGTCCTGTTAATTTACCAAAGTATTTAAAATAGTGTCCATGCCAAAATCAGGGCAACATGTCCTCACTAAAAACAGTAAAGAAATTCAGTTGACACACACTTACCTGGTCAGCATGAATCAACATCATGAAAGCGTTTCTCTTACAGCTGGCATCTTTTTCATTCACCAAAAAGTCATGGATCAGTTCTGGAGCATCTGGAATCAGGTGTTCAAAGTTTCTGGAAAAATAAAGCAAAGCTTGAACATAAACTAAGTACTTGTCTGTGTATTTGTATTACCTGTGAACAAGCCCCCACTGACAAGTGGGGACAAACGGGCCCAGGAAAAGGGTGTGGGGGGGGCTGCAGAACTGGTCCCTCCTTACATTATGGAATATGGAAGGGGGAGGGGCATCAGATTATCTTATCCTGGGCCCAGCCAAGACTGTCAGCTGGCCTGCCTGTAAAGAGCCGAGTCTTTCCAAATGTCCCTAATGCAGCCCTCTCTGCTCCAGCGAAGCCCCAGACACTGACCTGTAAATGGTGTAGATGGCCAGGACGGCGTTGCGGCGCACGTAGCTGTGGCGGTGCTCCAGGCAGGCGCGGATGGCGGGCATGAGAGGCTCCAGCAGCTCCGCCTCCTTCAGCTTGCACAGGAAACGAAGGGTGGAGCCGCGAATGAACTCATTAGGATGCTGGAGGTCCTGAAACACAACACAAGACAAGGCATTCGTGTTGTGTTAAGTTTTAAAAGATGGCCCACTGACGAGACAACTTAACAACTGGCTTTGAGAAATGCTGAAGTAGTGTTCTCCACAGTGTTTCATTTGGCAACTGAGTTACTCAGGTTCCTGTGTTGGTTCGAAACATCTGGTGAGAAACCGTGGAATGCATTTTGTCACTTCCAGCTTTAACGCTTGAAAAATTACTCACAAGCCAACCACATACTGCAAATGGATGACTGTATAATGGGTTTACATTGCACATGGTTTGTCTTCAATACCTTTCTGTAGGCGTCACAGACCAAAATCATCTCTTGGAGAAGTTTGCCGTCAGGGGTGGTTTTTGGTACAATTTCCCAAAATACCAGCAGCAGCTTTTTAATAGTGTGGTCTTGCAGTGGGAGAACGAAGCGGATGATGGTCATGAGGAGACCGGGAAGCTTCTCTCCGTTAAGGATCATAATAATGACCTTCTTCAAGGCTTCTGTCTTGGCCTTGATTTCTCCCTTTTCTGTGTAAAGACATTAAAACATGAATTTCCATATAGAAAAAAACCTCCCGGGCTACTAAATGACAAACACTACTTTACACTAAAGCACAACAACAGTGTTAAGTTCTGTAATAAAAGGTCCAGCTAACAATTGCACTTAGGACCATGACTTCGATGAATGAGAACCTACACATGTATTTGAAATATGCACATGCTTGTTTATAAAAACGTGTTGTAAAACAGTGCAATTACAAGCGCAAAACTGTAATTACAAGCGTAAAAAGTAACTTGAAACTGCTCACCTAGATCGGTTTTAAGGCTGACCTCTGAGGGAGGTTCGGAGTCATTTGGGACGTTAATAAGGGTGTAGCACACATTTTCCGCGGCTGTCATGGTGCCAGGCAGATCTTCGTCTTCACAAGACACTCCAGTCAAGAAATCTGGACGAAATGGCACATGAAATGTAAACACCTATGAGACTGTGCGTCAGCTTGAAAGTGAAGCTCTTATGAAATGTTGTGAGCTAATGACAGCTGCGAACAAATTTCAAGCTTTTTTTAAGCATCACAAAGTCATTCGACAATTGCAGTAAACTGAAGCAATCATTGGCATTGGTAATTGATATTCATTTAAACTCGCCGATTGTGTAACAGGAACATTAGCTCTCAATAGCGCCTCAGGAGCTAACCAAAACTGTACACTGCAAGCGGACCACTTCCTGACTCGCTGGCAGGATGTGATGCGCACAGGTAAATACGAAATTCTTACCATCTTACTGAATGGTTAAAACCCATGATGTTAGACTGTGCACGCAACATATACTGCAATTACATGCTAAGCATGCCTAACAGACAGCTGATACTCAAATGTACATAATTTATCGCTGGGTGATGAGGCCTAATGTCAACCATGCTAACTAGCTAACTAAATGACAAACTCTGGCGGCTAACATTACTTCATTTCAGCTTCAGCTGGATATTGCAAACACTACTAAACAAACGGTTCCTTGTTTGAAATGGACGTTGTTTCTTATCTTATTGTCATCTTAATTATATGCATGCTACGTTATATGCAAATTAAACTTTAACCTAAAATTGACCGTGAAGTTACACGTTAGCAAGTCCCTACCTTATCATATCGTCAATTAGCTCGCTAGCAAAGGATTCTGTCAGCTAGACACACGCTAAACCATTGTTTTCGTCGAATACGCATTCTTCGGTAATGATATACAGTTATAATACATTATATATATACAGATGATATTGCAAAGTTATACCTATTTGTTACCTTTAGTCTGTCTCAGTTATCCCCGTTTCTTTTTATCTCCGCATCCGTGGCTAATTTGCTTCTCTGGTCCTTACCAGTGACGTGGAACCTCCCTGTCTGAGCCACATCAATGCTACGGTAAGCAAAAGAGGACTAACAGATTTTTCTGAAAAGCACTGAAGAGTCGCTTTGGGTGTAATTGGAGAAGTAGCAAGATATACTTTATTTACCCCGAAGGAAGTAAGGCTATTTTAAAGAAATAGCCGTTTGGCCTAGGTAATAAGAGGTTACATGTATTGTTCCCCTTGTCCGATTTTATGATATAAGCCAAACCTATATATTTTAGGTTACTTACACATCAAACATTGTATAGCCTAATTTCTTTATCTCTTGGTTATCTATTGTAGGATTTCGGTTACTTATTGTGAAGTAAATACTCATCAAACATCTTAGTTGTTTCAGTGTGTACATTGTTTAATCATGTTTAGATTAGAAACTGTCACAATAATACCTACATTACTATCTTAGACCCAGGTGAGTTAGGCTATATCTGGATGGTCATCGATTTTGTTTCTCCCTGTCATGCATTCAACAACAAGCTATGCTAGGTGCAGAGGACAAAGAAAATAAATATTATGATGTTTACCACTGTTTTGATATTTGTTTTGGTTGACACTATTATTTTTAGGGTAAGGGTTTAAGGGTGTCCAGTGTGTAGAATTATCCACAACAGAGCTGAGATAGGACTGTACTTGTACACTGTACTGCAAATACAATTGCCCCATGGGGACTAATAAAGCTCTAACTAACTAACTAACTAACTAACTAACTAACTAACTAACTAACTAATTAACATTTCAACATTCGTTTATATTAGCCTATTTTGGATATTTTTGGCAGATTAAAACAATTCATAGCCTACACACGAAGTCGTGCAATACATTGAGTTATAAACTGAGAAATAGCCTCCATGATATTGTAAAAACATCAGTGAGAAAATGTTTAGTCTGTACCACCAAGTCGAATTCACAAAGAAAACAGTTAATTTACATTTGAATTACCATGACGTTGTAGCTCTGTGCACAAGTCACATTTAACTTGCTGCTTACATCCTATTATTGATGTAATATGTGGCGCATATTGTAGGCTGATAGATTCTTGAGTATATGTGTTGCGGTTGAACATTCACAATCAACCTGCTGCCTCTCTTCATCAAACTAGGTCAAAGCCGATCCGACTAATTGACAAAGGGCCGCCATCTAGTGGCCACGACAGGCCTATATCAAATTCTCAGATGAGCAACACAGAGAGGAAGGTAGTTACTACACAATTGCTACCGCAGGCGGTTATCATTCCACGTACATTTACTTCAAGATATTCCAAGGGGACAGTAAACGTGAACTCGGCGACCAGTTAGCAGTTCAACACAGATGTGATTCATGAACAGCCTAGCCTACTATTTTAGAAATAAATAGGAAATATTGAGAAATAGCACTGAGGACATAGAACAAACTACTAGACCTAAACAGACATGGAATCAAAAAGGTGGTCAACATTCAGTTTGTGTTGGGCTTAAAGTAATCAAAAGTCAGTTAAAAATGTATGCACAAACTATCGGCCTATAACTCTATCTACCATTTAATTACAAAATCATCCCAAGAGGCTGGAAGTTTAGGCGTACATGGTTTCATACGCAGGCCATGTAATTTTACAGGCTCCTATACGGTCCTCCGACATTATGGTATATATCCCACAATGCGTTTCGGTGTTCCTCCTGCCTCCTGCAAACAAACCAGCTATGTATAAGTGAATGTCGGCGGTGAATGTCTGCAGTGCATTGGCAAAGCGTCAACGGCGCAGACGCGGAGAACAACCGGGGCTGTAAAGCGAAGAACATCCCAACCCGGACAGAGGAGTGTTATTATCTAATATTAGGGAGATATGTTAACAATGGGAGTTGATTAGGAGCGTGCGTGTTGTGAGACAACTCTACCAGTAGTCTGCGTTATGTTTTTTTCTTTGGAAATGTTACATGCCTTTTATTTTTCTCAAATTGAATGAAACCTATCTAACATCAACGTAGCGCGCCGCGTTACATCGCTGCCTGGTTTGAGCTCTTTGATCACCGGCTATTCTTTTTTCATTTTCACTTTGTAATAGTTGTACTCCTTCAGGGGAGTCATTTTACACATTTTCACTGGATTGGTCAAAGGAATCGTCACATTTGTCGGGGTCAGGAGGAGACTCGAGGGTTTTTTTCCAGCCGGGAGTGGGGAATAATATGTCCAGACGGAAACAGACAAACCCCTTCAAAGTTAATTGTAGGTATCTCAGGTATTGTAACACCAATTTCATTTATCTTATCCCCATTGTAAGAGAGGCTACTGAGTTGTTCGAAGGTCGTAGTTTCTTTCATAGAGCCCTCATCTTCTCGTTGATAAGGTGGTCTCTGAAGACGTTCTCTGTTGCTAAACCTATACCATGTTTCATTGTATAGCCTACATGAACTGAATTGGCTAATGCTTTAAATGACGTACAGCGTTGCTTACGAAGATACATCTCTCTCAAAGCAAGTGAGAAGTCCAGTGACCGAAGTACTAGTCATGCATTAACACGCAGTCTGACTGTCTTTAGACTTCCCATCCCTCGTTTCCTCAGTAGGCTTCTCTGCAGTAATGAGGACTATGTAATGTGATCATGGTAAAATAATATAAACAGGCTTTATACACAGAGTACGCACAGTAAAAAATCGCGTTCATGTAAAACAACCCTCTGTTGTTTGTTGACCAACAAATGCACGGGTGTATTATAATGTGGTTATTAGGGTAACACTTTTTTCTTTTTCACAACTTGTGGTAATCACTACCGGTGTGATGGGGAATAGAAACTGTGGTGTCTTATGTAGGCTAGACTTGGCGTCTTTTCACATAGTTTTGCTGTTGTTATTAATCCATTGAAACACTTTTATTTAAGTGTTCTTATTTTCTGAAGAGACACTGTTCAATTGTTGTTGCCATGTAATTACACAGTTACTCATGTCTGGCCTGGCCCAATATATTTGTATTTATGGGCAGTTGTCTTTGTGTGTCTGTGTCTGTGCGTGTGTGTTTGTCTTGTTACGAGATGAGGTTTTCTTTGAGCCCTCATGAAAACATGCTGTAGCATGTTGGCTTCACCTTTTAACTGTCATTTTGGGAGGTTAACATACAGTATGGTTCTAGTGTTAAAAATAATTAAGTTCTATGCTATAGCTGTGTGGTGAAGGCTGTAGCTGTGTGTGAAGTGCTCCAGGAATCACAGTCACACCAATAGGGCTTGTGTTCCAGATATTTTTAAGTTGTAAGGTAAACTAAAATGTTGCCTGTTTTGCCTTCTGTTTATGCATGTTACTTGTTTGTCTGTCAAAGTCTGTGTAGTAGGCTGTATGCCTCAGATGTCGTGTGGGGCTGTTTGTTAGAGATTTACACTCAGTTACATATACAGACGACGTACACACAGGTGAATACTGTGTGGACTGATTAAGACATGACTGAAACATTCAACTTGGTCAGAAGTCTGATTTTGTGGTGGAGCCTTCCATATCAAGAAATGAAGAGTGATGTCTTAATAGGCCCCAGATGGCCTGTAAAGGCTTGATGATCAGGGTAATGAGTAACACCGCATCATGTAACTATCTGTTCATAATACATCCAGTCTTCACAATATCACAATGACATTGTGATGTTTTTTTATCATGTGTACCATCAGCAGTGACCTGAGTGTTCTTTGTGCATTCCACCATCAGTGTACCAAAAGAGTCAGGCATCTTTTATGGCTCACAGTCCTGATTGTTGATATTGTTAGTAGACCAGCATGACTGGTGTACTCTGGGCCATTACTAGTGAGTGTCTGCATTTGTGTATCTGAATCCTAGTGGTGTTACATATAGACTGGGACTGGACTGGAGAGGGCACAAGAGGCCACCCAAGGGGATTGCTCCCAATAATCTGCCACCGTTGTCGTATGGCCTTTAAACGTCTTTTCTAAACATAGTTGGTTTTTACAGTGACAGTTGTATGACCTGAGTTTACACCATCTGAGTAACATCTTTAACAGAAACTATGCTTCTTCATATGATTTAGTTAGCGAGAAAGAGAGAGAAAGCCTTGTTTGCGCTATAGTGTAACTTTGCTTAAAATGGATACACTATCTTCTTAATTCCTGCCTACAGGTCATGTAAAACATAAGAATTCATATGTATTTATTTTTAAATGGACATTTTCAGACAAATCAGGTTAAAATTGAGTTGCAAGTTGGTCTTTAAGCTTGTGTTAATTTCAGCATTCAGACTTACTTGAGGAGGCCCTCTCAGGCTCAGGCTATAGCTATGATTGGCAAATACTTCCACACATCCCCCACACACACACATACTCTACTCTCATATTAAACACTAGCTATTTACTGTCTGGGGTTGCCTGTGTAACTGTTAAGCTGCGGTCTCCTCTGGTGCCTATGGAAATGTATCGTGCTCAGTGATGATGTGTTTGCTCTCGGTGGTCACAACAGTCGTAAAAGAATCTTTTTTGTTACGACCACACAGAACCGACCGGGAGGGAGATGCTAATCAGATTTCCAGACTAATCTCAGTTTCAAGTTTGAGCTAAACATTCTCTAAAAGAGAGCCCGGAGCTGTTGTTCTTCCAGCACTTAAAACATTTCTGCTGACAAACAGATTGGTTTTTCGATAACCCACCACATGTCTGCCGAGCCTCGGGCCCCTGGTAGTTATGTAGTTAGGAGTAGGTGAATTGTCGTCATACGTGCCCTTCTTGGTGGTTGTTGTGCTTTCTTTAGTGCGGTGTCGAGCAGTCTTTAGGGAGGCCAGTTTTGATTTCCAGACACTTCTAACTGAGGGAGTCGGGACATCCGTGGGGAATAGTAGTTCTTTACCCAGGGTGGGAAAGGAGGAGAAGGGGGGGGGGGGGGGGGGAGGAGGCGGAGGTGGAGGGACGAGACATTTGCGGGGGTTCCTCTAGCTTGACTGGAATACCGTGCTGTCAATTAGGCGGAGTGAGAAACCAGGCAGGCGTCTGGGATTATCTGATGTCTGCGTTCTACTATTCCCATGCTCTGGAAAACGCTGTTGCTTACACATAGGGACGGAATGATGGGGCCTCAGCTCTCTCTCTCTGCCCCCACCCCAACATTTCCTGTAGAGTCTGTCTGTCTGTGTCTGTGTTTGTGTGTCAGGGTGTGTGTGTCTGTCTGTCTGTTTGAGAGTGTGATTTGTCTGTGACTAAAAAGTCTGTGGGTTTTGTTTTGTTTTTTTTTTTCTCAGGAGGGAAAGGGGGGGGCAGCATTTGCTTGAATTGAAGAGCACCCCCATTGCTTAGTGTTTGAGTTGAGTTTTGGCATTCTCTCTTTTGTCTGTTTTGTTTTGCTCCCCCCCCCCCTCAACCCGCCCCACCTCCCCTCCTCACCCCCTGCCATACTCTTTCCCTGTGTCTGTTGGCTGATGAGTTTGTCTCTTTGTCTGGATCCAGTCAGACACTGCGTCACCTCCTGCCTACAGACACACAGACTCACAGATAACATCAGAGTGGCAGAGAGTGAGTGAGGGAGTGAGCAAGCGAGTAAGCGAGAGAGCACGCATGCAAGAGAGTGGGAGAGAGAGGGAGGGAGAGAGAGGGAGAAAGAGGGGAGGAGAAGGTGGAGGAGAGGAGAGGAGGGGGTAGAGTGAGACAGATGTACAGACAGATCCTGGCAGTGGGGGGATGGGCAACTCGCTCTCCCTCTCTCTCACACACATCAATCATTGGCTGGGCGCAGTGGAACTAGCCTGTTGTGGCGGTTCATAGTTCACAGCACACAGAGCCCGTCTTGCAGTGTTTCACAGTGCTCAAGTTCAGGCAGACTGGGAAAGGAATGGGAGATGGGAGACTTGGAAGTAATAAAAAATACACTAAAAGCTTCCCACTCTTGTTATCGCATAGAGTCTTGCTTAGGCCTAATGCTCTATATTACCCAAGGCTTACATCAGCTAAAGGGTGGCAATTACCTTTGCCAGACCCAGATGACTGTAGTCAAGAAGCCTTGCACCCCTCCCATCGTGAGAGATTACATCAGGTGTGTATGCCCACAAGAGGGACACAAACAAGCCATTGGTGAGCAGAGGGAGGCGTTCAACCCACACAGCAGCTGAGTGTCCACCAGAGAAGAGGGGTCCTCTGGGAAATTGAGTTTTTTTGAGTCATTCGTATAGAATGAGGTCAGTGCCCTTTGCGGTTCTGTGTGTGTGTGTGTGTGTGTGTGTGTGTGTGTGTGATTTGCATAAGCGGGCAGGCGTGGGTTGCTGAGCTCTGCAGTCGTGCAGAACCTCCGGAGGGCGAGACCGTCACTCTGTAAACGATGGCTCTCGCACGGCACTGGGTTCGAGAGGCATCATGCGAAATACTCTGTGCGGTGATGCAGGGATGACGGTGGCTGTGGTGACGGGGGGGTGGAGCGGTGGGGGTGGATTTGCTTGAGTGATGGAGAGACGTCCTGACACTTCTGCACCAGCCGTTCAGAGCACCAGCAACACACCTCTGGTCTTCAAAGCAGCGTGGTGCAGCACAGGGAGTGTCATTTAGCACCTAGAAAAGGCATCATACACACACACACACACACGTACACACACACACACACTCACAAAAAGCTAGAAGAGGGGGAGAGAAGAAGCTGAGAGGAGAGGAGGCGCAGAAAGGGAGGAAGACGGGAAAGAGTGCAGGCCTGATGTGTGCGAGCCTGTGTGGGTGTGAGGAAGTGACTGCGGGAGACAGCTCTTTCTCTCTCTCTTTCTCTCTTTCTCTCTTTCTCTCTTTCTCTGCGTTGCTGCGAGTGTGTGCTGGAGAAGCGGCTCCCAGATGGAGCAGCAAACATGAGTGCAGCCTGCTGCTTTACCCCTGGGACTGCACCATGTTTATGCATGCATGTGTGTGTGTGTGTGTGTGTGTGTGTGTGTGTGTGTGTGTGTGTGTGTGTGTGTGACTTGTGCATTGTATATGTGTTGCTAATGTAAAGTGTGTGTGTGTGTGTGTGAGGTGGGGGGCTCGGTTAGTCTATGTGGTACAGCAAGTGAGAGTGTGTGTGTTGGGGGGGGGGGGGGTGGTGTTAGAGTCTATGTAGGAGAGTGAGTGTGTGTATGTGTATGTGTGTGAGGGCATTCAGTGTGTGTCACTGTGCATATTTTTAGCACGTGGATCCTGCAGCATAAGGATTCTATGCGTATGCTCGTGCCGCAGCTTTACATTTCCCTTCTTTTGTGTCCTCTCCACCGCTGCTTACATCGCCATACCACTCCACACTACAAATCACACACATCAGAGTGTTAACCAAAACCATTCCAGCTATTCAAGAGATTTGCCAAGCGACTAATTTGCGGTGTTCATATAACAGTGGGCCTTAACGCAAACCACACCCCGTCATAGCCTGGCTTTTTCTTTCGGTTTTCCCCTCAGAGACCACACCAGTCTTTGTTGATTATTTGCATAAGCTAATTCTGAAAAAACAGCAGGGACTGGCTGTGTTGTTTTGTGGGTCTAGCCTCTTTCTTTCATTTTGTCTCTTGTCGTCGGTCATCTTCTTGCACTCTAAATCCATGCCAGATCTCCTTGTCTTCACATCCTGCCCCCCCTTCCCCCTTCCCCTCCCCGCCATCTTGTCCTCTCTCCCTCAGGGCTGTTCCACACCCCAGGGCTAGCAGACTCTGAACACACTTTGGCAATGGACGTGAGAGACGACTTTGCAGACGACAGCGAGTGCCACAGCAACAACTCCCAGGAAGCCGAAGAGCAAGACAGCGTGACAGGTGAGTCTCACGTGCCTGCAGGGCTGCCCTCTGAGGACCCAGAGACCGCTCGAACTTTCCTCTCGACTGAGTGGCGGGAGTCATCGCCTGGGTGTTTGGAGTTTGGGCTGTGGGGTGCTGGGTTGAGCTGGTTGCTGTAGTGGCTGTAGTCCTGGTTTTAGTCTGTCCTCGTTCTCTGTAGATGATAGTTTCAGCGACCTGGACAACCACGGCGAGGACTCGTCCTCCAACACCTCGGCCGATGACGGCATGACTGGACACAAGCATCGCCGCCACTGTTCACAGCACGAGGGAGGAGTCAAAGAGGTGAGTAGGTGGATTCTTTGTGTGATGCCGCCAAGGACATTGAGGATCTTAGTAACTCAGTAAAATGAAAAATAATACCCACTCTTAAGTCACAAGGCTGAGTCGTTACTAGTGAACTAATATGAACCTGGCCACAAGGTGACATGAGGTCTCTAAAAGTGGTTAAAATATAGGTGGTGCTACCTGTGCTCGGATGCTGTAGAGGTGCTAGCTCAAACCGCAGAGGTACCGTCCATGCAGTGTTATACCATGCTAAACATACCCTCATCATGTAAGCAGGAGGTGGTTTAGCCCTGCCCTATTTACACCCACCTTGAAAAGGGGTGAAAATGTGTTAAACTGTATAACTCCACAGTGCTGGAAAAAACTGACTTCAGGGCTTTTCAGCATCTTTTCAGACAGTTTTTTGATATATTTAACATGTTACCAAACTAAATATGGCTGTAGAACAGAGTAGAATAATACAATAGAATAAAATGTTATTAATCCCTTGGGAAGGTCTCTTCAGGAAAATTGGGATTGTAGCAGCATAGCACCAAATCAAAATAGATGCAAATGATAAACAGCAAAAATATCAGTCAGAAGTATTAGTATAAAGACAGATCGTTTAAATAGTATGTGTGTGTGTGTGTGTTGTGCGTGTGACCTATTGGGTCCACCAGGTCGACATTGTTTCCACTTCACTGGCTCCTTAAACATGCTGAATAAGTTATTAGTTATTACTTATTAGTTATTAGTTATTAGTTGGTACTATGGTTGGTCTTGTTGTGTCTACCTGTGTGAGCTGATTGTTCTCAGCATCACTGGTAAAAAAAAATGTGAGAAAACGTATTCAGGGAAGTTAAGAGTCAATACAAACACACTGTGACGGTTGCTCAAAAGGTTTGCATCTTGTTGATTTTTCGCCTTTTCAAATGTGACCCGGATTTGGATGGCTCGGGTGATAAAAGATAAGAATGACAAACATATCTATAATATGACTTTGGGGGCCACTTTGGGTGCAGAACGAGGAATGTGGTGACCTTTGTCCCTAGTAGCTACTAGACCTACTTTTGTGTACAGCTGCACGGCGTACTCGTACATCATGAAAGCCTGTCGGACTTGTTCAACAAGTCAAGAGAAACGGCGCGGTAACCTAAAGCCAAAGGCATAGTTTACTACTGCCTAGAGCCTCCATTGAGACGCTGCGAATGCTGCAGAATCCTCTGCCTGGAGAAGGAAAGTAGAAAAAGAGGATGTCTTGGATTATTTTTGTCTCGTGATTCACACCTCTATGGCAACGCATACCAAAGCGTCACAGTGACAGCCGGAGTGACTCAGAGGGCTTCTGGGATATATTTTACGCCAAGCTACAGACTTCACAGACTGCACTCTTTTGTTGTGTTTTTTTTCAGCCTCATTTTAATTTCTGACCACTCACCTATTATAGGGTAAAATAGACTTGTCAAAGGACAGATTTTCACAAGATAATAAATAGCATAGACTGTAGATGAAGAATAATACCCCAGAGGTTTAAGGTGTCTTGCTATTTCTGGTCCCTGGTTAGTGAATAAGGTGAACTGATGCTGATAATGAGAAAGGATTGGGCCTAAAGAGAATGGCAATATGATAGTTTTAGCAGTTTGAGAGTAAATGAGCATTTTTTCATAGAACAGAACAAACACGTAAGAGTGAACGAGCAGCCCCTCACAGATCTTACTCTCATTTCTCAATATAAAACCTATCAATCTGTGTAGTGTCCATCAAATGTATGAAGTGCTTTGACATCTTGTTCTGTTGCTCCCCTCCACCAGGAGCATAAAGACATTGGAGACTTTGGGAGAAGTTACGTGTGTCCCCTCTGCACGCTTGAGTTCAACCACTCCGAGCAGCTCATCGCACACGTCTACCAGGTGAGGCCCGCGCCCACAGAAGCCTACTGAGCCTATTTTAGCAATGTGGGGCTGAGAGGCTAGCACTGGCTAATCATTACTTAAACCCACCCAAAGCAGCTTGCTCCTTCTCCCTTCATCTGCACTGAGGCAAAGGAGGGCACAGTCAGGGAGGAGAGGGTCACATTATAAGCTAACCGGATCCTATAAAGTACTCACCCGTAATTATGTGTGACAACCAATGATAATTGACGTGTTGCTAAGAACATATGTTCACGATTACACACATAAGGATGATATGTAGTACACAGCAAAAAGCAATGTCCTGCTGAATGAAACTGTCTTAACAGAGAGAACCTGTATGTAGAGCTCTTTAGCGTTCTCAAGTGGAAAGACTTCCTCTCTGTTTTCTTTGGCTCATCTTCTGTACTCTCCTTCTCTGTCTCTGTCTCTCTCTCTGTGATTGTGTCTCTCACTCTCTCTCTCTCCTCTCTCTCTCTCTCTCTCTCTGTGATTCTGTCTCTGTCTCTCTCTGTGTGATTCTGTCTCTCTCTGTCTCTGTCTGTCTGTCTGTCGGTCTCTCTTTCTCTTCCTATGTCTTTCTCTCTGTCTCTCTGTCTCTCTCTCCTTCTATCTCCTCGATCTTTGCTGACTGTTGCTCAGCATACGTCGGCAGTGGGTGGCAGCAAGAGCTACGTGTGCCCAGTGTGTGGGCGGGCGCTCAGCTCACCAGGCTCCTTAGGGCGCCATCTTCTCATTCACTCGGAGGACCGGCTGTCCAACTGCGCCGTGTGTGGGGCGCGCTTCACAGACACCACCAATTTTAACAGGTTTGTCTCCTTGAAGCTCCTCTCTTTTAGACTCACAGACTTTACCCCGACAGCTCCTACTTCATGGATTTTTTAGTGCCAGAACTTTTATATAATACTCCACACTCAACCCAGCCACATCAACTGGTGTCTGGATGCTTCCTCCTGTGCCAGACTTCAGCAACACCAGCCTCATACACCCTCCGTGACACTGACACATCTACAGTTTCTTTTACTCAACCTTGTGTTGAAAGCTGAATTGAATGATACCCTGTTTTAGAGACACCACCATATTCAACTTTGTCACATGTTGTGATGAATGCAGATATTTGGCCATACAACTGGCTTCGCTAGCAGCACTTACTGTAGTTGACCTGACTTGACCCAAAAACATTGACACTAAAAGCCAGAACTAAAGTACCAAAACGGTGGAAGAAAACGACTCACAGTGTTCAGCATTTTTTAATGTTCTGTGGTAATGTTCTGCATTTTTAAATTAGGATACTCATGACACAAATAGGCACTGACCTGTGGTTGTCTCTTACCATAGGGAGAAACTGAAGGATTTCTTCAACGCCAGCAGCATGGACATGGCCGGCAGTGGCAGCGGCTGTGTGGACAGGAGCTGCTCCATGGCCCCCCAGGGGCCCCTCCCGCCCGGTGGCCCCCCGCCACCCTCGGGCCCCTCACTGCCCTCCCTCCCCGACAGCCTGCTGTCCCCCTCCAACCCTCCGTCCCTGCCCCCGCTTCCCGACCCCCTCAGCCCCTCGGGAGGAGGAGCCGGCCTGCCCCCCCTGCCGGACCTGCTGAACCCCATGCCGGTGTACCCGTCCGGGGTGCTGCTGGTGTGCAACGGCTGCGCGGCCTACCAGCAGCTGAGCGAGTCGCACTCCCCGGCCATGCGGCGCTGGGCGTCCCGGCGGCGCAACGAGCCCCTGGCGGCGCGGATGCAGCGGCTGGAGCGCGAGCGCACGGCCAAGAAGAGCAAGCGCGCCTGCGAGACGCCCGAGGAGCGGGAGCTGCGGCGCCTGCGGGACCGCGAGGCCAAGCGCCTGCAGCGGCTGCAGGAGACGGAGGAACAGCGCGCACGCCGCCTGCAGCGCGACCGCGAGGCCATGCGCCTGAAGCGCGCCAACGAGACGCCCGAGAAGCGGCAGGCGCGGCTGGTGCGCGAGCGCGAGGCCAAGCGCCTGAAGCGGCGGCTGGAGAAGATCGAGCCGGGCCTGCGCGTGCAGATCGAGCACGACCCCGCCGCCATGGCCGCCCTCACGGCCGACATGAGCCTCTTCCAGTTCCCCTACCCGCTGCAGGGGGGCGGGGCCGTCACCCCTCCGACCTCCGCGCCCTCCTCGCTGGACAACGGGCTCTTCATGCGCCTGGGCGAGTCCGTGCCCCAGCTGCCCCTCGCGCTGCGGCCCCTGGGCTCCGACTGCAAGATGGGCGTCAGCGAGTCGGCGCAGAACCAGTGACCTTCAGTGATTGCGCCAGGGAGCACACACTGACCCGCACACACAGAAAGAAAGAAATATTGTTCCTACATGGACCTCTGGATGCTCTCCAGTCACGTTTTAGGTTATTAGAGACAAAAAAACAGAACACATTGTGAGCAGACACACTTCTGTCTCGAAACACATAGACTTCCTTTACTGGAGGAAGTGACTGAGAACACACACAGAAAAAAACAGGGTTATGAATGTTTATTTTCCCCCAACATGTATGCCTATTGAGCATGATATTACAAGAGATTCTGTCCGTTTTGTCCAGCAGGGCTTTCAGACGTTTCAGCCAGCCCACCTCAGTATGGACCAGCGACACACTTCCGTGTAGGAGAAGGAGCTCCTTATTTGCACATGGACCTGCAGTTCCAGTGGTGGGCCTCTGTGGCCCGCCGTTCACGGTTTACCAGTAGCCAGTACTCCCACCTGCCACCAGCAGGGGGCGTGTCAGCCAGGCTGCCTCATATCCACAGAACCAACTACCTCGCCATGGGCCCATCAGGGCTTTAGGGGCCACACAGGGCCACACGCACACACACACGTGCACACACACACACACAGACCACACGTTCTTAATGCTAACTGACACAGACAGTATCATTCTTACACACATATACTCTCTCTCAGACACACACGCTCTCTCTCAGATCTTCTCAAAGTGGTCTTTTCTTCTGTCTCTTCTTTAAAAACTACATTTTTTATCTCCGCCTCGTTTGTGAGAGGTTATCCAGTTGTTTTTTTCTTGTGGGTGCTAGCCTTGATGAAATATGGTGCATAACATGGTCTTTCACATAGGTGGATACCACAAGGAAAGCAGACTGGATACAAAAACTCTCCTGCTTCACATGAAGTTCGGCTGGTTTAAGAACACAGACGCTCCCTCCCTCTTTCTAGCTTTCCACTCCACTATCTCCCTGTGTGTATCTGTCTCACTTACACAGACGCACTGCAGTATAAGTTTCATTCCTTCCAAAGCCTCTGCACACTACTGAACACAACACACGGGTCTAGACAGCACTCAGGAGCTTTGAGGCAGGACAGTCTCTCCATTGCCATGTGGATGAAGAGGCTCTTCTGACACCGACACTCGACACACACTCTCAAGCGCTCACCCACCCAACTGACACTGCCACTTTTCTGTTCTCAATCGCTCCATTCTTACCGGTCACATTGACCTCTCTGGACCTAATATTCTTTTGTTTTTTTTGGTATGTGTACTTTTATTTTGCACATTGCAACTGCATTGCAACCCCCCACCCCCTAATTCCCTCCCCATGCTGACTACCCCAACCAGGCCGGGGTTTTTCAGGGCCAACAAGGCTTTAGCAGCTGGAACATCTTTAGTCTGCCTCTTCTCACCCGGCGTAGTCAGATCCGCTCAGATCCTGGAGATCCTCAGAACCCAATCTCTCTTCGTCTCGCTGCTGTTACCGTTACTGTACAATGTTGTGGAATACCTCTGAAGCCAGTAGGGGCCATGCTGTATAGTATACATGCACTGCTCATGCAGAGGTGCAATTGGTGCATTTGTTTTACCCAATGTGTCAGCGATGCCTTTGTCACTGGATTAAGATAATGAGATTTTAAGTTATGGTTACATATTTTTATTATGTCTTTTTTTTCCTCAACAAGTACCTACCTTGATACCTTGTCTAGTGTGTACAGCAATGTTGCTATTGTTTTGAAGATGACAGAAATGGCGTTTTTTGCAATTATGCAAGAGAACTTTGAGGGTAATTGTGATATATTTATTACTTGCTAGTGGGAACACCCCCGCTACAAAGCTTCCAAGTTATGATGCAATGTGGTACAAAAGCCAATCAGATGTCAACATCCTTGAAAGATATTCTGTTGAATAGGAAGAGACTTAAGGGACCATTTTCCCCCAACTGTCATTGGAATTCTGTAAGAGTACCTATGGTGGCATACAGACAGGGATAGCTACAAACTCTGGTGCCATCTTTGACCACTTCACCTCAGAATCTCCACACAACCTCTGGAACAACAGGGCCAGTATCCCGATTTCACTTTTTAATAACTTCTATCCAGAATTTTCCTTATTTTAAGACTAGTTGTGGACTGGCTAGAATTATTTTTTAAGAAAATACTGTCTGAAATACTGGCCTATTTGAAAACATTATCTCTGATATGAAAAGCTTTTCACAATATTACATATTTCCTGACTAAATCTATATGGTTAACAACATTCATTCACTGATATCGGGATTTCTTTTAGTTCCCTGAGCCAAGCTGACAACAGCAGTTAAAAAGTTAGATATTTGAGCACTGTGGCTCTCCTCTGCCTAAGAGTGGCTCAACCCACTATGCAACATTGGGTTTGTATTACTGACACACATTGGACACTTTCTATGATGACTATGCAGACTGCTTTCAAAATGGACTCCACTCAACCCCACAACTCAGGCAATCCAACACAAGTTTCTCTGGCCCAAACTTCAGCACACCGAACCCCAGACACTGCTGGGACATATTTACTTTTCCAACCTTTCACCTCAGTCCTTGACGTAAACACAGTCCGAAGATGCAGGTTTGGCATCTTCACTGAAAACTACCTGCCATAAAAATGTTTTTGAGAAATGTAGTATCCTGTGAATTCACATTGTATTCACCAACATCTTCTAGATTTGCAGTAAGCCTCTAAGTCTTAAATATTCAAGGTACCAAGCATTTCCAAAAAACAAGACTGACAATGTTTATCACAACAAACATGATCATTTGTAATACCCACTGAATAGTTTGCTAAAGGAGAATCAAAGACAGTTAAGTTAATAAATCTACCATGTACAGGGCGAAGCAAGCACATGATTTTGTATTGTCAGGGAAGGATTCTCTTAACAGTGCTTGCGGTCTTTGACTTTCTTTGCTTCCCCCTCTTCGGCTCCATGGAGTCCTGCCCTGAAGTGGCATGACGAGACTGCATTTGAGCTGTGTACTGCATGTGATGAACTGCATTCGTCTTGAATTGTTGAGTATAAGCTTGTGTTCTGCAGTTTTTTGTTTTTCTTTTTTGCCTGCCCAACTTCCTTTACCCCCCTCCCTCCTCCCCCTCCCCTAACCGTGTTTGATTAACCTGCAGATATAGGGGACCCCTGAGATTTTTTTTTTTTCTTTCTCTCTTTAAAACATGCCTTTTAAGTTTGTTTCTAAGTCAGTCAATCAGGACTCTTTCTTGATGTTCATGTTTACAAAATTATCTACAAAAAAGGCCAAAATGAATGAATGATCGAGGGCAACCAGAGGACGAAGACGAGACACTATGTTTGCATCGTGTAGTTTTTTTCTTAATGGTTTCTGTTACTGGATTAACAGATGTACAGATTCACGATGAACCCTGGAACAGAATGTGGAGTAAAACATTGACTTTACGGCTCAGTTCGGCTGCTCTCTCTGTCTGTCTCTTGTTCACTCACTAACGCACCCAGCTCCGCAAACAGAAAGTGGTCCCGTTCTGAAGCGACCTTCTTTACTTGTGGTCTACAAAGGACTCTATTCTTCCCCGTGGTCAGACAGGGGCCCTGTAACACTCGCAAACACACACAAATGCATACACACACACACACACTCACATAAACACACAGCGGACGTGTCCAAATGCCACCCACCCCACCCAGGTTTTGTGAAGGTCAAATGGGAGTGCAGAGCATACAGTCTCTGGCTGTTAAACAGTCTCAGGTAAACCTTACCCATTACCTCCCTCCTATAGTCCAGTTGGACTAGCTAGAAGACACCATTACCTCCCTCCTACAGTGCAGTTGGACTAGCAAGAAGACACCCTCGTGTTTTTTTTTTTTTTTAATCTGCTGAGATAGGGAAGTGTGGCTTGTGATAGTGTATCTTTGTGTGTCAGTAGAAAAACTATAATCAGTCATCGGGTCATTGGTGTGATGCACAAGACGGGTTTTTGAAAGAGGTTGAAAAAGTACTCGGATCAAATTGGTAGTATTATATATATATATTATATTGTATTTACTTAACAAACATGATAAATGCAATGCTTCCAAGAAGTTAGCTGTAACAATAAAAATACAATATCTTTGTGTCCTTACATAGAATTAAAACGGCAAAACAAAAACAAAAAAGGGAAAAAAAAACAAACGAAACAGCCCTAAGGAGTTCACAGAGAGGTACAAATATACAGTACAAATCTATTTTATTCAAAAAAGAGGGTACAAATAAAAACGCAACAAAATATAGTTATTAATGCTTTTGAAAAGTTTCAGGTAGGTGGAAGGGTGATTCTAAGGGAGCACTTTGGGTAGACAACTCTAAGGCTTCTGATAAGAATTAATACATATTGGTACGGCCATACAATTTTAAAACTCACTATACAAAGTTTATACAACCTGGATTATACTTGAGGATTGAATAGTACATATACATCATTGCATATATTTTGCAGACTTTTATGCATTAAAAGATGCTGCTTTCTTTTTTTTTTTTTAAACTGGTCACAAAACACATTAAAAAGCAGTGTCACTTAGTGCCAAAGGTACAATGTCGAATTTGAAACTACATAATTATTCCTTTAAAACTTTAAACCGTTTACAAAAAAGGAGGAAAAAAAATAAAAGAATGAAGAAACTCAACTGTTCTTGTTTTCCACAAAGCATGGCCTAACTCCAGTAGGAGGGACATCATTTCTCTTGCCGTCCCAGATTTTCCTCAAAGCCAACCAATACAAATACCACAGCAAGGGGACCTGAAAACAGGCTTCGTACGGCCTTCGTCTGACACACAAAGGAATCGGTGTTAAAAAAACAAAACGATAGCACTACCACAAATAAGGTCACTCCTTCCATAGTCGTTAAGAGTTCACACTGTGCTCAAATATACATTTACCTGTGCACAGGGGTAGAAACAACGGAAGGGTTACTACAACCTAAGGAGGGGACAGACGCTTTAAGGACTGGGCAGAACCACCATGATATCAGCAGTGCAGAGGTGTGGTGGGGTCAAGGTAAGGGGGGTTGAGTATTAGGAGAAAGAAGAAATATGGGTTAACTGCTTGTCTCACGTCATGGCGACACGAGGACCAAAATAAATACCCAAAGGCAAATTTATTTGAAAATTAAAAAAAAAAAAAAGCAAAGGATGAGTGCTCTATGGATGGACATTTAAAGGCCTGTCCTAGAAAAAGCACTATGGCTGAAGGTCAACCGATACCACGAGCTGTGTTCAGCAAATCCAGCCTTGTGATACGCTGGAAAAGTATGACTATCCTGCCACCATAAACGGCACAAGGCAGTGATGGATTTGGGGTAGTGTGCACCACCACGGCAACACTACCAGGGCCGGTGCTTCAGAGAGAGACAGAGAAAGAGAAAGAGAAAATCAACGACCTCTCCATAATGGAAGAGCAGAAAGCAGAGCAACAGAAGGGGAATACACACAAAAAAGTTATTCCACTGACGTATTGCGTGATGCACATATTTTTAAGGCGTTATAACAACAAGCTTGCTTGGTAATATACTAAACTTACTTTTTTAAATCTGTACAAACATACACGCAAAACACACACATACATCAGTTGGATGATTGTTTTCAAAGGGTTTTGTGTGATTAAATAGTTCAGAAAAATCACTGATAGCCAACAGTTAAAAGACTTTTTTTTTTCACCATTTTGTCTTTAAAAACACGCTATAACAAGAGGGAAAAATAAGTGCAACATGTCTTCAGTTCAGTAAGACAAGTGTAAAAGAAGGGCCCTGACCTTTTTTAGGACAGGCTTCGTGAGGTTACGTATCGAGGAGAGGTTCCCGTCATTTCTCCGCCCCATCCTGAGGGGTACACTTCAGGACATGGGGGCTTGTGTATGTGTATGTACGTGCGATGGGGGTGAAAGGTTACCCTATGGTAACGCCATGCTACTACTCGTGTGTCTGCGAGTGAGGGGTATCAGAACTAACGGGTGGGTGGCAGACGATAAGCTGGACCCGAACCTACTCCAGAGACTCTGGAGGAACTAACAGCATGAGAAAAAGGTGGGGGATGGTTGGAGGTGACTTACAGCAGGCTCGACCTAAAACACACATGGGGTGGGGGGGTTAACATCAAACAGGCAGACATGAACTAAGACAGGGTGAGGGCCCTGAGCAAGTGCTCTGAACCACTGATTCTCAAAGCAAGGGGGGGCACAAGGGGCTTTAGGCAAGGGTGTAGCCAGACTTCATAACATGGGTGTGCCCAGAAAAAAACATCAGATGGGCCAAACCCCAAACATATATGTTACGAAACCAGTCAATCAAACAAAGGGAGCCTCCTGATTGGGTGGGCGTGATTGACAGGTGGGCAGGCCCACCCACAGCTACGCATATGGCTGTATGGAGATGTGGGGGGAAGGGGGCTTCACAGACTAGACTAGACAACAGGAAGGCACAGACAGCTTTTTTTTTCTGCAGCCGCCTTCTCTTCTCTTAGTGCGAAAGCGCGAGGTCACTCTCTGACCCATCCATCTGTTGGCACAGTGCCAACATGGGCCATCCTGACAACAGAGAGCGCTCGGAGTCCAGAGAGCAGAAAGCAGGCAGGCGTTTGGTAAGGCAGTACACAGGAGGACCCAAAGACAAGCACAATCATCCTGCATCAACATTATCACTATGATCAACATTATAATCTTCATCATCATCATCATCGCCGTGCTGTCTTAAATCATCAGCGCAAGAGAGAGAGAGAGAAAAAAAACCTAACGCTACCATGCTGCAAGATGCAAACAGCTAGCAAAAGTGAGGAGGTAAATAGGCCATGCTGACTCCTCAAGACAACACCTACAGTACTTGGGACTGCTGCAGAAAGTTCAGAAGTGAAGATAAAAAAATAAGAAACCCTTACATAACTCAGTGGGTAATCAACCATAGTATGTGTAAGTCTGATGCAAAGAGAGCAAAGGGATAAAACACCAAAGACAGCTGAAGCTAAAGTTGTACTTTAGTTTGTACCTGGGGACTGTTGGCAGGAGGAATATTTTAAAAGCATTACTGCATAGCACATGCTAAAGTATGACTTCATTTTCTCAGGTATTTTGTTTTGACAATATTGCTTCTAAGAAACCGACCAGGAAACTGACATCTATTTACTTGGGAAAAAAAAAAACAATATTACCACAGATATGCTCTTGAAACCCAAAGACTGAAGCTGAAAGTAGCGTGTGCTGCTCAATGGACCCGAATAATCACACTGCCTTAGCTAGTACTGTTGTGGTCATAAGGTCACCTCTGACCTAACCGATGGGATACTGAAGAAGATGGAGAAGCGTCTGTCTGTCTATCTATCTGTCTGTCTGTCTGTCTGTCCTGCAGCAGAGCTTTCCCTGTCCTTTCAGAGGGTTGGCTACCTGACCTGGGCTGGTGTGGTGTGTCGGGGTAAAGTGCGCTGAGGCAGTGTTTTGTCAAGGACTTACAGACTGGGTTCTACGCCAGTGTATCAGGTGGAATGTGCAAGGAAACAAAACGAGGTTGTCATGGTTGCTATGAAATACGGGACCACTTAAGACTCAGCAAAGGCATCAAGCGTGGAGACTAATTCTGATGTTACGGGCCAGCTATGACAGCCTGATGCTAACAGTGTCACTGAGAAAGATATCGATATTGAAATTGGACCTCAGTATTAAATGTGGATAATGGCTATTGCAGAGCTTTTCTTGGCATACCACGGAAAATAGATGCCCCACTCATGATATGTACTGGGACAAAGAAAAAGTCTCATGATTAAATTAGCCAGTTAGCTCAACTGATGACAGAAGAATGACATGCTTCTGTGAAGACATGGATGAACAACAGAGGGCAATGCCTAATGCGTCTTAGTTTTATGTCTTCTCTCAGAGTGATTAACACAAAACACAGTCCTTGGGTCCTTTGTCTGGTGTGTATCCCAAAGGACCGATCAAATATTGGGAAATATGCAAAATAGTACGCAGTAAAAGAACAAAAATAAATGTAACCATGAAGCAGAAAAAAATAAGAACTTAAAAACTACAAACGGAAAAACTCACTTACTCTCTTAATGACGGGAATGTCAGGCTTGACTTTTGGAATGCCATTTCCGACAACAGATTTATCTCTTTTCTCATTTTTAACACCAGGTCTAATTGCACTTAATTTCCACAATTTCAAGATCATCTGTATTGAAATCAGTGTAAGAAAAATGAAACTGCAGCATTTCTCTTGGCTAATTTTGTAAACAATGTCCACCAAGCCAGTCAGTACTTTCTAGCCATCAAAATTTCTTTACAAAAGACCCTTTTCCTTTGCACAAAAAAAAAACTATGCAACTTTTTTCTTTCCCTTCATTTAAAAAAGCTAAAATAGTCATAGATCATTTAAATTCCCATTAAATTGTCAGTGTGAATTAATTGGTGAAATTTTATAATATGTGCAATACAATATAATCTCCAGAACCACGCAGTGTTAATATTGCCAGAGACAGTAAGAAGAGAAGATTCCTATATACCGTAGAAGAATACATTGGCTAGAAAAAGAGGGGAGAGGAAAAAAAAAAGAGACTTTAAAAAGCTGGTCGACATATACTGGCAGCCAAGTCTCTCTTCTGTCGTGCGTTTTGGAAAGGTGGGTCATTATGGATCCCTGGAATAACGCAGACGGGTGGGCGAAAAACATCCGACTGCAGAGATTCGGAGAAATGAAGAGCTGTTCTGTTTTTTTTCTGAGAATAGACTAAAAAGTTAAAAAAGAAAATGATTTTTTTGACAGTGAACCTGTTGTAAGTGTTACGTCACCAAAATAACAGGAACTTTTTTTTTGTAAATCCTAAAAGGAAATGGATATTTTTTAGGCTGTGGGGGTGGGGTAGGGCAGGGGTTACAGGGAGGCCTGAGGGACAGAGCACAAAAACACCCTAAATCAGATCCAGTATCACAACAACATCTCATTCCCCAAACACCTACGACAAAAACTGAGTGGAGAACATAACCAGTCTTGTGCTCTGACTGGACTATTGCTTGTGGTTTTGGTGACTGCGGAGGGGAGGACTCAGGGGGGGACACATGTCCACGGGGGGTCAGGCCAGGTACCGGCAGCCAGGTCCTGCTTTTCCTGATTGGAGAGAAGAGGAGGAGAAATTGAAGTAGGGGTGTGGAAATTTGGAGTACACTAAAAACTGCCCTCATTCGACTTGGCTGGGTGGCTGGGTGGCTGGCTTGACATGACTTGAAGTGAGATCGGACAAAATTTGCTAGCAGTCAGCCATCAAATTTAAAAGCTGTTGGTATAATATTAAAGAGAAAGGAAACTTCCAGCTGCTTTCCTATTTGCCAGCTGTGTGCCAGAAAATCTCATTCGGTCTCGTCCAACATCATGTAACACCAACGGTGCTGAGAGAGAGTTAAAGTGGAATGAGCCCACTGCCTCTCGAGCACTGGAAAGCAAGCACAAGCATGGCTGGATCAGCGGTAAGTGGGCAGAAACACACACTCACACACACACCCACAGAGGTATACTGTCTACAGAGGTACTGACAAGCCGTCACACTGGGGCATTGGAATGCAGGGTTTCAGAATTTCTTCATGAGGGGGAAAAAGCTAAAATACATCAAAACCAAAACAACTGAGCAGGCAAAGCCCAAAAAAAAAAAAAAAAAAAAAAGACAGATCGTGTAACTGTGGCGTGTTGTCGGTCAAGCTTATGATCCGAGCTGGGTGCAGCTGTCAGCATCTGAGGTGTTTTGCTGGGTGCTCCGATTGCCTGAATCTCCAAAAAAGAAAAATCGCCTGAATCAGTGTCACCCTGCCAATTCCTCCCCACCCTCCCGAACACAGCGACACGTCCTGAGACAAGACACAAGAGGAAAGCAGGGACAAAGTCTCCTGTCTGGGTGCGGGCTTTAGCGACAAGTCAACAGGATAGCATTTTCAAGGCAAAGAGGGCAAGAGTCAAAGAGATGAAGCCCACGTACACAGAGGACCTTCAAGGCGCGCCTTGTGTCTTCCTGAAGCAGTGGGTCTTGGAAATGACGATAAAGAAAGGGCTATTTAAAAACTAAAAATTCACTGTTGCTCTATTCACCAGATGATGGGATGAGAATGCTGTGGGAAAAAAAAAAAGCGACAAGTGTGGTTTTGGGGAGCGGTGCGGGGAATTTTTAAGAGTGCCGTGTTTCCAGCACAGCATCCTGCACCCACCCCTACTGCCACCCTCTGATGGGCCGGGGTGATAGACTTGACAGGGCAGGGAGAGTGGGAGCGTGTGACTGACTGACAGCTAGACATGCTCTGCAGGAGCGATGGGGGAGAGGCAGACAGGCAGGGAGGGAGGGAGGGAGTAAGGGAGAGAGGGAGAGGGAGGGGGAGAGAGAGAGAGAGAGCGGTGTTGCCGCAGGCTTTGGTAGGTAGAGAGGAGGGGGGGGAATTGGCCGGCCAAGAGGCCCAGGAGAAGAAAGCTCGCTCTGGGTGCGCTGGTCTGAAAAAACGACCCGTAATCCAAGAGCGCATCCAACCTCACGCCTGAGTCCAGGAAAAAAAAAAAAAAAAAAGACAAAAGATAACAAAACAAAAAGTGTAGTCTTCTTCTGTGTGTGCAAAATCTCAAAGAACATTCTGAGGCTACATTCTCATTCTCGCCACCTCTCCCACTTCAACTTTTCTCTCCCTCTCTCCCTCCCTCTTTCTTGTTCTCCCTCATCCTCACTCTCCCTCCTTCCATTGTTCTTCCCTCAGTCCCCAACACGTTCCGCTGCTGCCTCTCCTCCCTCCCTCCCTCCCTCCCTCTCTCCTATTCGGACAATCTGGTGCTGTTTTTGCGCTCGCTGCCGACGTGGCCGCTGCTGCTACTACTTGCCAGCGTTGGAGCGGCCTTCGATGGACAGCTTGACCTCCTGAGGGATGAAGGAGGGCCGCGAGGGGCCCGGCAGCGCGGGGCCCACCAGACGGCCGTCCTCGCCCTTGATGGCGTATCTTTGGGAGCTGGGGGCCGACCAGCGTCTCTGAGCCGCACTGGACGAGGTGAGTGCCAAGCCCCCTCCACCACAACCACCACCACCACCACCGACCGGCTCGTGCCGCGAGTGGCCCTCCGTGTGCAAATAAAAGCTGCTGTGGCTGCGCGGGTGCTCGGCAGAAGTCCGGTTGGGCCGCGGCAGCGCCTCGGCGTGTCCCAGCATCCCTACGTGGACGACCTCGTCCTTCTCCCCCCTCTCCCTCTCCCGATCCCTGTCCCTCTCTCTCTCCCGCTCCCTGTCCCTCTCGCGCTGGATCCGGAAGTGGCTTTGGCTGTGGGGGCGCATGTGCTGTGGTGCCGGGGGGCCCATGGGCTGGGCAAGGGCCGTCGAGGTGGAGTTGGATTTGGTTGGAGTCCTGACGTGCACCAGCTGCTGCTGTTGCTGCTGCTGCTGCTGCTGTTGTTGCTGCTGCTGCTGCTCTTGGTGGTGCTGCTGCTGGGGCTGAGGATGGGGTTTCTGTTGGGCCGCCGGTGGCTGCTGGAGGGCGATGGACACGCACACGTCGCCCACCTGCAGGTGGTGGCAGGCCAGGCCGTAGAGCTGCGCCGTGCGCTCGGGGCTGCAGGACGACCAGCCCTGGCCGAAGACGAAGAAGGGGTGCTCGGGCGGCACGTCGATGGTCACCTTGCTCTGCTGCTCGCCCACGCTGAAGTGCAGCGACACCAGGCCGGGCCGCTGCTGGCTGGCGCGCACGTCCACTACCATGCTGGAGTCGATCTTCAGGCCGCCGCTCACCTCCGCACTGCGCACAAAGTCCTGCGTCTGTAGGTCCTCCACCCGCTTCAGCTCGCCCGTGGCCAGCTGGATGATGGCGCCCTTCATGAAGTGCGAGGGCCCGGCGCCTGGAGCCGGAGCCTGCGGGCCCAGCGCCTGGGCCGGTACCGACACCGGGGCGAGGGCCACGGCCGTGGGGACCATCTGGGCTGCCTGTGGTGGTGGTGGTGGTGGCGGTGGTTGGTGTTGTTGAAGCTCCGGTACACCAGCCCGCTCAGGGTAGCCTGATGCAGATGGGTGTTCCGTGGCTTTGTGGTACGGCGACGGAGAGGCTGTGGGTGCGGCGGCCGTGGATGCGTCGTTGGGCTGGCCGGGGTACTGCGGCTGCTGTGGCTGGGCATGGCGGTGGTAGTCCAGGGGGATGAGCACCGGCTGGCCGTTAGCCAGGATGACGGCGTGGTGACCCGGCTGGGCCTGCACGGCCTGCTGGGCGTGTGCCGGAGCGCGCGGGTCTGCTGCCGTGGTGACCGGGGGTGGCAAGTACACTGTCCTGCCCTCCCCATGAGCCTCTCTGCTCTGCTGGGAATTCTGGGAAAGGTTGAGGGGTCCGTGTGAGGCTTCTTTGCGACTGCCGGCCTGGACTGGAGATGCCAAGCGTCCAACCACCTGCTGAACCTGAAAATACAACAGTACCAAATGTGGGTAATTCAATATAAACCATTTGAGTAATTTCATGCAAGAATTTCACAATATAATGTGGCAATCAGAATTGGCTCTCTTTCAAGTTGCCATGAAACAGCAGAGTATTCTCAAAATAAGACAAAGAAATCTCTCGAAGAAACCTCACAGAACTTTGCTACATCCGCCTGTTGTTGTCAATGTGCAAACCATAAATTCTTTATCAAAGGAGTTTTTTCTCAATTAGCAGCAGGTTCCTCTCACAACCGAAGACGTTTGACATCCTCGTGTTTAGCTATTTGTAGACTTGCAGTTAAGAGGTAAAAATAACATCGGGGCCTAACACTTGCAGCAAGATAAATACATGCAGCAGCAGTCGCAGGAGATGAAGGCTGCATTGCTTTCATTCAACACCCAAAATAACAGAAAACACAACTGTGACTGCCATGGCAACCATGTTTTCACTGATTTCAATTTTTGATTATTCTTCTGATGGATTACTTCTGGTGATCCATCAGTTCTGGGTCACTCAAGGACTGTAAATGAACGGACAAACGTACTCAGCACCTTCTGAGTGTAATTAACTGGGTGCTTGTTCCTTCGTCAAGTGTAATCAAAATGAATCAAGCAACACATTTTATTCACCCCGACAGACATTTCAAGGTAGCACCCTTCTTCAGCGTGCTAATGGAGATTTGGCTCAAGGAATGAAACACATCATCACAGAAATAGTCTGGTAGTATACATTCCAGGAAGGTCTGAGCACCCCACCCCTCCTTCCCTATCAAACAACCACAGAGCAGCTTCCTTCAGCTCTAGTCAAGAGACCACAAACCCCAACAGCCGCAGCCTCTCTAGCCCCTCCCAGCAGCGGCTGCCAGCACGGCCGAGAGAGTTGCCCAACCACCAACACTCCTGAACTACCACCAATAAAGGAAGGAAGTGGAGAGGAACATGGAAATACTGCAACTGTGGCTCAGCGAAAAGCAGTGGCTTTGTGAGTGAGGGAGAGAGAGAGAGAAGGAAAAAAAATGTGATTCAGATTCAACAGGCCATGTCTTGTGACATGAAATCTGATGCAAGATTACAACTATGAATGAAATTTGTTTAACTCAAGATTTTCTAGAATGTCGAATGTGTTGGACGCTATGGTTATTTTACAGTCCACTTCCACTAGCCTAATACATTATGTACACACACACAGGATGTGTAAACAACAAAGTAATAATTTCATTTGAATGTGTACTGTGCGTTAGGGCAGGGGTTCCCAAACTTTTCAGACCGCGAACCCCAGTTTTAAGCTGCTGACGACCCGCGACCCCCGCAACCATTCTCTGTCACGCGCGCGCGTTCTCGCTCTCTATCGCAACAGAAGCAGAGGTATGAAGAATGAGCAGTATTTTAGCCATCAGTTTATTTATAAATACCGGCAGACTGCAATGATGAATAACTGCTGGTTATGTCTGCATATTTTCAAACTACTTCTACTATTGTTCATGCCTCAGGTAAAGACCTCCTCTGCTGGAAATTAGCTATATGCACTTCCTGATTAATATAGACCTGTCGGTGACTGGAAGCTGACTTGAAATAGACCTGAGACTTAAATTACTGGGATGATTATTTCAGAACCAGCCCAGAAATATCTTTCTTGACAATGTATTTTCTATAAGCCATTCTTCATTGATTTTCACATCATAATAGCTTTTAGAAAAATTGAGGGAACATTCACCAGATTCATGTCTTATCCTTTACTAGAGCAATTTGTATAACTGTGTCTTAACTTTACTGACTGACTGACTATGGCAATCTCCCAAGGCAATAAAGAATGTGCAAGAACCAAACGAGCCATCTCCTGCAGGTTTTCTGCCGATGTGCATGTAATGTGGTACAGATGGCAGCTGTTTGCTTACCTCCAGGTCCATGTCCGGGGTGCTGCGCTGGCCAGGCGAGGCCCTCTCGTCCGGCCGACGACTTTTGGGGCCTCGCTCCTGCTGCTGGGACTCCTGCTGTGCTGGCGCTGCATGCAGCAGGCGAGCGTTCCTGGGTGCGTGGGTAGGGTCCTGAAGTAGCTCCCGCGCCCCGTGCTGGTCCCTCTCCCCGCCGTTCAGCTCCCTCTCCCTCTCCCGCTCCCGCTGACTCTCCTGCTCTAGGACCTCTCGTGAGGCGTGCGCTCTGGGAGGGTGGTAAAACACGGGCACTCCTCTGGGGCTGAGCTCGGCGGCAGAGAGGACCCCCACTCCCCCTTGCTGCTGCTGGGCCACTGCCGCTGCCGCCTGGTCAGAGGAGAGCACCAGAGGGACCCCTCCGGGGGCTGAGGCAGCGGCTGCTGCTGCCACTTTGGCATAGGCATGGGCTGGCACCTGCGTCTGGGGCGGCGAGGACACCACGCCCTCCTGGATGACCGACTGGTACGGCACCAGGTGCGGGACGGCGTGGGGCTGCGGGATGGCCGACTGTGGTGAGATGAGGGGGCCGGGGATGAAGCCGGGGGGCATGGCGTAAGGCATGGCCGTGTACGGGGAGCCCACGAACTGCACCGAGGAGTGGGGAATGGTGGTGTAGCCGAGCGGGGGGTAGGACAGGCCTGCGTGCTGGAGTAAGGAAGAGGGGACGGTGTAAGCGGGGGAGATGTGGCTGAGCACGGGGTGGAGGCTGGTGGGAGAGTAGGTGACGGACGGCAGGGCCACCTTGTACAACATGCTGTACTGATCAGGTGCCCCTTCCAGGCCGTAATGCTGTAGGCCCTGCTGCACCCGCAGCCAATCCCCACCGCCAGCCCCACTGCTTTGGACATCACTGCTGGCCACTGCATTTTGTGTGGATGCAGCCTCCTCTCCTCCACCTCCTGCTGGTGTTGCTGTTGGTCCAACTCCTCCACCACTCGTAGAGCTGCTGCTGCTACTGCTGTTGTTATTGTTGTTGACCGGGAGGTCACGCTTTTTGGGGGGCAAGCTCTCCTGATTGCGTTCGTGGGCTGGCTTCATGGCGGTCCTGAATGGGGTCGGTGGTCCTGGCTGGGTCCTTACTGCGGAGGGCGGGGGTCTGGGCCTGTGTGCCAGGCAGGTGATGCCACTGCAATCAGCTCTGATAAGCTCCTGCTCACCTCAGCCATCCCCTCACCTGTGGGCGCACACAAGACCTGACATCACCCAACCATAACAATCAAAACAGTAAGAATATTCACCATGTCTTAATCTGGACACTGGCAGACAGAATGAGAATAAGTGAAGGTATTCCTAGGGATATTTTGACTGCATCTTGGAATTATTATAAACAACTGGTTTACATAGAAAAGGAGTGTGGTTAGGTGTCCGTAATATCAACTAATATAAAATAAAGCAGACAATATAAAAATGTCTGTTAAACAATGCTACTTAATAATCACTTCTACAGTCACAGCTACGTTTGAAAATGCAAAAAGGAAAAGCATTTGTAAGAATTAAACATAACTGCTAACACCATTAAGGAAATGCTGGTGTTCAAATAATAAGGCAACTTGTACAGTACAACTATGACCTATGAAGACCAAATGAGTGTACTCCTCCTTCCTGATCACGCTGCTTCTACTACAACAACTGTTATGACGTTAACACTGTTATACTGTTAACACGTTATAAAAGGCACACAATTTCACTTGGAATTTAACTCTGAATCAAATGATACCCACGAAAATAAAACAGTACAGTTAATGTTCAAAAATTGCGCAAATCCCCTGCTAATCTTTACAGTCTATATATTTTGCATATCGCAAAACAATCCGAAAATCATAATTTTCTACCCTGATTTGTCAGTAACTAGACGGAAAAGAGAGGCTTAAGGAAGAAAAGTAGAATAAGGCATTTGTGGCTTTCTACCCTGCAAAGTGCGGTGAATGTTGCGAGGGAATTCCGACTCGAATCGCCGAAAAGCTTTACCAACTTCGATAGAGTAACGCCACCCGTTATCATTTTCTTCACCGTTAGCACGCTAAATGCTAGCTAGCTAAAACACCATCAGCCAGTGACTTCAACAGAAATAGCTAGCCCTGGGTGGCTCTATCACAGCACACGTTAATTGAAAAAGGTCATATCAAATGAACAGACATACTCCGTACAACATTATCATAATATGCTGAAAAGGTTAGTTAACGCGGTGCAATAAACAGGTGATCAAATGAGATGCCCAAACTGTCTAATAATTTTATCAAGAGTGTATATTAGCGAGGATAACAAGATATCCTAGCCACCCGCTACTAGCTTTATTTACCTCCATTGCTAAATACATAATTTGCGTTCAGAAGCAAATGTTTGGAAAACATTTACTTACCTCTCCATGTCATTATTGGTCGCTCCCTCGCACTTGATGCTTTTTTGGTGAATAAATGTAAGAAATCAATCATGAAATCAGGGCTGATGAGTTCTGCCCATTTCGGAGGCCAGCAGCAGAGACGAACCCCAGTGGCGCTAGAAAATGACGTAGAAGCTGATACACTATTTCCTGGTTGTGTTCCTCGTTTAGGTTCTTAATCTTAATGATGGCATTTGATGTTCATTTGTTGTCAACATTAAAATAATTAACGGACTGCAATATAGCGCCAACAAGGCTTATTTCACGTCAAAGCAAAACTTATTTTCCATGACAATATCGGAGGACGATTCCAGCAGACAAAATGTTGCCATTCCCATCAGGAATCATCTGTCAGCTAAACAGAGATCACGGAGTAGGACAGCACTTGCTTTCATTTAAAAAGCGGGTTTCGAACAGCATCCGTAGACCATAATGTATAATCACGATTATAATTTTACATGAGTGGTCTCCACTATTCCAGTTGACAGAGCCTGTCTCACTAATCTGGGCCAGATCCTTGCTGTGGTCAGCTGTCATTGGCCTGGCCATGTGCCTCGTGTCCCCTTTGGCCCTATCATGATTGTGTAGATAATCTGTTTCACTGTAATGTGACGTTTAGCCTAATTGCTTATACTGTCGTTTTAACATGTTTATGATTTCCTTGATATGCATGAGGCTAAACATTTGTACATGAATAGCAACATTGCAATAGTATGTTATTGCAAGACTTAGAAGGCCTGGCTAATTGGAGCAAAAGAAAATGCTTTTGAAATGTGCTTTAATGTGCATGCAGTCTAGTAGTCTAAAGGAGTTGTTCTATGTTGTTGTTGTCACTGTTGTTGCGCTCTTCTTCATTGAACAGACCTTCTGTTGTGGGTTAATATGACATCATCAGAATCAGATGTTTAGATTACCTCTGTTAAAATACATACATTGCCCATTCCAGTGACTATTTCTAGTCATTGAGACAAGGTTGCTTGATAATGTTGAGACAAGGTGTGGTGAAAACCCCCCTTATCCTTTACATTACATTGCATTGCATTGCATTCAGCTCATGCGCTTATCCAGGGGTGACTTACAGTGAATTAGGTAGTCCCCTGAAGCAATGTAGGGTTAGATGCCTTGCCTTGAGGGTGCAGGAGAGCGATAGTTTTTCACTACCCCACCCACATTCTTCCTACTGGTACAGGATTCAAACTTTCGACCCTACGACCTCAAGACCAACTAACCTAACAATTATGCCACAGCCCCTGTGAATTAAGCCTATGATAAGTAACTCTTTAGTTGACTTTTTACTTGACAAAGGGATTGCACAATTACATCTGACGTGAGTCTCTAAACATGTAGTACTCCAAAACATCCAAAACAGCTGTAGGATCCTCCCAAAAACTCACAAACATGAGCATATTAGATAAGATTTTTTTTAGATTAAACTTTATTGTCATTACACATGTATAAATGCAGGGTAACAAAATGTGGTATCACCCTATCAGAAATATCACCCCCATCCTCCACTCATCTCACTGGCTCCCTGTCCCGGCCATGATCAAGCACAAAGGTGCACTCATTACATACACACAACCACACACACACACACACCGGAAAGACCTTCTCACTTCACAATCCTCTTCATGGTCCCTCTGCTCAGACAACATCTGAGGGCACCACAATCTATAAATAATGTTAAGAAGAGACTCAAGACATGTCCGTTGTCTTAATATTATGGTCTTTCATTTGTGCCACTTACTATTTTTCATTTTATTTTTTTGTCCTTTTAATTCTGTTTTAGTGTTTGCCTTGTCTGTTAGCACTTTAAGATGTGTATGCAAATGTAAGTGCATAACAATTGAATGCACTCACCAGTTATTATTACTGGCTCTATTTCATTAATATTTCAAAACTTGCTGCACATTTTTAATTTTTAACTCTTAAATTCCATAAGCAGCAAGTGTACAATAACCTTGTTTCAGTGTTCCATAATGTGACAGCAAATAAGAGATAGCAAACAAGCTGATGAGGTAAAAATAGCTTTCAAATATGTGCTGTCAGTCCTCCATTAAGTTCTATAGCTGAATGATTGACTTATAGGCTGCTGTGCATTACATACTTCGACAGACTTCGATGATACTGTATAGCAAGCATAATAATCTTTTTACAAGTTCATTTTTGTAGCCATAGTTGTGGAAACGATACATTACCTAAGCATTCAAGTGATTTCTTATAGTTGAATTTTAACATGGAATATTGAGAATTCGGTTTAGCAGCTATTTGCAGTTAGACGTAGTGATTATGGGGGATTGCCCCAATATCAAGGCTATTTCTCCATCAAATATAACCTAAGGAATTAATAAGACCAGACCGCTAGTAATACCAGAGACTAGACTTCTTCAAAAGAGTTATTTTGACAAAATCGTCTTGAGAGAAATAATGCTCTTCTGTGCGCTTCTGACGTCATGCGTATCTGTGGGCGAAGTTGCGTACGCAGCTACGCAAGATGAATGCGGTGTTGTAGTTTATTTGGTAGGACAACATTATCCAGCGGCCCATGGTGCCTCTTCATTAGCAGTCATAGTTACTTACAATATGTTATGCTTTAATAAGAAGCTCACAATCGGCGTGTATTTTCGCTGGTAGAGACGTCCTGTCTACAATTCATCATTATCACACCTAAGGAAAATAGCTGTTTTTCATCCAGGTAAGACCTTACTTGTCAAGATACCAGTTTGAGCTGCTAATTTGGCTATCGCTAAAATGTCACTCGCAAGGCGTTTTACGCAGCTAGTAAATTCCCACTGATGTCTTTCGAGCTCCAGAAATATTTAATCTGGTGAGAAGTGTGTTTTTTAACTTGTTCGCAGTGAACAGAATTCCACAGTCTCTTTCACTCTTCTAAACAAGTCGTCTGGGCTTTCGATTGAATAGAAGCGTAGCTTCTTCACGCTACTTGGCTTACCATCATTATTTTTGAACTATCCATTAACAGTAAACAAGCCAACTTGGCTAACATAGTTGATCAGCACTGTACATGCAGTGATAGCCAAGTAATTGAATAAATGGGGTTATTAAATTAAATTAAATAACTGTGATAGCCAGCATTATCTTACATGTCACGAACTGGCTTGCCTTCTTCTGTAACTTTGCGACGAGCTCGAAATATCAGCTAACGTTAGCTAGTCAGTGACACGGCTTGTGTTAAGGTAGCTAAGCAAAGGTGAGGAGCTAATGTTAGCTTGACAGGTTGACGTTAGTTTGTTGACTAGCTCAAGTTACAGATTAACGTCAACATTATGCAAGGTTCTGAAACGAGCGTTACCTTCAAGCAATGTATAGTGATTGTGTAATTTATTCCCGGTCGTTACCAAGATATGTTAAACTAATGGACTGTGGGCAAATGTTAGACCACACTATGAAAGTTTCCATGTAAACAGCGGAAGTAACGCTAGCTGGCAAAGAAACTTGGTTGGTTGGGGGGGGGGGTTGCCATTTAGTTCATTAAAATTCCTTCAAAGCTTTTTTATTCAAAACATTTCAGTTGATTTATTGAACTCTCTGAATCGTTTATGTCAGTGTTGCGTACAGTTTATTTTGTTATACGTAGAAGCTGTCTCTCGCAAGAGGCCTGAACGTAGTGTAGCAGCTAACGTTTGTTTTAGCTTAGGGTAGATAATGTCAGAGTACATGAAGCTAGCGCTGTTGTCCTTGTAGTGTCCCATTAAAAACTATTGTAATTACTGCCTTAAATTAGTGGCGTAGGTGATCTCTGGCAGACTGCACGGCGTGTCCCTGACATTTTTGTTACATTTTTGTTACATTGTCGGCCATGTTTTTGTGACAGGATAGATGCCCTTGTTTTCTCTTTCTTTCTTGTTGGAATCGGTTACGTCCAGTTTGTGTACTTAAATACCAACATTCCCAAGGAGGTACCGAATCTGTTTTAACCACTGGCCAATCAATTACACGTATGGTTTAGTGCCACGAGTAACATACATCAGACCTATATTTAGAGAAAACACTCCTTCCTGAAAATTCCCATGACTTAAGATATCTGAGGAGGTTCATATTTGGCAGTAGCCACTTCCTCTCAAATCCAGATGTGTTGCCATGTCAGCTGGTCCTCGTGAACTCAGTCTTGGAGCCTTGTCAATTTCCATTCAGTGAGAGGCAGATTTTATTGAAATGTATTTGTAGTGATATGTGTTTTCTAAACTTCTGCAAACTGCTTGAAGTGTAAGTTTCTTTTTGCTACACATCTTCACAGAAACTCCGTTTGCCCCTGCCATTGGCTCTCTTGAGTCTATGTGGGTTGCTCTGAAAGTTGGATGCAGAGTGTCTTTTTCCAGGTCAAAGGTAACTGTAGACTGATAAGTTGTACAGAACATTGAGAGAGAAACAGAACCAGCAAGGGTTACTTTAGGTCAAAGGTATTACAATGGGCATCTCATGCTCTCAAGGGAAATAAACCGATGTCCAATAGGAAGATGAGTGAACTGTAAAGCAGAGTGAATTTTAGAGTAGATTCCCACTCCTTTAGGCTATTAGGTGGCCGGACCACATTTTTAAATGTAATTTCATTTTGCTTGCTTGTTATTTAGCAACCTCATGATTTAGGAGGATGACATCGACTGGACTTTAGCCCAACTAAAGTCTGGTTGGCTTCAAAGTATTCAGTCTGTGGCTGATGCAACACATTAGATACACCACTGTGGCAGAAGCTTCAAAGAGCAGAACTTTAAATACACAGGCAACACCTGTTAAATAAATTTAGCCAGCATATGGGCTTCCCAATTGTAAATTGATTGGTGGTGTCCTGGAGCCACCTTCATGTTGGTTTGTATCACTATGCACTGTGTATATGGCTGAAGCAACAATAAAAACTTAATTGACTTTAAAGCTAACCAGCTGCTTCTGCTGCATTGGAATACACTTGAGTTTACTGTTATAACCGGTTGTAGACAGTTCCAAGAAGACCCTGTTGCCATGAACTAGTGTCCCCTTCAATGTCATGTACATAGAAAAAGCACAATGTTGGTGGTCCTTTATAGGCAACCCGTATTCAGAAGCTATAGTGTCACATATAATATAGGCAATTTTAGTAGTTAACTCACTCTACCTGGATAAGAAGTTAACCTAACTGTAAATATGATTTAGTAAATGGCTGGAACAAATAGGTGGTAGTTGTAGTGGAAATTGTAGCTTCTGAGGGCAGGTTGCCCATCACTGTTGGGGGTTCAGCAGGAGCTGGCTGTGCCATAGCTGTCCCAGAAGGCTTTGCTGCTGTGAGTCCTTGTGTGTGAACAGGGACCCCTTAGTCCAGAGAAGATACGGAGCCAACAGACAGATTGTGTGCAGGAAACGGTCTCACAATGAGTAGTCCAAAAGCACAAACAGTCCAGTTTGTCTCACTATTTTAATGTTCACAAGATGAGTTTGGAGTGGTATTTACAGTATATGCGAACCCTCAGTGTGATGAGAGCTGAAGATGCCGTGTGTGTTTTTGAATCCAGGGTGTTTTGTAAAGGTGGGGGGGCACTCCAAACAGGAAAAGACTTGAGCTCCAGGCCCTGCGGGGATTTCAGAGCCATGTGAACGACCGATAGTAACCCCAGCCTGCTTTCTCTCTCTCTCCCTTTCTCTCACTCTCACTCTCTCTCTCTCACACACACACACACTCGTGTCCTGCTGCCCTCCTGCACTTTCCCTTTGTTTTATTGTGCCTCCCACAGGATTGTGGCAAGATTTTCAACTCTTGGAGACAAATTGGAGGATTAGATTTCTCAGGGCCTCTTACTGCTAGCCTCTCTGCCCTGGAGTGGAACCCCCTTTTGACTGCATCTGAAAGCCAAAGTCGTGTGTGTGCTTTCCGGACAGCCGAGAGCAAGATGGACAACCAATAACAAGACATTATTTCAAGGGGTAGGCTATGTCTCCGGATCCTCTCTTTTCACCACGAGCTCTGCAGTTCACTGACAAGGATTTGTTCATGTCTTAAAAACAACACTAGTCCCTCTTGTCTTATTCTGCCATAAAACATTGTGTAAAAATTTGTTGACTGCATGTTACATTTGAACATGTGAAATCTTAATGGACACTTGCAGACAAGGTCTGTTTTTTCTTTCATTGTGTTTTTATGATGGAAGCAGCACTCGCTGTCACTATTTAGTGAAATGGGGCCATTGCTCCAATAAAATGCTGAGATTTAGATACCCTTCTGCCAGAGTTTAGTGCACCTATAACCCAGCTGTCAACAGAGCGAGCACATGTCTATCTCTCCCCCTAGCCGAGCCTGAATCCTCTGGCTGTGTAGGACAACACAAAACGGGCACAAAACGAATTAAATGCTGCCTATTAGTTGATGAAAGCTTTCTACAGAGTACACTGTGGATTTTAACGAGATGTAGATGCTAACCCCCAAAAATTCTGTGCTTTGAGTACCATTGGTGTATGCCTAGTTTAATGTCATTGGATAGAAAATATGAAAAAGAATACAGACCAGAAAATATGAGCATCTTGAACTTGAACACTTGACATGTGTCAACACACTTTGGGTTTTAAGTGTTATTATTACTATCATATACCACCATATGTGTCCGTCACCTTTTGAAAATCTTCGTCTTGAAATAGAATGAGCATCAGTTTGTAATTATTATTTTTTTCTTTTTTTAAATTGTGTTTTGGGTAGACATTGATAGGATGTTAGGTGAGTGGTATTGGAGTTCTTAGTTCAGCTTTGGCCAATGGTATGTTGAACAAGGTCCACTCCCACAGTTACTTGACAGCAGAGTTAGGCCTTGATCACATGAATTAAAGAAATAAAAGAACAGCCTTTCCTCCACCACTGTTTTGTTGCAGGCGTGGAGTCTTCGTTATGACAAGCTGCTGTGCAGAAGATGTCCACCCTTACTACGACTGATATCACAGATGTTGGTCATGGTGAGTTTCATTCGCCCTTAAATTACAGTCTATTCGGTTTCCATAGCTCTTAAACATTGCTTTGGAATTTTGTTTTGTCAGTCTTGGCTCTAGATTCACTGACAGTGAATGTCACCTTACATGTAATGTTTTAAATGTTTCCATTATTTTGCTTATCAGAAGATAGCATGCCTATCATGGCATGTTGAACCTTAACTGTGAAAGGGTCATAAAGAATAAACCACGAACATTAGAACTGTCCAGGGCTTCCACAGTCTTGTTTGGTTTTGTGAATTAATAGTATGGAATTGATTGTAAATTTGCTAAATCTAAAATAGTCTTAGTTATGTATTAACTTGTTAGCTGCATTATGGAACTGATGTTTATCATTCACTTTTGTTACTACACTTGTGTGAATATTTTTTACTGTTACTTTTTCTGTAATATACTGTTCCGTCTGTCTCCTCATTACTCATGATGTCAGAAAACCAGTTTACATTTTATGCGTTGACTTTTGAAATATCACAGTGACACTGTATTGGAATGGTCTTGGGGGATTGTTAGGGTTCTTAGAATTCTTGAAGTCTTGAAAAACAGAACTGAAAAGTACTGTATTGCAACATAGCTTATAAAAATGCCTGTTAACAAGACCTTGACAAGTAACATTACTTGTGGACTAGACCATGCACTAGCTGTGTGTGTGTGTGTGTGTGTGTGTGTGTGTATGTATGCATTTTAAAAAATATATATAATATAAAATATTCTAGAAACTGGGACTCACAGCAGGTGCGTGTTCTCCTGTAGGGGACGGTAAGGTGTTTGATGGCGAGGACAAACTGCAGCTTGACTGCCTGGGCGAGGAAAGCGTCTCCACCGAAATGAAGCGTGACGGCCAGTTGAGCACCCTCGGCCAGGCCCCCTTCGCCGACTCGGGGGAAGCAGGGGAGCTGTCCGGCCCTCTGGTGATGGATCCCAGTGACATCAAGGGGGACCCTTCAGGGGACACGCTGCCGGCTAACACAGGTAGGCAGGAGTCATTAAGGGTGTGCGGCAACATAAACCAGCTATACTGGTTTGGCCATACACGTATCGGGGCTTGCAAAAGTAGAAAATAGACATAGTGGTACAGCTGGAAGACATTTGTGCTATGAGTTTTTTATTAGCGTGATTTTTTTTTTTTTGCGTTTTTCTTGGTGATTGCCTATTTTTTTTGTTTTCTTTTTTGTTTCACATTTAACAGCTGCTAATGTAAGTGGTAAGATTTCAAAGAAAGTGTGTTCATTATGGTTTTTTTTTTTTTTTTTTAGTCGGTCAGCACTCTCACACGTTCTGGAAGTGAAATACAGTGAAGTACAGCTACCCGCAAATGGCAGCAAATGTTTGCTCAGCTCATTTCACTACCTGCTTTGACTCTGAACTTTCACTGTCAGTTAGGGTTCGTTTCCCTATAATGTTGGGAAGCGCCGTGTAAAGGTAATGCCATCTTGGACCCAGTGGATTATTTCTGTATGCATTAAGGTGATCCGATGTCACAGTTTTGCAGGGACAGTCCCCCTGTTTCTTGGTAAAACACACAAACACACAGTGGTAAAACACACAAAACCCACTTTCACCAAATCTAGCTAAAACATTATTTATTTCAGTGATATTGACTGGCAAATGGGGAATGTCTCTGTGAAAACTGAGGACATTCTCCTGAAAAAAAAGAGATCTGTTAACCCTAGTATAAGCCTTACCATGTCAAACCATAATATATGATTTGGCTACAGCTATACAGCTTTAACTCTTGCTTAGTTGTATCCATTGCAGTCAAATGAGCAGAGGTGCACCAATCATTATTCTCTTTCTGCATCCATAAACGAAAACCATCCAGTTTCCCACAGTAGTGGAGGCTTGTTTCTCAGCCAAAGATGTGCAGACATTGGCAAAAACCAGATGCTTCACACGTCCTAGAAAGTTTTTTTTTTCCCTGAACTTGCTTTTTCCACCACCAGTTCCCTTTTTTAAACAGCATCTCTCTCTCTCCCTCTCTCTCTCCCTCTCTCTCCCTCCCTCTCTCTCTCAGAGGGTCAGCCGGTGAAGAGGAAGAAGGGCCCGGCGCCGAAGATGCTGGGGAACGAGGTGTGCAGCGTGTGCGGCGACAAGGCCTCGGGCTTCCACTACAACGTGCTGAGCTGCGAGGGCTGCAAGGGCTTCTTCCGCCGCAGCGTCATCAAGGGCGCGCAGTACGCCTGCAAGAACAGCGGCCGCTGCGAGATGGACATGTACATGCGCCGCAAGTGCCAGCAGTGCCGCCTGCGCAAGTGTCGCGAGGCCGGCATGCTCGAGCAGTGTGAGTGTGTGTGTGAGTGTGTGTGTGTGTGTGCTCATTACACTGTGATGTGTGCAGAAGATTGAGTCCGAGGTGAAGAAATGTCTACTGTCAATTTTATTGACCGAAAGCCATTTCAGGCCGAGTCATTCACTGAAGATGACTTAAGGTTGAAGTGCATCTGTCTGTGACTGCTTTAAGTCAATAAAATAAAAAAAGGTAAAGCTAGAGAGTGCATTCGTTCACCTTTGAGTCAGTAATTATTTTTTTATCCACCCAACCTTTTTGAAGATGAGTGCACTCTGATGAATAAAGCTGAATTATGTAATGTAATGAGTGAACTCTGATTAATAAAGCTGAATTACTTATTGATAAAGCTGAATTATGTAATGTTGCATATTATGGGTGGCAAGCTGGATTCAGCCCTTGTAAAAATAAGCTTTTATGCTATTTTGTTATTATTTCCTAAGTGTGTGTAGTTTCTTCTGTATGGGCGTTGGATCTAGTGCTATCTAAAGCCGAATGAAACACTAAGAGGAGTCTGTGTGTGACCTTGCTGTTCTCGTGTTTAGGCGTTCTCTCCGAGGAACAGATCAGGCTGAAGAAAATGAAGAAGCAGCATGAGGAGGAGACGGCGCGGACGTCCACGGTGGTCACCCCCAACCCCTTGCCCGACGTGCCACCCCTGGCCCCCGAGCAGCAAGAGATGATCGAGAAGCTGGTGGCCATGCAGAAGCAGTGCAACAAGCGCTCCTTCCTCGACCGGCCCAAAGTCACAGTAAGCGCTACCCACAACTCCCACACACTTAGAAGCTGAGTCATCTCAACATCCAAGTATACGTGGTTTGGCAGTGAACCCAGATAATTATACTCAGAGTGATTGGTAAACCTTTTTATGATGAAGAGTCGTATGGCTTCATTCTCCTGGCAAAACAAAGCCACAGAGCTCTCCTCTTTACAGTAGGGTTCCCAGAGTCATGGAAAACTTAGTTTTGTCAACAAGAATCATAGGTAGGAGATGGACTACAATATGGTTTATGTTAATGCATGCATTTTATTTTGGCACAGAATTTGATTGTTCACTTACCCATCATTCCCTTTCCTATGAAACATTGTTTTTGCTACACATATAGAATGGTGGTCGCAGTGGGAGAAAACACATTTTAGCCTTAATATTATGATTCGGCATATCCTGTGCCATCAAATACACGTTTTTGTGATAGTAGGTAAGTCACAAAAAAACTACAGGGTCATGGGAAAAGTATTGAAATTCTTTCTATGAAAATGATTGGGAACCCTGTAGGATTACCATTTCAGTTGACAGACCCCGGTGACTAAAGCTAATTTCAGGTACACCCCTTAGGAAAATGCCTTTCATTTCATTGGGTGAATGCCGACCCCTGGCTGACCCCTCGCTGTGTCTCTCGTACAGCCTTGGCCTCAGAGTCAGGATCCTCTAAATCGGGAAGTACGGCAGCAGCGCTTTGCCCACTTCACGGAGTTGGCCATCATGTCCGTGCAGGAGATAGTGGACTTTGCCAAGCAGCTTCCAGGGTTTCTGGAGCTTACCCGAGAGGACCAGATCGCCTTGCTAAAGACTTCCACAATTGAGGTGAGTGAGCTGCTTCCATGGTGGTCAGGTCCTTGGTCTGCCTTGACCGCATTCTCTGTCTTTACATCCCTTCTCTGAAATGCACTGAAAAAGTATACTTAAGTTTGGTCAGTGCTTTGCTTTCATAGCTAGACTCATCCCAGCTGACTCCGTCACTGGGACTAAATACACAGACACAAGAGTATGTAATGGAGTTATAGTTTATGTATAGGTGCCGTTTATACTGCCACACTTTTTTTCGCAGCCAGACTCTTGAATTCAGTTGTTTCCCTTTGGAACAACACTGCTCAGAAGAGGTTTGACTGTTGTGATGTACCTTGTTTTGTAAAACAATAAGGCCCCTTGAAATCTTAAAAAGTTAAAATCTGAATTTTTGATTCATATTGTTTATTGCCATCGACAATGAATCATCATCCCAGTGAGTCACTCACAGCTGATTTCCAAATATTAACAAAGAAAAAAGGGAGGACCATTCGTAACTTGGCAACAAAAAAAACATGACATCTTCAGCAAGTTCTGAGGCTTTGAAGTACTTAGTGACTCATCTCAGTTTTTGGAGGCGAAAAAAAGCACAGCAGTGTGAACGGCCCCTAACTTTCTTTGCATCTAGTAGAATTCTATTAATTCTGTTCTACAATGGTACCTTAGAATCTTTATTATATGGTTCCACCTTTAAATGTTTTAAACTCCCTAGCATGTATTGGTCTTAAAAAAAAAAAAAAAAAACGGATTTAATTTATTTGTTTTAAAGTTTTTTTTTACTTGTTTAATATTTATATGTTTATTTTTTTCATCTGTTCTGGCCATTTAATAGCAACAGTTGTTTCAATTAGCAAAACTAAGAGTGCCGTTTGGCATCTCATTACTGTTTTAACCACGGTGATAAGCCACGCCATGAGGAACATAGCTTCTACCTCGTTGTTCGCCATCTTTCAGGAATGCTTGTTGTTGTTATTGGTGGTGAAGCGGTCAACTGGATGTAGCTCTATTAACACTAGTTGAAATTGGTACAGCGCTACCTATCGTACCGGGGTACTAGGTGCATTCGGCCAATGATTCGAATTTCTCACTGCCATGGATACTCGGACAATTGCAGTCGCCCCCCTTAATAGGATAGTCGAATTAAAGCTATGATCGAGTTATTTGCCATCATGTAACCGCACTGAATGGTACCTTAGCACAGCAGTAGCTGTTCGAGCGGCCTGGTGGGGTTTTGGAACAGTCTTCACCAACAGGTTGTGTTTCACTGTTTGCAGATCATGCTGCTAGAAACATCTCGGAGATACAATCCTGCCCTGGAGAGCATCACCTTCCTGAAGGATTTCAGCTACAACAAGGATGACTTTGCCAAAGCAGGTGAGCAAGTGAGAGATGACATTTAATCAAGCAAATCTTTGGCCAGTATTATAGAAAATTGCAGGTCCTTTTTAAATGCTTGGTAACTACAATGACAAGGGTTAACACCTGATTTAGGAAAATGGCGAATACAGTTGAGCAGTTTATAACCCAATGTTCCTGACTTTTTGCCCTCCAAAAATTGTGAAATGACTTTCCCAACTCTTGGATTCTGTTCTGACTTCCACTCCACTAACCCATGATGAAATGGTATCTAACCATTCCATCAGCATGGCTGCTCTTCCATTGCTTTTACACAAGCAATAAAAAAGTCAACAATGCCAGCTTATCCATGTAGGGGCATATGGCAGACCGTAACAATGTACACTGTGGTTAGCGCACTGTTTCTCTTTTTTTCATGTCTTAAGAGTTGTAGAGTTACTAAAATCTACCAAAAAGAATATCTTGATTTCTATACACATTATCAACTTATTTCTATACACATTACCAACTGTCCCTCATTCTAAAAGTGAAGTGCCCATCGCTGTTTGTTCTATTTTTTGTATAAAATGCGGAAAACTAAATTGGTCACATATACTGTTAGTGGTTACTAAATAACTGTGAGAAACGATATGAGAAACCAAGTGTTCATTGCATAGACATCAAAAGCATAAACATTTATGACTGATATGGTATTTAGAATTTTATAACCAGAGGCAAGGTTGGATGTAGTAAGAGAAGATGAGCTAAAGGTAGTAGGATTTGCATCTGCAAGAAAACATGCCTTCTGTACTCTTAATGTCAACTTTTTGTAAAAGGAACTTTTTGTGAAAGGCACTGGCACTTAACTTTGCTGCTCAAGGAAAGAACATGGGGTAGGTATTCCAAAATCAAGAATACCCCTGTCTAATATTACCTATTACATTATGTCAAAGTTGACAAATAGAGTATTTTCTTTTTATGCAAAATTAAATGCATACTAACAACACTATATTTAAGAAACTCAAGCTTTAAAATGAAACTCGGTGCAACAAAAACTAATTGATGCACAAATTAGAAAAACTGATGTTTGAAACAAAATTGAGTACCCGTATGATTTCCAAGGAATCTAATTGCACAATTGTGGTTAGACTTTAGCGATGAATTGCAGACATTTATAGACCTATTGGCTATGTGTAAGTGGGTGTCTGCGTCCCAGCTTCATGTGTAAAAGGTATGCTCAAGGAATATGTGAAACAATCTGTGAGTTCACAGAGACTGGGAAAAGATACAGGAAGTTCAGTGATCTGCTGAAAAGAAAAATCACAACACAGTTGAAACTGTAATCGGGAATAGAGCAAACTAGAGTATCGCTTATCAGAACCACAGTGACTGTCCTCCTTAAATGACATTTCAGACAATGTGCTACTTGCATAGACTGGCTCTAAAAAAATACACTGGAATGTGGTTCAGACTTGGCACAGGTTTTATCAGTCAAAGTGGGAGTTCCTGTGGCAGCTCCGATAGATAGTACGAAGGGCAGTGTATATGGCTGACATTCAGGAGGGTAAAACTGTCTCGTGCCTCAGCAAAACACTCCTAACTGAAATTTTGTTAAAGGGGCACAAGAAGAATATTTGGACCAAATTCCCGTGTCTGATGAGGTCAAGGTAAATTTGTTCAGCTCCAGTAAGGTCCATCATCATTGCTGTAAGCCTGACTAGATCATCACTGAAGTCACTGAACCCCCTGAAATCTGAATAACTTAAGAACTCTGTACATAGACTATAAGCCACCAAAACACAACAATACGGATACAGCAGGCAGAGGCCTTTTCTTTGGTTTGTAAAGGTATTGAAGCCAGAGCTTTTTTTTTTTCCTTTTCTCCAGGTCTACAGTTTGAGTTCATCAACCCCATATTCGAGTTCTCCAAGGGAATGAACGATCTACAACTGGATGAGGCAGAATACGCTCTGCTCATTGCTATCAACATCTTCTCAGCAGGTAGGCTGGCAGCTACACTTTTATGGAATAACTGTTATCTGTTTTCCAACACTCTACATGCATGTTGCCCACCACTACCTAAAGCTACTTTTATATTCTGTAGATCGGCCCAATGTGCAGGACCATGACTTGGTGGAGAGGCTGCAGCAGCCTTATGTAGACTTGCTTCACTCATACATCAGGATCAAGAGGCCAACGGTAAGTGTCTAGGTTACCACCTTCTGGTAATTTCTCAAAGCCCCTCTCTGTTTTCCTTTAAAAGAGTTAATTGGAACAGCATCAGTCATTGCCGTCTAGTGATCATGTTGAAGGGCTTGCGTCATCATTAATACATCATTGTGTCAGATAAGGTTGTGAGAATTCCTGCACCTAAAAATGTGAGTTGTGTAATGGGCTGAATATCAACACAACAAGTTGAGCAATGCTTGGGGATGCACTTCTCAGAATCTGTAGAAATGTTGTATATTTTGTACATCTCTGTAGTTTAGCATGCCACATACATTTATGTTACATAGATTATGGCAAAGAAGCACTGTATTTTAATGCTGTAAAGTCATAGAAAATTATACAGCCTTGTCAGCTAGGTTAGACTTAGACCAACACCTACATAGACTTAGTTGACAAAATGACAAAAAACCTTACAAAAACATTTAGGCATTCAAACAATGATCATTTTTTTTATTATATTACAATCTTGCAATTTGACCACTCTTGTTTTCAAGAACTTCAAAATTAGCTGGCCTCCTTACTTGTACCACTAAATTTTTAGTAACACTGTAAGTACTTTAAAAACAATCTAAAATGGCAGAAAGTGCTGCCATCAGGGACGCACCGGTGCTTAGCGGGCTGGGTGGTACCGTGGCTGTGGTGTCTTTTAGCTCTGCCTCTTCCCTCCTCTGCCAGGACCACCTGATGTTCCCGCGCATGCTCATGAAGCTGGTAAGCCTGCGCACCCTCAGCAGCGTGCACTCGGAGCAGGTGTTCGCCCTGCGCCTCCAGGACAAGAAGCTGCCGCCGCTGCTCTCCGAGATCTGGGACGTCCACGAATGACAGGTGGTGGCTAACTTCCTCTGCAGGAGCTGGTGTGCCCCATGAGGATCAGCTCAGGGCCTGGAGAGTTGGCACCCATACTAAACATGTCTCCTGGGCCACTAGTGACTCTACTCAGTATAGGTTGAAGGAGGCTTGTTTTGTACCATCTTCTTTTTTCCCCTCTTACCCTTTTCTTTTTAGGATGGAGACATATTCTTCATGTCCCCGCAATAGGCAGAGGTGGAGCTGTCTGTTATGTGGTGGGGATAATGAGTCGTGTCACAGGGAGACCCCCGACCTGTTCTGAAACTCTCTGGTCTCCAGAATGTGAACTGGCTAAGGCCACTGCAAAAACCCTCTGGAATCGTGGTGGTGCCAGATGTTTCTCTTGAGCTTGACGTAAACTTCCAGAGATTAGCGACTTTTAATGAAATATACAAAGTTGTTTTCTTTCTTTTTTTTTTTTTTTGGATGTCCTTTTTACTCCCCCACTTTAATTCTCAGAAATCTTCAAGCAGGTCTTGTCACTTGTCACCCCGTTCCAAACCCTGTAGCATGGGTGTATTGTTCCGACATGAATTCCAAGCGAGTCTGGCTCCATGTTCTAATGGGGTTCTTAACTGGTCAGCTGTTGGTGTCCCAACACATCAGATTGTGGGTGACACTTCTGACAGTCTCAGCCATAGCCCTGTTTTTTTTATTACTTACAAAAAGGAACTCTGAGTTTTATGCCACTGGTGAAAAAGAGAAAAAAGACATTCTATATACAGTTGAAGAGTAGGTGGAATTTAACTCGTTTCTTGCATGGTTCTTCATGCATACACAATACAATCCAATCCTTAATATCCAACATAGACACAAAACAATCAATATTGCACAGCCTATTTTATGCATTGGTTATGGTTACCGAATGAGTGCACATACAAGCTGCTCAGTTTCCAAGCGCTACTGTAAGCCTTGAAGTGGTGAATTGATCACCCTTACTCAACAGTTCAAGAGAGCCTAAACTACAGCAGAGAACATTTGGTGGAGAGGCATTTGTAACCAATGTTTACATAACCAAACACCTCTTTGTCTCCATCCAGTGTAACTATTCATCTTGATTAAAAGTTTCTAAGCTAGGCATTTCTCCAGTGAGGCAATGGCTTTGCAAATTTTATTCGGTTGAGTATCAGCAGTTGAACCCTCACATCTTCTACATTGTCCTAACTGTATGTCTGGGTATGCGTGTTCCTCTGGTGTCTGCCGCTGATCTTGATAATTCATAAACTGACTTATTAATTCCTTAACATTAACATAATTTGACCAAAACACCACAATTCCGGTGATTGCTATGTGGATAAATTCAGAATTTGCCGTGTGCCCCCCTTACATTTTGAATGCTGTTTTCTTTGTGCAATGCTATTAATCCAGATAATGTCTTGCCATAGTCGGTAGTAATAAAAACTGAGTCAATTAATGAGTATATTTATTACTGTACAAAGGAGCAAAGTGGTGTGGTGTTACACCCGTGAGCCATAGTAAAGGTGAGTTTGTACATAAGCTCAGAAGATGAGAATGAAATGTGATTCAGTCCTCACCAAAATTTTTTGAATCAGCTTACATCTTAACATTAGTTTAGTGTGTGTGTCGTTTGAAACAAACCTTGGGCATAATTTTGGGAATCACACTTGTATGTATGTAGAAATGAATGCCATTTATTAATGAATTGCTTATCTGTCCATTTTATTGTTGTTCTGTGTTTGCAATGCGCCTCTGCATTGGCATCTTCTCCCTTTTTTAACGGTATTGTGTGATATAAAAAAGTAACAATACTTATTTTTTGTTGCTGCCAGTTTCTTGCTTGAAACAACTGGAAGATTGGTATTGGTTAATAACACATCTGCACAGTGTTTTAGGCAACTTAAGAGCTCAGTGATGGGATCATTTTGGAAAAAAGGTTTGTGCTACTGTTCTGGAAATGAGCATTTGCCTTTGGCTTGTTTGGTTGCCCAAATATTCTGATTTGGTGTGACATGGTGGGTGTTTCTTTATTTGTTTAAGAATCTGTGCATTCAACATGGACAAAAAAAAACAGAGCATTTCACTAGACTGAACAGGCTGACCTACCTGCTTTTGGTCAGATTGGCGCAGATGTCAACAGCAGCAGTGGGGTGCGGGGTTGAGCAATCAGGAACATTCAATGGGAGATGATCTTTCTCTTTGTCAGGAACACAACACAGAGGAAGCTCTGATCTGACCTCAAATAACCCAGACGTCATGGGATATATGGGGTCATTTGGATCATAAAATGTTCCTTACAGGTAAACTAACGGTGAATTACTAGTATATAGTACGGTTACCCTTACAGAGGTCAGAAGTGTTATTATGCTGCCATACATCGGCATCAAATCAGATTCTGGGTTTTTGTCCATTTATATTCCGTCATTCACTGGACACTTACCCAAAGCTGCAGCCAGCACAGTCAATACCCTTAGTTCATCAGCTCTCACTCTCATCACATGAGTTTCTGCAGGTACAGATCTCTGTTTCATTCATGTCACTAGTGGGAAATATTATTTCATGATCTCCACATTAATCGTGTTGGACATGGTTACTATCTGTAGCAGTCTGCACCAGTTTTTGGTGATCAGGTTATCAAGAAACCAATTGTGACCCACGCTTCAGCAATATTTTGATTGAAATCTATAGTTTTCTCAACATGTTTTTTTTTTCCTATTGTGCTGTAATGTACTAATTCAATATTGCAGTAATTTTGTGTCATTCTTGACCATGTGACTCAAATCCAGGATAACAGCAGCTCTTATTTGCACAGTGAAAAAAAAGACAAAAAAAGGGCAAAAAAATCGAAGAATTGTGATCAAATTAATGTTTCCAATATCTAATTGTGATACACGTCATTCTGAATTGATATTTTGAGTTGCTTAACATGGAAACTAATTTTCATTCGCTTATAGTTAATTAAGTGTTGATTGTCCTAATTTTATCATTTATTTATAGACCCTGCTGTGTAGAGCCTCTATTCTAATGCATTTAACTCTCGTGGTCTAGCATCGAACGATGTTGACATAGAGATGCAAATTTGTGTTAACGCCTTAAGTCCTTGGATACACTGCTTTATATGTATAAATTAAAAAGCTGAAAAATATATATTGTTGTGGCAGAGTATATATTTGTTGAGACACTGAAGGCCGTAGGAGACTAAGTACATCTACCATTGTTTTTACAGAAATATACTGGATTGAAATGTGAAACTACTCAAGGTGTTTGCCTTTTTATTTAAAAATATATGTGATGCACAGTTTTCAACTTATATACCATATACATGCAGTCTAAAAATTCACATGTGAACTTGTAATCCTTAAATGAGGCAACTGCCACTTTGGATAAAACATGTTTTATGATCTTTTTTGAAAGGGGTGCTTTTAGTGTATGGAGCACCATTTCAACTTTACAGCGTCAAACAGTTTCACTTTGACAAATTGAATGGGGCGCTGTCCAATTGTAGGAGTTGAGTGCCCTAACTTAATGTTTGATGATTAAACAGACATCTATTTAGTCCAAAGTCCATGGTCAAAAATTGGTCAGTAAATTTGGCTAAATGGCAAGTTTATGTGTCATTTTGTGTTTTGCCCCTTTCTCCAACCAATATTTGACATCATGCAAGTGATTTCTTATATTAATGACAGACAAATAAAACACTATTTAGGCCTGGACTTTGTTCTAAGCTTTATTCAATACAGATTACGTTGTAATGTATATATTGCAAATATACTGAAATTCTAACATTTGCAACTGCCTGTTACAGATCTGTTACTAAAAGAAGGTAAATGAAAGTCATATATAACACCAGAGACACTTCCATTTAGAAATTAAGATTTCCCACTGAAATAAAGTAACACACCAAACATACTAACTGGTGTATTTTGTTATAAGCATTAGGAAGACAATGTTTCATGTTACCTAAAAGGTGGAGAAATAGCCAAAATAACGGGAGACATGGCTCACCTTGCCCATCGTCATGTCACCTTGACAACCAGGCAATCTGGCACCAGTGCGACAATACTAACCTACGTATATAGATAGACTCTTCACAATCTCCACTAGACTATATGGGACACCGTCTTTAGGTAGAACTTCAGTAGGGTCGACAAGGGTGCTTCTACAACTACACCAGGGACGACATTGTCCACATCGTGACCAACTTGTGCCCTGAGGTCAACATTTTCACTAATGGAAGGCGATGTTCACAATGTCAAATACGTAGGATACTGACCTCCTCCTTGGAGCCTTTTTTCAGGTCACGAAACACTATATAACCGCATGTGAATATTTAATTTGGCGTGCAGTCCTTAGAAAACAGCCAAATGGGCCGACTACAATTGTGTACTTGTGCGCACATCCTTTAAACGTGAAGGCGTGCCTTTCAGCGAATGGGGCATGGCACAACCGTGCTGCTCAATAAATTGTATATTCTGCCCCCTTCAGCTGTAATGCGGAACTCCCGTACGCTCACTGAAGGTTTAGGATGGAACGAATGTTGTAAGGGAAGGTTTATTTTTAAGCTATCAAATGCGACATCTGTGAAAAAAGAAGACCTCGACGAGCGAATGTTATCACGCTACACCCTTCTGTATTCCACTGTAAAATGAGAATGACACTGATAATATCAGAAGACACCATCTAATTCTTGCCCAACGCCTCTCTACCTGCCTGCGGGTTTCAACGGCGTAGCTTGGTATAGTGTTAGCTTGAGAGAGGAGAGAGCTTAACAACTTGCATCCCAAGGTAAGAACAAACGCATTTTTAAACTGGAAATTGTCCTTTGTGAAAAGACTTGCAGGTTTTCTGTCTATACGTAACTATCTGAAACAGTTACCATAGATAGAACGTTAGCTGACTGGAGCTAGCTAACATGACTAGATGTCATTACCTTGAGGATGGGCTTACATGGCTTAATCTACAGTGGCATAATCAGTCATCTAAAGGATACCAATTAACTGTAACTGAAGATTACGGAACAGTGAAAGATTGGAGGCTGTTTTACATTCGTTATCTTACATGCGAATAACTTAACACGCCTAGCTACCGTCACAGACGGGGCAAATACTGACAGAAGGGAGCTAGCCTAATGGCTGCTCGTATTTGCGTTTGCTACTGTGAGTTAGCGTACGGATAATCTTTAGCTTGTAAGCTAAGTTATGTTGTTTTGTATAGTCAATGCTAGGAGGACCGTTGCAACCAGCATCATCCACAATCAGCATCATCTGCCACTGCTTATGCGCAGCATTTCTAGATCAGATGTCAACCAAATAGATTTTTGGGGGGTAGCTGCGTGAGTCTGCAGTTTAAATGGTTATGATAAGGCAGGTTACTGTGGACATCAGTTTATTACCTCCGTACATCATTGACACTAATGCCCTTGCTCATTCGCTGCCTATTCTACCTGAGGCAAGGGCACTCGACGAGCCAAGTGTTCCATCATAGGAAGGAGAGTATGACCTAGTGATGACATTTGCTGTCGAAAGTCTGATGTCTTCTATTTTTGCCCTGAATGTTTCACCAATATGTACAGACAATCCGGAAACATAACACGAATGACACTTGAGATTGCTGGCATGTATGAATATGATAGGGGCACAGCGGATTTAATTGGTCAATTAGGAATACATCGGGGGTTTGACGTACTGTATTCGTCATGAATCAAAAGCGTATATATTACAAAACATGGCAAGCCTTGTTGGAAAGATGGACGGTGGTGTAGAATTAGGCATTGCTGGTTATTTTGATGTACTGAGGATCGCCGTGTAAACATTTCAGCCGAAGCATGGTGCTGTGTCATTGTACGGTCAGAGCTGCTGATTCTATTTGACTATTTGAGGGAGCACTTCAGCCCTGTCCCCCTTACCATAGCCATCACCTCCCCCCTTCGTTTTAGTCATGCTTTGCTCTGTCATTTTCCTTGATGGCACTGTTTTGTTTTTAATTGTGTGTATTCAAATGCCCACTGTTTGGAATATTCAGAGGCACGTGTTGTAAGTGGCATCCATATTTGATGTGGTGTGAATAATTCACAGGAAGGCCATGGTAGGTAATTTACCCTCGGTGTCCTCATTTACTGACTGCCCCTCGTCAGTGCTGGGTGTCACTCAGTAAAACATTTCCTGAAAATGCCCCCTTTTAAGGCCACAATAAATTAACAGTCAACAAATAGAAGTCTTATATTCTGGGCTTTTGCATCACTCTTGCCGAATGATATGTGGTATGTAGAAAGATTGCCTGACCAGTTTTTAAATTTCCCCAAACAGGAAACTAAATGAAATTTACAGATCAATATCTGTTTCATTCAAGTGTGACTGGAATGCAATCAGAAGCCATGTCCTTTGACACCACACAAGCAGTTTTGAGGCTTAGGCTTTAATGGGTAACTGAGGGAAAAGCAGAAATGTTTGAAGGTGTCATAGTGGTGATCTTGACAGGAGGAGGTAGCCAGCTCAGCAGGTGTATCTTTTTGAATGGTATCTGGACCTAAAGTCCTCTGAATGAAAATCCTATTCCTGACCACTGTGGACAATGGCCACATTAATAGCTACCTGATTGTTGATTGTCCATTGTTCAGAAGTAGGCTACGGAGCAACCTAAGCCTGTAAGCCTATTTGCTACTATGCTGTGGTATTGTATGTGTGGCTGTGTTGTAGTGTGTACCTGGCTGTGTGTGCAATACACAAACATCCTTTAGGTTATAGCCTATGCCACAGCCCCTGGAGCTGCTTTCCTGTCAGGAGTAATCTGAAGGATGATGAAGGATAATAACAGCAGCCCGGGGGGCCAGCTGGATTAAAGTGGCCTGTGGACACATCGTGGCTCCACTCCTCACATCCACACGTCTCGCACACCAGAGATGTCTGTGACGTTCTGCCCGCCTCTCTGTCTTTCTCTCTCTCTCTCTCTCTCTCTCTCTCTCTCTCTCTCTCTCTCTCTCTCTCTCTCTCTCTCTCTCTCTCTCTCTCTCTCTCTCTCTCTCTCTCTCTCTCTCTCTCTCTCTCTCTCTCTCTCTCGTGAGAGAGCGCGCGCAAGAGATGTGCCGTTGGGCTTACTGAAGGTTTGCCAGCACTTGTGGCAAAGGCTATCATTTTACCCCAGTTAGGCTGTATTGTTATAAAGAAGATTATCTAGACCGCCAGCTACCAGAGAATAAGAGGAACAGTTCATCTTCCCATGGATGCACTAGACTCGTAAACTGTGTGTGGATGCGCCTCCACAGCCGAGCGCGTGTTTGTCTTTCAGGGTGGAGCAATTAGGATCCTGACCTCTCTGTTTGCAAAGCTCATACCTCACACAGTCATATAAGGGAGGCCCGAGTAATGAATGAAGCTGCCGAGGTCTTTCCCCTGATAAGACTGGTGACGAATTTACATTCTGTGTGTGTGTGTGTGTGTGTGTGTGTGTGTGTGTGTGTGTGTGTGTGTGTGTGTGTGTGTTTTCTCCCAGCAGAGTATTTTTGGATGTTTTTAATGAGCTGCCTAATAAAGTGTAATTGAATTGATTGAGATCTGTTGTGAGTGTTGTCAAGTTTTGCCAGTAGAAGTAACTGGCATTAGGGATGATCTGGGGAGAGCAGCCATGGAGATGACGATGAAGAAGCTTGGCTTGAAATGTACGCAGTACATGGGGCCTTTTCGGGGTACATGCCTTTAGTGTTTGAAAATACCCTGGTATACAGGATTTTCAAAATACTGCCCAGGCCTAGCCCTGCATTGTAGAGCCCATTAGGACTTGTCCTAGACTAAAAGTGAACTGAACAGAAATTAAAAGAAATCGCAGTGTTAAAAAGCTGTGAGTCAAGGGCTAGCCCATAGTATCCAGTAAGGTACACCTAATTTAAACCCATTTTATGCTCTGACTTCCCTTTTCACTCACCAGTCATTCAAAGTGGTTGTGTAATGCGATGGCAGATAAGCCATGCTTCGTTCTTCTCTGTCACAAAAGCTGTGATGGCGACATTTTTTTCCCACCCCAAACCACAGTGTTTGTGAACGCTGCAAGTTAAGAGCTCCTGATGAAATATGCTGTTTAGAGGGGGGAAGTTATTGTATCTGTTGGTCACTTTGAGAGACTGTGAGCAAATTTTGTGCATTCAGCTTCCAGGACCTTTGCCTGTGAATGGCTAGGGGAGGTTTGCCATGTGTTCGGCCGGTGATTGGTGGAATCGGGCCTTCTCTGTGATTAGGTAAGGATTTCAGTGTTTTTGTCTTAAGTTGCTGCCTCGGTCCAGGGCATTGTCTGCCTATAAATAGCCATCACAGCTGTGCCGTAGAAAGCAGGTTGGGTTGCCAGGGTGATCGTGCTGAATCTCATTACCCGAGGGGATGATAGTAGTGTCATGGGCGGAGCTCCTGATTGCAAGGAGAGTTGATTATGTGCCACCTTATAACACACACACACACACACACACACACACACACACACACTTTTGTACGTCTCTCAGTGGAAATCCTCATCCATAGATCTGCTCAGCACTTCCTTATTAACCAGCCTTGTTTAGTCAAAGGCCCAATACTCTCCAAGCGAGCAGCAGATCATCATTGCAAACAAGAGGATTGTTGTCTCGCGGCTGTAGCCTTGGCTCTCTTATTTAGACAATGAGTACACAGTGCTCTGCTGAATCTCATAAGCCTCTGCCCTATGAATGGGGGGAGAGGACGGTCATTTTGTGCCCCCAGCAGCATAATGTGCAAACACAGTGGTAGCTAATTAGAAAAGCTTACATAATGGACAATTGATAATCTGATGATTAATCGTTAAGGTTGGGGACCTACATTAAGGGACCTTGTAAAGGTTAGGCTATTTAGACTGGGGTTGTTTTGTGGTGGGAAATTTTGAACTTTGGTATTTTCCAGTGCTTATATGCCCAGTCTTAACTGTAGCTGAAAAGTATTAGCTTACTTACGCAATCCTTTCAGGTGAAAAGAGAATTGTTTGATTTGCATTACAAAATTCCCCAGTTGTATAATTTGTTTGACCTGAGGTAGTTGTAAGTCTAGCATGCAGATTCCAAGGAACATGACTGTACTATACACAGCTGTCTCAGTTCATGTAAAAATACCACACCTTCGAGACAACACTTTAGTCTCCTTTCAGACCGCTTCTGCTGATGCTTGTCTCAGGAAGAATGAATTAAATGAGCAGATAAATAAAATGCCTGTGCTGAGGTCTTGATGTCCTGAGATATATCACTGGGAGCGATCTGAGGTGGGGGCGTGTACTGAGGATGTATTACTCATGAACCTTGGTCCTAGAGCAATCACTCTTCACTCCACCTTGGGTGCTTGAAGATGTCTTGGGCTAGGGGTGTGTGTGGGGGTGTGTGAGAGTGAGTGAGTGTTTGTAATTGAATGAGAGAGGGGAGGTGTACCTGTATAAAAAAAATGCCTGGCTTAGCAGAAGGAGCTGCTTATTTAATCGCTGAATCAAGCTCTCATCTGTAGCCCTGGCGGTCAGCGAGCCAGATTGATTTGCTCCTTTGGACGGTCACTTGCTAGCTCGCTGCTGACTCGACGTGCGGCACCGTCTTCTTGATTTAACCCCTCCCGCCTACGGATGATTTAAACTTACGCATCCTCTGTCGAACATCGGAGGTGTCACTGCAGGCATTCCACAGTGGGTTCCGCCGCCTTGTCTGCGTGAGGCTTCCGCTGCTGTGCTTTTTTTCTCCCTGTGAGGGGAGCAGGCAGGAGGAAGGCAAGGAAGAGGAGGGAAAGCGTGAGGGCAAGTGAACGAAGGCTCTTAAAAGAGGCTTTTTGTGAGTCACCACTACCAGTGAGTCAGTTTGGTTTTTTTTTCTCCCTCGTCGGGTTTCTCTAAATCAAAATTCAGGTGTTGCAGCAAAACAATACTCCATTTCATTTTTGAGCGTCTGGCAGTGCTTCCATTGACATTGCTGTCTTCGGCAGAATTTTGCCTAGCCAATCAGTAAACAGAGGGAGTGTTCATGAGTGATGTTGATTTTTAGTGTGTAGGCAGGCTAATCGCATATGTCACTACCAGACGTTAGCGACTGGGTGAAGGCAGAACCACTTGTTTTAAACTTCAGCAGAGTCCACACCTCCAGGAAGAAAGCGTTTGTAAATACAGCACTGCGAGACCCTCTGCACAAAATGAAATGAAGTATGAGGGACTGGTTTACCAGGCTAGCGAAACAGGGGAAGCTGAAGTAATTACCATGATTACACAATAAGACCTGTGCTGTGGGTGTGGGAGCTGGGCTCTTTTTGACGTGGCGTGGGTATATTTGACGCTCTTGTTGGCGGGTATTTGCACAGCAGAGCAGGCTGTGGCCGATGCTACAGGGCGTTAATCCCGGCGGCTGAGCCCACATCATGCCTGCCTGCCTGCCTGCCTGCCTGCCTGCCTAGAGCCTCCTGGGCCTCCCTTGCAGTCGTGTTGCTGAGCAGCGGGGCTAATGCTCCCTCATCCCCCAGTGACGGGGACCCCCTGTCGGATGCCGCCTGGCCGGTCTGTGTGGCATTGAGCAGCAGTACACACACACCACACACACACACACACACACACACACACACACACACACACACACACACACGAGCAGATTATGGGCAGCAGGGAGGCACACAGGCCACATGACAGCAGGGCCACAGACACTGGGACAGTAGCAGCCCAGCGGCCGTCTGTTACTTTCTGTACAAGTTGGCCGCTCTGAATTTCTGGTAAAACTGATCCAGTAATTATTGGTGTTAAATTTGAGGCGGGGGAAACTGAAGACAAGGATGTGATGCAACTGTGTCTGTATGACAATAGTTTTGGAGAAGTTTAGGAAAAGGTGGCACATTGTCTGCTAGTTCATACTAGTGAAACAGAAAAGGAAACTCAAAGGAAAGAGCATGAAAATCAACAATGTAAAAAGATAGCATCAGCTGTCTAAATAGAAATGTGATATGTTTGGTTACAGGCCTAGGCCTTGCACTTAGCTTCTGTTCGCCTGTACAGTGATGGCCACTTCTAGTCCAGCAATATCATAATATATCGCTGTTACGGTCTGGAGCTGGGGATTAAGGGGCCAGCTGTACCTAATAGGTCTGCTGATTTTCTAATCTCTTCATTAGTCAGTCACTCCAACCAGACACCACAAGGTCTAATCATGTTTGCCTCAGAAAAACCATGGTCAAATGATTGTCCTATTAAAAACAAAAAATAGTCATTGGTGCCAGACTTACAGACTGCAAGAAGATTAAGTATTGAGATAAAAGCTCTGTAATCTGAGATCTCGATTAGCAAAGAACTTTAGCCAAAACAAAATTCAGCATTCAGAGGACACTGGAAAGCAGAGTGAGAAAAAATCAGCGACCGCACGCAGTAGCGACACAGCCGCTTTCTGCTCAGACTCCTTAGCGTGAAGGACACAGCCGTGGGCGTGTTTATACTCGATGTTGAGCCTTGTGTCAAGACCAGCGAAGCGTTGGAGGAAGCACAGTCAAGGGCTTTTGGCATTTACATCAGACAGAGAAAGAGAAAGTGGCATTTTCCCACTACCTTACCACAAGCATACATGAATCATCAAAATGTTTGAGCCATCCTGTTAAGTTCTTTAGTAACTCGTATTTAGCAGGTCAATTAGACCTCAATTAGCTACTTAAAAAATGACTAAAAGTGAATCCAACAGTCGTCAACCAAAGTAGAACAAAGGTCATGAGCAGACATAGTTTTAATAGAAGCTCACTTACAAATGGAAGACTGTACCAGTCAAATAGCCTGGTAAACCCACCCCTCGTACTTCATTTCATTTTCTAGAGGGTCTGGACCGGAATCTCTGAGGGTCATGTAGTCGGCCCCAGCAAGACCAATCCAATCAGCGAACAGAGGATGTGTTCGTTAGCCATGACGTTGACCTTGTGTGCTACATTAGAATTGTATGTGCGTAGGCAATTGCATACGTGACGACCAGGCGTTAGCGATTGGGTAAAGGCAGAGGCACTTGTTTTAAACTTTGGCAGAGCACACTTCCAGGAAGAAATCGTTTCTGATGGTGTTCCAAAATGAAATGAAGTACAAGGTAGGGATGTCCCGATCCAGCTTTTTGCACTTCCGATCCGGATACCGATATTGTATTTGCACTTCCGATCCGATACCGATATTGTATTTGCACTTCCGATCTCGATACCGATATTGTATTTGCACTTTCGAGCCGATACCGATACTGGTGGCCGAAACCGATACCGGCCTATCCAACCGAGCATGTATTAAAGTTATTTAGCCTTCTTACTTAGTTCTTAGACTCATATTGAAAAGGGTTTTAGTACTCTTGATAACAACTAGCCAGCTGACTTAAGTGAGTTTGAATACACAATGGTCTGGTAACAAGAAACTGACCTGTTTATTCAGGGATAAACAGAAAATAGACAACATTAAAAATAACAAACAGGGATGGCATCAGTGGTCAGTAAAAGTGCAAATCAGACTGTAAACTGTATGGAAAAAAAAGAAAAAACACACAATAACCTGAGTGTAAAATAGTCTATTAACTCAAAAAAAGCAAAACACACAAATAACCTCTGTGTAAAATAGTCTATTAACTCAGCTTCAGTACTCTGCTCTTGAGGCAGGTGTAAACCAAGGCTTTAAAAACCAGTGCAAATAATATCGTTAACTATTTAAAAACAAAAATGCCCTCTACTCCCCAATCTCCTCCACACGTTCCATCTCTATCTACAAACTGGGAGACGCTAATGCTGGTGTGCTGGAAAATGCGGACCGGATTTCAGCGAAACCACAGCAAAAAACTGGAATGGATTGTCCTGAGCGCTGGAAAACCCGGAATTAACGGATTTTGACGGATCGGATTTTTTCCGTGCCGCCGCGCCGATACCGATACGCATTTTTTTGCCAATATCGGCGGCCGATCCGATGCCGATATTGGATCGGGACAAGCCTAGTACAAGGGGCTGGTTTACCAGGCTACCAGTCAACAGCATTGTTAATGTGTCTTTTCTCTTCTTCCAGGGGGACTCATTCGTTTCCTTCCCACTGCCCCCCTCCGCCGAGCACCATGGTCAGGGGCAGCCCACCGTGCCCCTGCCGCTCGTAGCTCAGCCCCGGCTCTGATTTGGACAGCGTCTCTGTTGTGCCCTGGTTGCCATGACTTAGAGAAGGTTCTCCTGCCCAAAAATGGAGAAAAAGAAGATGTGCCCTCGCCTGCTGGACTACCTCGTGGTAGTCGGAGCCAGGTACTCACGCTTTGTTTTCTTTTCTGTTCTGTTCTGTTCTTTTCTATTCTTTTCTTTTTTATTTGTTTTTCATTCTGAAAAGCACACGTTCAGGTGGGCACAGTGTACATTGCAACCAAATTATGTCCCCTGGCTTTCAGAATGTAATAAAGGAGTAGTGAGAGATGGCTGTGTGTGTGTATTTGTCTATGTGTGTGTGTGTGTGTGTGTATGTGTGTGCCTGTGCTTGATTACCTAGACAGGCTGGCTACTTTGCTGTCGTTTTTTTGTCCTATTTGTTTACTGTGACTCAGCACACCTGGCATGTGTTATGTGAACGTGTCATACGATGGAGCTTCTTTTACGCACCCCTTCCCGTCTGTCCATCTGCCTGTCTGTCCCCTCCCCATCCCACCCCCACCAACCCACCCGCAGGCAGCCCAGCAGCGCAGCGTGGCCCAGACCCCTCAGCTGCTGCGCCGCTACCCGCTGGAGGACCACGCCGACTTCCCGCTGCCGCCCGACGTGGTCTTCTTCTGCCAGGCCCGAGGGCTGCCTGAGCATCCGCCAGCGCCGCGTCAGCCTGCGGGACGACGCCTCCTTCGTCTTCACGCTCACCGACAAGGACTCGGGCGTCACGCGCTACGGCATCTGCGTCAACTTCTACCGCTCCTTCCAGCGCGGGCACCACCGGCCACGGACAGAGCCCCGAGGTGGGTGTCAGGGCTGGCCTGAGACCTGTGGCAGATGGGGGGCCTTGAGATGGGTGTCTCATGAGACTATGGGGGCCCCGAGTGGGGTGTCAGGGCTGGCCTGAGACTATGGGGGCCCCAAGGGGGGGTGTCAGTGCTGCTCTGAGTCTATGAGCCCTGAGTCAGGGCTGGCCTGAGACTGTGGAGATGGGGGCCCCGAGGGGGTTGTCAGTGCTGCTATGAGACTATGGGAGATGGGGGCCCCGAGGGGGGTGTCAGTGGCTGCTATGAGGCTATGGGGGCCCTGAGGGAGGTGTCAGAGCTGCTATTAGACTAGCAGGGGTGGGTGTCAGGGATGGCCTGAAAGTATGGGGGCCCTGAGGGGGGTGTCAGTGCTGCTATGAGACTGTGGGAGATGGGGGCCCCGAGGGAGGTGTAAGGGCTGGCCTGGGACTATGGCGGCCCCGAGGGGGGTGTCAGGGCTGCTATGAGACTGTGGCAGATGGTGGCCCCAAGGTGGGTGTCAGGGCTGGGAGATGGGGGCTGCACAGACTTGTATTACACATGTCTTCATTGGTCACCATTGATTTGCTACAGAGTATTAAAAGAAGGAGTTTGGTGTGAATCAATCCATTGCCCTGTTTGAGGTCACAGGGTGCTTTTGGTAGGAAATGGAATGAGAAAAATTTGATGCAACATACACTGAACAGGTGCAATCAGAGATGGCAACCTGGTCCCCCATATGGCGGACACACAACACACACACACACACACACACACACACACACACACACACACCACACACACACACACACACACAGACGGACAGGGTCATTGCAATACCTGGTCAATCCCTCCGGGGACCAGGTAATAATAAACTGACATAGGAAAATGAAACTAAAAGTAGCAGTTCATTATTTCAATCTATGTTGCATCAAATATTCTCTTTTTTTTTCACCTCCCAACAGCACTTGGTGACCTCAAGCAGCAGGGCTATGGATTGAATTCACACAGAACTTCTCCTTTAAAGAACAAAGAGCAAATATACAAAACACTATACAATTCAGCAGTAAGTTTCCCTGTATCCACCACCCCCCAGGGCTGTGTCATTCCACCCAGTCACATGCCAACACATTGACTTTAAACTGCTCAGTATCAGACGTCAGCTGAGCGACAAAACAACAAAGTTTACAATCAACTTTTCAACGTTAACACAATTGGCCTCAGAGGACAATTGGTCTTGCAGAAAGACATGTGAAACGGATATCAGACTCAGTTGTTTGAATAAAGAGGTAAAATGTCACTTTGCATATTTCCAGGCGATAAGGCTGCCCCGCCAATGGAGATGGCGGTGGAGGCCACAGAGAAAACGGAGCTGTCCTCGGCCGACGAGCACGACCTGGTGCCCCCTACGGGAGATGCGGGGGGTCCCGCCAAGTCCCCCCGGCCAAGCGCAGTCGCCCGGGCGCCCTCCCCCGCAACCGCAACAGCAGCCTGACCTCTCTCTGCATCCTCAGCCACTACCCCTTCTTCTCCACCTTCCAGGCAGTGTCTGTACACCCTCAAGCGCATGGTGACTGCTGCAGCCTAGGGCTCAACCAGCGCGGGCGGCACTGACCCAAGGGCACACAGAGGTCAGCCTCTCCTCTCTTTATCTCTCTTCTCCTCTTCTCTTCTCTCCTCTCCTCTCCTCTCCTCTCCTCTCTTCTCTTCTCTTCTCTTCTCTTCTCTTCTCTTCTTTCTCTTCTCTTCTCTTCTCTTCTCTTCTCTTCCTCTCCTCTCCTCTCCTCTCCTCTCCTCTCCTCTCCTCTCCTCTCCTCTCCTCTCCTCGCTCCTCTCTCCTCTCTCTCCTCTCCTCTCCTCTCCTCTCCTCTCCTCTCCTCTCCTCTCCTCTCCTCTCCTCTCCTCTCCTCTCCTCTCCACTCCACTCCACTCCACTCCACTCCACTCCACTCCACTCCTCCTCTTCTCTTCTCTTCTCTTCTCTTCTCTTCTCTTCTCATTCTCTTCTCTTCTCTTTCTCTTCTCTTCTCTTCTCTTCTCTTCTCTTCACCTCTCCTCTCCTCTCCTCTCCTCTCTCCTCTCTTCTCCTCTCTTCTCCTATCCTCTCCTCTCCTCTCTCCTCTCCTCTCCTCTTCTCCTCTCTTCTCCTCTCCTCTTCTCTCCTCTCCTCTCCTCTCCTCTCCTCTCTTCTCCTCCTCTCCTCTCCTCTCTTCTCTTCTCTTCTCTTCTCCTCTCTTCTACTCTCTTCTCTTCTCTTCTCCTCTCCTCTCTTTTCCTCTCTTCTCTCTCTTCTCCTCTCCTCTTTTCTCTCTCTCTTCTCTTCTCATCTCTTCTCTTCTCTTCCTATCCCTTCCCTTCTCTTCTCTTTTTGTGTCTGTCTCTTTTTGTCTCGTCTCCGTCTCTTCTCTTCTGGTCTTTTTCTTGTTTTTTGTTTTGTTGACTCCATGTAATCTGAGTGCTGCTGATGGTGAGGACATTGCAATGTTATTGCTTACATTTCTATCTGGCAGTGTTATCATATCAACTTTTTATGTCCAAATGGAGTGGATGACATGGATGACGTCTAGCAGTTTCCCTTGCAGGATTGTAGTCTTTGTGATCAGCGCCTGTCAATCAGCCAGGCCATAGTCCATGCCCAAATTAGATCCAGATCTGAATCTGCATCCGGGCTAAATGTGATGCATCAGTCATGGTTAATCACTGCAAATTATGATTGAATATAATTGAGTTGAGGAACATGATTTAAATACGCGCACCATCCACAACCTATTGTTAAGCCTACAGTTTACTTTGCTTTTATTGCCTTTGTATCTTAAACTGCAAAATACAGCTCTGTAGTATAGATAATAGTGCTGTAAGCTTTAAGGAAAATGGGTAGTTTGGCATGCTATTGGTATTCTAAGTGGTTTGCTGTAGGGTTCCATTGCTTGTTGGCCAAGCTGTTGCATAACAAATGTAATTTAAATATGCCTCCTACTGTTGGCTTGGCCAGATAAAAAAAGCACAGCATACTAGAATCATAGTATATACACAGTGGTGTATATATTTATACAGTGGTCCCTTGTTAATCACGGGAGTTGCGTTCTGAAAATAACCCGCAATAGGCGAAATCCGCAAAGTAGTCAGCTTTATTTTTTACAATTATTATAGATGTTTTAAGGCTGTAAAACCCCTCACTACACATTTTATACACTTTTCTCAGACGTGCATTGACATTTTCTCACATTTCTCTTCTAATCTCAAAGTTCAAACTTGCAAACATATAGCACTTCAGAGTCACACGGCTAGCGATGGAAGATTTATGTAAATTCTACAAGCTGAACACATTCTGTACTGTACAGGAGACACGGCACAGAGGAGATTGATTGACAATGTTCTACAGTCCTCTAACCAATCAGGGTGCAGAACACAATGCGCTGTAAAAAAAAAAAAAAAAAGAAAAAAAGCATGCACTAAAAAAAAAATCCACGAAAGGTGAACCGCGTTATAGCGAGGGACCACTGTATATACACAGTGGTGCAAGTGTGTTTGCTCCTTGGAGAGCACAGTCTGTGTGCGTGTGTGTGTGTGTGTGTTTGCCCATGGCTGTGAATGAGGCGTTATGTACGGTCCTCCTTCCTGAGTGTGACTCTTCCCCGCGCTGCTTATGTAACCCTGCCACAGTGCAGGGGATGAGGGCCCACAGCGCAGCCTCCTACTGAAGCAGCCCGCCAGCACTGAAATGGAGCCCATTCCACCAGGCCCCTCCATATCTCCTCTCACATTCAAACAAAAGACACACCACTCTGCCCAGTCAAGAGACCTGTCCTCCAGATCAATATGGCACCACACAGTGCAGCTTTAACCCCTCTCTTCTTTCTCTCTCTCTCTTATATACCCCCATTCTCCCACCACCTGCCTCTCTACATCTTTTTCCCTCACCAGATACCAGATCCTTCTGTGGTTGCCTAGCAACCATTCCAATGGCAGGGAGCAAATCAAAGATATTGAGGCAGAATTTGTTTACGATCGCATTCCCCGCGTCCGTCCAATAAAACTGAGCTCTCTAAAGACTGAAGAGGAAGCTCCCACTTTGCCTTTGTTTACTGTGATGTGCTGTGAGGTTAATCATTAAGATGGAAAATGTGTGAATGAATACTGAGGCGCCTAGCTAGGAGAATAACTAGCTGAGATTTTTTATTGAGCTTGGTTGTTGTAGGGTGATGGGATTTTTATGTGTATACTCAGTGCTAGCTTTTTTATGGAAAAGAGATCACATTTTTTTAAATAAAGACATCAGTTAATCTTATATTCTTTATTGGAATCTCTTGTTGTCCACAATAAAATTGGCCCATTTGTTGGCAGCTGCTCAATGCTGATCGATTTCATCTATTTTTATGTTTGATTTATAGTTGAAGCTAAATAAAAGCTCTCTCTACAGTGCGCAGTGTGTTCTGTTTAAAATGGCTCCCATCAGCTCCTACTGAAAGCTGAGGCTGGCTTGGTTGCATTTGGTTGCGATGATGAGTAAGAGTGACCTCGGTGTGTACGCTTAGTGCGGCAGCCATTTCCAGTGTGTGCCTCAGGCGTTGTGTGTGCGAGCGAGCACACACACACACACACACACACACAGGCACACACACACGCAAACAAGTGTGAGCATGTAAACACGCACAGCCTTAAACACACAAACACACACACGGTTGATCTCACCACACTGTTTTTTACATAAGCACGTTAGTCATCCTCAAGACAGTTCAGATCTGTCCAGTCCAAATGAAGTGCCTTTGTTTCAGTGCAAAGAACAGCTAACAGATTAATTTTTGATAAAAAAAAGATGACTTCCAATATTCCTATGTGTCTCCATTTGTACAGAGTGATTTGATTTTGTCCGATTCTGTCACCTCATTGATTTATAATAATGGCATTCCAACCACACATATGAATTCATGCATTCATATCTCCTGCTCCATGTCGCTTTGCAGCCCTCATTTCCAAACACACTTACTAAGATCATGTGGAAAGCAGCCGTAGCAGTAATTTCCTTGAAATATCCGTTCAGTAAATCAGGTTGGCGTACTGTGTAAATATCAAGCTGTGTTGCGTGACTTCCTTCCCTTCAGGGTCTCGGGCCTTTTGACATCTCCGTGTAGAAGGCAAGGGATGACATGGGTCAGTCGCAGGCGAGGTCCTGAGGCCAGTCTTCCCCTTCCCATCCCATCTGCCTGGGGCCTCATAGGGCGTCTGACCCTCACCACATGACCACAGGAAGGGGGCTGCACAGAGCTCATTACTTAGACTCAATGGTGGCCCTGAAAGTGCTTGAGAGAGAGAGAGAGGGAGGGAGAGAGGGAGGGAGGGAGAGAGAGAGAGAGAGAGAGGGAGAGAGAGAGGGAGGGAGGGAGGGAGAGAGAGAGAGAGAGAGAGGGATGGAGAGCGGGAGAGAGAGGGAGAGCAGGAGAGATAGGGAGAGTGAAAGAGAGAGGAGGAGAGAGGGAGAGAGAGAGAGAGGGAGAGAGAAGGAGGGGGGAGCCGGAAGGAGGGAGAGGGGGAGGGGGGGAGCCGGAGGGAGGGATAGAGAGAGGGAGAGGGGGAGAGAGGGAGAGGGGGAGAGAGAGAGAAAGAGCGAGAGAGAGAGAGACGGGGGGGAAGAGGGGGAGGGGGGAGAGGGAGGGAGAGAGGGACAGGGAGAGAGGGAGAGGGAGAGAGGGAGAGATGGGGTGGCCAAGGCACAGTCTGGTCTTTTTCTGCACCACCAAGGAGGTTGTGTTGTGGATGCAGTTTGTCTGTCTGTTAGTCACCTTATCAGTCAGATTTTTCTTGCAACCTAGTAGGCATATGTAGGGTGGAACACTGAAATTGTAGGAAAGATCTCAGCTCTCAGCACTGTGAATCAATAAATGATTTATGGTCTCTGTTGACATTGTCAGAGCATTCGACCTTGTCTGTGCTCTCCTAATGCTTGTCTAGTCTGTTGGTGGTCATCTTCAATAAACCTTCTCTTTGATGGCACTTGACTGTTCATTTTCCTCGTCCTGGTGCGTGTCTTGCTGTGCCCAGGGCAAGCTCAGTCGTCCAAATCCGTCTAGTCCCACCATGCATGAAATTAGAGAATTTACCGAGTGTGACTGCCGTTTTTGAATTCATAAAAAAAACCTTAAAGAAAACAAAACGCTATATCACAGTGTGAAAGAGGCACAAGAGGGAAATGAACATGAATGGAGAAATGATTACCCGTCACACTGAGCAGCAGAGAAGGAAGATGAGAACGAGACGAGGAAGGCTCAGGCTGTGAGTGAGTGCTGGCTGTAGGGATAGAGGTGGCTGGCTTATGTAAGGAATTCTTGCCTGTCTGGAGCAGACTGGATGACAGATTGGGGTCGCAGGCTGTAGCCTGGTAAGCCAGCCCCTCATACTTCATTTCATTTCATACAGAGGGTCTGGCAGTGCTTCCATTGTCATTGCTGTCTTAGGCAGAATTTTGCCTAGCCAATCAGTGAATAGAAGGAGTGTTGGGGAGTGATGACGTCCACTTTGTGTGGTACATTTCAATTGTATTGCGTAGCCACGCTAATTGCATACGTCACGACCAGACGTTAGCGATTGGGTAAAGGCAGAGCCACTTGTTTTAAACTTCAGCAGAGTCCACACCCTCAGGAATAAATCGTTTCTCAATACAGCACTGCCAGACCCTGTGTACAAAATGAAATGAAGTACAAGGGGCTGGTTTGCCAGGCTAGTCCTGCGGGATCGGCTGGGAGAGGTGGAAGGCTTTGTGCACACCAGGCCTTTTCCACGCACTCACACAACGCTCTCCCTTTTTATAAAAATACAACCCATCCCCCTTACACCCCACAGATTGGAGTGCTGTTTAAGCAGCAGTCTGTCCAAATTGGATGGATGGTCCCAAGGGCTGTGCCTGGCACATCAAAGGTACTGCCAACACATTCAGCCAAATGAAACTACATAATTGCCTGTATTAAAGAGAGTCTTAGAGCTTGTATTAGTTCACCAAAAAACTTGCTTCACTGTCATTCTCTCTTATCTACTTTCAACTTTTTTTTTACTGAATAGTCATCTTCTCCATCAGTCACATGAAATCACACATGGCATAGTTTGACATGAACAGTGAAAGGTGACTGTGTTGTTGGTGGCCTTTCAGTGCCGTGCACTGTGCGACCCGAGACCAAGAGAGAGCGAGCGGGGTGTTTTAGTCTTTCTCCTTCTGGGTCTTTATTAGTGCTTCTGAATAACAGTAATTAGCCTGGGAGAGAGAGACTCCCCGCCGTGGCCATCTGGAGCGATTAATGCCCATACTAACTCTCCCTTTTTCCCTCCAGAAACATGAGGTTCAGATGGACAAATGATTTGGTTGGAAAGGGCTGCTTCTGAACACTTCGGCAAAAGTATTCATAATGACGAAGAAATTAAATTGATTTGCATTGCAAATGTGTGCCGCTCGGAGAACTACGGTAGTTTTTCCTCTGTCTGTGTCAGCCTCTGCCTCATCAGTGTCAGACTTGTGAAGTTCAGGTTTTTAACATCCTGTTGTGCTTCCTTCCTTTCTTGTTACGCATGGTCGCGTCATTTTGTTTTTATTTGCTTTGTTTGCATTGTCTTTATTTTGCCAGGCTCTATCATCTTTTTTTTTCTCTCATCTTATTGACACTGTGGGGGTGCAGTGGCGCAGTGGTTAGAGCACCCGACCATGAACGGGCATTTGCCCACGGGGACCCAGGTTCGAATCCGCCCTGCGGTCATTTCCCGACCCTTCCCCATCTCTCTCTTCCACTTACTTCCTGTCAATATCTTCACTGTGCTGTCTAAATAAAGCAGTAAAAAGGCCAAAAAAATACTTAAAAAAAAAAAAAATCTTATTGACACTGTAATGTATTACATTATATAGCATCTGACGGTGTGCCTCCATCCATCTCAAATATATGCACAGAAGGCCTGTTAAACAAGGCTCTGTGTTACGCAATATGGAGTGAATGCTCAGTATTTTCAGAGCCTTATGCAACCGTCTATACAAAAACCGTGAAGACGCGTAGTGCTGCTCCCTGGTTTTCTAGGGCGTCTATCCTGAGCAAGACTCTACCTCCAGGTTTTTGAATAGTATACGTGCAGTTACAGTATCCTTGCAAGCGAAGAACCAAGAACCAGACCAAGAGCACAAACGCCATAAAGACCAGAGCTATTTTTAACCTTCCTCACTTAGGGGCCTGATAACGCCAAGGTTGGGGGCTTTGTTTGTGTACTGCTGGAGAATAACCCGTTTCTCTCTCTCTCTCTCTCTCTCTCTCTCTCTCTCTCTCTCTCTCTGTCTCTCTCTCTCTCTCTCTCTCTGCCCCCCCCCCAATCCCTCACTTGCTCACTCTATTTCCAAACTTCCCTTTTCTTTCTTCTGCTGTGTCTGGTTTTTGTTTCTTTTTTTGGTTCCGCTCATCTCATTTTCCTCCTCTTCTCCATTTCCCAAACACCTCCCTTTCCCTTTTCTTACAACCCCACCATTTCCCCTTTCTCTCTCTGTCTCTCTCTCTCTCTCTCTAACACTCTGTCACTCTCTCGCTCTCTCTCTCTAACACTCTCTCTTTCTCTCTCTCTCTAACACTGTCTCTCTCTGTCTCTCTCGCTCTCGCGCTCTCTCTCTCTCTCTCGCTTGCTCTCGCTCTGTCTCTTTCTCTCTCTCTGTCTCTCTCTCTCTCGCGCTCTCTCTCTCTCGCTTGCTCTCGCTCTGTCTCTTTCTCTCTCTCTAACACTCTGTCTCTCTCTCTCTCTAACACGCTGTCTCTCTCTCTCTCTTTCTCTCTCTTTCTCTCTGACTGTCTCTCTCGCTCTCTCTCTCTCTCTCTCTCTCTTTCTCTCTCTCTTTCTCTGTCTCTCTCTCTCTCTTTCTCTTTCTCTCTCTCTCTCTCTCTCTCTCTCTCTCTCTCTCTCTCTTTCTCTCTCTCTCGCTAACACTCCCTGTCTATCTCTCCTCCCTCCCTCCGTCCCGCACCCCTCCATCAGGGACACCATGTGGCGCATGTTCGTGGGCGCGCTGTCGGGCGAGGAGAAGGAGAAGAGCAGCCAGCCGCTGCAGGACCTGCGGGAGATCGAGTCGTGGGTGTACCGGCTGCTGCGCTCGCCCGTGCCGGTGGCGGGCCAGAGGCGCGTGGACGTGGAGGTGCTGCCGCACGAGCTGCAGCCGGCGCTCACCTTCGCCCTGCCGGACTCCTCGCGCTTCTGCATGGTGGACTTCCCCCTGCACCTGCCCCTGGAGCTGCTGGGCGTGGACGCCTGCCTGCAGGTGCTCAGCTGCATCCTGCTCGAGCACAAGGTACATGCGTACATGCGTACATGCGCGTGGAGCCTTTGGGATCAAATGTGCAAACTGCAGAGAACTATTAGAGAAATGTGTTTGAACACACGCACACACACACACACAGACACACACCGCAAAGAACTGTAGTAGGAAGCATGTTTAAACACACACACCCACACAAACACACAAGGCTGCAAAGAACTGTAGTAGGAAGCATGTTTAAGCACACACACTCACACAAACACATACACACAAACACACACACACACACAAACACACAAGGCTGCAAAGAACTGTAGTAGGAAGTGTGTTTAAACACACACACACACAAAAACACATACACACACACACACACACACACACACACACAAACACACAAGGCTGCAAAGAACTGTAGTAGGAAGTGTGTTTAAACGCACACACACACACACACACACAAAATCCGTGGATAACCTTTAATACTGTCCCCTCTGCATATCAAAGAGTTCCCTTGCATGATCTACAGAACACAACAGAACACAGTTTAATCCACTCCCCACCACAGACTGGCATACACACAAACCCAGATGACGTCACAGTATACATGTGACACATATCCCCCACGGTTTCCTACTCATCTGTCTGTGCCGCTCTCCACTGTCCTGACCTTGACTGGTACTTGTCCATGCAGCATGCCTGTTTAAAGAGAGCATCAGCTCTGTGTCTCTCTCTCGTGCCCAGTGCAATGACAGAGAGAGAGCCCTTGAAACGTGCCCTTGAGATGAGAGCGCTGCTCTGCTAATGTGTAGCGGAGTGCCCAGAGGTCACTGGTCCTCTGCAGCAAAGACCACGGCCCTCTGGTGGCCACGCAGTAGCCTGTGTTTCCTGTTCAGGTTTGGGCATTGTCAGAAAAAAACAAATGCTACGCAGCAGTACACCTTCAGAGGACAGAAAATCAGTTTTAGATGCTCACTTGGACTTATAATGTGTACTGGTTAGTAAATCGGCCAGTGCAACTGACACATCATATAGTGTATTATAAACAGAACGAGTGCACATTTTGGATAGAGCCGAAGTCTATGTATTCGTAGCATCTGGTTCTAGTCAGAGCAATTCTTCGACCTTTTTGCTATGGCAGGACCTTTTCTCTGTGAAGACTAGGTGTTCGACACCTGGACACCTGTACCTATCCTCTGTGCTTCTGTCACAGTGTCTGTGAAGTGCTTTGAGAAAACACTAACGAGGGACGCCCACGTGTCCCTGTTCTCCCCCGCAGGTGGTGCTTCAGTCTCGGGACTACAACGCACTGTCCATGAGCGTGATGGCGTTCGTGGCCATGATCTACCCGCTGGAGTACATGTTCCCCGTCATCCCTCTGCTGCCCACGTGCATGGCCTCGGCTGAACAAGTAGGAGGCTCACCACCGACCCACCCACCCACCCATCCACTGACCGACCGAGCGACCGCTTTCCCCACTCTTCTCTTTAATGCTCTGTGGCCATGGCTAAATAAACGAGGCCGGCTATGAATGGCAATGAAGGCAATAAAAATTAATGCGCCATGGTTTTTATTTATTATGTTCGCGTCCCAGTGGGCAAAGCATTTTACTGGAGCAATCTGTTGTGCCCATGCTCTAATAAGCACCCCAGTGGCATAATCCATACCCAATCTGTACGGTGACAAATATGACAAATGTGCTGAACACTTTGCGGTACTGTTTCTTTTTTTTCCAGTGATGATGTCCTCCCATGTTGTTTATTTAGGAGACTAATGGCGGTGGTCTATTGTAATGTGTCTCTCTTGCTTTCCCCCACAGCTCCTTCTGGCCCCCACTCCTTACATAATTGGTGTCCCTGCCAGCTTCTTCCTTTACAAGGCGGAGTTCAGAATGCCAGATGATGTGTGGCTGGTCGACCTTGACTGTAACAGGGTCTGTGTTACTCTATGTTACGTTATGTCTATCTATGTTACTATATCGTTGCATTGCATTGTAGGTTACATGGATTATATTTGAGTCTATTGAAATCGTTGTGTAGATTTACAAGCTAAATTTACTTAAATTTACTAAATATACGTATAGAGCTTAATTCCTTATGCAGACTTAAGTTTGTGAACCATCTGTACCTGATGCATTCTCAGTGATTCAAGTTTATAAAGTAGTAGTCATTTTTAGTCATCTACATATGAAATGAAAAGTCTGCATTGTGATATATGTAAGCATATCATGAAGGGATCAGCAGAGCTCCAGGCACAGTTGCTCTTTACTTGTGTCAAGGGTGTCAGTGTCTTGGTTTGTTTGCCTGCAGGTCATCAGACCGAGCAATGCTGAGGTGCTCCCCCCTCTTCCGGAGCCGGAGTCAGCTGAACTGAAGAAGCACCTGAAGCAGGTAGAGCAGGCCGGCCATGGCCTCTCTTTCTTCTCTTCTCTTCTCTTCTCTTCTCTCACACTATCTTTCCTTTCTCTCTGTCTCACTCTTTCTCTCTGCTCTCTCTTTCTCTTTCATTCCCTCAAATCAAGCCAGTTTATTGTAATCCCAGAGAAGAAAACATAGACTTTCATAGGGTTACAAATGGATAATTAAAAACAGCATATGAGTAGGAAAAAGAAAGCATGCATGAAGTGCATATTATAGTGCAAATTACAGCAAAGTGTATTTTAGTGCATTGCAGCAAAGTGCTAGTGCCTATTTAGGGTTAGCTAACCTTAGCTAGGATGTTAGTTGCTGCACGGACAAATGAGTCTTTTCATCTGTTTGTTTTGAGACCTGTTTGATTCTGTCCTCATCTCTCTCTCTCTCTTCTCTCCTCTCTCTTTCTCTCGCTCTCTCACTCCTCTCTCTCCCGTGCCTCTTTTGAGTGTGCGCTTCTTGTCACCTGACAGTCAGTTTGCTCTGATAATATTGTCCGCCAGTGTTGATAGTCCATGGCTTATGGTGGAGAGGTGGAGAGCTAAATCATGTGTGGCACTGACAGCTTGCCAATGTTAGCATTAGCATCAGGTGATTTGCCACTATGCAAGCTCCCATTGACCTAGAAAGTGTTGCTATACCATCAGTGAAGTAACCACACGTCCTACCTTTTTTCTTTTTTTGTGAGGCGGAACAACTCATGTTTGTTTGTCTGTCAGAGTTTGTATCCTTGTTTTATTTCACCTGCTCCAGAGAAGCATCGGCGGAAAATAAAGCTCACGATTATTCCTCCTCTCTTATTGCCCAAATGTATAAAAGTGCTTTTGTAATTTTGTTGCCATTGCCCTAACCACAATAAGTTTTGTCTCCTTCTTTTTTCTTTGCACATTCTAGCTCATGCAGGTAAAACGGCAAGTGGGATCGGCAGTGTTGGACCCCAGTCCTGACTGTAGATTCTGTTTACTAATCCTTAGCCCCCTAAGACTGTAGCAAGTGTGGGAAGAAGAGACTGATTCAGAGACTGTTCATGCTTGACCAGAGCAAGATTGTTTTTTCCTATTTCGTACATGTCCAAATGTTTTCCTTTGGAACTCTTTTAGAAGGTTCTGTCTAAAAGGTCTAAGAATGGATTTAAAATTGCTTCAGTGTGAACATTTGTAAACATTAAGTAATTTGTGTAATTTCTGTGAACCATGGACAGCCTCTGAGTCAGTCCCATAGAACATAGCCATTTACTCGTGTGACTCCTGAGCTCCCAACCCTAGTGCTGTGTATAGATAGACTCCACAATAGTGTTCCTGATTTGAAGGCACTGTGTGTTTTTGTGTGTCTGACGTGTGTGCCTAACCGTAGGTAAGAGAGTGTGAATGTTTCTGATCCACCTTACCTTTAGTAATTTCACCTCATCATGGCTACAGTACATTGTTCTTCAAATTCTTGTGAGTGAGTCACTAAAGGTAATGCCTTGGGCGCGCATACTGACTCGCGAGTCTTTAAAATGCCTCCACAGCAGTGATTTGCAGCACCGGTGATTTGCCATCCTCTGCGTCTGCTCTCACGTCTATAAATAGCAAGCTGCAGTGAGACATTAGCGCTGAAATGTGACTTTAGCAACGGGGGAGATGGAAGCAGTGCATTGTGGGTCATCTCTCCCTTCCTGGACACCTCTAGAGTGGTGGAAATAATGGACTCCTGCGTGTGGTTGTCATCTGCTGACCCTGTCTCTGTCCTCCATCTTCACCCTCTCCATACACCACCCACTGGTTGTCCTCAGGGCGAACCACGAACAGCCGTGTCTTTTACATGAGGCTGGCTAGTGGTGGTCTGTCTGTCTTTCTGTCTGTCTTTACCAGTGCCGCCCCTGTAAACCTGCTGTGCACTGAGCAGCTTTATGTTCTCCTGTGTCTCACAATGGACCCACTGTTTGTTGCTGTGTTTGTCTACCTGTTTGTTGATGTTTGTTTTTTTTTTGTATGACACTTCACTCACTCACTCACTCACTCACTCACTCACTCACTCACTCACTCACACTCACTCACACACTCTTTCTCTCACACTCTCTCCCTCACAGACACTCTCTCTCTCACTCACACACTCTCTCACTCTTCTGTCACTTTAATTTCTTGTTCTCTTCCATTTTGCCACACTTACTGTCCCTGTGTGTGTGTCTGTCTTTTGTCACACTTTGGTCCCAATCCTGCACAAAGTGATTGGCTCCTGTTTGCTGTCACGTGACCTTTTTTTCCGTGCCATCTCTCCTGTGCCCTCCCTTCAGTGTCTGGTTAGGCTGACTGCCATCACCCAAAAGCAGATCTTCGCCTCCGACTCCAAGGTTCCAAAACCCAAAACCAAAACTCTCTAATTTGCTCGATCTCTCCCTTGCCTTGGAATGTTGCCATGCCAACTGCACGACCCCATTCACCCCCACCCTCCACCCACCCACCCCCCGCCCCCACCCGTCTTCACTCAAACTGCCTGCTCCTCATCTGCTGTTTGTCCCACCTGTGTCCAACAGATTGAGATGCCCGTAGCCTTGTGACAAACTAAATGACTCCTTCCACCACCCACTCACACAGTTGCTGAAGTTTGGCTAAAGCATGACTTGAATGTGTGCGCATTTACCATAGATGTCTGTTGTGCTTTAAAAACCAAAGCATTCTTAAAAAAAACAAAAAAACAAAACAAATAGACAAAAAAAGACAAGTCTCATAAATTGTACAAAATAAATGGTCTGGCTTTAAAATGTTTCAGCTGTTGTTGCTGTGTGCCCGTGAGCAGACTGACTTGACCGAATTAGCTTTTGCCGCGCAAAATAAATCATTAACCAGAGGTTGCCAGCATTCCCAGAGTGCTTCTTTAAATGGCTTGTGTGGTGAATCCTCTCCTGCCCCCAACCTAATCCCTTCTTTAGTCTCTCTCTCTCTCTTTCTGACACTCCTTCTGACCCCTACGTCCTCGGCACAGCACTGTCACGTCAGGCATTAGCCAGCACCAAGGCGCCACATGTGTGTGTGTATTCAGCTCTGAGAAAAGTGCACGTGCTGCACATTTCTCTCAGTTTTTCAATGGAACACATTTTTAAGATGTAAGCATTGCTCTTCCTCTCACACAAATCTGCTGAATATGAATGTGTTCCTGCTTCTTTTTAGGCAAGCGCCTACCGCTTGTGTGTAGAAATGCACAACACGTCCGCAGACAGGGCATTTTTTAAGATACCCAGAATGCCTTCATCCAGCACAAGTGGAGCGATTGCCGCTTATCTGGCCGTCCACTTGCTCTGCTACTGGGAAGCTAGCAGGGCCTCAGTCGGGCTGGCTGGCTGGCTGACTGAAGCTGATGCCTGAGGTGACTAAGCAGCTGAGTCATTGTCAGTCCTCCAACTCCCAAACTACCTCACACCCCCACCGCACAGACAAGTTTCCCCTGACACCACTTTCTCTTCTTCCCTCCTCCCGCGGTCTCTCCATCCATCCATCTATCCGTCCGTCCACCTGGCTCCAGGCTCTGGCCAGCATGAGCCTCAACACCCAGCCCATCCTCAACCTGGAGAAGTTCCAGGAGGGCCAGGAGCTGCCGCTGCTCCCGCCGGGCCGCGACAAGGCCTCGCCCTCCTCCACCGAGTTCAACCCCCTCATCTACGGCAACGACGTGGACTCCGTGGACGTGGCCACCAGGCAAGGCTCATGATGAACGTTCAGTCTGAAAGGGCCGTTCACACCAAGAACTACAGTATTAGCATAACGACAACAAGTGCAATCAGAGATGGCAACCTGCCACCCCCCGCCTCACACATACACACACACACACACACACACACACACACCCACACACAGACACACAGACCGACAGGGTCATTGCAATACCTGGTCAATCTCCTCTGGAGAACCAGGTAACAATAACTATAATGATGTGTTTTTACAAATCCTATGAGCATTAGCGGACGTTAGAGTTCACACCTTATCTATAACGACGGGGCTCAAAGATATTGGGTCGTGTTTAGAACGATTTGCCAAATGATAATAACATGTCAAAAAAGACACCACTCTCATTTGTTGGTATAACTCACATGAAAATGTTGTACTTCAGTGTGGACACTCATGTGATCATATTTGCTGTTTTTGTTAGAGTTCTTGGTGCGAATGGACCTCTTATGCATCTTTTTCCTATGTTTTTATGGGCAAGATGGCAACTGTTATATGATCATAAATGGCCCTTTTTTCTTACTGTTTCTGAAGTGTGTGAATGTTCTGCACAATTGCCTCTAATGTTCCTGCCATTAAAAGCTCTCAGAAAAATACATCTTTAATCAGTATCCTGCTGTGTTCAGACTTGACCCGCTTCTAATTCAGTCCATTTGGCTTAGCATTTCTCTAGAGAATGATGTGAATTCTTTTTTTTTTTGCATTTAAAAACGCTTGCACGCAGTAATTTTCCTGGAGTGCTTCACTTAATCACCCCCCACCCCCTCCCTTCGCCCAGGGTTGCCATGGTGAGATTCTTCAACTCGCCGAACGTGCTGCAGGGTTTCCAGATGCACACGCGCACCCTGCGCCTCTTCCCCCGGCCCGTGGTGGCCTTCCAGGCCACCTCCTTCCTGGCCTCCCGGCCCCGCCGCTCCGGCTTCGCCGACAAGCTCTCACACACGCAGGCCGTGGAGTACTATGGGGAGTGGGCCCTCAACCCCAGCAACCTGGCCTTCCAGAGGATCCACAACAGTAAGGGCTTGCCCACCAGATGCTGGGCTTTTTGTTAGGGTGTGGATATGGGGGTAGATTTAATTTGGGCTACATGTTATACGGGGGCGACATATTCCTTTACCTTGGACAGCAGGTCTGTATATCTAGCTGCTAGAAATGTGCTGTTTTTCCTTATGGATCCAAAGTAGTGTCAAAATGTATTACATAATGTGAAGTATGGAAAGTTTGTTACACAACGTGTTAAAAGCAAAATAACTCTCTCCTCTCAAAGTAGTGGCATGGGTTAACTGCAGCATAATAAAAACTTATTAGAAATCCTTATGTCGTGTCATAATTTAGAGACTCTAGTGTGGAAGCTGCTCTAGTTTGTGCCTTTGCGTTTTTTTAGGTTTTAACAAGCTTCTGGCAAGTGGTTAGCCCTGTGCAACGAATTCTCTTTCTCACCCTCCAACTCTCTCTCTCTCCGTCTCTCTCTGTGTGTCTCTCTCACTTTCTCTTTCTCTCTCTCTCCCTCTCTCTCTCTCTCTCTCTCGGTCGCTCTCTCTGTGTCTCTCACTTCTCTCTCTCTCTCTCTCTCTCTCTCTCTCTCTCTCACCCCCCCACACACACACTCTCTCTCTCTCCCCTCCACCGCTTGCTCCTTTGTCGCGGCAGATGTGTTTGATCCCTCTCTGATTGGAGACAAGCCCAAGTGGTACGCGCACCAGCTGCAGCCGGTCTTCTACCGCGTGTACGACGGCCTGTCCCAGCTGGCCGAGGCCATGAGCGGCCCGCTGGAGGACGAGACCAACGACTCTGACCCCACCGACGACAGGTACACACACACACACACACACACACCTGGCCCATCTGGCCTTGGGGACAAATCACACACATGCAAACACACATGCGCAGACAGACTGAGAGTGAGACACACACCCACACAAACACAAAATGTCTGTTAAGGATTAATCAAAACAATATGGACCATAATGGAAAAGTAATGAACAACAGAAGAGGGTTTATGACATAGCAAGGTTAGTGTGATTTAGTACAGGTTCTTCCAGAGAGGTCTCTGGAGTGGTGTCCAGTCCTTTCAGTGTCTCTAACGCGTGCACGTGCGCGTGTGTGTGTGTGTGTGTGTGTGTGTTTGTTTGTTTGTTTGTTTGTTTGTTTGTTTGTTTGTGTGTGTGTGTGTTGCAGTGATAGTGAAGGCTATGACGACTCCAGTTCATCCTACTCCTCCCTTGGGGACTTTGTCAATGAGATGATCAAAGGGGACATTCAGGGTGACACTCCAAGTAAGTCACAGGGTGGTGCTGCAGCAAGTCAAGGAAGTCCCTCACATCTGTTGCTCCATGTTGTATCGATTTTATCGGCCCTTTCTTAATTACTGATGCTATCGGGGTCTTTAGTGTCCTGGAAAACTTGCCAAAGTCATGGAATTTATAAAAGCCTGGAACAGTATTAGGATATTAGGGCTGAATAGAGTACAACATATGGTTTATGTTTATGGTGGGTCATAGTATTTGATTGTTCTCTTTACTGCCTCTAAACATTGCGGTAACCATTCGTATAAAATGGTAGTGATGGAAGGAGAGGAACATATTTCAGCACAAATGTCATGATTTGACATGGTCTGTGGCTTGAAATACACAATTGTGTGCAAAAGCAAATTGGCAGAAGTCATGGGAGGGTCATTCTGGAATAACGTAAAAAACAATGGAAATGTTTTGAAAAATTGTCTATGAAAACGGGTCTGTACTGACTGCATAATGTGCTATTGTACTAACTGCACAACTGAGTGTTCTTATGTTTTCTTTCCCCTTTTCCCCAGATGTGGACCCACTTGGCCATGCAGCACTGGGCGACCCCAGTGAGGTGGAGTTCCATGACTTCCAGGAGTACAAAGAGGGGGGAGGGCGGGGAGGGGGTGCCCGAGGGCGAGGGCCCGCCAGAGGCAGCCGAGGGTCAGCCGCACCGCTCCAGCTCCAGCACACGGCCAGCTCCAGCCCGAGCACCATCATCCAGGGAGTCAACCACGTCAGTACCACACCAACCACCACTGCAGGGGCTCTCAAAGTGTAGTCCGCGCCCCACTGGTGTTCTGCAAAAAATCCCAAGTGGTCCGCAAGCAGATGTGTTTAAATAGTATTTTTCATGTTTCTTAAGCTACCTATGGTATCCGCAGTGTGTTTAAATAACGTTTGTATCATCTCTTCATATCGTTCCCCAATTAGCGGTTATGATGCTGCACCCATTCATGCATTTACAGAGCCCTGTTAGCCTCAGATGGTGGTGGGGTGTGTGTGTGCGGTGTGACTGTAGTGGTCCTTGAGGTTGTTTAAGAGGGAAAGTGGCCCTTTGTCTGAAATAGAGAGAAACACTGAGAAACACTGCACTACCACTACTTGCATGCTGTGTGTCTGTGAGGGTTGTAGCCATACCAACGGAGAGTTTATTTTTCTTACGTTTTCATTGAACTCTTGACTCGGGCCCTAATTTCATTGACAGGCAGAGTGCAAAGTCCAAAGTCTGACTGATGCTAATTTAATAACTAGGCCATATCTATTTCCTAATTTAATACCGTGAGCAACATCCTAATTACAAACATCTGTGGGTCTGCGCAGAGCTCCCTCACATCACATGATGGCTGAAGTTCTTGCGCAAGACCTTTTTGCTTGTTGGCTGACTTCCCTCATTGGCTGAAAGCTAAAAAAATAAGGCCACTACAAAAAATGGAGCAGAATGGAATGGTCACCACAAAGACTGCAGTTGAAATGAGGTTAATAGTCATATCATTTGTGTAATGGATTAGCAATGGAATAGCCATCTATCAAGATTCTCTCATGGCCAACAACTAGGAAAGTATTTTTAATCTTATTGACTAATTTGGGGGAAATTGGAATTTTGGTAGCGGTATTTCTACATCTGGAATTGGCTTGGGTTTATATGGGGCAGAGTGTAGTGGGTTGGTGTCTGTTCTCACAGGTCTTTTCCTCTCCCCTAGGAGCAGTCTGAACCTACAGAGATTGAAGCCTCTGCTACCGCGGCCCTCAAAAACGCGTCCCGGGATTGGGCTGGCCAGCCTTTCCAGCGACCACCCCTGACCCCACCTCCACAGACCCAGCCAATAAGAAGAAAGAGTACGACAACCCCTACTTTGAGCCCCAGTATGGCTTCCAGTGGATGAGGATGCAGACAGCGAGGAGCAGGAGGAGAGCTACACTCCCCGCTTCAACCAGAACCTCAACGGCAACAAGTAGGCTCACACCTCCTCTGCAATCACAATCAATCACTCAGGGTACGAATAGAAAAGAATAAAAATAGAATAGAATGCAGTATAACTTTAATTCCTTTGGGGAGGTCTCTTTAGGGAAATTGGGATTTCAGCAAAATGGCATTCAAATTAAAGTTTTAGTCCTACTACATGAGTCCTGCCTAGAACTTGGAAAGTGTGTTTTTTGTGGGTGTAGTGCAAGTCCTCATTGGGTTGTGGGGTCTCTGTGTCATATGTGGTCACATGTGGAAAGCTATATGTGAAAAGTTCTGTTGTGTACTGTTCCCTAATTGTTGCATTTAGTGTCTTCAGTTGTTCTCATGTTCCTGGTTTGAAACCCTTTGACCTTTAACCCTGAGCTTTCTCCCACCATTCTCTGACGTGTATGCCTGTGATTGGTTTCCTCAGGCCGCAGCGTCCTGGGCCACAGCGGCCCAGCAGCCTGAAGCTCCCCGGGGAGTCGGACGGCGAGGGAGACTCCCGCAACAGCTCCCCCAACTCCACCATCTCCAACAACAGTGCGATGGATTTGGGGGGCCTCATGTCATTTGCCAGTAAGGCTGTTGTCACTGATTTAATAGACGGATTGATTCATTTTCAAAGCCTGTACATAATATAATATGCTGTTTTGGTACATTTGACAAGGCAATGTGACAAGGCAAAAGACATTCATTAATCCATAAGTGCAGGTCCCCATTACGCCTCATGATCTTCAATGGGTAGGACATTCTCAGCCTCAGGTGCTCAGTCACTGGAGAGTCTATCGTGGACTGTTTGGCAGAAACACTGGCGACCATTGTGATTGCTCTGGCGGTTTGCTCTAAGGGGGGCACTGTGTCTTTGCAGGTAACCTGTACAAGAACCACGGCACAAGCTTCAGCCTCTCCAACCTGGCTCTGCCCAACAAGGCGGCCAGGGAGAAGGCCGGCCCTTTCCCCAGCCTCAAAGGTAGATCGCCAGCCCAACCCTCTTGCGACCTCCCCTCCCTCCCTGCCCCCCCCCCCCCCCCCCCCTTCCTCTGGCTCTTCACCTCCGTTTCTCTTTCCCCCTATCTGTCCATTCATCTGTCCAGTCCAGTGTCTGGTCTCCTCTGACCACACCAGTCATACATTTCCTCATCCATTCTTCATGTCTCAGCTCTCTGCCCTGTTCTTACCCTCCAGTTTTGTCCTGCTCTCCTTCAGTCTTCTTCTCTCTGTTATTCTCTTCCTCCCTCTCTCTCTCTCTCCCCCCTCTCTCTCTACCCCTCTCTCTCTCTCTCTCTGTTTCTCTTTCTCTGTTTCTCGGTCTCTTTTTCTGTCTCTCTCTTTCTCTCTCTTTCTCTCTCTCTCTTCTTTCTCGCTTTCTTTCTCTTTCTCTCTCCCTCCCTCTCCTGCTCTCTCTCCCTAATATCTATATTTCTCTGATAATCTCTCTGTCTTTTAAAGTAGGTGTAAAGTGGGATATGGAGTTATATTAGGGAGGTAACCACATAGGCCTTGTAAATGCTTGCAGTGCAGTGCTGAGGGCAGAGCAGATAGTAAATCTCCGTGTGTTAGTGGATTCTCCCCTCTCGTTCGCTTCGTAGATGAATAGATTTCATAAAGAGCACAGTGTGTCTGAGTAGGTCCCGCAAGAATACTCATCTCCACCTAGGAGGTGTTGACTGAATTATTTTTAAAAATGTACAGTTAAGTGGATTAAGTGAACCATAAACGTTGTTGGTGTAGACGCATTAGAGAAATGTATTCATCAATGCTTATCCTCTCTTTATTTTAAATTCATGCTTCTGCATTGCAGACATTGGGCTAACGTTCAATTTGTTATTCATAGTGATAGGACTGATACTGATTCCTGAATTGCTTTCTTTGCTTCTTCTTTTTCTTTCCCCAAACACCTTCATTTTGCATTTTATTTGTGATTAAAGAATACTTTAATTTTGACGTAGACCAGGAAGTGGAAGAAGGTTGGTAGGAATGTTTCATTTCTTTTCTTTCCCCCCTGTGTCTTAAGACATGGCACTATTCTGGAAGTGAACACAATGCCTTGTTGATGATGAAGATGTGAAGCAGATAGTCATTGTTTACTTGACATTTCGAATTCCCACGCCACCACAGTGCTCCTGCGTAGTCTGTGTTCTGCGTGGGAACAAGGGTGCCTAGTAAGAACCTGGCATGAGGGAGACAGCACTGGCATGTGTTTAGCTCAAGCACTTCATGGAAATAGCTGCCATAACTCCTCTTGGTTTTACTCTGACATGATTGATTGTTTTTCTTTTGAAACGGTATGATGTGACCTTGTCTTTGTCGCTCAGACGACGATGATGATGATGATGATGATGATGATGGTGGTGGTGGTGGTGGTGATGGTGATGAGCCAGAAAGCCCGGGTATGTGATCACTGTGTGAAAGATTGCCCCTGTCCTTCTCTCCCATTTGGTTTTGGTGTGGTAGTGTGCTGTGTTTCTCTATAGCACCCAGCCCTCCCTCAACTTTGTCATGTCTTCTACACTAAATCCTTTCAGAACCTCTGCAGTCCAAACATGCCTGTTGAAAAACTAGCCAACATGCCCGCATTTGAGATTGCACCCAACCCCCTGCCCCCATCCCCCAACAACTCTGCTCCACCATCCCTCTGCTTCTATACTCCTAGACTTGGGATGTAGGTCTTCTCTCTTTAAAGACCTCAGAAGCCTGTTGGAATGACGTTTGCTGTGGTGTTTTCTCCCCTCGACTCGGGTTTGAATGTTTGTGTGGTTTAGAACCTTTTTGCGGCTGACAAACAGGGTTGAGGGTCCATTCCATTTTAATTGTACAACAGTTTCTGGCAATTTCTTGTCAAAAAAAGAAGAGATTGGACCTGATGTGGATGTGATTGAAACCAAAGTGGAGTGCAGTAACAGTGGTCCAGGTTTCTAGTTCCTTTCTGGTTTGCGTTGAAATGGAATGAGTATAACCCCCCCCCTGTTTTGCGGATTCACTCCCAGTCGACAGCACTGGTATGGTCTTGTGTGGGGGAGCTGCTGGACTGTGGCCCATATATGTGACCACTGCCAGCAAAGCTGTGTGGCAGCCTGTCAAGCGTTGGACCACGTGCCTGGAGACAACATCTGCCTGGGTCTCATCTCTTGTGTTTCCAATGCATTCCAGATTTTAGCCCCTCAAACCTTCTGGCAGGCACACACACAAATGTATACGCGTACACACACACACACACACCGACACACACACACACACACACACACAGCCACACACACACACACACAGATTTCCTCCCTTAATATGCACTCTTAAGAGATTGCCGAGTTTTTTTTTTCTGACTATGGCGTAACAAGATTCTGTCTCATAAAATGGCCTCGAAACATTGTGTTCCTGTTAAAAGCACTTTTAACCTAATATGGTTTCTCTTAAATTCGCCCTGAAAGAATACAGCTCATCTTTTCTGTTTTGCTGGGGTCACTATGTTTTTTTTTATGAGCTGGAAAGGATCCATTTTGCACAGATGTTCAGCAGGTCTAGATCATAAACCTGACAGCCTTCATTTCACATAACATCAGCAGGTGCCATTTTGAAGCAGTTGTAGCACATATTTATCTTTGAATTATGTTCGTGTTATGACTTTTACAATGCATGCACCTTTTTTTCCTGCAGCAGTCTTAATGCAAGCCAAAAAATAATACCATTATGCCTCTTCATGAAGATTTACTTAAGTCATAACATTTTTTTCTGAAAAAAGGTTTCTTCAGATTCAAACCCTAAGCTTAGGAAGCTTAGTAGGACACACAGTAGAACACCCAGCTTTCCGACCTGTGGTGTTCTGCTCTGGAATGTATTCACACTCTCTCCCTCTCTCTCTTTCTCTCTCTCTGTCTCTCTCTCCTCTCTCTCTCTCTTTCTCTCTCTCTCTCTCTCTCTCTCTCTCCCTCCTTTTGTCTTTCCTCTTCTGCGTGCTCTGTGGGTCTGTGCGTACCTGTGACTGGTGTTTGTGGGTTGATGTTTGGACTGGTTCTGTCTGGGCCGGTGTCACTCTCTGTCATTCTTCTGCACTGCACTAATTCTGGGTTTTGTGTCCAGTATTTGGGCTAAATTCTCTAATGGAGATTATAACAGAGGTCGGCCCGGGGAGCGGAGAAGGTGGGTTCCGCCCTTTGCTGCGTGAGCTGCATGCTTCTCCAAAGCCAGTCGACTACATCTCCCAGCACCCCCCTCCCCTTCCCGTGCCATTGCTTCCTCTTCATCCACCCCTACCGACCCCACCTCCTTTCAGTCTCCACCAATCAATACATTGCTGCAATTGCGTCGGCTGTCATCCATCCATCAAAGCAAGACGACGCCTCCATACCCCCCCCCCACCCCTCGTTCTGTGTCCCATCAGGGTTGGGCCCACTGCGCACTCCAAAAGACACTCTCAGCTTTTTTCCCCCCAGAGTTATTTTATCACCTGGAGCACCAGTGTCCTGTGCCAGCTCCTCCCTTGCTTTCCAGACTCCTTAATTACGACTGATTACTGCTGTTAGCGATTTGGCCAATTCTCTTCTGTGGCATCAGCACTTGGGGCTGAGGTGTGTCAGGACACGACGGATGTCAGAAACATCTAGAAGATCCTCCGCTGTCCCAGTTGGCGCTGGCTCAGAGACTTGGGTCCAGCGAGGAGATTGTATGTGCCTCCAGGAGCCTTGAGCTGATTAGAGTATCTGTGGTTTGGGCCAGGAAGGAGATCAGATTCCCTAAGGGAGGTTCTCAGTTTGCTTGCTCTGTTTGCACAGAGCCTGCCCTGTCAAGTTACATATTGATCCAAGGTGCCCTTTTCTATGTGCAGAGCGCCACTGCATTCAATATTTGCTCATTGTAGGTGGGCCTGAGGTGATCTAACAGACGTATTTTGTGCGTGTAGTGTGCTAGCTGTTGCTTTTTCATTAAGTTTTCAGGTTGCATAATCTTCAAAAAAAATTTTTTTTAAGAGTTTCCTGGTCAGAAGCCTTGGCAGCCTTGCCTCTGATAAACCTAAACAAGAAAGAAGGCTATGGGTAAATCCCACTGGAGACAGGCTCTGCACTTCAACAGACAAAATCAGTACACTGCCGCTCCATTGTGGAAGCAACAGGAACACTCAACAAAGGGGAGCAGCCCCATCTCGGAGAGACAGCGAGGCTTTTTGAGAGCTGACTGCAGCCTCCTGACAGCTGTACAGCACAAGAGCAAAGCAGGGGGAGCACAGTTGCCAGAGTCAGGCTGTCAGACTCGTCAGCCTCGCCTGTTACTTCTCTCTCTCTTTTCCGGTTTTTGGTTTTTATCCTTTTTTTCTGACATGAGCGTTGCATTGAAAAGTTTGCCACTCAGCCTCGTCAGCTGTGTGTTGAACCTGCTAGTGAAAATGTAAATGTAAAAATGAGGCATATTTTTTTGAATTAAATTATACTTGTTTTTAACACATTTTTATCCTGCATTTTGAAGATATAGCCATGTTAGATGTATTTAACTGCTGTAATGGGCCCAACCCTTTGTGTGGTGTACGCATCCAGTGTGTGGTTGTGTGTGGGTAGTACACCACGTCTCACACTCTTGTCTCGTCTCCTCTTGTGTGTTTGTTCGGTCACACTCACTTCACTGTCTTGTCTTGTCTTGTCACGCAATGGCAGCCGGTCAGTTTGTACACACACAACATCTACCCTTAGTGTGCGTGTATGCTCCAAGCTCTCACTTGCATAAAGTGGTGTGTGTGCCCTCATACACTCGCAGAGTTCAGTGTGTGTGTTGTGCGCCTGTGTGTGTGTTGGTGTATGTGTGTGTATGTGTGTGTGTGTGTGTGTGTGTGTGTGTGTGTGTGTGTTTGTGGGTTCAACCATTGGAATTTGATTCCGTCTGTCTTGGCATGACACATGAAGCGTTGGTCTTGTTGCCATGCAGACTGTTTCTCACTTCTGCCGTCATTCTCCACTTCTGCGTGTGTGTGTGTGTGTGTGTGTGTGTTTCTGTCTGTAGCCCAAATGACACTATATTCTCTCTGCTACTCCCACCTGTAGTCTGGTCTAATCTTTTCCTCTGCTTCTCTCCCTCCTCCTCTCTCACTCCGGCACCTGTAACATCCTTAGCCGTGTGCTGTGATTACTGTAGAGTAGCCTTTCTCGTCTGTACCGCAAACTGTGAATGCTTTCTTTCCCTCGCAAAAGATGTTTGTGTATTTCCATCTGTGTGGGGGCGGTATTAAAGTGTGTGTCTGTGTGTGTCTTTGTGTCTGTGTGTGTTTGTGTCTGTGTGTGTGTGTGTGTGTGAGAGAGAAAGTGGTTATTGACTCTGGGATAAGGAATGCATTTATTTTATGTGTTTGTGTGTGTGTGTCTCATCTGATAGGGTTTTAGTATTTAGTGTGCTACTAATTATATAAATCTTACCTACCTGCATAAATTATGTGTGGCATTTATGTAGGTTTTTAGGTTGCAGTTGTGTTTTGTGATTACTGTGCATGTTGTTAGATCAAAGGTATTAAGAGTGTGTCTCTTTTTTTTTTCATTGAAACTGTGTTTTGTTCTCAATGGCATAACTGTATGGTTTCTATTCATCCTTTTCTGAATTGTATATGTCTGCATGGAATGCCTAGGATAGTGTGTGCATGCATAGACGTTGGAATGTTTGTCTTTGATTTGATCGTTGTGTGTGTGTGTGTGTGTGTGTGTGTGGTAGTGGCAGTGAGTTATTTTCTTGTGGTCCGTGTCCAATCCTCACGCTCTGTTTGCCCTCTGCAGGGGCTCGAGGTCCCAGAGCTCTGGTGGACCAGAAGTCTTCGGTCATCAAGCACAGCCCTACTGTAAAGAGGGAGTCCCCCTCCCCTCAGGGAAAGGCCAACAACACCAGGTCAGAAACGCCACCATTTTAGAAACCCTCTTACACTTACAACTGTACTACTCTAACTCTTATGGTGAAACTCTACCGAGGCAACATTTTCATTTTTTTTAAGGACTCAGCTCTTACAGATTTATCATTGGATTTCATTAGTCCCTGACAGACTATTGCCTCGTTACAGTTCTCTAAGTATGACTAAGTGGTTTTGTGCTAATGTGGTAATAAAATCTGAATACACCATTAATGAAAAGCCCTCCCCCTCATTGAACAAATGACAGCTGTTTTAATTCGAATCAGTCTGTCATTGTTAGCTATGGAGCGAACACAATCAGTCCAACAGCCAGAGTCCACCTACTGTATACTGTTTAAAAGTGCATGCAAGTCAGTGCTTCTCAAGTAGTGGGGCGGGCCTCCATGGGGGTTGTGGTGCGATTTTTGCTGTACTATAAAACGTAATTGCACATCAACCACAGTACAGACTAAAAAACAGTGTTAATAAAGTTATTCTTTGTTATAAGTTTATGTATATATATATATTTTTTTTTTTTTCTTTAATGTTAATGATAGTACAGTGTTATGCAGGGGTGTACTTATGGCAATTTTATAGACAAATGCTAGTATTATAGTCATGGCGGACAGTTGGGGGGGGGGGGGGGGGGGGGGGTTCTTCTTTCTAGAGGGGGCGTAACAGAAAATAATTGAGAAGCACTGCTGTACATGGAGATGAAGCAGCATAGCAGAGCAGGATTAGCGTTTCTTACGGAGCATGTTGGTTGCGCTGCAGCGAGAACCAGCAGTTCCTGAAGGAGGTGGTGCAGAGCGTGCTGGACGGGCAGGGCGTGGGCTGGCTCAACATGAAGAAGGTGCGACGCCTGCTGGAGAACGAGCAGCTGCGCGTCTTCGTGCTCAGCAAGCTGAACCGCGCCGTCCAGTTGGAGGAGGACGCGCGGCAGGAGGTGATCAGGGATGTGGTGAGTGGACAGACGGACGCAGGGAACCGGATGCCAGCGGCTGGCACTCTTTGGAAATCTCGTCCAGCTCCGTGTTACACGATACTATGGTCACCGGTAGAGACACAATAGTGTCATGTTGTTCAGGGTTCCTGCAAAAGTCTAAAATGGCATTAAATTGGTAATCTAAAAATAAAAATGGCGAGATGTGGGAAGTGAGATTGTGTTAATGTTTTCTTTTGAAACTGCAATTAAATGCATCACAATAAATGCCATTACCCAGTTTTCATAATTCAGTAAAAGGCTCTTATAACTCTACACATATAGTAAGAGACAGCAAAACATGGGGAAACCTTTCAATAAAGATTTGTTTTTGTCTGTCATTTTGTTTACTGTGTTGGTCTTAAAAGTCACTTAGACTGGCATTAAATAAAGCACTGGTGCTGCTATGTGTGTTTTCCTTAATGTGATATTTGCTATTTGTGCTGACTTGATGCCCATACTGCTTTTCCATGGTCCCCTTCGCCCCTTTCTGCAGGAGGTGAACAGGAAGGTGTACAAGGGTATGCTGGACGTGCTGAAGTGTACAGTGTCCAGTCTGGAGCACTCCTACACCAACGCAGGCCTTGGGGGCATGGCCAGCGTGTTCAGCCTGTTGGAGATCGCACGCACCCACTACCAAACCAAAGGTAATGCCACACCGACCAGTACGCTACACATTTCTTATCGTTACTGCTGCCTTCTATCAACCAGTGTCAACACTACAAGAGAATGCCTTTTTTCCCTATGCTGCCATAGTCCTCGCAGACGTAACATGATATTGGGTATTAGCCATTGGGTATTGATATTTAGAGAAGCTTCTTCTGCGCCATGGCATTGCTGTAGCACCGGCAATTATATTACACAAAGTCCCCAAATTTCAATTTCATCTGTATGTTGTAGTCTGAAATAATCTTTGTCCTGTATGAGGGGCTACATTAGCTCCAAAGTTCAGTTTCTGTTATGTACTGGAATGTCTAGCAAGCTGTTTGTTTGGAGACAGTACTATTTGAAATTGTGCATATTGTTAGCAACCTTGACTAGCAGCAGAAACGCAACCAGATGGACATCAAGGACTTAATCCAGCTTTCAGCTCACCTAATCAAAAAGAAAAGAATGTTTGTACATTCGTAATTACTTCTCAACAAAACTCTGTCTTGCCTTTCCTCCTCCAGTCTGTGTGGGTGGTGAGGGCCTTATATCATATTCCTCTAATCTTCCTGTTGTTCTCCTGTCCTCCTTGCTGATGAACTTCAGCCCTGGGCTTCAGAACAGATCTTACAATACTCTGTCTTTTTGTATTGTTTCTCCACTCTTCTTCCTCCCTCTCTATCTCTATTCGTCTCTCTCTCTGTCCATCTCTCTCTCTCTGTCTCTCTCTGTCCGTCTCTCTGTCTGTCTCTCTGTCTCTGTCTCTCTCTCTCTCTCTCTCTCTCTCTCTTCTTCTCTCTCTCTGTCTGTCTCTTTCTTTCTGTCTCTCTGTCTCTCTCTATCTCTCCCTGTCTTTCTCTGTCTCTGTCTCTCTTCCTCTCTCTCTGTCTGTCTCTCTCTTTCTGTCTCTCTGTCTCTGTCTCTCTGTCTGTCTCTCTTTCTCTGTCTCTGTCTCTTTTTCTCTCTCTCTCTCACTGTACTGTCTCTTTTTCTCTCTCTCTCTCACTGTACTGTCTCTCTCTATCTCTCTCTCTCTCTCTGTCTCTCTCTCTCTCTGTCCATCTCTCTCTCTCTCTTGTTCTCTCTTTCTCTCTATCTCTCTCTCTCTGTCTCTCTCTCTGTCTCTCTCTCTGTCTCTCTATCTGTGTCTCTCTCTATCTCTCTCTCTATTTGTCCCCCCCCACCCCCGTTTCTTCTGTCTCCTGTCTTCCTCCATGCCTCCCGCGGCCGTGTGGGCTCTGGCTCCACAGAGGCAGAGAAGCGGAAGAGGAGCCCCATGGAGGGCTCCAGCAGCCCGGGCAGCAAGGAGAGCCCGTCGGGCCGCATGGAGAGCGCCCGGGCGGCCGGGGTGCTGCTGGTGCCCAGGCTCCAGCTACACCCGCCCTCGGCCACCTCCGGGAAGGGCGCCCGCCAGTTTGATACCCGCAGTCTGAACGAGGAGAATTTTATTGCCTCCATTGGTGTGTACACCACCCCGTCCCCCTATCTCCCCCCCAACCTATGCATGGCCCTGGAGACTGCGGCTCGTTAAACGTAATTCCCAACCCCCCCTCCAGTGTACCCCCCTGGCCTCTACACCCTTAAACCTTAAGGCTGACCCCTCCCCTTATATGTACCTACTGTGCTCCTTTCCAGATGGGCACTGTACTGCTTTATGCCTCTTAGTGGTCTACACCTATCCCTGCATCAGTCAAAGGCAAAAGTCTTCACTTTGGTGATTTGTTGAATTGCTCAGTAGCATAAATCTTAGTCTTAATCTTAGTCATGCTCATCCGTGGTCATTATGTGACTTGACATGTAGACACACTGGAGGTATATTGTGGTGCACTCACCCACTGGCTTGTGTCTCTCCCTTCTTGAATGTTGAGAATGTGTTTGTGTCATGTGTTTGTTTATGTTGGAGTCTGTTTGGTCAGACCCCCCCCCCCCCCCCCCCCCCTTCCTGTCTTCTAATCTTGTGGATGCATGTTAGCGTAAGTTTCCGTTTGAGAGCTAACCCCAGACCTGCAGCCTTGTGCCCAAGAGATCATAGCAGGCCTGGCAAAGGCTGGTCTCTTCCAGCATGGCCCCCCAAGAGCATCTCTCCCCTGTAAACAGCCCAAAGACAGAAACAAAAGTGTCTTTTGCACAAGCATGGAAAAGCATGGCATGCAGAGTCAGCCTTGATGGCTTTGACGTAGTGTCTGGTTTTTGGGCCTGTGTACAGGGAACGGACTTGTAGTTCCACCCTTCTGACGTCCACTCTCATAAACCTCCACTTCCTTCTTGGCCTCTTGACCTTTGGTTTGGAGAGATGCACCTTCAATTCTACGGAATGTTCCTTTTTTGAGTTTGCACACACCCCCTCCCCCTGGCTTCTGCAGCGCCCCCATTCCACCCACTGGCTGTATGGCTGGACTCGCCAAACCCAACTCGCCCCCATCTCACGCCTCACCACCTGCAGCCTGAGTGTCACCTCACCCCCTGCCTCTGGAGAACCTCCTCTTCCCCCAGACAGCCAGCCCCACCCCACAGGGCTCCTGCCTGGGGCTAAAGACTTTCCACTGAGCCACAGCCTTTTGCCCTTTTCTGGTTTGTCCCTCTCTTTGTGGTGGTTCTCCAGCCTCAGGGCGATCTGGTGCTCTGGATGTTTTGTCATGCGTCTTTGGTAGGTGCCTTAACGTATCGGTGGCTCCTCAGTGGAGCAGCTGAAGCAGACCTACTCATGAGACATTACAAAGCGTCCTGGAGTTGGATGATGCGCACCCTTTTGTTTTTAACGTCATCGTTATGGTTTTCTGTTGGTTCATTATATGCTCATCCGCCATATCTGCCAGTTTCAACCAGCTCTCTGACTCTCTCTCTGTCTTTCTCTCCTTGCTTGCAATGCATCTTGGGTAGAATTGTGGAGCAAGCACCAGGATAACAGAAAACAAAATGCTTTGGAAAAGGAACAGAGTAAGATTCTTCTTGCGCAAAACAGAACCTGGACTCTTTGAGTCTTTGCAGACCACTCCACTTCCCTTTTGACTTTCCTGTCCCCTGCATCTTAGAGACAACGTTTTGCTTAGATCAAATAGTTTCTCCAAGCAGTAAAACCTTCCAACTAGGGTTTTTTTTACCCTGTACCACTGCCTAACCTCTTCCTTGCAGCTTAAGAGCTTAGCTTTTTATGTAAATGTTTATGTCACCTGCCCCCTTTCTCCTGAATAAACTATTACAGTATTACATTTTAGCTTTAGGTTTCCTACCATTTTGTATTGCAGTAGTACTACAAGCTGTATAGTATATCAAGCTGTTCAGTATAAACCACTGATTTTAAAGGCTTTTGAGCTCATTTGTTAACAAGGCCAACCAAGCCTTAGCAGTGACGGCTAGTGTCACTGCTACTTTAGGTCTCTTTTCTTAAATGGTATGAGATACTGTTTGTAGTACAGTGGTCCCTCGCTATAACACGGTTCACCTTTCGTGGCCTCGCTGTTTCGCAGATTTTTTTTTTGTGCATACTTTTTTTTTCTTACAGCGCATTGTGTTCTGCGAACTGATTGGCTTAGGGACTGCAGAAAATTGTCAATCAAACTCCTGTACAGTACAGAATGCGCTCAACTTGTAAAAGTTACATAAATCTTCCATCGCTAGTTGTGTGCCTCTGAAGTGCTGTGTGTTTGCAAGCTTGAACTTTGAGAGTAGAAGAGAGAGAAATGTGAGAAAATGTCAATGCCGGTCTGAGAAAAGGGTATAAAATGTGTAGTGAGGGGTTTTACAGCCTTAAAACATCTATAATAATTGTAAAAAACAAAGCTGACTACTTCGCGGATTTCGCCTATCGCGGGTTATTTTTAGAACGTAACTCCCGCAAATAACGAGGGACCACTGTAATTCCTTCTTTTCCTACCAGAAGACATTCGTCTCCATCATGTTGTCCATGCGGTGCCAATAGTTTGTCAATTGCGTTTTAGTGCTACTTCAGGAACATTACATTTTTCCTAGGTCGTGTTTTTCACTCTTTTTTGATCAGAAATGAACCCACTGAAGATCCGTAGATTATCTAGGTTTCTTTTTTCCATTTCTGTTCACCTCTTGAGCATTTGCTAAAGGACTGTGTTTGACAGTGCAAACAGTTGGTAAGCTTAAGAAAAAATTGTGTACTTTTAAACTGTGGGGCATGATGGGTGTGCTTTGTTGTGTGAATTTGACTGGCTGGAGTGTGCAGCAATTTAAACAGACTAAAGTCAATATTCCAAGTAACTGCTTACAGTAGATGTATGTGTGTGTGTGTGTCTGTGTGCTCCTTTTGCATATACTGTTGCTCTGTGTTTAGTGTATGTCTTGTCTGAAAGTGAGCTGCTGAAGGTGTATTGTGTGGAGCTGATCGCCATAATCCCCTGTCAGTGCCTTGTAGTGTGTTTTTAATTTAGTTTTGCCGTGTAATTGAAAGAGTGTCCTCTGCCTGCCTCGGTTGTAGTCCTATGACTGCCAGCTGTTAAACAGAAACAGAAAAATCTGCAGATTTCAGTTTAAGTAGAAGTGTCAGTAGTGCTTTACTGTACCACATGCCTATGTCAGTAAACAACCCACACGCATTTAAAGGGAGAAGGGGGCTTCTTTCACCTCTATTCACCATTTGCTAGGTGATGTGTACTTCAGGACAGGTTGTTGGATCACAGGGCAAGGTTATTTGACAGGGAACAGGGAGCCACAAACACTGCCAGTCATGTGACCATCCAAGCAAGGAGGCCGTGCAGAGGCACACTGGGCAGCCATGCTGACGCTCTCTCTCCTGCAGGGGCGGAGGGGGCCAAGCAGCGTGCCGAGGGCACCGACACGGAGGAGAAGAAATCCCAGATTAGTGCTGACAGCGGCCTGAGCGTGACCTCTGGTTCACAGGTGAGCTGGCCTCTCTGCCTCAGCGCCCACAACGTGCGGCCCTCATACCGATCCTGGCCTTCTCTCGTTTTCTTCTGCTCTCATGCCTGCCGTCTTTTCTCTCTCTCTCTCTCTCTCTCTCTCTCTCTCTCTCTCTCTCTCCTGTGCCCTTTTCCTTCTTTTCTTTTCCACGCTGTTTTTCCGGATGTCCAGAAGAGCGATACGGAGTCCGTGGCAAGCTCTGAACCTCCAGCTCTGACCAGGAGCACCAGCCAGGACTCGGAGGCCAGCACAGTGGTAGGGCACGGCCAACAAAGAGAGCTCCCGCCCTGTGCTCTCTTTTTGCCTCTCACACCCTCTTACTCGCACTACATTTGTCTTTGCTCCTTCTTGCTCTTCCTTGCTTGCTCCTGCACACTCACTCGTGCTCTCAGTCATAGTCTTACTCAGTCACACACACACATACACACATGCACACCACAACTTTATGAAATCTGTTCCTGTTTCTGCACCACTTTCTTTCTCCTGTTTCAACCCGCTACCTGACTCAGCTAGGCCCCCTCAGAACTGTCATAACATGTCAGGTTGTTTCCTCTTTGTGCCGTATCTAGCTCCCCTAACACCCCCCCCCCCCCCCCGCTCGACTCGCACTCTTCAGTGCCTCTCCTCTCCTGTCTGACTCACTCCCCCGACATCCTGCCCAGCCCCTCCGCTCTTAATCATCTTACACACATTATCACCCGCGACCCCCTCACCCTCCCACGGGCACAGCGCGAGGCCCAGCAGTACAGTCACTCAGCTCTGTGTGACAACCATCTTGACCCACCTACGCTCTCCACGCCACGTGTGACCTTCAGCTCCGTCCGTTCTAGTAATTGTACGGAATGCATTATCCTCCAAAGAAAAAGATGAAAAAAGAAAGTGAAGTGACTGACTGTAGCATCGTCGCAATGTCTGTGTGCACACGTGTCGCAGCCTCAGTTGATGTTTTGTCCTTGATGTAACATTGAGTTATGACTGCGAGCGCTCAAAAGGGGACTGGTCTGAAAGGAAGCCACGCAGTACACAGCACAGACCAGGGGCCTTGGCCTCCGCTGCGTCAAATGTGATTTGCGTCAGACTGATTGAGTTGGCCGTGAATGACTCGGCAGACTGCCCCGTGCCCTGTGCCGCTAGAAGAAACTAGTCTATATATGTCGTGAGATGACTCCACAGTATAGTTAGCTTTACAAATTAGGTTAGAGGCGCGTTGATACGTTTAAGTATTTAATTGAAAAATAAAACTGAAGTGAATTGATAAATAAATAGAATAAAGCTGTTGTAGAATGTAGGCCCGTGGAGAGCAGAAAGGCATCTCAACACTAGTGGGTCACAGTTAAAAAGCCTCTACACACCAGAAAGACTTCAGACGACTGACCACAACGGCCACTGCCAGTGACCATCTCATCTCGTCACCTTGAGTTCTCTCGGAAAAGTAGCAATTTTGTGTTGCATCGCCGGGTCAACAACCACATACATTATGCACTTGCGTGAAAGGAATTTCTATGCGATCACTACTGCTGTTTGTAGCATGCTTACCTTCAAAACGCCACCATAAATTTGCCCTCCTGTCAATGTGCATACTACAAATTGTTCAAGGCCCCAGGTACACCCTGAAACGTCTGCTTTTGTGCAGTACACATGTGTACACTCACATTTCTGTCTTCAGTTTATGCTAGCTTTTAGTAGTTTATATTGGTGTATACAAGCTTTGCAGACGAGTCCCTTAGCACATATCATCAGGCTCTCAGTTGGTATTTAAAGTAATGATTTGTTTTGTGTGAATATACTTTAAGGTCTTTAAGCTTAGCTTTCTGTTTCCCTTCATGTCAACTGTCCTCTATGATCTAGTAATCTTGTTGGTGATCTGATTAGCTATGATCTGATAAAGTTTTACAAAAAAATGCTATCCTTATTTAATAAGCAAGCCTCTGGCAGACTTAAATTCCACGGAACAAATTTAACTGCAAAGACATGCATCTCTATTGGAAGTCTCTCTCTGATAAAAGCATAAAATAATTTATAATATAAATAATAATAATTTGAAAGTGAAGCACAAGTGAAGCACAATATTATGTAAGGGGAAAACATTTTTGAGCTAGGGGTTCACTTTCAAATTTGCTACCGACATACAGTCAGTGTAATTGAAAGATTCTAGTGCTACATGTCATCAAGAATATACTTTCAGACTTAAGGTTCCTTATAATAATTTTAATTTACCAAGCTGAGAACATGCCTGGATAATGTTAAACAGCTAAATCCATAATTAAGGGGAGAGACGGTCATTCCTAAAGTAAATATTTGCTCTTTACCTCAAGCTAGACCACATCAAAGCCCCACTCCATTCAGACTGTTTGTGGCTACAGTCACTAATTAACTCTGTTAGTCTAACAAACGTATGAGCACAACCGGTTGTAAAAGCCTGGCTTGAACTGAGCATGCATGCTGTGTTTGCATCTGCTCCGTTCGTCAGGAGATACTGTACACAGGCCCTCATGTACAATAAACACCTGCTGTGTGGCCCTGTCCTAACTCTCTACCTGTCCACGCCTGGCAGGTGAGCAACAGCTCAGGGGAGACACTGGGGGCAGACAGCGACCTGAGCAGCACAGCAGGGGACGGCCTGGGGGGGCGCACGGCCCCACACCTCACCCTGTCCCGGGGGACCCTCTCCGACAGCGAGATCGAGACCAACCCGGCCACCAGCTCCGTATTTGTGAGTACTTGTGTTAACATTTACTGTAATTAACTTTGTGTTTATCCGGTAAATATATCAATGTGTTTAAACTTGGCGATGGCAAAAGATGGCTGCAACAATAATTTTAACGAAGCATCTGGAAGTGATTCAGCTGTTTTTTTGTTTTGTTTTTAAACACATGAAAATATTCTGTTTGGGATCTGTGACGTTTTGCGTTTGATAAGTTGGTTTGCACCTGAGCGTGGTATGATGGGCTGTCTCCCTGGCCGTTTCCTCAGGGCAAGACCCATCAGCTAAAGCCAGGCAAGAAGGATCCGATGGGGGGGATGGCCAAAGGAGCACTAGCCCCTCCTCTGGAGGATGTCAGCATGAGGATCTACCTGTGCGAGGGGCTGCTGGGTGAGTAACTCCAGGCGCAAGCCTCTCAGCACACACTAGGTGTCTCCAGAGTGGTAATCCTTTTAACATGCCTTTGCCTTTTATATTTGTGAAATACTCCAACTCTTCCCACAACACTTTTAGTCTCATGTTTTTTTTTTTGTCTTTTTTGCTGTAATTACACTAGACCATGTTTGTAACACTTTGCCTATAAAAAAGCAAAACCAACATGGATTTCCAATAGGCCAGTGCATTTGAAGACTGTGGGTCCCTCCCAGAGCCCGACTGTAATGTACCTAACCCGCTCCATACCCAGTGAAGTGTCCACAGAGTCATAAGCCATCTTATACAGTACAGGCCAAAAGTTTTCTTCCTTTTGTAAGTCGCTTTGGATAAAAGCGTCTGCAAAGTGTAATGTAATGTAATTTAATGTAATGTTTGGACACACCTTCTCATTCAATTTGTTTTCTTTATTTTCATGACTAGAATATAAGACATGTTTGAAGTTATTTCACACTTTTTTGTTAAGTACATAATTACCTCCAAGCAGGTTATGTTTTTGCCGGCGTTGGTTTGTTTGTTTGTTATTTTGTTTGTTTTTTTGTTTGTTAATAGCGTAACTCAGAAAGTTCTGGACAGATTTCGATGACATTTTCAGGATAGATCAGAAGTTGGCTTACAGCTGATTAGTTTTTGGTGGTGATCCGGATCACCATCGCAATTAAGGATTTTTTAAAGGATTCTTCACCATTGCGAAATAGGACCAATTTGGACATTTTTGCTCATAACCCCACAGATAATGCTCAGAATGCTCATTTACCCATCAAACATGTGTTCATTCACAGTTTTCATGCTTTCAGTGAGAATCTACAATGTAAATATTCATGAAAATAAAGAAAACACATTGAATGACAAGGTGTGTCCAAACTTTTGGCCTGTACTGTATCTGTGGAATACTCTTACCTCTAACGCAGCGGATTCCACACTTTTTTTCTAGACTTATTCACTTGAAAAGACGTGTACAATTTCATATACGTATACTGTTCCTTGTTTTTTGCTAAACATCCATGTTGTTTCTCCATAAGTTGCAAAATACATGTTTCTGCTGCTTTGAATCAGTCTGCCAAAGAACATCCCTGGGATTCTGCATACATGATTCAACCAGCGCAACAACACAGAGCAAAGAAGTGCAATCAGAGATGGCAACCTGGTCCCCCATGTGGACGGACAGGGTCACTGCAGGCAGACAGAGACACGCACACACGCGCGCACACACACACACACACACACACACACACACACACACAATGGACAGGGTCATTCCAGTACCTGGTCAATCCTCTCCAGGGGACCAGGTAAAAAATTCACATGGTGTTTTGCACCATTAGCGCTAAGTTATTTCCCATTCTGTCAGCACTCCTCCATGTGGCTACGAGCTTGCTGTATTAACACCTGTGGTGTGTCGCCACCTCTAGCTCGCTACCGGCTAACCCACTAATCTCCTTACTCCTCTCTCTTGTCCATCTCTCTGCTAGCCTGTGTTTTCTTGAACTTCTTTCTCTACTTCCTCTACCTAATGTTGCTGTCTTTCTGCTCTCTCTGTTCTGCTCTTTCACCCCCTGTCCCTCTCTGTCTTTCTCTCTTTTTGTCCTCCCTTCCTCTCCCGGTTTTTGCTTCTTGGTTCTCGGGTCACGGCGCAGGGCGTGACAAGAGCTCCGTCTGGGACCAGCTGGAGGATGCTGCCATGGAAACCTTCTCTCTGAGTATGGCTTACTGCTTACCTCTCAGCTTTGGGTCTGCTCTACTTTGGCATGGCTGCATGGTGTGTGTCTGAGTGCATGTGTGTATGCGCGTGTGTGTGCATGGGTGTTCGCGTGTGTGTGTGTATGTGTGTGTGCACCTGTGCATGTGTATGTGGGCGCACGCATGTGCATGTGTGTGGAAGGTTTTGTGTTTAGCGAATATGCTTATGTATGAAGTGCGTGTGTGCTAGTATGTGTGTTGTGTGTTTGTTTTTTTGTCGGCGAGCGTGTCGCTCAGCGCTGCATGCATTATGGATGGCTGCCGTCTTGCCCTCTGGCTGCGCTGTGCTGCCTGCCTTTCGCTGGCCTTATCTGCGCTCTCACTTTATTTATTCATGACGAGGGTCACGCAAGAGCACGCGGCCACGCCAAAAAAGCCGTGCCGTGGAAGCTCCAAAGAGCGTGAGCGGCCATGACGCAAACAGCCTGTTTGTGAGAGATGCTCCTGTTTGTGAGAGATGCGCCTGTTTGTGAGAGATGCTCCTGTTTGTGAGAGATGCTCCTGCTGTTGTCAGACAGGAGGCCTGTAGGTGTGTGTTTAGTGTGTGGGGGAAAAAAATTGCTGTTGATGTTATGACTAAAGTCTTTGCGCTTTAGTCATGCTACCTGCAGTGCATGACAGAGTTGGTTCGGGCTGTGCATGCCAGGGTGTCTTGTGTGTGACAAAGAAAAGCAGTGTAAAGACGACAAAAATATTTAGTAGGGAATTTGGATTTAAGAGGCATAAATTGTTTCCAGCACACATAAAAGTGTGTGTATTTGTAAGCAGTTGCGTGAAGAAAAGAAAACAAACGAGGGACGCAATGGCTGAGGTATTTATTGGTGGGATGGGGTGTGCCGTGGGCGTGTTGCAGCAAATGCAGGAGTGTTTGCCATGCGTGAGATCAGCATGCGTCATGTGCTCCCGCAGGCAAAGAGCGCTCCACTCTGTGGGACCAGATGCAGTTCTGGGAGGACGCCTTCCTGGACGCCGTTATGCTGGAGAGGGAGGGCATGGGCATGGACCAGGGGCCGCAGGAGATGATCGACAGGTGGGTGACCCTCTGTTGCCCCTCGATGGATGGATGGATGGATGCATGGATGGATGGATGGATCTAGAAAGAAATAAAGATGTAGATAGATAGATCTAGAAAGAAATAAATATATTAATAGATAGATGTAGAAAGAAATATAGATAGATAGATAGATAGATAGATAGATAGATAGATAGATAGATAGATAGATAGATAGATAGATAGATAGATAGATAGATAGATAGATAGATAGATAGATAGATAGATAGATAGATAGATTTAGAAAGAAATAAAGATGTAGATAGATAGATGTAAAAAAGAAATAAAGATGTAGATGGTGTTACGGCCCGGCTCGTGAGACCGCAACATAAAAGGGAGACAGACAACTTACAGTTTTTAAATAACTAAAATGTATTAGACACAAGAGGAAAAAACAATGTCTAGGGGTTAAATAATCAAACAAAGGATCAGACAGGACAAACAAAAGGTTGTGTGCAGGTGTGTGGAGATGCGTGCATGTGAGAAAGAGGTGTGTGAGAATGAGAGCCAAGGAGAAAGGCATGAGCAGCTCCTTAAGTACTCTGCACACCCATGCAGGTGTGCTTAATTAACCAGTAACCCCACCCTGCTACCACCACAGCCTCTGCACTGCCACTCCAGGACTAATGGGGGCGCAGGGGGTCGTAACAATGGATAGATGTAGAAACAAATAAAGATGTAGATAGATAGATAGATAGATAGATAGATAGATAGATAGATAGATAGATAGATAGATAGAAAAAGACAGAAAGAAAGGCCGAACAGTGAACAGTGTGGCCCTGTAGCCTGCTGATGGTGTGTCGGTGTGGCCCCCCTCATAGGTATCTGTCCCTGGGGGAGCATGACAGGAAGCGACTGGAGGATGACGAGGATCGCCTGCTGGCCACCCTGCTGCACAACATGATCGCATACATGCTCATGATGAAGGTGCGCCCTCTTCACCCTCAAACGGCTGCCACGCACTTTTCAGTCATTTCAGGGTGTAGGGAACTTCCTCATTGACTTCTGTTTGTGTGTGTGTGTGTGTGTGTGTGTGTCCGTCCCTCCCTAGGTTAACAAGAATGACATTCGGAAGAAAGTGAGGCGTCTAATGGGGAAGTCTCACATTGGCCTGACTTACAGCCAGGAGATCAATGACATTCTGGACCGCCTCAATCAACTGGTAGGGATCCCCCCCCCCCCCCGTTTGACACCTGGGTCCCAGTTATCTGTAGTCCACCTGCAGCGCTCATTGTCTCCTTTTCCCACCTCAGAGCGGCCGTGAGCTTCCCATCAGGCCGAGCGGCAGCCGCCACATCAAGAAGCAGACATTTGTGGTGCATGCTGGGACAGACACCACAGGAGACATCTTCTTCATGGAGGTGAGGGCACCCCACGGTAGACAAGGGCAGTCAGGCAGCCTTTGTACACTGCTGACTTTCAGACACCAACTCAAAACCAACCTCTTCAAGACCACATACAACACCTGATACTTTATCTTTCAGCACCGCCCACCCTATCTAGCCTGGTAAACCAGCCCCTCGTACTTCATTTCATTTTGTACAGAGGGTCTGGACCAGACACCGTCAGAAACGAATTCCTCCTGGAGGTGTGGACTCTGAAGTTTAAAACAAGTGCCTCTACCTTTACCCAATCGCTAACGCCTTGTTGTCAAGTATGCAATTAGCCTACCTACGCACTAGAATTCAAATGTAGCACACAAGGTCAACGTCATGGCTATCGAACACACCCTCTGTTCGCTGATTGGATCGGTCTTGCTGGGGCCGACTAAATGACCCTCAAGAGATTCCGGTCCAGACCCTCTGTACAAAATGAAATGAAGGGCGGGTTTACCAGGCTACACCCTCTCTTCCTCCATATCTGTTTTTTCTGTGTGTGTGCGTGCGCGTATGTGCGTGTGTGTGTGTATTGCCTGTAAAGTGTCTCTGAGCGTCAAGAAGAGCGCTATATAAAACTTGTGTATTATTATTAGTATTGTTGTTGTTGTTGTTGTTATTGTTATTGTTATTATTATTATTATTATTATTATTATTGTTTGTATGTGAAGGTTGATGCTTAAGTAGGAGTAAGGAGTACTAAACTAAACTAAAGGGGACTAATCCCTCCAAGAATAAAACTGGCTATAATCCTGGTACCATTCAGTTAAAAAGTGCACAGTGCCAGCTGATTGACAAATGTAGCATCCTCATAATGATCTTACCCATGTGCTCGTCCTGTGATGACTCAGCCAGGGATTATGGAAGTGTGTCTCACAGAGTGCAGCAATGTGTGTGTAACGGCATCTGTCTGTCTTTTTTTTTTGCTATCTGTTTTCCTGAAGGTCTGTGACGACTGCATCGTGTTACGCAGCAACATTGGCACGGTGTACGAGCGCTGGTGGTACGAGAAGCTGATTAACATGACCTACTGTCCCAAGACCAAGGTGCTGTGCCTTTGGCGACGCAACGGCCAGGAGACTCAGCTCAACAAGTTCTACACTAAAAAGGTGCAGACATATAAATATATATATATAATATATATATAAATGGTAGAGCAATGCACTTTCCAAAGAAAGATATTGTAAGAGGTATTGGAAGAGGTTACAGAAAGTCATTGGACGAGTATAGTTAATAATGAACTAGAAGAATACATAAAAAAATAAACCGGTAACTGTAAGAGTAATTGTCAAAATCATGAACCATCTAAATGTGTCCATATTTTCATTATTGTATTCATTATTCATTATTCTAGGGTTTAGCTATTTGAACCATAGATCATAACATAGTAGTTCTGAAATAGCGTTTTGGATGAAAGGTCTTTAAGCTCCAAAAAGAAGTCCAGTTGCTTACAACTTAGCTCCTTTGACTACTTTTCTAGTTCAAAAGGGGTGGTCAGTGATTCTAGTGTGGGCAGGAGTGGAGTTGTAGACGGTCTGCTTCTGTAAATGAGCTTTTCTAAGTTTGAGTCTCTACGAGGTCCTGTTTGTCATGATGGCAGTAGGACTCCAGAGGGCGTTATGTCATGATGGCAGGAGGACTCCAGAGGGCGTTATGTCATGATGGCAGGAGGACTCCAGAGGGCGTTATGTCATGTCAAATGTTCGCTTGTGTGTTTCTCTCTCCAGTGTCGTGAACTCTACTACTGTGTGAAGGACAGCATGGAGCGGGCAGCTGCTCGCCAGCAGAGCATCAAGCCAGGTAGTTTGTGTGTGCTGCTTTGGGCACACTGTTTAAACATACCCCTCACAGATGCCAGTCAGTCACTCCACGGTTTGTGTACTATCTCTGTGAGCAAATGCACTACTGTTGTACTAGTGTGAGTAAGTGTGTATCTATTCAGCTAAGGTGTTTCACAGGGAAAAAAAGCCACAGCTGTGAGTGTGTGCACCGAGCGCTGTGGTGTGTTGGGTTGCAGGTCCGGAGCTGGGGGGCGAGTTCCCCGTGCAGGACATGAAGACCGGGGAGGGGGGGCTGCTGCAGGTCACGCTGGAGGGCATCAACCTCAAGTTCATGCACAGCCAGGTAAGGAGGCCCGGACCACCCCCGCCACACAGTGTTCCTCACCTCATGCATGCATTAGTGTCCACCCTTTCACCCACCCCACACCCCCCAACCCCCCCAACCCCCCAGCCTCAGGCTCCAGTGCCCATCAGATGCCGTCAGACACCCTACCTGGCTCCAGTTCCTCAGCCCCCACCCCCCACCCAACCCCCGTCACATCCTCCAGTGCCATCCATCCGCGCCTCCTCTACTCCTCTCAGATCTCCCGCTTCCTCCACCTCTTTTTGGTGCACTTCCTCTAAAAACTCAAAGGGGCAAAGCACTCTGGGATTTTACAGCTGAAGTGCCTACGCACGTTTTAGTACTTCATTCAGTAGACTTGAACTTCTGGGGTGGGTGGTACAGTAGGTGGGAGGGCAGGCACTTTGATCAAAATCTTCATCCCTATGAGTTTAGAGGAAGAGCTAGTTTGGTATTTTGGCTTTCTTTAATTTGCCAATTTTATGATTTATTTGCATTGTCACTTGCAGTTGTGCGAGTGTGTGTGTGTATGTGTGTGTCTGTCTGTGTGATGTACATATGTGTTAAACTGTAACCACATTCAGCATATACTCTCTGTCACTATGAACCCTTCAATATGGTGCCCAGAACCAGACTTTCAGTGTGCTGGTGAGAAAGAGTGGCTGTGGACGGACGTGTGTGTGTGTGTGTGTGTGTGTGTGTGTGTGTGTGTGTGTGTGTGTGTGTTTGTGTGTGTGTGTGTGTGTGTGTGTCTGTGTGTGTCTGTGTGTGTGTCTGTGTGTGTCTGTGTGAAAGACTCCTCTTTTAGGCAAACCACCCAAACCAAGTACCATCGTGCCAATGATCAGTCATGCTGCTATACTGTGCTAAGCTGGTTGATCTACACACATTATGCTGCACAGTGTATAGCATTGCATCTTTTAGGAGGCCATCTTTAAAAGTTTCCTTTATTTATTTATTTATTTTTTTCATGAGTAGCTTTTATTTTGGAAGAGGTTCTGTGTTTACAATCAGCTGGAGCATGATCTGCTCTGCCACTCCACCATCCATCAGGCCTTCAGTGGTACCTAGGCAAGGAGCAGGGATGTAGTTGGATGGTGTGCAGGTTCATGGCTGTTACGTAAGTAAGTAACTGTAATTGTAAAAGTAAATGTACCCTGACCAAAGGGCTGTACAGAGGGTAGCTCTGTCACCTTTAATTTTTAGTTTTTAGACAGAAGACATTTAATTTTTTGTGCCTTTTGGTTTGGGTCTTTCCGTGAGGGTAAAAGTATTTTCACATGAAGGCACTCATGCCCAACAGCTTAGCCTAAGTATTACAACAGAACAGGGTGCAGTACAACTGTCATGCCTAATACATTGCAACAACAGAGATTCCAGTGGGAGCGTGTCATTGGGGGTGCCAGTGTTGGCGACGGTCCCCCCTCTATACTCACAAAGGGGTAAGCAGGACATGTGTTAATACATGACACAGAGGCAAGGTTACACCTTTTGATGCACCTCCAACGTCGATGACAGACTTTGTCAAAACAGCCGTGACCAAATGCCAGCCCGTCAGGTTCTTCACTCGTCATGAAGGCCATTTGCTACTGGCTGTAAGTATGCTGATATTCAGCCATACGTATGCCTCATAGATAAGTGTTGTTACGCCCCACTATTGGATGGCCCTACTGGGGCGAACAACAAACCTACCATTGACCCTTGAAAATGTAACCCAACCAGTGGGATTTATTAACATTAACACAAAAGACAAGACATCAACACAAAATCCAGATCATAATGACGCACTATCCCAAGCTGAGAGACGACAGCAACAGCCAGCAGTCCCACACCAAAAGCCTCTCCTTTTGCAGCAGGAAGCAAGTGGTTTTAAGAAGTCCTTGATGGCCTGGCCAGGTGCCCCTCATTAGGCCAATCCCATCACATAATTGCTGAGCAGGTAGAGGGTATGGCAGAAGCAGAGGGACAAACAGCACAGGGAAATACAAAAATGACAGGAAACACATAGAGCCGTAACTGTGTGTATGAGTATAGATGGAGCTGTAAGTATGGGTTCTCCCATACTGCTATCGCTGCAGAGACTGCATCTGCCAGAATCCTGAAGGTCTTGCAAAGTAAGCTTCTACAGAATGTAAGCTTCTACAGAATGTAAGCTTCTACAGAATAACACGGGCTAATTCACGTGTCCTCGGGGAGCCTGTCAATGACTTAGCCGTAAACATTCGTTCATAAACATTGGCTCGCCTTTTTCAACAATTTAGGATCCAAGTCCTGTACAGCTCCGTTGAGTGAACATCATCAGAAACCAAACTCCAAGAGAGGCTTTGTGGTCTGTTTCATCAACAGTGCGTCTGATGCCAACCTCAGCTGGCCTTGTGTGTGCTTGCTAACCTCGTTCCCTCATTTCTGCTACCGCCGCATACCTAAGCTACTGCCTTTCTTTAATCACATCTTCACAGGCAGTCATTACCCTAATAAAGTCAACAGTCCTCACACTCAGAATATAATACTACATCTGGTCTCGGCTCAGCCAAGGCAGTTCACTCTGGAACTTAAAGTTGCACTCTTAAGATCAGCTGGCGATCTTCAGTGCTGCACTTCTTCACCAATTTTTCAGTGCTGTCTGTACAAACCTGCTGTCTTCGTTTCTATGTCCTTTTCAAACAGAAGAATTTGTCCATCCCTGACCTGAACCAGCAGAAACTTGGCCTCTTAGTAAACAACTACAAAAAATAGTTAATTCTCAACCATGCTAGTGTTCTGAAAACCTGATGACATCTGCACTTGAAGGGAGTCACCTAATCTAACCCAAACCCTGCTCTTGTACTCCGTCCCTGCCCAGTAATCTTTCCCTGCTGTGTACCTCACGCATGATGTACTCCGTCTCACGGGTGCTACGTCCTCTTCCCCACTGCCATGGTTGGAGTGCTGCTCTTCACTGCTGTACCCTTAACCTGGGATGACCTGGTCTGCCTGCGTTTGCTAGATTATTTTCATCCTCTCTCTCAATTCATGCTGTACCACGCTTCGCTTTCTGCTTTATCAACAGAAATTGATGGATGATGGTGTTGTCTTGTATCTTCCTGATGACAACTTTTTTTTTTACATTTGCAAAAGTTCTTGTTTGTCCTTAGCCCTTTCAGCCTGTCACACAAGGGTACACGAAGCGATTCGTTGCGAGTGTTGTCATGTTTTCCGTGAAAGCTCGGATGGGAGGCAGCTTTCCACAGCCTCATGAACCAATTTAAAATGGCCTCCACTGCCTTGGCTGAAAACAAACAGTGAAATTGTGTGCATCCAGCCACGATGCCAGTGTCCATATGCTGCCAGGACTCAATGTAGTTATCTATGCACACATCTAAATATCTTCAAAATCTAAAGGGGGAAAACGTTTTCCTTAGGAAGTGTACCTGGCTGTGAAGTGCCCTTGTGTCCATTGGACATAATATGAGCTCAGCATTTATATTTCATCATCCCAGCTCCTCTAGCTGACCTCTCATAGGTGTGGTCTTTTACCACACAGTTTTCTTCTCATGAAGCTCTAGCACATGTGTTTATTTATCATCTTGTACTTTATGCTCATCAACACTCAATTGCACATTGCTATCAACACTGGTCAGGTTTAATGGAGCATATTAACATTCTCATTGTGTAGTTACAAAAAGCCCAGTTGCATTATTCGCAGGTATTGTACACTGAATTGAAAAATGTTGTGGGTTTATGTAACTTTATGAGCTGTAGCATCAAGACCCATTACGAGTGTCTGGGTGTGTGTGTTTAAGAGTGTGCAGTAGAAAGTGTGTGTGTGTGCATGCGTCCGTGTATGTGTGTGTGTGCGTGAGCATGTTTGTGTGTCTGCTGACCATGCCTGTTCTGAAGCACAGTCACTGGTGAAGGTGGCGACGTGTGTGTGTGTGTGTGTGTGTGTGTGTGTGTGTGTGTGTGTTTTGCCAGGGTTGAGTGGTGCTTGCCGCCCCCACGCTTCTCAGGGAGTTTGGAGTGGGTGCCGGCCCTCTCTGCTGGAGGAGGAGGCATGGAGGGCAATGGGGGTGGGAGGAGGGCAGGGCAGGGCAGGGCAGAGCCTGAGCTAAATCTCACTCACTGGAGAAGGTTAAACGTAATCAGATAGTGGCACAGTCTTTTTTTTTTTTTTTTTTTGTTATAAGCCTTTTGTGTAAGCCAGTTACCTCTACATCTCGAGAGTGTATTTATTACTAGTCTTCAAGGGGGAGGGATTCTGTTCATTATGCCCTCTGGTATTAATCCTAGTCTAGCTTGTAGGGGTGGGGAGTTGGGCCTGGCGACTGCTAGAGCACTGGCAGGTGGTGCTTATTTCTCGTGCTCTTTTTGTCCGATAATAATCCAAACCGTTTCTCTCCCATGCTCTCTCCCCCTGCAAGGAGCGGAAGGTACACGACTTCTGCTGTCTTTGCTTGTTAGCAGCACCTCTTCTTATTTCCTACTGTTTACTTTTGTCTTTAGTTTCTCTTGTGTTCCTTTTTCATCTGTAGCTTTTTGGCAGACCTCAGTCTGTTTGTGCCTGTTGTCTTCTCCATTTTTTTTATTTGTTTTTCACTGACGGAATTTCCATGTGTGTATTACATGGGTCACATGTGGTGAAACAATAGGGAAAGTGAATCACTCGAAACGTAAAGACCCTGGAGTGTTCAGCAGGAGAGGTCCTGAGCAACATGTTTATCCATTCCCACAGAATTAGAGCTCACTGGGTAGTTTATGTCCAGGAGATCACTTTCCCCTCTATGAAAGTCAATGTCTTCGGGGTCTCAAACACAATCATTTTCATGTAGTCAGGAGCACGAGAGGACAACCTTTCGCTTATGCCAGCACGTCATTGAGCTCACTCCTGCCCCCCTACCTCCCCCTGCCCCCCTGCCCCAACCCCCACCCCCACCACCCTCTCATGGAGCCCCATGCCCATGTAAGCAACTCCACATGGAAAGTTCCACCGTTCTCAGTCTTTTTTTCTGTTCGTTGGTTTCAAGAGCTTGCTTCTCATGTGCTGTTTCTTTGTGTTTCTCTTTTTTTTTTTTTTTTTTTTTAATTTACATTTTAAAAAAAGAAAAATTACTTTCCTCATAGTTCTTTCTTTCTTTTTATTTTGACTTGTTCTGACTGTTTAAGGTTTGTCATCTCTCTGAAATGTTTGGTTTGGGCAAGTGACATTGAGTAGCTAATGGTCTGTCTGTTATTTTTTTGTTTGTGTTTTCGTTTTAGGTTTTCATAGAGCTGAATCACATTAAAAAGTGCAATACAGTGAAGGGAGTCTTTGTCCTGGAGGAATTTGGTAATTACACCATTTTGATTCTAGGTCTGTACACGACACGGCAGTAACTCAGGTCCCTTGGCATGCAAGATAGACACCAATGCATTTTCAAAGCTTCACGGTTAGCGGTAGCCTGCACCCGCACATTAGCTTGTGTGTGCTAGTTTGTGCTTGGCATGCATTAGCAAAATGAGCTAAACCCTCTGACCGTCTCATATGGGAGTTTTACTAGGGTCTTTTATATAGTGACAGAAGCATTTCCACTACCTCAGTGTCTTAGATCACCCCAAACCCAGCCAATCTCACAGACAACCGATTGCTGTAAAGTGCCCATTTACAAGACAGAATTTATGATGGCAGTTTCTGAGAAAAGGCAGCTTTGGATGCTGTTAACTCGTGTTTACAAGGACAAAAAAAAAATCTGGATTTTGGTCATGTAGAGTTCAGCAGCGGTTATATCAGCCACAGCTGTAGGTGTCTTGCCAATGCTGGAAATGCATTTTGAACAAAAACAACAGAACTGTTGAGGAAAGAGCTAATCAGTTCAATTTGGCACTTGGCTACCACTCAATTCATTAGCATTGAGTGTAGGCTGTCAACGCTGGCCAAGCTTTGTGCAAAACACTAGAAGTACAGTTCACCCCTGAGATGCGCTGATGTTGAGATGCACTGACGTTCAGACACACTAAAACAAGTGTACTAGTTTAACCTACTGTAGGCGTGAGGAGCCGTTGGGGGCTGGTGCATCAGGTGGTAGAGGGATGTGGCCTAGGGGGAGGGAGGCTGAAGCCTGTAGTGTGGACAGGGCTGGTGCATGAGGCGGTAGAGGGACGTGGCCTAGGGGGAGGGAGGCTGAAGCCTGTAGTGTGGACAGGGTTACTGCCGTGTCTCTGTGCTTCCTTTTATTTCTCCTAATCCGTTCCCTCATCTTTGCTGCTATGAAAACCTTCATTCTCCTGCAGGTAAAGTGCTGTCACACCTCTCTCTCTCTCTCTCTCTCTTCTCTCTCTCTCTCTCTCTCTCTCTCTCTCTTTCTCTCTCTCTCTCTCTCTCTCTCTTTCTCTTTCTCTCTCAATCCCTCTCTCTCTCTCCCTCTGTCTTTCTCTCTACTGTATGTTTTTCTCTCTCGCTCTCTGTTTTTCTCTATCTCTCTCCCTCTCTTTCTCTCTATCCCTCTATCTCTCTCTCCTTCTCTTTCTCTCTACTTCTCTTTCTGTCTTTCTTAGCCTCTCAGCCTTTCTTTCTCTCACTCTGTCTAATCCTCTCTTATGTCACCCTTTCTTTCACTCTCTCCCTCTCTCTTCCTCCTTTCTCTCTCTCTCTCTCTCTCTCTCTCTCTCTCTCTCTCTCTCTCTCACTAACTTCTTCTAGTCTCACATTTGCTACTCTTTCTTTGTAACTCTTTTCAATCAACAATCGTCAAGCCCCTCTGTTGGCCCATATCACAGCTTGTTGTCTCCACCCCTGCACCGTGTCTGTGTCCGCTCTTCTTCTCCATGGTGGAGGTCACTCACTCCCTTCAGACTCACCCACTCACCCACTCACTCACTCACCCACTCACTCACTCACTCACTCACTCACTCACTCACTCACTCACTCACTCACTCACGCTGTGTAAGACCGACCAACCAACCCCCCCCAGAGGTGCACCCCAAACCCTGAACGGTCGACGTCTCCTCCTCCCCCTCTTCCTCCTCCTCCTCCTCCTCCTCCTCTTCCTCCCTCTCTCCTTTTTGCTTCCTCACAATACTGCCCATATCCCCCTTTTCTCTCCCCTGTGGGAAATGATTGGGGAGGGGTGTCTTGGATGTTTTTTGGTTTTTTTTTGGGGGGGGGGGGGGGTTGAGGGTGAGGAAGGGAGGGGGGGGGTGCAAGGGTCCGTTCCGTTGGAAGCCTCAGGTGCCTGTTTGCATGACCCACTGAATGCAAGCTCCCCTGTCTCTGATTAGCTGGTGCTAAGCCAAGCACCATGAGCGCGTCTCTTGGAGAGGTGACTTGAACAGCTGCCGTGGTGTTTGGGGTGGAAATGATCCCATCGCAGTTGTTTCTCTGCCATGAGCCTTACTAATTATTAGTGCCTGCATCACTCCAGGGAAAGGCCAACATGTCAGATTAAAAGGGAAGGACAAAACAAACTTATTTTAATTATAATCAGCTAAACTGCAACCTGTGTGCAGTGATTATCACTTCTGATGCATGTGAAGTGTCTTGAGTAGATGTGGTGATGTCGTGGGCTCTGATGAGGTTGCATCAGATGACCATGACAGCACACAGCTGCGCCACCTTCAGTGATGGTCGTCCCATGAATGGCCTCACCTGGCTCATGGCATTAGCTCTGCGCCTTCACCACAGGCAGACAGACCCACTTAAACCCACTAACCTGTCAGCACGGTTTCCCCCCGCTCCCTCTCTCTCTCTCTCTCTCTCTCTTTGTCCCTCTCCCTCTCTCCCGTAACCCCTCCTTGCGGCTCCCACCCCACACACTCCTCTTACTCTCTACCTCTTTCCCCTCCTCCCTCGGTTTTGACCTCTGTTTGAATTCTGTGTTCTGTTTCTCGCACCTGTGGTTGTAGTTCCTGAAACTAAAGAAGTGGTGATCCACAGATACAAGACGCCCATGGTAAGTGCTGCGTGTGTGTGCGCGTGGTTAAAAGAAAATACATACTGTACGAACAACATCTGAAGTACCTCTGGTTTAATTAGTTACGGATATCTAATGTCAGTTCTCTAATAATAAGATCATAATCTAACTTCTGATTTATCAAATAGACATAGAGACTTTGGCATGAACCGCAGGAACAACATGTGAAGTACATCTGGTTTAATTAGTTCTGAATGTCTAATGCCAATATTCTAATAATAAGGTCATTGTCTAATATGTTATTTGTCAAATAGACATAGAGACTTTGGCATGAACACAGGAACAACATGTGAAGTATATCGAATTACCTTGTTTTGCTTTGTTATTAAAAGTGAATTACAACCAATGACTACAACCAGTATTAGACATAAACAATCCGTGTTTCTGACTCTGCCTCTATCCTCCTCTCCATCTCCCTCTCTGTCCTTCTCTCTCTCTCTTTGTCTCTTTCTCACTCTCTGTCTCTCTCTATCTCTATCTCTCTCTTCTTTCTTTCTCTCTCTCTTTCTCTCTCTTTCTCCCTCTCTCTCTCTCTCTCACTCTCTGCCCCCCTCTCTCTCTCTGCCCCTCTCTCTCTCTCTCTCTCTCTCTGCCTCTCTCTCTCTCTCTCTCTGCCTCTCTCTCTCTTTCTCTTTGTCTCTTTCTCTTCCTCCACTCAGGCACATCAGATCTGTTACTCGGTCCTCTGTCTCTTCTCGTACGTGGCGGCAGTGAAAGGGAAGGAGGCGGAGGGCAAACCCAAGCTGCTGTCCCCGCGACCCCTGGCCAGCTAGTTTAAAGCCGTCTCCCATTCCACACACACACACACACACACACACACACACACACACACACACACACACACGCATAAATAGCCCTTGAGTGTTCTGCTCTCTTCAGCACAATTTCTCCCCACTGAATGCTCTTTCGCCCGCTGGACACACACACACACACACACACACACTCTTTCAGCCTGTCCACCTCCTCCACCCTCAGAAGAACCGCTGCTCAGGCTACGCCTGCCATTCTGCGTCCAAGTGTGTGCAACGTCCAGCCCCTCCCTCCCTCCCAGCTCTGACCGCATACAAAGCTAGACCAACGCCCAGCGCTCAACACCTGCTCCCTTCTTCTGCCCTCTCTGCAATAGCACAATGTCCTGTGGGCATAATATGAAGCCCAGTGGACAGTCACACTACAGCACCCGTGGGCTACGTTCTCCACCCCTAGCGGAGGGCATAAGTGGACCACTTCACTGGAGGTCGCCTTTGTGGCTTGCCTGTGTGATATTGACTTTCTGATAAATGCGGGTTGGTGGAATTCTTTTTTGTTTTTATGCTTCATTTAAAACCAGGTCTTGTCCCGTTGCTGTCTGTTGCTCATCTCGTAATCGGTCGCTGGCCACATCCTCCCTCTGGTATCCCACTGCTCCCTTGTGCGGTTTCTGCGGCCTGTCTTTGTTTTGTACACAGAGGCGCAACACGCTTGCATGCAGGTCCCATGCACAGCCCCCCGACAACCGACAAAGGCATGCCCAGGACTCCAAGCCCTTTGCTCAGCTAAGTTGCTAAGTGCACTCTCTAACCCCCCACCCCCCACCCCCCAACCCCCCTTCCCATGTCCCATTTCTATCCAGAGACTGTGATGAATATTCTGTGTGCTCATGGTACTGTAATCTTCAGTCTGTCCAGTCCTAAAAGAGCAGGATGAAACCCTTTAAAGACGGACTCCAGAGCTCAGAGGTGTCTGCCAGACGCCCAAGCTAGCCTCAGCCAAGGATCGACACAAAAAGAGACGTCCCTCTTTTAAAGGCTTCATCCGTCCCCAAGTCCACCTGCTGTAAAAGTGGTCCAAGCTGTGTGTAAAAAATTTTAGCGGTGCCCTTTGCAAGGCCAAAAACTACTGTACTAGTTCTACTGTAAACGGTTTCATGTTTGTGGTCAGCTGTGTTGAAAATGCATGTCGTGCTCAAAACGAGTAAAACTTACAAAAAAGAAAGAAAAAACAAACAAACAAAAAAAAAAACAACTGCTGTACATTTCACTTGAGCAATGTTTTAAGAAACGACAAAATAATGTTACAAAATTTGTGGTTCATTGACTAGATGTGCAATACTACTTGTAGGGGGCGTGGAGTCTACACGCCCCAGTCATTCCTGCTGTAAAGAATGCATCTCGTAAGCTGTCCTGACTTTGGTGAGAAATCCATGAGGACCACTGTGTAAGAGTTTAAAGCAGAGAAGCTCCAGAATGGTTTGGCACGGGTGCTGTACGAGCCACAGGAGAGAGAGGGAGGGAGAGCTGTTTTTGGAGACATGTCCCTTTCTTCCTCTCTGATTCCCGTTGCTGGAGAGCTCGGTTGTCATGTCTGCTTCGCCCGTAGGGGAAACTAAACTGTGGCATCTGCTCTGTAATTGTGGGAAATGAGACCTGTTGAAACAGCTTCCTGACTTCCCCCCGCGACTCTGTGGTGGGTTTGTAAGAGAGACAGATAAAGCTTGGCGATAGCCGATTGAGGGTAAATGCCACAGATTGGGCCTCCTGGGGTATTGTACACTGAAGCATTTGCATATTTTCTACTCCCCTTTTCAGTCTTCTTTTTTCCCCCGCTTAAAACAGACCAGTTATTATTTCAGATACTCCAAATTGAGCTCCAAATCCTATAAGTGGTAGTTCTACTGTAGTTGAGCCCAGCGGACATCTGAGCTGGAAGTCAGCGGAGGCAATAGAGATGTAAGTAGTGCAAAGATTGGCAGGGGCAGAGGGCTTTCCAGAAACAGACACAATGATGGCCTGTGGTTCAAAAGAGAAGCTATGGCAGAAAAAAAGAGAGATTGAGCGAGAGAGAGAGAGAGAGAGATGTTTTAACTACTGAGTCCGTGCTTCAAGACCGTGAGTGAGCGTGCAAGAAATCAAGATATTGGGTGTAAATATTTCAGTGTTTAAAAAGAAAAAAGTATTTATAGAAACTGTACAGCTTTGGCAATATGAAATAAAACATGTCCAACCCACTCTGCTTGTGAAGAGCATTTTGTTATTCAATGATTTGTGCAATAAACAGATGAGGTCTCAATTTTTTCTTACAGAATAACATATAAGACAGAACAGCTACGTCTGGTAAAAGATGATATTTAAAGCTGTTAACCTACAGTACCACAATCAGAAACCCAACATTTATTAGACATTCAATCGATCCAGATGTCACGCCCTGCCTGTATCCTGCATATCACCAGACCTAACATATTTATAAGGCATAAATACACAAACCTGGCTGTGAACCATAAATAAGACACAAAGTGCTAATTAATTTATATGGAGAAATTAAACTGACAAGAGGTCCAAAATGTTACAGTTTGAAAATGATCATAGGGCCTACTAGCTAGGCTAGCGCCACCTAGTGTTTCTGCTCAATTTCATTTACCTCCAGAAGTGAAACGACATGTTGCATCAGATTAAGGCCTACCTCAAGTAAGGTTAAAAATAATGAAGGTACAGAAAACCTGTTCTAACATAATGCTGGCCTTGGTTTAATGCTACTGACACCCACTTTATGTGTGAACATGTTCTTTGCCTACCTCATCCCCATCTATCCACAAGGCCTACATCTGTGGAAACACAGGAACATGGAAACCCACATCAGCTTTCAGTAAGATGTAAGCTATTTTAAGCTCATGTGAAGAATACACTTATAAAAATATATTGATTTCTATACAGTAAAACCTCATGATCAAGAGAAAAAAATAAAGTTATTTTTTTCCAAACCCCCAGGCCTATGACATACCTTACTGGCCAACAAGATCGAGTATTTAAAATGTTTTTTTTTCCGGAATAAAAGCATGAAAACATGAACAATTAAAATATAGCTGTATAGTCAGTATGCTTACATGCTTACAAATAAAAAATATTTTAGTCAGAATATTCTATTTACTCTAATTAAATTATGTTATGGAAATTGAGTAATTTTGGAATTCTGACAGTGTTACTAGTTTTACTAGTAGGAGTTTTTCAAATTCTGCAGTTCATAATCTAATTGCTGCTTTAATCAAATTGTTATTCACATATAACTGCACTGGCTGAGAGGACAAAGCAGCCCAGAGGGGCATAGTCAACATGGGAACTTGTTGGCACCATGTGAAAGTCAAGGCCAAATGACTTATGTTCCTGTTGAACAGACATTTATAAACAAAAAATCATAGAACCTTTGTAAGGCTTGGTCTAAAAGATCATTGGTATGTCCAATATTGCATTGCATTACATTGACATTACATTACATTTTTTTTATCCAAAATGGTTTTCAAATAAGAATCAAGACAAGAATCAGACAAATCAAGCTACAGCTATCATAGGAGATCAAAGATGAAATTCTAGGAGCACAGGTCGGCAAATGACAGTTGGTTTACTTAAAGGAGAACTTCGGTGTAAAATGAAAATTGGCATGTTAAAACATCATACCGAGTTGGTATGTGTACTGAGGAGCAAAATTGATTTAGCCTGTTGCATTCGGAGTTTAACTATTTTTTTATCGTTTGTCCCAGAAGGCTAACAATGGAAGTGGTAAGTGCCATAGACGAAGCATGATGACTACGCTATTTTTAAACCATTAAAACAGCTCGAAGAAACTCCACACTCCATCGGTAGTACAACAAAGGCCCTGACATTAAAAACGAGGCACTGAGAACTTTGTAAGTGTACGCAACATTTATTAATAAAACAGTTTTGACAAGCAGTACCTTGCTGTAGTTTCTCGTCGCCGCCATGATGAAAGTCCAAACAAGTCAATTGTACCACCTCTCCTCCTATTCTTCCTGCTGGTTCGTGTTCGTCAATCGACTGGTGCGGACGTTCATCATGGCGGCGACGAGAAACTACAGCAAGGTACTGCTTGTCAAAACTGTTTTATTAATAAATGTTGCATACACTTACAAAGTTCTCAGTGCCTCGTTTTTAATGTCAGGGCCTTTGTTGTACTACCGATGGAGTGTGGAGTTTCTTCGAGCTGTTTTAATGGTTTAAAAATAGCGTAGTCATCATGCTTCGTCTATGGCACCTACCACTTCCATTGTTAGCCTTTTGGGACAAACGATAAAAAATAGTTAAACTCCGAATGCAACAGGTTAAATCAATTTTGCTCCTCAGTACACATACCAACTCGGTATGATGTTTTAACATGCCAATTTTCATTTTACACCGAAGTTCTCCTTTAATTATAGCTGTTAGAACAGGAGGTGATCAAAGCACATTTTGCAAATCATTAATAAAAAATTTGGCCTATGAAGATGGAAAAAAATACTACAATCTGAGGGAACTAATGTCAAAGGGTTGATTGCACTTGTTTTTATCTACGGAATTCAGGGATACGTAATTTTCCCAAATCTGGGGTACTGTTGAAAAGTGCTTAACCTCAACTCTAACTTAGGCCAACTGGTCTCAAAAATGCAGACATAAAAAGTGGCCGGGGGGAAAAATGGAAACAATACCAGTCAAACCAAATTTCATTTTTTTTTTTTTAAATAGACAATTCTAGGGCCTAGCAAATACAAAAGAGAGAAACGAAGAGGAGGCAAAACTACACTGGGTACCTCCACACCTGTCCTGTTTGGCCCCCCAAATATGGCAGAACAGCCTATCGTACTGTTTGTAAACATCTCAAAACAGCAACAAAAAAAAACAAAAAAAAGCGAAGCCCTGAGAGACATCAAGACTAGCGATGGAAGCATTACCCTGCAGGGGGGCGTAAGCAGCATTGACTTGAGCTTTAAGAGCAGGCCCCTTACAGACAAGTAACAGGCCTGTCATTGGCTGAAGGCCACTGGAGTGACTCCACTGGCAGCGGAGGGGGTGCCTGGGGGAAGATGCCTGACTCGAGCGCACACTCTCAGCAGAGCAGAGAGGGTTCCTACTGGACAGCACAGCACCGGCCTCTCTGTCCCAGAAAAACTGTGGAGGAGGTGGACAGGCTGAAAGAGTGTGTGTGTCCAGCGGGCGAAAGAGCATTCAGTGGGGAGAAATTGTGCTGAAGAGAGCAGAACACTCAAGGGCTATTTATGCGTGTGTGTGTGTGTGTGTATCTGTATGTGTGTGTGTCAGTGATTGAGTGTGTTGGGGGAGGCGGGGGGGGGGGGGGGGGGGGGGTTAATTTTCTCCATGCACAGCCCTGCGAAGGATCCGCAGACGGGACATGACCTCGTCCCAGTCCAGGTAGGCGCCCTCCAGGTGCCGGCGACAGGTGCCATCTGACACGTAGCTCTTGCGGCCGTGGAGCAGTCGCCAGTTGTCAAACGTCACCAGGTCGCCTGTGGTGAAGGGATGGGATCAATAACTGTCTATGGTGAAAACACTCCACATACCGTACTGTATCTAATCTTTACACCAGGATGTCAACAGGATACTGTGTCCTCGTCAACTCATTATCCCATTTTCTCTTTATTGCCATTCTAGATAATGCATAATTAGCCATCACCACCCAGATAGCTTTCCACAGCATGTGATCTATCAGGAAAAGATAACACTGAGGCCCAAAGACCTCCCCTCACCCTCTGACCCTCTCATTATCAGTCTGACTGATATCACAACACATGTAATATAGTATAGTATATGTGACCCAGGTTTGCGTAATGGTTAACCCACATCTTGTCAATGTTGTAGGATGTGATACTGGCACTTTGTGGGCATAGAGCATGCCTATCAACAACCTGAAAATAACTACAATAATAGCTTTCATTTCTACTCTAATGTTAAAGTTTGTTTGACAAATTGCCAGGGTTCAAACACATTTAATCCACATTATCTCACAGTGGTCCTAATACATACCTTATCAATGCATTATAGCCTCCAGAAGATTAGCCACACACACACACACACACACACACACACACACACACACACACATGCACACACACACACACACATGCACACACACTCACCCGGTTCCATCTTGTAGGTGACCACGTTTTCAGGCTGTGTCATCAGCTCCACGTAGGCCTTGAGAGAGGAGTAGAAGGGTTGGACCTTGTCCAGTGGCATGTCCAGCACAGAATCCCTGGTAGCGTTGTTGTAGTTGATCCTCACCACCCTTCCCTCATTGTCCATGCTGCACAGACACCATTATGACCACAGACACAGACACAGACATAGACACCATTATAACCCCCCAATAGCAGACACACAAAAACACTTCCATTGTTTGACAACAGGTGGCAGCATAGTTCCCCACTTAATTTCTACAGATGGAAATGAAAATAAACAACTAGTGATGAGCAACCTGGCCTTCAGAAGCTAAAGTCATAAAACATGTTTTTCAAACTTCTTTGTTCTACCTGTACAGTTGAAACAGGTGGTTTTATTGAATAATTCTTCTACTTCTCCATCTTCTACCTGGCCAAAGAGTTGTAGTCTTTAAAATCAGCTGAAAGTGAATGGCTAAAACAAATGGATAGGCTGGTATTTCATGAAGACCGGTTGCTTATCACTGACCGATGTTTTAAGTCTCCCCTTCTAATTCTTCTCAGTGTGTCATTACTAACAACAATGAGCGGACCAGAAGACGCATGTACTGCATAAGCCTACTTGTACTGTTATATATTATCTCATATTATCTCATATTATCTCTATATTATCAAGAGGTGCGTGTGGACTCACTTGATGATGTGGTTCTTGGACTGCACACAGAAGTCGCAGTAGTCGGTGCCGGTGTCGGTGAAGTCGATGCGGAGCGAGGAGAGGGTGCGGAATGCCTCGGGGTCGTTGCGACGCAGCACCTCGGCCATGTGGAACCCGTCCACCACCTCGCTCTCGCCGCCCTCCCGGGCCTGCGCCAGACAGTGCAGGAACTGCACCTGAGAGGAGGGACAGTCACACAGTGTTGAAGTATTCAAGCAGTTTTACTTGTCAACTTTCCTACATGTGCAGGACATACAGAAGAATTGAAATGCTGCTTCTCTTCTCTCTGACAGTACAGTAATCACGAGTATACATAAACCTGGGTTAAGGGACTACACAATAACTTAGACAACAGTAAATATAGACAAACAGAATAAATAGACAAACATTCTATTCTATTCTATTCTATTCTAACAGTGAGACAACAGACAATAAAGTAGGTAGTGCAAATAAAAGTGTTAAAGACCAACCAACAGACAACAGAGGTGTCATTCCTGATTTCAGACAGTAAGGACCCCGCCACATATTTCATCCAACCACTTTATGAACCAGATAACCCCAATGAGCACAGAAATCATCAGACAGGTAGATCAGCTAATTAGTGACATCATCACCTGTGTAAAGTGCACAGGAAGACGAAATCCATGACACGTTTTTATTTTCCAGTAAGAGAGTGTCAAAGACAAACCAACAGCCGGAAGAGTTAATCCCAGTTTCAGAAAGAAAAAAAACCTGCCATATATTTTGGTCAGTTTATGTCATCGTATACTAGTTTCTGAACCTGCTGGTCCTAATGAGCACAGAAACGATCAGACAGGCTAATTAGGGACATCATCACCTGTGTTTTTTATTACATTACACTTATCCAGACACTTACAGATATTTACAGGGTTTCAGTTACAGGCCCTGGAGCAGTGTGGGGTTAGATGCCTTGCTCAAGGGCATGTCAACCATGGGCGGGATTGGAACTGGCAACCTTTCGATTGCAAGACCAACTCCCTAACCACTAGGCCACAGCTTTTGTGCACAGCCAGAAGGAACACATGGCAGGGCTGTTGCTTTGTGAAGCCGGGAACTCAGAATGTGTAATGTCTAATGTGTAATGTGTTAAACCCTCATTCATCCAGGTCGTGGTAGTCAAAGCAGCTAAGTTGTACTGGACTTCTTTTTAGAGCTTCAAGACGTTTCACCTTTCATCCAAAAGACTCCTTCAATTCTGGCCTGATGATGGGGAACCAGGAGCTATATCTCTGGATCACTGGAGGTGGAGTTGTAGACCACACGCCTCATTCTTTTTGGATGAAAACATCTTCAAGCTCCAAAAACAAGTCTAGTTGCTTACAACATAGCTCCTTTTGATGGAATGTATAATGAATTGCTTTGAAAGGTGGGCATAAAATGGGTATGTGGGCACAGAATTAGTTCCACAAGCTTCGGTGCCGTCATAAATCTATGCAGACAGAATGTTTTTAAAGGTCTCTTTAAGGGGAGAACCTTTCAGGCTTGCCTAATGGAAAAAGGCAATGAATGAGCGTTTATGTGCCCTGGTGAGGGTGAGACTACATCCTTTCCTTCCTCAGTGTCCTCCCTGCATTCTCTTTCCAGGAAGAAACCGATGGGGCATAAAGAATCCTGACCTTTTCGTACAGCGTTAAAATAACACACAGGGACACATGGGATTTTTTTTGTTTCTCTTTCAGACAGCTAAAGACTGACGGTTTTGAAAGCAGCCTGCCTGAACACTGCCTGGCATGGGGCCTGGGGACATCTGGACAGGCAGAGTGTAGTAGCAGGGCATGGATGGCAGACGTAGGAGAGCATGGAAGGGAAGGGAAAGGACAGGACAGGACAGGGCTGATGGATGTCAGGCTGCAGCACACAGGCCACCCATCTTACTGCGGTGCAGGGATGACATGACCACATCAGACCGGCCATGTGCATGTGTGTGTGTGTGTGGAGTGAACATGCGGCTGTTTGGCTCGAGGGCCAACGTGTACAGAGTTACGCGGGTGGAATGAGTGAGTACATATGTTGCTCCCATAAAGTTTGTTTTATTTTTGTCTCTGCGCTGCGTTCTGGATGAACCACCTGTGCAGCAGCTAGCCATTTTTAGGTTCACTGGTGTGTTGCACAGCAAGCATATGACACACATTCTGTGCATGCATGCGTGCACCCTGTGTGTGTATGTGTGTATGTGTGTATGTTTGTGCGTGCGTGCGTGCGTGCGTGCGTGCGTGCGTGCGTGCGTGCGTGCGTGCGTGCGTGCGTGCGTGCGTGCGTGCGTGCGTGCGTGCGTGCGTGCGTGCGTGTGTGTGTAGGTGTGTGGACGTGTTCTCACCCCTGGTGGATGGTGCAGTGCTGGGTAGTCTGTATGAAGGCTCAGTTTACCCGACGTGTATGCCACATTATTGGCCATGGGCTTGTCCTCCACCTGCCATGTGTGTCTGGAGATAGAAACACACACAGACATGCAGAGCTGTAAATATCCCCAAGGGATGACAGTAAACAGCACAGGGAAAACATCTCAGCAGCACCTCCATTTACAAAAACAAAACATCATGCAGCTAGTCACCCACGGCCTTGCAGACACTTTGGGGATTCAATACAACACTTCACACTGTTATGACGACGGACAAAAACACAGAGAGGAAACGTTTCTTAATCTGAAAACATTTGAAAAAATGGCCATCTAATTGTCTGAACATATGACTTTGTCATTTCTCTTTCTCTCTCCCCTTCTCCTTTGCTCTCTCACTACCTCACACACACACATACCGCAGCTCCTGACTAAAGTAGAACAGCAGAGCTTCAGGCCAAAATACTGGACTGGACTGCTAAACTGCTACAGTAGTGCTGTAGTTGACCAGACAACGGCTGTCCAAGCCGATTACTGTATTTTGGGGATGAGGAGCGCAGGTGAAGAGGCACAGGTCCAGCAGCGATTGAGTAGGCTGTAGTAAAAGGATTAAACGCTTGAGTGATGGTCAGGGGCCGCCTGTGAGGTATGGGGAAAGGAGAGGAGAGGAGAGGAGAGGAGAGGAGTGGACTGGACAGAGCACTCCAGCCTCTCAGGGCCCTCTGCCTCTGGCCTGCCTCAACATCTGGGGCCGGGATGCTTTAGGGATGCTTGAACGAAACCACTGGCCGTGAATGAGAGGAATGAGATGAGGAGGAGTTTGTATTTGCGTGTGCGTGTGTGTGTGTGAGAGAGAGAGAGCAAGAGAGCAAGAATGAAAGAAGGAAAGAAGGAAAGAAAGAAAGAAAGAAAGAAAGAAAGAAAGAAAGAAAGAAAGAAAGAAAGAAAGAAAGAAAGAAAGAAAGAAAGAAAGAAAGAAAGAAAGAAAGAAAGAAAGAAAGAAAGAAAGAAAAAAAACAAAGGAAAAATGAAGGGGCAGGATGGAGAAGGGTTGTGATGGACTCCGTAATAGTAACAGGCCCCTTTCCCCTGCTCCAGTCAACCCACAGCTACCACCGCCATGAGCTCATGCGCTGGCAGCGACGCTGATTTTTGTTCCCGTCTCCGAATAGAGCGTGTCAGGTAATTCCCCCGGCTGGTGCTGCCGCGGCTGATCCCAGGCCAGTGCTGAGCTCGGCGCTGTGGTAAATCACTCAGGAAGCCGCCGCTCTGGAGGCCTGCTGGGGCCCTCTACTCGGAAACTGGAACTTCTCTGGCCAGAGCCCTCTCTCTCTCTGTCTCTCTCTCTGTCTCTCTCTCCCTCTCTCTCTCTCTCCGTCTCTCTCTCTCCGTGTCTCTCCGTCTCTCTCTCTCTCTCCGTCTCTCTCTCCCTCTCTCTCTCTCCCTCTCTCTCTCTCTCCGTCTCTCTCTCCGTCTCTCTCTCTCTCTCTCTCTCTGTCTCTCTCCCTCTCTCCATCTCTCTCTTCGTCTCTCTCTCTCTCTCTCTCCCTCTCTCTCTCTCTCTGTGCCGGAGAAGGCATTTCTCACAGCTATTTGGTCCGAGCTTCTAACGTTTGCTGTCCATTAATGCAAAATCCATGCTAGGGTTTCATCTCAGTTGCACAGTAAATCACAGGAGGCTTTTTTTACTTTCTTTGATGCATCATGCAAAACTTTTTTTATCTTTAACTTATTTTTTTTAAAGTTATTTTGTGGCCTTTTTCACCTTTTTATAAGATAGAAGAGTGGAGAGGGTAGGCATGGAGGATCTGGAAATGACCTCAGGTCGGATATGAACCTGTGTCCTCAGGCAATATCGTATGGGTGCCTTAGCTACCTGTGCAATGGCACCCCTTACACGCACACATTTTTTAACTTTAATGGACGGTGCCCGCTAGTCCGCTCACCCGTAGAAGGTCAGCCTCAGGTAGCCGATCCTCTCGCTCAGCCGGGCCACCTGGCCCTGCTCCACCGGTGCCCCCTTCAGGTAGACGATGCCAATGCGTCGCAGTGCCAGCAGCCAGGCCAGCGCCGCCTTGTCGTCGTGAAGAACCTCCTCGAAGCTCGCCGTGGGAATACGCAGGCTGGAGTCCCAGTACTCGCGCTCTGTGTGAACAAGCCGGGGAAACACTGTTGATATCCTATGATTTGATTACGCCACACATTAAAATATATTGTCGCTCTAAATCAACCTTGAAAAGGGGCCAAGAGCACATCAGCCAAAAACGCTACAGATCAGGAGGCGGCCTGCTCGAGGCACACATGGTTCTGTTTAGAAATAATTGGAAGTCTAGACCTTGTAGATCTTAATGATTAGTTAATAACTACCTGTGTAATTACAGAGAACAGTAGGGTAAGACACTCGAGGAGCTGCAGTTTGTCAACTATAAAACTGGCCGAAAGAGCCAACTGGATTGAAATGAGCAGAAGCAGCAGAAAAAATAAATAAATAAAAAGAGGCGCATAGAACACACAGAGGTGTTGAGAGATTCAATTAGGTTTGTGTGAGAGTGTGCAGCAATGCATACTGCTGCCTGAATAAGCTTTAAACAAAATGTCTTGTCAGAAGGACAGGGCCAGAACACGGTGGTCGGAACAGTTTGTGTGAGGCAGGGAGGGGAGAAGGGGGTGGGAAGGACAAACTGCTCTTGGGAACGAACGCTCTGACTGTGGAAAATCTCCAGGCTCGCAGCGCCTCTGGCAGCACCGCTCTTTTTCCATAGGCGCTCTCCAGCAGCACGGCCCGGCCCGGCCCGTCCCGGCCCGTCCCGGCCCAGCCCAGCCCGCTCTCGGCCACAGCTGCACAGCACATCTTTGCTCATGTGCTCGCGCTCAGATCAGCTCTGACACACTGCTCTCTGCTCTGCTCTGCTCCCTCTGCTCCACTCCCCCAAAACCTCACTCACCAGTGTCCGCAAACACACAGATGTAGGATTAAAGGATTTAGTCTTTTAAGATGAGTAAAGCCCTAATACGGACTCGACTGTTAATAATTTAGTAAAATTGTCCACTGCCAATTGTATTCTGGCATTACTCAAAGGGTTTTTTTTTCTACAAAATGGAGCTTTTAGTTTCTAATCTAATGACATAGACTTAATCTAAGTGTTTACTTCCACCCTGAACCTTTGTCATAATCACTTTCAGGTGAAATGAAAATGAAGTGACTTTAAATAATAATTCTATTAACCAATACTTGTTGGCTTGGTAGTTGATCCATCTCTACCTTAAATGCATGAAAGAACAGACTCTATGCAAGAGTGAAGTCTTAAGCTTTTCAAGACATCTTACACTGGAAAAACCCACCACAATTCCAGAATTATCTAGCCTTCCTCTGCCAGTTGGTTCTGCTTAGGTAGAGGCCATCCATCTTTCCTCAAGTGCTCTTAGTCGAAGATCAGAGCACCCAAACCCCAATGCTTGGCAGCACGCATAAATGGGATGGAAAACTTGCATCAAATACCCAGAGGGTTTCTGTCATCAGCATGCAGTCATTCATCTTGTCCGTCAGTAAATCTGACTGCATGCCTCTGCCCGTTGTATCCTCAGTGTGGAGACGAGTGGCAGTCTGAACCGCCATCTGAAATCACTTTTTTGATTTTGAGTCTAACATTCGGAAAGTGTGGTTTGGCTGCACTGCCATGTGCGTTGAGCAGTACATCAGCCGCCATTGTATCAGCAGAGGTCTGTATGGAACAGAGTAGAGGTAAGAGGTGAACATGTGGCCCCCCCCGGGCTCATGTTACATGTCTGAGCAGCACGCACACCTTCATGTCTACATTCCACCCAAAGCCACAGAGGAAACAGTCATCCTCGCTCAGCTGTCTCTCTCTCTCTCTTTCCTGTCTCTCTCTTTCTGCCCCCTCTCTCTAATACTGACTCGCAAAGTCTCTCTCTCTCTCTCTCTCACTCTCTCCCACCCTCAGCTCCATGGGAAGGTACCCCGCACTCCTAATCTCCTACAGCTGTCATGTGCAAATTACAGCTGGGGCAATACAGGGGAGGGTGATGTGAAGCCATCCACGGAGAGCAAGCGAATGAGAGAATGAGATGTGGAGAGCAGAGACCCGAGTGAGAGAAAGAGAAAATAAATCATCACGGGATGAGAGGAGTTGGTGGAGGTTGAGGTCAGGTTTCGGGGTGGTGGTGGTGGTGTGGTTTAGAGACAAAGAGAGGAGAGATTTATCGAAGCTCCAACTGACTGGGCACACTCATTCACCAGCATATTAGGAGTTAGGGATACAGATAGAGGGACTGAGGGAGAAAAAGAAAGCGGGAGAAAGAGAGAGGGAGAGAATGAGTGAAGAAGAGAGGAGAGACGGTGGGAGAGTGAGAAGGCAAGCGAGGCTGGGCCAGGAGCCCAGGGTGGGGAGGTTCAGATGGTGCGGTCCCAGTGTTCCTGCCTTATTGCCGTGTAATGCTTCGCATTCCCTTTCTCACCAAGCGCAAATTTGCCGCTACACTTTCCTGGAATGTCTGCAGCAATGCCGGCCATTTCTGGAGCAATTACAGTTAAACCATGCTCTCTGCTGAGATAGTCACAGATTAGTCTCAGTTGTTTTTTTTTTTTTTCCCACAACACTTTCCACGTTTTGCAGCTGGTCTAGAGCAGAATAATTCCTCAGTGTGTGTATGCTTCATGGACGAGCAGCGAAGGAGCAGAGTGAAGGCTTTCCTTGTCTCCTCCCTCCCCTGGGTCTGCCGTGGTCAGTTTTCCAGACAAGGTGACCACACCTGAGGCTCCTCCCAAGCTTAGCAGACAGATACGTCAAAGTGAAACCCAAGAAAAAAATGGGTCCACGTCGGTGTAGACTAATTTTTCTTGCATTTAACATTTTGTCCTTCACATCCCCTGGGATGGGAGGAGAGATTTCTTTTGTGACAACACAGATAAGTCAGCCATCACAGAAGGCAAACTGTGGCCCAGTTTAGCACTAGTTTTCAATGACTGACTACTTTTGGGAATGATCTGGATGTGATATTGGCCCTTATCACCACAGGCAACATCACAGTCATCTAATCAACAGCAGATGCGTCTGGCACACATGACCCATGCGCAGGCTAGCGGCGGGGCAGTTAAGAGAGGCCTGGTTGGAATCCATCTGCTTGTGCTGATGATCCTTTATAACCCACTCCAAGTGGAGTAAGCTCGCTCACTTCCCCAGCGTATGAGACAGTACGTGTGCATGCCCCCACTCACAAAGCCCTTACTGTCTGGGACCTTTTTTTCTACTCTAGTCACACCCCCACCACCTTTCCACAGCCTCTCCACCTACACAAAACAGAGCAGCCTAACCTTTTTAACAGCGCGCTGTAGGTTGGGGGCGGAATAGCCCTTTGGGGCTGACTTCTTTAAAGGAGCCTATTCTCTTGGCAAGGCATGCATTTTGAGGAAGATTGTTTTTCAGGCGAGGTGCTCAGAGTTGAAGATGAGATGGGAGCCCTTAAGACCAGATGACCTTACCAGATGAGGAGAAAGTCACAAGGGCACTGCAACCACCAGATGGCCGGTATCAACAATGGAAATCTGCTATCAGGGGGATCAAAGTCTTAAATATTCGTTTTAAAGGGAGGGAATTAAGCATTGGTTAGCTTGTGGTGCACAAGCCCCCCCTTCCAGAATACCACATTTCATAAAACTGCCAAAGCAATGACAAAACATTCAACAGTCTACCAAACAAAAAAAACTGAAATGAGGAAATGCCCCCATGAGAAAATCAGAGACAGAGTTTGCTGTGTTTGTCCAAAAGAACCACTTAATGGAAGGAATGGAGGAAGCGAAGAGCGGGGAAAATGGCCCTGCGGGAAGTGTTTTTGGCATGTGACAGTGATGCAGTGAGTAACAGACAGGCAAACAAAGACAGCGGCCTACAAGGGGGAATTAGTGCAATGGCCAGAGGGAGAATGTCGTAAAAGATAAAGAAAACCACAGCGGACACTTAGCCAAAGCAAACGCCATCTTCTCACCCTTAACCTGCCCCCAGCCCAGCCCAGCCCGCACACAGAGGGGACCTAGGCATGGGTTCAAAGAACGCAGGAAGTGGGAGATGTGCCCCGTGTAACTCGCGGAAGGAGACGCAAAAGGGCATGGACAACTTGGCCTGGGGTGCTCGACACAGAAGCAGACGGCTCCACGGGTCAAAGGAACGTGTTATTACAGGTCGGCAAGGTGAGACCCCCCTTGTTTATTTGACGTTTTATGGCCCCTATTACCAGCACAAACTGTGGTCAAGAGTGATTGGATTTCCATTTAAGCCTCCCCTCACGGTCCCCTGTGTCCCTTTTAAATCGTATACTTTATATTAAAGAAAGCTGCCTGTCTCTGTGTGATCCCTCCGTACTTGGTTTCTACTTCCTTCCAATCTATAAACTCAAAACAGGTTCTTGTTACTGGGGACACTGTTTCCTCTCTTCTCTATAGGAGATGTGAAGGACGGCCTCTGTGACATCATGCTCTAGACGTCCTCTGACAAATACACTCCCCCGTGACTAATTGGGAACAATACCCGAACTACAGCTGAAACCTTTGGCAGCGCAGTTGTTCATTTCACTTATTTTCCCTGACTCATACATTGCTACGGTCTTAAGCTCATGTGATGTGTCCCCATTTTAGATCTGCCTACAGTCTGAGCTCAAGTAGAATGACTTGTGTTGCCTAGGGTTGCCTTGTGTTCTCAGGTCGTTGGACATGGAAACGCAACTGGCACGCAAAGCAAATGGCTTTGCCAGACTGTGCAGGCATGATACCGAAAGCCTCAAGTGACAGGAACAAGAAACAGTTGTCCAGATAATTTACGGTTTGCCTGGACACCACGGGTCACGTCAATTAGTGGCGGCCTGTTGATTCGTTGACACAAGTCCTCGGTGTTCTTTGGATTACGCCCGCGGAGTCTGAGACAGAGAGATGGGCTTGTATGTGCGGTTATGAGGAAAGAAGCATACCTCCCTTCCTCCTTCACTCGTATTTCTCCTCAATCTCTATTCCATATGGCTGAGGCAGGAAGTGGAGAGAAACTTTCCACACAAAACTGTGTGCTGATGGACAGACCTGCACGTGGAGCCTTGTTTTGCCTCAGTCTGTCTCTGTCTGATTTATGTACTATAAACTAACATATTATCACTTCAGCAGAGCAGCTGAGGTGGAACTGACATCATACGTGCCTTGACAATACTTAATAATATTAATAAGTTTAATGTGGCACTCAAAATCTATTAGCGTTTGTTATGGTATTCCACCACACTTTGAGATGCTCTTTATAGATGTCATATATTGCAATATGAGGTGATGACAAAAACACAGTGTCTGTTTACGAAATCTTGAAACAAACATTGTCGCCAACAGATATTTGTGGTTAGCATGCTTTCATGAAGAACACCCGAAACTAAAGGGCTATAAATAAACATTTTTGTGTGAGACAATTGAGCGTGCGTCTAGTGATTTATAAGAGGCAGCCCCCAATTGAGCGGGCGTCTAGTGATTTATAAGAGGCAGCCCCGCCTCATCTGTTTCTCCACGAATTGCTTCCACAAACAGGAAGACATTTATGAACGCGAGGCCATGCTGCTGCACAGCTGGGCTGGAAGCGTAGGAATGCCGGTGGCGACCGTGACCCCCACTTAGGCCCGAAGAGGCGCGCCGAAGGAGAGCACAGCGGCCCCCAGCAGCACCTCAGCTTTCCTGTCGCTCAAAAAAACTTTCCCCTTACCAGGTTTTCTTTTGTGCTTTTTTCACTCTTTCGTTTTCCTATTTCCTCTTCTTCTTTCTTCACGTAAAGAGAAGGAATTTCGGCGTGTCCCTCAGGAGGATCTAATTAAACCCAGAGAGGGAGGGACAAGAGGAACGCACATGCAGCACGTTTGACTCCTTGTCATGGGGGAGAACGCTCCTGCTTGTCTAGGGAGAGAACGTTCCTGCTTGTCTAGGGAGAGAACGCTCCTGCTTGTCTAGGGAGAGAACGCTCCTGCTTGTCTAGGGGGAGAACGCTCCTGCTTGTCTAGGGGGAGAACGCTCCTGCTTGTCTAGGGGAAGACCGCTCCTTCTAGAGGGAGAACGCCCTTGCTTGTCTAGGGGGAGAACGCTCCTGCTTGTCTGGGGGGAGAACGCTCCTGCTTGTCTAGGGGGAGAACGCTCCTTCTATGGGGAGAACGCCCTTGCTTGTCTAGGGGGAGAACGCTCCTGCTTGTCTGGGGGGAGAACGCTCCTGCTTGTCTAGGGGGAGAACGCTCCTTCTAGGGGGAGAACGCTCCTGCTTGTCTAGGGGGAGAACGCTCCTTCTAGGGGGAGAACGCTCCTGCTTGTCTAGGGGAAGAACGCTCCTGCTTGTCTAGGGGAAGACCGCTCCTTCTAGAGGGAGAACGCCCTTGCTTGTCTAGGGAGAGAACGCTCCTGCTTGTCTAGGGGGAGAACGCTCCTGCTTGTCTAGGGGAAGAACGCTCCTTCTAGGGGGGGGGCTCCTGCTTGTCTATGGGGAGAACTCTCCTGCTTGTCTAGGTGGAGAACACTCCTGCTTGTCTGGGGGGGGGGGGGGGGGGGGGGGACTCCTGTTTCTCCTGAGCTGCCAGCGGTGGTCGGGAGCGGAAACCCTTGGAAGTGGTGCGAAGAGGTTGGAGCAGGGGCAGCCTGAAAGAGAAGGCCTGTCGTGAAGTGGAGGGTTTGTTTCAGGAGCAGTGAGGGGGAAAATGTAACAACAAACCTCTCTCACCTGTCTCTTGAGCAGATTGGACACACACAGGGCAGCCTTAACGGTGTAAAAGTAGCCACCCCAGATACCTCAGACATCACACGTCAGCAGGTAAATTGTTAAACAAAAAACACAACCACAACCGCAAAGAGTATATGATAACAATTGTTTCCTTGACAAGGGAAAGAATGTGTGGAGGTCCTTTAGGTCCTTCTGGACCTATATGTAGGCCTTCAGAGGTAACACTGATCTCCCCTTGGCATAAAAGCAGGTGGAACAGTCCCAAAACCGCATGTTATGCAAAGGGGGGCGCTACACAAATGTCAACTATGTGTGGTAACAAGATTGATTCACTCCTGTTACACACCCATGAAATGCAGTGAATGTGGTGGGCAAGAAAGGGATGTTTGCAGCTTGAAGTAATACATCTCTATAAAAATTAAGAGAAAATGAAATGGTAATGTAGTTGTATGTCATTTACATATCTGCATTTTCCTATTCACTAGTTTTTTTTTCTATATAGTTTACCCTAGAATCTTGGACCCCTGGATACATGACATGCTCAGTAATAGATCAAAGTGGTCATAGATGATAACTGCAGTAATGAACATAATAAGTAATAACATAAATTTTACTGATCTTCTTCTCTCCAACTCGTTCAGAATGCTGTAGCCCACCTTCCAACCAGAATGTGAAGATGAGAGCAGATATCGGTCCCTTGCAGCCCTTCACTGGCTCCCTGTTCGTTATAGGATAGACTTTAAAGGTCTCATTGCATCGTTTTTTCATTAATTTTGCGGTGGTCTCTAGTATTAATGAACGCCCTGTGAGCAGGTTTTGGTGAAAAAAAAAATGCTTTAGTGCTCCTGTTACATGCTATTCTAGTTTGGTGGAGGAGATAGAGCGAGGAGAATGACAAGTTCTCGGCTATGCTAGTCACAGGCTACAATCATTCAAAGCTCATTCGATCATGGCACACCAAATAGAAGATTTAAACGTTCTAAACAGACACACACACTTACCTATATTTCCCTAAGTGAATGTGTGCTGCAATGAGACTCCTCCACAGTAATCACAACTATAGCATGGCTTTTTATAATTAACAAACTTACGTCACTCTGTTTGCCTTTTTCTTATTCACTCATTTTCCCGCCTATTTTCTTTCATTGACTAATGGAGGCAATCGGGGCAGAAGAACATGTTCATGTGACCTATCGTATCTCAAAAAGAACAAGTTCTAAAAGGTTTCTCGCGGAATGAGACCTTTAAAGTTCTTTTATTTGTTTTTAAACCTTCACATGGTCTGGCACCTTCTTACGCTTCAGGTCTTCTAAAAGTGCATACACCATGCAGGGCTCTTAGGTCAGCCGACCAACTCCGCCTAGTCCTTCCTCCCTTCAGGCTAAAGAGCAGGGGTAACTGGGCCTTTGCAGTGGCTGCTCCTAAGCTCTGGAACAAGCTGCCACTGCACATACAGTACACCTGGCCCCCCGTCTGTGGCTGCTTTTAAATCTCACCTTAAAACCCATTTGTATGCCCTGGCATCAGGGGCGTCACTAGTCCTATTACTGTACTGGGGCACAACTGGGGCACAGACAATTAATGCGAGCGCTCAAAGCAAAAACATTTTTAGCACTTATTTATCATAAAAAAACATAAATAGTATCATAGTAAAGTATGATAGTATGATATGAAACAATCATATCAGATTATGTTGACATTAAGACTGCTCGATTATGGAAAAAATCTGAATCACGATTATTTGGGCCAAAACTGAAATCACGATTATTCAAACGATTATTTTGTTTTCCTCAGTAACATGCTTCATTTATTGAAAATGTATTCAAAAACATTTCGAAAAAACATTCTTGTACCTTCGGATTTTCCCTAATACCTTTCTTCGTAAATAGTAAGTCTCCTTTGATGTCTAATGTACAAACAGTAGAAATGTCTAATGTATACATCTAATGTACAGTACAAACAGTAGAAAATAATTAGGACAAAAACATTGTTGCCCTCGATTTTATTTGTTTTGAGATCGTTTGGCCCTAAAATCGTTATCACGATTAGAATTCGATTAATTGAGCAGCCCTAGTTGACATGCTCATCAAACATCGTAGATGTAAGATAGTAATCTCCAGAAACCGAGTGTGGGAGCTCACAGTGCTAGGCTAACCCTTACATAAATCAACACCGATAATAGGCATAGGCTATGCCAGTTCCAGTAGGCTAGTAGGCTACTTCAATTTACGGCCAGAACTAGCTTGCATGACAGCTGCCTCATACATTAAACGTAAAAAGTAAAGTGGTAACATTTAAATCCACATGGAAATGGCGACACAGGGGTGAAAACAAAGAACATTGGGCAATTTGCCCGGTACTGATCTGTAAGACAGGTGGAAAGAAATAGCGCTCAGACACCGTTGTTAGACGTTAAGTCACCGCCAACTGTATAAAGTAACCACGTGTGCATTGTGTATGGAGTGAGTAAAGTAGCAATGAGTTTCCATATTGAGTAGCTGTGTGCGCATTCTGTAGATTATGTCATGTAGACCTAAAAGTCTAAAGTGAGTCAAAGTTTTTTTTTTTACTGGAGAAATTTATACTGGGGCACTACAGACCAATACTGGGGCATGTGCCCCAGTAAAATATGTCTGGCGACGCCCCTGCCTGGCATCAAAACAACGTGAATGTCTTATCTACCATTGTCTTATCTGTCATTTTATCCTGCTTGTCCAGCACATTAGTCAGCTTTTGCTGTTGTTTTAAAATAAATGTGACTTGACTTTAAAACGCTTTTCTTTTCCATACTAGAGATTGTGAGGGGCATCAACTTTTACCACCAAAAAACACACCACAGTAACAGTTCAGAGACTACATATTTTGCATGCTTGAGAGGAATGGCAACTCGAAGTTAGAAATGGATATTCCATTTATGGGTAAAGAGTTGATACAAATTCAACAGCACAGACAGATGATATTGTGCTATGACATGTCTAGTATGGTGTAAGCTGACTTTGACTTAGTCTAGCTTGTCTAGGTGACCTTGGGTGCTTTGAAAGGCGCTGTATAACAAATAAAATGTATTATTATTATTATTATTATTATTTTAGCTTGTTGTTGTTGTTGTTGTTGTTATGCAATGACAGAACAGGACATACCATTAAGGAAAAGCTCCTCTTGTCTGGCTTGCCTTGCCTCTGGAGAGAAACAGCGTTTCTTTAGCCATTCAGGATCAAACTCACTGCTGTGCTGGTCAGGCCAGGTAATAGTCACCTGTTTGGGACAGAAAATACACTAATGGTCTTCACTGTAACAGTGGTACATATGTCACCATAGCACATATGATTGCTTCAAGCAAAAGCAAAAATGTCAGCTTTCACACATTGTGCTTCTGTTGAGGTAACACTAGTATTACATATTCTTCACACCATATCTGACTGCCGTTGTTGTTCCGCCTTTGATCCGAATCTGCAACAATTCGAAACAGATTGCAAGAACAAAAGAGAGCCAGGTTAGGCTGCCTCGTAAATTGCTAAAACATGTCCGGGCACAGAGACCTAATGTCTTTTTTTATATTCCGAGTACCTTGTTGTTTTCTGTGAGCTGCACGCTGTCCACGCCGGTGTGCACGTCCAAGTCTGCGAGGAGCAGGCTGCGCGCCTGGGCTGACTGGAGGGTGCAGTGGGGGCACTGGCAGTTGTCCCGCAGCCAGGTGAAGGGGTACAGGCTGCAGGTCCCGTCCTCCCACTCCAGCTGCAGCAGCCGCTCCCGGTCCAGGGTGCGGGCGTGCCTCACCCCTGGAGGAGCCCCGACCGTGGGGAGGGACGCAGCGGCGGCGGTGGCGAGCGTCTGGTGACCTCGCGGGGACGCAATGGCGGCAGGAGGGGGGACCGCTGGAAGTCTGTGTTTCCCATGGTCCTTCACCACCTGCCGGGCTGCCCTACATACGCCAGCGTTGGAGACACAGCGAGCGAGCCGAGACAACATCCTTCACACACGCAGCTGCCACTTGGACTCGAGTGGGCCTCTTGGGAGTCTGAGCTGTCAGAGGAAGCAGCCATAAATAAGGACACAGTGGTTACGCAACGCTTTAAACACACACAGACACCAGTAGTTATCTATTTACAAACTTCAGACAATAACTTAGCCTTTGTGCCTTGATGTCAACGCTTTGAATGACGTCAAAATGCAGTTAATTGTACTTTTCTGCACCACAGAGAAAGGACACTCAATGATGGTCTATCAGCAGACAAGCCTTGTTGATCATATGTTATTCATTTATTTATGCTTTTTAGCAGTGAGTATTGGTTTTAAAATCCTTATTTTTTGCTCTGCACAGGGGTAGAGTGTAGAGTCCCAGTGTTGCCCTGGTGGTCTGCTCTCGTTAGCACAAAGAAGTCTAAAGTTGTTATTTCAACTGGCTTCACATGAAAACACACCACCCAAACTAATCAGAGTAATCGCTAAATTATGACAGAAAAGCTACACCCGATGTTCAACCATAAACACATCACACTAAACTCACAACTGACATAAACCACAAATTATCAACTGGCAAAAAATCTAGTCCGTCAAGCCTCTTTTAATTATCAGAAAATGCCACTGATATTCAAATGTGTTCGAACCAAGAGATTGCATAACAGCACACAGGTTAGGGCGGTAACACCTCAGCGAAGTAAACACCTGGGTGCCTGTATCAACACAGCTTAGGACTTTAGAGCTGCCACACCAGGACTGTGGCATGTGTAACTGTACCCTGCACTCTGCCTGCCTCCACATGTATGGGGGTGAGACTAACGGGGTCACACACACACACACACACACACACACACACACACACACACACACACACACACTTCTTCCCGTGACGTCACTTCAAGACAGGGGCTCTTTGCTTGCAGGCTTAAAAAGGATATGGTGGCTATCTATAAGTGTTGCTACAGTATAAGTGGAGCATACATGCAAGTAATTAAGATGGCAATAAAAAAGACAATAAAAAAGAGAATGGATAGAACAAAATCTTTAAGGAAGGGTGACACCGACAGTCTTGGAGCTCATCCTCAGTTATGCAATAGTACTGTCAAAATATCTCTGCTGCTTTGCAAACGCTGATTATACATGACAGGGCGCACATCTCTTTGATTGGTTGATTATTCCGGAACATGCATTCGGACAGCACACGCAGACCCATAATAAACATGAAGGTCAAAAAAACTACTCTTAGGTAAAAGTAACCTTTCCTGCTACCTGTAACTTCTCTGAGACACACCTTTGACCCTGCGCCGTGTCCAAATCCCAGCTGGCCCAACACAAAACTCCACCTGGACGTTGTGACGTAAATACAACACACTAGGAGTGCATTCGTAAACTGGGTAAAGGGTCACACGAGCCTGTCACCCGGCTTGGCGTGCTTGTGTAACAGTTATGGTTATGGTCCAAAGAAATTATCGGTAGCCTACTATATTACGCGTAGGTTTTTCAAACATATTGAACCATAAATCAGATTAGTGTTACCACTTACACAGTGACGTAAAGAATTGCACAGGCGCCACAGCCGACGACTTATATTTACTTTTCAGTGTTCGTTGACCAGTAACATTGTGACATGAACGTAATGAAAAACAATGGCATAAAGCTAGCAAGCTTCCATACAGTAGCCCCTACTGCTTCCGTATAACAGACACCGTCAACTACCGGTGTTTTGCAGATTGTCATAGCATAACATGACTTACATTTTGCACTTACTTATACCGCTTGATTTGGTGTTTGTTAAAGCGAAACAATCAACATTTTCTGTTACGGAAGAACACGTCTTTCATCTTATATCCAGCCAGCTGACTGACGCAACTATGTCAACGTTTGCTATCGGCAGGTCACTAGCAAAAACTGTTTGTAAACACATGCTTATATCACCATTATTAATACACATTATTAACCATGTTTCGTGTCTAACAGCGTGCGTTACAAGTGAGAAGCATCAACACGACATTACCTTGGTTTAGTGCGGCTTTCTGAATGAGATGTGTTGTAACGCGAAGGCGTGAGAATCCAGTGTTGCCCCGATACCGAAAGTAGGGGAAAGGTTACCAGACTGAGTATGGCCGCGGACTATGATTAGTCTCTCTGTACATTATAGCCTGAGCTGGGAAGTAGGCTATGCTTAAGAACACTGTTACGTTTGTGGTTGAACATCAGTAGCAGCATTAACCATGTAAATCTATAACACATGATACAGATAGACAATATGTTTTGTTCAAAATGGTAGATAGTTTTGCCTATAAATACTCACTCACTCAATACACCACATGCAAACCAGGCCATAATATGGCCCTGTCTCACCTATTTATTGCAGATAATTCAAAACCATCCGTTTTCATTTCTGAAGGGACATTTAAGAACTCAAAGAAGTGGACAGTAAGGATTTATTGAATTAAAACAGAACAGATATTATAGATATCAGTCGAAAATGGATTGTCTTGCTCCGTCATGTCATTTTTGTGCGCAATTAGGCTAGTTACTGCTTCCCGTGCAAACCCTTAAAAGTGTACGGTCACACCGGTGTGATGAGAATCTTGAGAAGTTGTGTGCTAAAGTGCTAAAGAATGTCGAGGTCCATAAAATATAATGTGGAATTTTAGAATCTTACATTGTTGTAGAACGCATAGAACGTTCAAAACCTCATAAAGTTTATTTTGCTGCCTGAAGAAAATGTCACAGTGCTTATGAGTGCCATAATATGTTCATGCAAATTGTTTATAAAATGTATAAAATTCATAAGGCATATTCCTCATTAAACCTTACGTGAGCGTTTTCGCAACCTTGGCACAACTTTCTGTTGCAATCTCTTTCACATTTGTGTTACAGCCTGCTACGAGTGTAATAGGTTTATAATCAGTCACCTTAAGAGCAGTTCACAGCAAATATACCGTAAAAGCAGTATGAGTCAGCAGGGACACATTAACGTCAACCTACAAATAGATCACCTCCATTTTGTAGAGCTGTACCCTACAGATTGGCTGGCTACCCCAGCACCTGCCTGGACTCATGTACTGGCAGGAGCTATGGGTGACAGAGCTAGAATTAAGCCCACTTCACACAAGAATACACCAGATTTGGTGCAAGTCATGGCATGAGACAGTGCCATTCTTTGTACACAAGCAGTATTTAGCCTACAACACACCTCCCATTACATGCAGAAACCCGATGTCTCTTTTGAAAAACATGAAAAACACACCATAAGCTTGAAGATTTTATTATATTAAAACAACAACCTCTCAGAGATGAAGGCACACCTTGAGTTTTTGAAGTTCAATAATCCTGCCCGCAGTCATCTTTGGTCTTGGGATTAGTCACCCCAGTCATTACACTCTAAAAAATAATGGGGCCAGTACCAGTTCTTCAGAGCGATGCCATAGAAGAACCTTTTTCAGTGCTTTAGAGAACCATCGACGCAACAGTTCTTTAAAGAACCATTTGACACTGACATGACATAGCATAGCCCACTATGATCTGAGGCTCTGAAGAACCATTTCTAATGTGAAGAACCTTTCACATAATGTAATGGTTCAACACAGAGTTTTCACTCTCCATGGAACCATCCAGAGACTTAAAGAACCATTTAAGCACCTTTATTTTTTAGAGTGTACGATTCCTCAGTAATCTCAAAACATTGCCATCATAAGAATATACATTTTACTATAATGATGCAAAATTTGACATCAAGAATATATTTTATCCCCCATAAAAATATAGAAACTCACAGTATTACATTTCAATAAGTACATAATGACACATCTGTCAGACACAAAAGGTCTATATTTGTAATCAGGGTTTATTGTTGAGATTTAAAATTAGAGATTGGTTTCAACCTCAGCTCTTTATCATAATGAATATTCTAATATTATTATTAATAAAATAATACAAATATATAATACCTTATTAAATAAAGTTCATTTTTACACTGTTGTACAGTTCTTATTGTAACTGTTCGCTTACACCTCTCAAGCACATATAAAATGGGCAGAGCTGCTACACGTTGCTGTTGTTCTTGCAATACACATTCGAGACATTTGGTCTTGAGCATTCTGTGCATTTTCCACATATTATGATCTGAATGCAGTTAACTTATTCTGCACAATTGAACTGACCCCATAAGCTTTCGCAAACAATTGAGATTATTGTTGCCTCTGGATCACAAAAATGTATAATTTAATCTATATGCCTAACAATATCATTCTCCCTGTGGACCATGAGGTACCCATAGGACCTAGCCATTGTTACAGTACATAATGTGTAACTCTGTTCCTCCAAAATGACTCAGGTGGTCGAGTCACTCAAAAAACATTTAACCCTTCTCACTCTTCTGTATTCCAAAAAGGATTTTCTCAACCTCGTTACATTTATTTTATTAAATGTATGGCATAAAATTAAATAATGTTACAATTAATGAATATCAACAGCTTTATAAAGGTTAAGAGAATGCACCTTCATCAGGGTATTCCCCAAAAATGCATACAACACTGACTGTGCCTGATTCAGACTTTCATATACTCATTTTTCAGCCGGCTTAGTCTGGTCCCGTGACTCCTGATGATGAGCGACAGAAGCTCGTGTTTGTCTTTCAGCCCTAGTGAAATGTCCAGAGTCTCTTTCAACACGTCCCTGGTGTGAACAATCATGTTCAGGAAGTCATCACCGATGCGGTGCTCTTCTTTCAGTTCGTTCTCCTGGCTCTGTTTGAATTTTACCTCGAGCTCCAGCAAAGATTTCTCGGAGTTAGAGAATGCCTCGCTTATCTGCGTGGTCTCTCTCCTCAAGTACTTTCCGTAGCTGTCCTCTCCGTCCAGGTCGTAAGAGATGCTCTTCCCAATTCCTTCCAGAACCCTGGCCGCGTCCTCAATATGACGCTTTAATATAGTGAAATCATCACGGATGACTGAATCCTGGTCTTCGTCCAGACTGCATTTTCTTTCGTCTGTCATTTTGAATAGCATTTGACATTTCTCTGGGTCGTCGTTGTCCTCGTAGAAGCCGTCCGGTACAAAGTAATGATGGAAAGTACCATTGGACATCTCCGGATACAATGGTCCCAAAAATATCGCGCTACAAAGGCGCAGAGTGAGTAACCACAGAATTAGTATAAGGTGAGGAGCAGCCATCGTATCTCACGCAAAAAAAACTTCCACAATTCGGAAAACTTGTTAAAAGGACCCGTTTAGTGATGACTGGTGATCTGTCCAGTCAGAATCCATCCAACAAATCCCTTGTTTGTTATCGCATTTCAAAGCTATCCAAATGTGAAGACAGGTAGTCTATCTTAGCACGATTCACAGAAGTCGCGAAGCCCAACAATACGATAGGCTATTAAACCAGACGACTTTCGTCTGGTGATATTCGCTTTCCCTCTGATTTGCTTGAGGATTAGGAGCTTGCAGCCATATAGTTGTCGTCAAAATGTCCCACTGTGTTATTTTGAAAACAAAGGTATCCTGCGTCGACAACAGATGATTTGATGTGAAAGGGCTTTGCCCGTGTCCTTGGTTGCTTTCAACATCTGCAGTGCTCATGCACCGCTCTACGTTTAGGCTAATGATACCCTCTCCTCGACTCTCAAATTACATCCCGTCACTCCTTCACTCCCTCACTTAAAAGGCAGCATGCACTCTGGCAGCCTGACTATTTGAGGCAGGGCCGTGTTATTAAAGTAGCAGGACCTATGTTTTGGTCACTCTTTGGACACTCTGGGGAATTATACGCTATACACTGCACATGGAAATTGCTTTATTGTATTGAATTTTATAGGTGTTGTTTAAGAGACCGCTCTAAACTTTAAAATGTTTCAGGTATTGCTTTGCAAGATCATATCATCTTTGTATCTGAATACCTAGCGTTTTGATTGCTTTTTATGAGGTTATTCGTTTAAATGATTTGGATTAATTGTCTTTTAATACTTCACTGTCAAACAGGCAGGTGAAAGTACTATTGTGTTGCACTACACCTCCGTTTGAATTGTTAACTACTGTCCGAATTTTACTGTATGATTTTTTTTTGCTGTCAGCTTTATACCTCTACCACATGAACCTACAGTCCTCCATCTTGGCTACGTATGTCTATAGACCATCACACAGACAGGTCCTATGGCTGACGCCGCTGTCTTGGTCGAAGCCTTGCCTGATAGTGAGAATGAACAGCAGCCTGTCTGCAGTGACATCATGATCTTCTCCTCAGTCTTTGGCATGCCTGTGTTTCACTGGGGCCCCAAAGAAAACCTGTCAGGGTTGCAGTGGAAACGGTGCAAAGGTGTGTGGAGACAGACCTTATAGGACATTCTTTTTTGGGGGGATGAGATTTGTGTCAGATCCCACATAATTCAAATCTGGTATAAAGAACCATCAGAAGATAATCCTTTTAAGATGTTCAGCTGGACTGTTTAGGTTGTAGTGATTTGTTGAAGGTGTATGGAACAACTTGTTGCATAACTTTTTAATTTAGTGTCAGGATGAGAGTTTTGTCTTAGGGAGTGTGATGCCGATGAGTTGCTGCATCCCAGTGAGTATGCACATATATCAGCCAGACTACATATCGCCTGCATCGTAAAAGTTACGTAACTCTTCTCGAAAAAAAAAAAAAAAAAATTTTTACAGAGGCATCAGAGAAGACCAATAACCACGAAATTATCCAGATGTCTAAAGGGAGAAAAATATACATCACATGTGCAAACCGCTCCACATTTTTGGAGCCTCAGCTTCCTGTTTCAGGCCCTCAATACGTGGCTGTAAAATAGGAGTCACACAAGGGAGTTTTCTCCCTCTCTGCGTTGAAAGGAGCTGTTCTCAGCAGGGGTGTCGAGCTTGGAGGAAAAATGGGACCGACTACCCAGGGCCCCAACAACACTAGGGGCCCTAGTAAGTCAAAGGGATATAGAGAAATATAGAACGGAAGGGGGCCCAAACGGACTACTTGTGTATAGGGCCGAGAGCTGAGTGCTACAGCCCTGGTTCTCAGAGCTAGTCATTCTCACCTTTGGGTAACTGAAGTTCTTTGAAAAGGTTTTCTGCCCATTTATCTACCCCTGGCACAAAAAAATGAAAGACTGTGGTCAGTCATCTCCACAAGCAGCAGATATTGTCTGAGATACTTTGCTATATGTTCATCAAACACGTGTTCAGCTGGTTATTTTAACTGACCATGTTGGCTAAGCATTTATTCAGTTTTTTTTTCATTTTCTTTACCGCAGTCTCTTGGAGAGAGATAAGGGTATCACTTATCTTAAATACTATGAACCTTCGATGAACCGGGATGGGACTGCCAATTCCTTTACAGGGCAGGGTTTAACGATGGCTTGGTAATTTACTGGTCCAAGCCAAACACATAATGTACAGAAGTGGCTAGGATTTCCTTTTTTCGCCACCCCTCCCCCCAACACACACTTACACCCAGACACACATGTGCACACACACACGAATGCACACACTCATGCATGTACACACACACACATGCCCGTGTACACACACACACACACACACACACACAAAACAACAAAACAAGTCAATTATTTAAAACCACTTAAAGATGTATCAGGTTAAAACATGCAGATGGTTGCTATTCCATGAAAGAACACCATCCTGCATTGCGGCATTTGGCTTTAATTCACCACACCTTTTAAATTACATACAGTATGACGTTACACTGGGCAAATGTAAACACGTATAGCATCTGCATATACAGTTACACAACGAAAGACAAAATGT